>OZ023298.1:2925000-4125000 GCA_964007245.1 Hypomecis atomaria | reverse complement strand
CAGATGCTGGCGAAAAAAATGAAAAAAATGGATGAACGGAAGCGTGATAAATTAATGTACGATATTCATGCCCTTCTTTATAATTCGAACTATAACGAGTTTCAATCATCTTCTAATTCTACGCCTGTATACGATACTTCCAGTGGTGAGTACTACGCACCCGCATCCACTAATACAGCTGTAGACTATTCATATAATGACCTCCCAGTATATTTAGTTCCTACATCCACGAACCAAACGGCGGCGCCGCCGCCGCCACCGGTGTACACTTCTCAGACCACCGCCGCAAAAAAGGAAATTATAATAAGTTCTCAGAAAATAATACAAAAAGCGTTTGAAATGAGCAATGAAAATGATACAAATTAAGTTTATGTGAAGACGATACAAATATTATAAACCGTCCATAATATTAAGTGATATGATAAGTAAATAATTAAAAAGTGAGAAACAATACAAAGTGACGAATAATTATAATTATTGATTAACGAAATAAATATAATACTTAAATATAAATAAATGTTTTTGTTTTATTTCCTTACCTTGACTTCATCTTGAAGAACAATAATAATCGCTTTACAAACTTCTGGCACGATTTTTGATATTATTTGGCTGGATATTTTAAAAAGAAAATGAAGTGATTTATATGTATCTCCTGTAGCAAGAAATCTTAAAGTTACAGCCAACCGGACTTTAGGTGGAATGGCTTTTCTCCAATATGTATCTTTCTTTGCTATCATTGGGCTAATTTTCTCTAGTAAATATTCAAAATCAGATGATGACATTCTGCAGAAATTTTCAAATTGTCTCGAAGGTTCATGAAGCATGTCCGCCAAAAACTCATTTCCGTATCTATAAAAACACAGATACATAGTTAGCAAAATACATATAGGTACTCGTATTAATATATTGCGACTGAAAATATAATTATTTATTTTTGTAGTGATACTAATATTATAAATGCGAAAGTTTGTGAGGATGGATGGATGGATGGATGGATGGATGTATGTATGTTTGTTACTCTTGCAAAAACCACAGAACGGATTTGACTGAAATTTGGCACGCGGGTATTTTAGTACCTGGATTAACACATAGGATACTTTTTATCCCGGTATTCCCACGGGAACGGGTACTACGCGGGTAAACCCGCGGGGCACAGCTAGTAATAAATATAATGTAACTTACGTTAATCCTGAAGTGTGCATTTTTATCATCCACCATCGCCTTTTCTTTCGTCGATTACTTGTCTGATGCAAGTAATAAGCATATGTACCTAATCCGTACGCGTAAGCCGCTAGTGCAAATAAATTATAGTCCATCGTCTTCGCTAGCTGCAGCTGGACTGGCCCAATGAGCTAGCTGTTTCCATTGTTTGGTTACAAAGTTGACATTGAAGCCAATGTATAGTGCAGTAGTTTGATCATTTCAAATTATAGCCAATATTGGACGCAAAGTTGAATCCAATGTGTGGCCGCGGCTTTAAAGAAAGGTAGAACTGTTACAAAACCAAAAATCATTTTTGCCTATAACGAAGCAAAAAGTTCAGTCGATAAGAGTGATCAAATGACCTCATATACATCACCACTAAGAAAAACTGTTAAGTGGTATAAAAAGCGTTGAGCTTCTTTTGAACACGGCGCTTGTAAATGCCTGGATTATGTTTAACCGCGTCCTGCACGGTTAGCCAGATCGCGGCTAGCCGCATAGTGCGTAGCTGCCCTTAGATACCTAAAGCAAACGGCTGATGTCGGGTTTTTTTACGCGACAAATTAAGACTTTATGTGAAAACTTAAGAGGTACGCCTTCAGACTTACTGTGATGCTGACTGGGCAGGAGATTCTACAGATCGTAAAAGCCTGTCAGGATCTGTAACCCTCTATTGCAACAAGGTGGTGGCTTGGTTCTCAACAAATCAGAACTGTGTTACTTTGTCAACCGTGGAGGCGGAATATGATGTGCTGCAGCCGGGTGACCACATAAAACGGGCCCATGGAGGGCTCAATTGTGGAAAAGGCCCGCAACAACAAGTAACAACTAATGATGTTATGCAACATCAAATCTTCATCGAAGCGGAAGACCAAACTGTACCAAGGAGAGAACACTGAGACGGGCCAGACTATTCAGAACAAGGCCATCTCTGTGAGGCTGATTCAAATCATAAAAAAATTACAGACTTTTCGTTTATTATAATAGCTAGGATTGAGATTATGGTTCTCTTGAATGTGAAATTGAAAGGTATTTGTGTTTATTATTATTTAATTTTGCCATTACTTTAAGTAGGGGCATATGGTCTACAATATTGCATCCATTTTTTTTTTATTTATACGGAAATTTTATATACGAAACACGGTAGTGAATTTTTTTCTCGATGCTCCAAAGGTGTGCCTAAGGCCCTATTCAGTGCGACGCGGATGACCTACGCGGACGTCCGCGACGGACGGTAAAATGTATGAAACCTTACAGCGCGTTCAGAGCGACGCGGAGCTCTCCGCGTCGCGGAGAGCTATCCGCGCGCGGTCGAAATCGCTCCGCGCCGCTCCTCCGCGCCGCGAATGTCCGCGGGCGGACGGTGCTTGGTTCTAATGTATTTGTTCAGTGCTCGGCGGACAGTCGCGCGGAGCGGACGTGAAGTACTGTCGTTGACATGGCGGTCGCGTCAAATGTGCAAACCGAGAGGGTTGTACAAGAAGTACGACTTCGGCCATGTCTTTGGAATCTCCGCGACAACGCATATAAAAATAAAGACGCGAAATTGAAGGCATGGTCGGATGTTTGCGTAGCTGTTTGTCCGAATTTCGGAGATAGTTCAGGCGAAGAAAAAAAACAAATCGGTAAGTAATGTTTATTGAAACATCTGTGTTATCTAATAAATAACTATAACTATTTTGCCAAGGTACAGATCCTTCATTTGATACAAAGTAATTTACGAAATTATCCCTTATTGTATTGCCCGATCGTGTACTGTCATTAATGCGAGCATTGTGATCTGTAAATCCAGCTACAATCATAGCGTCTTCTTCCGTATAACCATCGCGTACTCTAATGAAATTGTGTAAAATGCAGCACGCTTTGATTAAAATTTGTGCAAATGATGTTGATACATTGATAGACCTTTGGAAAATTGCAAATTTGCTTGTCAATATACCAAAACTCGATTCTATGTATCGGCGTGCACGACTTAACCTGTAATTAAATATTTTTTTCTTGTGTGTCAAATTTGTACGCGCGTATGGGCGAAGTATAGTATTGGAAATTCCAAAAGCTGCGTCTGCTACAATGACATGTGGCTGTGGGTTGATAGATGTGCCTGGTAATAATTTTGGAGGTGGCAAATTTAGATCATCTCGTTCAAGTCTATGAAATAACGAACTTTTCTTGAACACATTAGCGTCTGCTTCGCTGCCACAAGCCCCTACATTTACATAGGTAAAACAGTAATTGGCATCACACATTGCAAGTAAAATAATAGAATAAAATTGCTTATGGTTGAAAAATACGGATCCACTTTCTTTTGGGCACGTGATTCTAGTATGCTTTCCGTCAAGGGCACCAACGCAATTGGGAAAATTGGCATCCCTTTCAAACCCAAGTGCTATTTTATTCCAAAAATTAGGATCAGGTTCAGGCAGACATTCGTTTTTCAAAATTTCCCATATTAATGAGCATACTTCTTCAATAATGTATTTAATTGTGGATAGCCCCAATCGATAACTTAAATGCAAATCAGACATTCTTGACCCAGTAGTCAAGTACCTGCAACAAAAAAAAATGTATTGAATAAGTAAAGTTACTAAAATGTGTTGTTTTATTACTTATACTATTTAATTTACAGAAAAAGCTGTTCAGTTAAGATGGAAGACAGCCCGTGATGCATACATGAAGTGTAGAGCAAATCTTAAAACATCAAAATCCGGTTCTGCAGGGGGTGTCAAAAAAAAGTATATTTTTTTCGATATAACGACGTTTTTGGATGACACAAAAGACTTTGAACCCACAGATGAAAGTATGGCTTCAACATCGTCGCAGAACTCCCAAAATGTTCCTTCAACGTCATCGCAGAGCTCCCAAAATGTTGCTTCAACGTCATCGCAAAACTCGCAAAGTACCCCGGACTTGCCATCAATAGAAGAAACATTACAGACACCTGTGCTGGCTTCTCCAAAACCGTGGCAGAGAAAAAAAAAGAGATGTATGACAGACTTTGAGTCACAATTATTGAAAATAATAGAAAAGAATGACACTTCCACCAAAAACTCTGCGCCGTCTACGGCTCTTAAAGACGATGACTACAGTTTTTTTAATTCCCTGGCACCCATAATAAACGATTTCGATAATTATAAAAAATTGATATTCCGAACTAGAATACTGGAGCTAGCTATGGAAATTAGAGGTCTAGCTATGAACTCGCCCAGCACATCTGTATCAACCGCTACCAACGATTTACCTCATTTATTAAGGAGTGATGTGGACGAGTCTTTAGAAAACTGGCAACACCGTGATTACACTGCATTGTAATTAATTACATATTTACATTTAAAAATTGATTATATATTTTTTTTTAATTAAAATTATTCTTTTTTTTTTTTTTTTTTTTTTTTGTTACTTTTATATATTTAACCTTTAAATTTAAGTACCTACTTACCTAATTGTTACAGCCAATCTCTCCCGCGAACATATGGGTTTCTTGTATATATCGCAACGCATTAAAGATGGCTCTAGTTTCGCATGCAACTCCTCAAATGTCCTTATGGACATCTTGAAATATTTGAAGAATTTCATTTCGTCATCCTGCAAGTCCGAAAACAAGGATACAAATTCTCCTTTAAGAAGTCTTTTCTCAACCAGTGGATGCACATTAAATCTTCTACCATGGCGTCGTCTTCTTCTGTTGTTTTTAATTAGGCCGCAATCACCAAATTCAAAGTTTTATCCATGACACTGTACCACTCTCGATCACGATCCGCATCGCACTGAACGACAAATTCATCCGCGACGGACGCAAAACCTAGTCCGCGTGCGGACGGTCCGCGTCGCACTGAATAGGGCCTAAGGAATATGTGCGGGACGCGTCACTGGCGCGCTCGATGCTCCAAAGGTGTGCCTAAGCCGCGCGCTTTGATTGACGGATTTTTAGTAATTTTTGTAGCCGGTCCTGATGATTGATAAATTTTCTGGGTGTTCATTGGTTCAATTCGAATGACTTCATTGGTCTGTCCTGTCAAGTTAGACAACCAAGTAAATCAAATTTAATATTTTAGTAAAGATTGCTCATAGAACGCCATTTTGATTTTCACTTACGAATTTCGCCGTGTGAGTGAGGTGTGCAGTGTTTTTTATTTTTTGAATAAAATATGGAAAACCGAAGGAAACGGCCATGTTGATGATTTCATAAACATTATTAAAAGTATTTCTACACAGGATGGAGCAAAATCTAAGAAGATTACTGAGGCTATTACCAACTTTATAATGATGGATAATAGACCATTTTCCACTGTAGAAGGTAAAGGTTTCATACAACTCATGAAAGAAGTGTGTCCGTCATATACCAAGTCGAGAGACAATAAAAATGAGGATTGATGATAAATATGAAACCATGAGTCATCTTTTTAAAACATATATCACAAATTCTGCCAGCTATTGTATCACGTACGATATTTGGACCGAAACCATGCAAAATAAATCTTTAATTGGTGTTACTATACATTTTTTGGACAAATCTCAACTTCTCAGCGGGACCTTGGGTGTTTTTGAGTTGACCGAAAGCCACACGTCGATGTACATAGCTCAAAAACTAACTGATATTTTCGCCGAGTGGAACGTTTCCATTGAGAAAGTTTCAGCTGTCATCACAGACAATGACAGCACTGTTATGAAGGTCAATCGGGAAATGTTTGGAGATAAAAAAATTATTCCCTGCTTCGCTCATACAATCAACTTGGTTGTCACGAAATCTATTGACGATTCAAAAATATGTACCGAATTGGTAAAGTTCGAGATATCGTAAAATATATTAAAAGGAGCGTCAATGCAAGTGATGAGTTAAGGAAGAGACAAATTGATATGGGAGTGAAGCAAGGTCAAATAAAAAAAATGATACTTGATGTTCGCACAAGGTGGAATTCTCATTTCTATATGCTCCAAACATTCATAGATTTGGTGTCCATTGTAGGAGCAATACTTTTGACTCGGCCTGAAGCTCCACCAATGATATCGAGCAGTGAACTGGATTGTGTCAGAGAAATGATAGAATTACTATGCCCGTTTGAAAAAATAACAAAAGAATTCTCTGGAGATAGTTACGTGACGGTAAGCAAAGTAATTCCACTAGTTAGTTGTGTTCGTGAAGTGGTGGAAAATATAAAGCCAAGAAATTAACCAATAGTGCAATTCAAAGCAGAATTGAAGAAACAACTAGCTAGAAGGTTTGATACGATAGAACATTCGTCAATACTTGCCATCTCTACTACTCTCGACCCCAGGTTTAAGTTCATGCATTTCAAAGATGCCGTGGCCAAGAGCAAGTAGTAAGATACTTGAATAAATATGCGCGGGAATATGAGAACGAGTGTTTGGCTAAAGCAGGGAGTAACTCCTAAACTAAGAATAAACTATCTTCTTCAGCTACGCCAAGCTCCATCAGCGAAACCGAAGTCCAGATGTACCTTTCATCTCCTGTAACACCGATAAAGAGGGATGCAATTGAAATTTGGGAAGACATGAAATCTGTTTCCAAAACTCTCTAAGATCGCAATGACATACCTCCCGATCGTTGCAACATCAGTCCCAAGCGAAAGATTATTTTCTGTAGCTGGGGCAACTGTCACTCAAGACAGAAACAGGCTTTTGGGAACAAGGCTTTCCAAGCTTCTGTTCCTCATTTCAAGATTCTTGAACTCGATAAAATAAGTAACAACATACTAAATTGATTTTATAAATAAATATTTTTGCACACTAAAATGTTTTTTCTTGTTTGACAGGGATTATCTTGTAAAAATTATATATTTTATTATTTTTTTTTTTTTTTTACATTTATTTATATTTTAATAATTTAGATTTCCATAACCATATTTCTTGTTACCAATGAATCGTACGTAAGGTAAAAACAAAACATCGATGTATCGTTCTTATGAGCGATGTTCTTTTAACATCGATGTTTTTAAGAGCGATGTTGCATCCCTAGCTGGGAGACAAGACAGAAACTAGTGACACTACATCTGTGCAAAGAGAAGACGTCGGAGTCAAAGTATCCAAAAAAGAATTAGTTTAAAAATACCTAAACGCGTTGCCAAAACTTCCATCGCATTACTGAAGACAATTCACTTCCAAACTTTACTTGGAGCCCCTGATTCAAACCAAATCACAGTTATACCGACTCTACGTGGACTATTCACAATCACGAAATGATCCTATTGCATCTAGGAAGCTGTTCGAAGATGTTCTATTACAGGAGAATATAGGTATTTTTCAACCTAAAAAAGATGCCAGTGACATGTGTAGTGCTCATAAAGTGGGCAATTTGTCGGATGCAGAGTATAAAAAACACACAGAGCTAAAGGAAATGGCTAGAAAAGAAAAGAATTCGGATAAAGAAGCTGCACAAAAAGGTACAATACATGTTATAACAGCAGATCTTCAGGCTGTAAAGCTGTGCCCTTTCTTAAATGCCAGTGCTCTGTATTTCAAGACGAAACTTGCAGTTCACAACTTTTCCGTGTACAACCTAGGAAATAACAGAGCTACTTGTTATTGGTTCGACGAAACAGCTTGTGATTTAAAATCGTCAACATACGCAACATTTTTTGTGGATTATGTGACCAGGTTACTGGATGATGACCCTAAAGATGTTGTTATCTTTACTGACGGTTGTACGGCGCAAAATAGAAATTCTGTCGTGTCTAATACGCTTTTACGATTAGCAATGGCCAGAAATGTAACGATCACACAAAAGTACCTAGAAAAAGGTCACACGCAGATGGAGGTCGATTCGGTGCACTCGATAATCGAAAGAAAGATGAAGAATCGCGAAATTTTTCTACCTTCACAATACGCCACCATCACAAAAGAAGCCAGGAGGGCTCCGAACCCCTACGAAGTTTATACACCTGACCATACTTTCTTCAAAGATTCTGCTGCCAAAGACTATCAGATTTACGATTCCATCAGACCCGGGCGAGGAGCAGGTGATCACTGTGTGGTGGATGTAAGAGTTTTGAGATACAATCCTGATGGCACAATTTTCTACAAACTTAACTTTTCAGAAGATTTTACTCCTTTGCCGCGAAGACCTAAGAAAGTATCATCTTTAATTGACCACGTGCCCCAACTTTACCATTCAAGACAAGCTATATCAAAGACAAAGTATGATCATCTACAAGAACTTAAAAGTGTCATACCGAGTGATTGTCACGAATCTTACAACAATTTACCTTTTAAGTAATGTCTGATTAATATGATCATTGTGACACCAGCCCGTATGGTTTTAAGAAGTAACTACACAAATAATTTCGATTTTATGTAGCATCGTTATTCGGTCTCCCTTGTTTTTTTTTTTTTTTTAATTTTTTTTTATTTGAAAATCAATTATCCCCAACGTAATTAGGGAACTTATTTAACATATTTGCTCTCCATCCTATGATACAAAAAGAAAGAGTCCTATATTCAGAAGAGACCGACATCTGGCTTCTGCCTTGTCAAGAGGAGAAATTGAGTTCCTGTTGTCACAATGGGACAACCCTCGCGGCCTAAAGAAGGAGCATCATATGCTGAAGCAAGACGCTAAGAATGTGACCTTTTTACCATCGGATCAATACATCCATTGGGCCTTACTCCACCTATCAGGAAACCCTGAGCAGCCAAGACATACGGAGCAATTGCTTCGACATATGAGAAGTGCCAATGATGCAACCCAACTGGGACATTTGAATTACGCGAAGTTTCCACCAACATTGAAGCCTCCTTCTGTGGAAGCTTTACTAGCCAAGACATTCTCAATAAAGAAAACATTGGCGGGCATCACGGATAGCATAACATTCAGCAGAAAGTTCCGGCAAGAATATGTCTTCTTTGGGTGTAAAGCAGTATGCTATGGAAACTTGCACCTGGTCTGGACCTCCGATAGATTTGCATATCTGATAACACACAGCCACTTCTTAGCGGTCCGGGACTGTATCAACGCATGGTTCTCCAGCCTGGCCTACTCCTACCAAAACCAAAGAAAATACCCAGGCTACAATCTCTACAATGAAGTAGCTAACGTCATAACATCTGTCTTAAGGGACATTGGGTTGTATAAAGATGATACATTTGACATTCTCAAGTCTTGGCAACCACTGGTCATTGGAACAATCCTTAAGTATATGGAATCCGATCCGGCATTTCTTGAGTCTATGGACGAGGTAACAACTAAGTTCAAGGATTCATATTTACTTCATCTAGCAATGAGGCCTTTAACAAATTATGTGGACTGTCATGTGGCCCTGGAGCTCACTGGACTGACAAAGAGTTTCGGGCATCCCGAGATTGTGATGGACGAGAGCGTTGCCACCTGGTATGATAAGGGGACTGTTCGTAAAGAAAACTTGGAAGAGACAGGTCAACTGGCTAGGGCTGCATTTGTCCTAGAGTTTTCCAGAAACTATTACAAAAAGCGAAGACGATGGCCAAACCTGAGATTCCTGGAAGGCGCTGATCCACGAGTGCATGAGTGTTACACAGGAGGTTTTTGGGGAGAGGCAAGAACCGACCCATGGACCCCTGAGATGTTCTCGAATATTCAGATGGCAGAAACCCTGGCATTCGACTATCAGGTATATACTGCTGACCTATTGTCGGATAAGTCTGTTATAGCTGGACGAGATCACTGGGTCTACGAATATGATACCCAGGCCCACCGCACCCTTCACGGTTTCTTCCCGAGGGGCCCACCCCGTGAGAGCAGCAATGTCATCCTACAATATATCTCACGGGAGAGTGGTCTCCCTTGATTAGATGATTGGTAGTGGGGTTAGGTATATTTCCGCTTTCGGTTGGAGTTAAAATTATATTATCATTATTTTTTATAAAGTTATGTAAAATACAAGCAGCTTTAACAATTTTGACTGCTTTCTCGACTGAACATGAAATTGCAGTTTCAAAAACTAGTAATTTAGACACTAGCATTGTAGCATTAAATTTTACACTTAGGTATCTAATTTCGCGCTATTTTCTATTTGACAGTTGTCAGCAGTGTGGACGCTTCTAATTGGTCAGGCCGAAACGTCAACCTGTCTAGTGATTTCCCGTTTCCCAATCAATACCCGTTTGATACAAACTATCGAATTTTTTCATTCGATTATTTTTTGATTAATTCATATCAGCGTCTCCTTTTGATAAACAAACGCTTATTTAAAGCCACTCAACAAAGTGAAACGTTTGGATAAGCCTTAGTATTATTAATCTCACCTTTTCAGCATTTACCCGTTTTCCCATGCCCGATGGCTAACTCGTGCCAACAGGATTCTCCGTCTGTATGTGTCAGTAGAGACTGCCTCTGAAAATCTGATGACTCTTGCAGCATATATCGTCAAGGTTTACGCTCCGATTTGGTTTTCTATAAAAACTCACTCTAGCTGTAAAGATGGATCGCGACACTTGTTTAAACTTATCGAGCTAACCAGATATTTACCAACAACTTTAAAAGCCGTTATCGACCCAGTAATTCAACGAAACAGCTATTTCGCACACCCGGAAAACTTATTGCTTGCAATGTTGACAGATCCCCAGCCGCACGTTCGTGAATTAGCTGCACGGCGAATTTTGAAAGCTAGATCAGAAACACCAAAAAAATTGCGTATGTTTCAGTTACCAAAGATAAACTTTAACGCTTTAACATATTATGACCTTTTAAATTGGCAAGAAAATATCACTGAGCCACCTTTATTAAAATCTGTAACCGAAGAAAATCTCCGTTTGTTTATTCAACAAAAAGGAGAAGGAGACTTGGATTTATTACGCCTTCCGTGTCACACACAAGCAGTAGAAAGAGCAGTTAAAGCTGTGACCGAAGCATCAGCCACCTTATGTAATAAAAGAATGACAGAAGGTTTTATCAAAGCTCAGATAGACTCGAGAAAAGCAATGCCGAAATTCGACAGCAAAAAAGATTTCGCCACAATAAAACCCTTAATATTTATAATTATTCTTTTATATTTTTAACCGTATTCCAAAACAGGAGGACGTCCTATTGTTGTAAAATTTGTTTTCTCATTAATAAACCTTTATTTACAATCGATTAAAAAATTTTATTTATAAATATAGTGTTATTTGTATACCATGCTGTTAGGCCTTTTTTACCATATTTGTTGACAATTTCCACATGACTCCGGGGGCAGAAGATAAATTCCGATTGCAATGAAACTTCATAATCTGTTTACACTCATCATTTAGCACCGTTTTGTCGCTGTGACCATTTAAAAACTAAACTTTTTTTTTCCCATACATTAATGACCCACCCTACTGTCTACTTCAGTTTCCATTTTCAACTGGCGGCGCATGCAGGAGGGACGGTGCTGCCTAGAGGTATTTCGTTCCCCTTGATTACCGTCGACCAACTACTACCTATTGGTGACACCACCGGATGGATCCACCAATTTGTTATTTAAAATTTAAGTGAAGGGACAGAACTCGACCAAGCGACCCACCGTTTTTTTTAACATATTAGAGTCAGCTTCCCCGCCTACATTCTGCGTTACCTATTGTACCTATTTAACTCGTTAATTAATCATTGTAAAACAACCAAGCGACTCACCGTTTTAGTATCTCAGAATCAGACGGCTTCACCGTCTGCATTCTGCTTTAATTATTGTATCCATTTAACTTAGAATTTACCAATCCTTGGATCGCCACTTAATTGGGTGGTTGGTGAACTCACTGTTCCTGTTAATAATTGTCAGACAGGAAGTTGCTTATAAATAAAAACAAACATGCCGGTGATGAACACTTGGATTTTATTTAACTACCTTAGTCGATAAGTGTAGGTATATCTATCCTCACCCTTTCATAGGGAAGAAACCCTGTTACAGCATACCAAAGGAGCACTCTACAACCTTTGTCCACGGGATAGTCGATAGTTAAATATTCGGCGATCATTGTTTAAAAATCTACAATTGTACGGTCGCATTATATTAGTGGACAGGGGAAATGCTTCGTCAGCTGCAAAGTAATAAGGAAATGACCGTCCAAATTCTTCTTCACCTGGCAAGGGTCGTGGCTTAGGTATATTTAAAGTCATTCAAAAACAAGTTCGGTTTTGCGAGCCATGTAAGAGCTCATAACCGTTAACAGCTAGCCAGGGATCGCCATTGACGGACACGTCAAGGAGGACGATATATATATATATATATATATATATTTAAAGTATTATTATTTAATGCTCGGCCTAGTCCCGAATTTTTACCAATCTGATTCCACTAATTACTATGTAAATAGCGAGTAAAATAACCTGCAGACTACGACAAGTCAGGCGTAAATCACAAATTGTGTCAAAAAGTAACCGAGGACATAAATATGTGTTCGACAAAAAACTAACTCATATAAGGCTTTTACGTCATCCTTGCGACACAAAACTGAATTAAACACAAATAGAAGGTCTTAAATAGAGACATTAAGTACCTACCTAAACTGGGGAACCCATTCAAGTAATGGATTTCTCCACAAGTACCTAGCAAAAAGTTTGCATTTCGCGGTTCGAATTCATAACCATAACCTTGTTAATGTATTGTCACGTTTTAAAACAACATAACACTGTAAGAAAACTAGATCTCGATGAGTTCCATTCCTAAACGACATCTATAGGTATGACCTATGGTCAGACAGACTAACAAAACAGGACCGCAAAGAGAAAGATAGGTATGTTTCTTTGCTATAATTTTGTCAAAGATAATAAGATAATATTATTATTGATGTATATACTCAAGGCAACCTGTCTTCACCTGTAATTGCTGTGCCACAGTTGTTTGTTCTTGTCTTTCGTGTGTTGTGTTGGTGTGCACAGTGTTGGTGAGGTTTTTTTTAATAAAAACAAATAAAAAAATAAAATAAACAATGATATTACTAAATCTGGGTACTTTTACCGAGAGAATCGAAAACAACCTATGAAAAATGTCTCAGCGGTGAAGTGGTCAAAAGATACAGAACCAACTTTTCTGTCTTGAGTTAACCTGCGTGCAGTGTTGCCAGACCCGATCAGAACTCTTGCCCACACAGGTTGTTAAAATTGCCCTTTCCAACACTAAATCGCCCATAAACGTTAAAACAATAACGTCTAACTGTAGGGGAATCTGTTGTACCTTGACACCCTTTGTACTTAGAACAATAATTATGTCTTTGGCATTATCATCCTTTGACAACTACAACTTGAAGTTGTTGTAAACCGGAACCGCGACGCGAATGGCGTGATACGAACCACTGGCTGTACGAGTACTACGAGTGGAGCAAAAAAAGGTCAGACTCGTCATGACGCTGCCCCATTCCAACGCCGCCGCTGAGGGAGTGTTCGCCATGGTGACGGACACGAAGGCCAAGAAGCGTAATCGTATGGGGAGCGACACTCTGGGCTCCATCTGCGTGGTGCGCACTGCTATGCGGCAAAAGTAGATAGCGTGCTACCAGTATGAGGTCACTAAGGATCACCTCAAGAAACACAACAAATCTATTAATGAAAAGCAATAATTATGCCATGTGATTTCATTTTAAGTTGCGTTAATTACGTGACTATCTCAGGTGATTTTATGCATGTCTTTTTAATAGTTATCTAACTTACATATAAGAAAGAGTGCCATCTGATAAAGTATTATCGAAGTTATTTTATTTTACATATAAAAGTGAGAAAAAAATTTAGCTCGTTCATTTATTTAAGCTATATAACATTATTGCCCATATTTTACCGGTTCCAAGACCTTTCCGCCCTTTTGCCCTTCTATCAAAAAAATCCTTAAAATTGCCCATGGCGTGGGCAATTGCCCACGGTCTGGCAACACTGCCTGCGTGGCCCTTAAATTGGTAACGAACACCACTTTGTGCACAATTTACATCCAAATATTATTTGGATTTCAAATCATATTTTTTGGTTTTTACTCCTGTAGATTCTTTTTGAATTATCATAGAATTGTTAGATTTTTTTCACACATAGATTTATTTCAGAAGTCTCAAAACCAAAATGGCATCAAGGCGACAAGACGATCGTGGGGCTCAGCTAAGATATTTTGAAAAACTCGGATTGATATTTCAAGATGCGCCCCGTAATAGAGAAAAAACGTCTTTGCCTTAATCTCATAAATTAAACTACGATTTATGGGATACGGTACGGAACCCTTCGTGCGCGAGTCCGAGTCGCACTTGGCCGATTATTTGAAGTAAATATCCCCCTATAAAAAATCGCCGATAAAATCTGTTAACGTTGTGTACCAAGTTTCTTTGAGATCCGTTGAAAACCTGTACCTGCGACCTGTAGACGAAAACCAACATCTGGACAGAAAAAAGCGAAATCGCCGAGTCTAAAACCGAGACCTTCGCTTCAGCTCGATCAATAAAAAAAATTCTGATATTAATTATTTTTTGTCCACAGATTTAATGAACGTAGTCAGAATAAAAACACATAGGTCAGAATTTTCCGTTCTATCATGCGACATAAAAAGGGGTTAATTACATCACAGCAGACCAATACTATATCCATATGAAATATATGGTGGCATATGTGAAATAGTCGCAGCAGGGAAAATATTTGATTACGTTTTTAAAGTCTACGGCAATGGTGAATTTTATGTGGATGCAGGCACTCGCGGCCGCCCCATGAAACGGCTCCGCTTCTCATTACTTCTCTCGAGTGGCTACTTTGATGCTTTTATGTGTCGTGACAAACTGAACCCTCTAATCATTCTCTCGGATGTGTTTTCTCCGAAATTTGAACCACAAAAAAGAAAAACCGCAAAGCAGAGAGGAACAAAACAAAGACCAAAGAAAAAAAGAAGGAAGGTTCAGAAAAAACCGTAGACATATTCTGATGTCCAAAAAGAAGCTGTGGTAAACTCAGAAAATGTCATATTTTATATGTTTGATACAAAATATATTCTCTACTTTTTGTTTATTATAGTAGTTTGCCTAAATAAATTAAGATAACTAAGTTAGCTTTTGTGAAAAAGGGAAAAGATCGCTGTGTAGGTACACATGATACCTGAGTATACATAAAGTAGCGGTAGGTACAAGATGATTTTATAATCGAAGCTATAGCTATACCAATTGGTCGAATAAAACTTATTGGCGTCTGAAATTAGCTACAAGCTGTGCAAAACCCCCACTGAAATATAAAAAAAAATCAATACTTTTTTCTGACCTTGTAGGTCTTTAATTCAAATTATTTATTCGTTCATTTAGATAGAATAAAATATAAACTAAAGACACTTATATGATGCTATTTTGTTTGGGTTATCTTTACTACAAAATTTAAATAAAAAAGGGGTAGAGAACTAAAATTTGCAACGATTGAATTAAAATTTCACCAAATTATTGTAGGTATAAGTGCCAAAAAAGTAAAAACATATAAAAAAAATCAATCTGATTTTCTTAAAAATACTCGATTTTGAGATTTAGTTTTTAAGCGGCTAAATGATGACAATTCCCCTTTCGATAATAGTTCTCCACAGACACTAGAATATTTACTCAAAACATGTTCCAAATTTCAAAACTCCAGCAGAAAGGAAAAAAAAATGCTGGAAATTGTGGACGAATGGGGTTGACATGACATCAAATAAAATTCGTTGTTTCACATAACGGCCATCATAACATTCAAAGGCGAATAATAACGTTGGGTGGAAACATTATGGATATTACACACACTCAATTTAATCGTCCTGGATGGGAAAAAAGGCAGCAAAGTTAAGGCAAGAGAGGAGTCAGCGGTCTCGTTTAGCCCCAGGGAATCGGGGTTCGCGGTGTCGCCACTCAGCGACCGCTCGCCACAAAGCCGCCCCTGATTATGAATATTATTATTTCGTTCCCTCTCTTTCTTAATGTTAAGCCATCAAAGAAATGCGTTCGACGTAGATACGCCTGGAAATCGCCTATTACGTTCAAGAACATTGGTCGGAATTTTCCGTTCTATCATGCGACAAATATGCGCGGGGATAATTACATCACAGCAGACCAATACTATATCCATATGAAACAACCTGAAACATATGGTGGCATATGTGAAATAGTCGCAGCAGGGAAAATATTTGATTACGTTTTTAAAGTCTTAACATTCAAAGGCGAATAATAACGTTGGGTGGAAACATTATGGATGTTACACACACTCAATTTAATCGTCCAGGATGGGAAAAAAAGGCAGCAAAGTTAAGGCAAGAGAGGAGTCAGGGGTCTCGTTTAGCCCCAGGGAATCGGGGTTCGCGGTGTCGCCACTCAGCGACCGCACGCCACAAAGCCGCCCCTGATTATGAATATTATTATTTCGTTCCCTCTCTTTCTTAATGTTAAGCCACCAAAGAAATGCGTTCGACGTAGATACGCCTGGAAATCGCCTATTACGTTCAAGAACATTGGTCGGAATTTTCTGTTCTATCATGCGACAAATATGCGCGGGGATAATTACATCACAGCAGACCAATACTATATCCATATGAAACAACCTGAAACATATGGTGGCATATGTGAAATAGTCGCAGCAGGGAAAATATTTGATTACGTTTTTAAAGTCTTAACATTCAAAGGCGAATAATAACGTTGGGTGGAAACATTATGGATATTACACACACTCAATTTAATCGTCCAGGATGGGAAAAAAAGGCAGCAAAGTTAAGGCAAGAGAGGAGTCAGGGGTCTCGTTTAGCCCCAGGGAATCGGGGTTCGCGGTGTCGCCACTCAGCGACCGCTCGCCACAAAGCCGCCCCTGATTATGAATATTATTATTTCGTTCCCTCTCTTTCTTAATGTTAAGCCACCAAAGAAATGCGTTCGACGTAGATACGCCTGGAAATCGCCTATTACGTTCAAGAACATTGGTCGGAATTTTCTGTTCTATCATGCGACAAATATGCGCGGGGATAATTACATCACAGCAGACCAATACTATATCCATATGAAACAACCTGAAACATATGGTGGCATATGTGAAATAGTCGCAGCAGGGAAAATATTTGATTACGTTTTTAAAGTCTACCGCAATGGTGAATTTTATGTGGATGCAGGCACTCGCGGCCGCCCCATGAAACGGCTCCGCTTCTCATTACTTCTCTCGAGTGGCTACTTTGATGCTTTTATGTGTCGTGACAAACTGAACCCTCTAATCATTCTCTCGGATGTGTTTTCTCCGAAATTTGAACCACAAAAAAGAAAAACCGCAAAGCAGAGAGGAACAAAACAAAGACCAAAGAAAAAAAGAAGGAAGGTTCAGAAAAAACCGTTGACATATTCTGATGTCCAAAAAGAAGCTGTGGTAAACTCAGAAAATGTCATATTATATTTGTTTAATACAAAACATATTCTCTAGTTTTTGTTTTATTATTTTTTTTGGAAAAAGAAATAATTCATTTCGTTAACAAACTTCATTCTGTTCATTTAATGTTAATTCCATTGTAAAAGTTTTGTATATTATGAAAATTCTTGAATTTTATGCACTGTAATAATTTGTTTAATTTTTTGACATATTTGGCTAGTAGAAAATTTTATATATTTTGTTTTCATTATTGATTATATAATACATTATAAACCCATGCTATTTGATAACTCTTAAAGTATGTTTCTTTTTGTTTTTGGTCATTTTATCCAACTTAGAAAAACGTTCCCGGAATGATAATTTTCTGCTATATATCCATTAAAAGCAACATTACAAAAAAAATAGCATTCTGTGCGCTGCCCTGTCAAAGTTTATTAATATATAAATTTTACGACAATATAAACCAAGAGTTATTGTTGTAGCTAGCATTTTTTTTCATTAAACCAATCTTGAAGGTTTTGAGCCATATGTTTGCAGACTGACTAGGCTCTGTAAATGATTGCCCTGATGCCGGGGCACTAGAATACGGCATCGGTATCCCCTGCCTGTAGTAAGAGCCTACTAAAAGGGGACCCCTGGGCAGTAAGGGGACCCCTGGGCTAGTGGGTGGACAGAGTTGGGGCTTTGGCCATCCACTCAAGCAGGCCCGAGGAGGACGGCAGCGTGTGTGGCAACGCTGTCGTAAAGGACGGTTCAAGCCTGGTTTAATCACCAGGCGAGTGGTCGTGTAATGTGCTGGTAGCACCGGTGTGTTCCTTTGGAGATCCCGGAGCTCCCAAGAAGGCACAAAGGCTGGCCACCGAGGGGGTTTTAGTGGGTACAATCCCACATAACCCTTCTGCACCCCAATGCAGTGAGGGCTCTGTAAATGATGTCAGAGTTTTTAAAAAATTTATATAGAGATGCATCTCTATACAAAGATGCAGAGATGCATCTCAGTTATTTGAAACCAACGAATATATAACTGGTAAAAAGCCTACCATCCTGTTTTATTGTGGTGTATTCTACCTTATATAAATTCAGCAATATTACATTGTCCGAAAGAAACTTGTCTAAGACGGTCAGTAATAGAGCGTGCTTTTGCCCTGCTCAACCAGGTTGTTTCTGCGACGCTGACGCATGCGATCATTTCAAGCTAGGATCGATTTATTATCAGACAGAGATGGTGGCTGAACATGGTACACGTGTAAATGTATTTACAGAATACCGCATTTACAGACTCTGAAGACGATAATATACCACTATCCACTTACGGGAATGACATGGAGTACCGTTCCAAATTGGATAGCTATCTATCAACACCAGGAGTTAGCGGTTAATCACAACGAAGTCTTTATAGCAGTGGTGATTACGTATGTATTGGTAAAATATATAACTAGTAGTCCGCCCCGGAAGTGGACCTCGCGCTATTCCTATTTTATATCATAAATACTGTGATTTCAAAAAAATTTAATAATATTGGTATGAAAGTTAGGCGACTTCTTTTTAGAGTTCCGTACCCAAAGGGTAAAAACCCGTTTTTAGCGGAGTCTTAGTAATAGGGTCCCGACCCTATTACTAAGACTACTAGGGGGTTTCATACAGTACCGTTCGTGCGCGAGTCGTACTCGTACTTGGTCGATTATTTAAACAATTTTGAATGAAATAGATTACATTAGGTGAAATATTTAAAATATAAGTTTCTGCCTAAAATTGCTATTGTTCTGCTACAATGTTTGAATTATGCTACACTGGTCATACTGAATGGAATCTAACACTCACAGAAGTCGCATAATATAGCACATCGGGCTTCATAGAACAATAACTCCTACTCTATCTGAATGCTCCTGCACGGGTAGCATGGCAAAGGGACAAATTGTCTTTCCACCATTATATCCCCTCGAAGCGGAAATAAAGTATGGATTGACAATGACAACTGACATTAAAAGTGGATAAATTGTTTTGTTCCCTTTGCCATGCTACAGGTCGCGTCATGTAAAAAGAACGCTGGATCTTCAAACTGCGCACAAGGAAATTTAACTCGTATTACATACGTAATAGGAGTTAAATATCCTAGTACGCAACTTTATTTGTAGCAAGGAAATTTAACTCCTATCACGTAAGCAATAGGAGTTCAATTTCGTTGTGGGCAGTTTGAAGCTCCAGCGTTCTTTTTAGGTAACGCGAGCTATACCCGTGCTGACGTGAGATGAGTATGAATTAATTCCGAACAGTCGCGGAATCGGTCAAAAGCAAGCTGTGAGTTTATTTCATACAAAGTTGCGACACCATGCAATACTGCCCAAACATGAATTATTCTGACATCGACATGAGTAAAGAGTTACAAAAACAACCGCTAAGTGAAGTTTACAGTTTGATAGCACTAGGTGGCGCTAGGCGTCCAAAATTGGCTTGATATTACATTAATATTGTTACAAATTAATTATTATCATGAAATTTGCCTGAACAATTACAAACAAAATATTATTCTGTATTTTGCGTGAACATGAGCGGTTATTCTTACAATTTTAAATAAAATACTCGAGCGTGCAGTTGTATTAACTGCGCAACTCCCGCAGAAAGTGGCGCCGTTTTGCCTCTTTTTACCACCGGTCCTGGTATCTTCGACACCACTGAACAGAAGATGCTTATATTCGAACTTAAAAATTATATATATATAAACTACGTGCATGCTAAATTTCATGGAGATCAGCTGAGCGGTACTTGAGTTATCGTCGAACAAAGAAACATACAAACATACATTTGACAGCTCAAGTGCCGGCTCGTCCCAGTAGACTCAGAGACCTCGCTAAAGCTCGGTCAACAAGGAATACAGAATAAAGTTATGCCGAAATCTGCTTTTCTGTTGATGATGAAGAAGGTGAATTGAGAGTGATTTTCCTCAAAATTTGTAAACAGTGTAGCAGATGATCCCATGGAACAAGTAGTTAATAAATTACCTGTACCAAATATCATTACAAAAGGTAATAAGCCCCATACAGACTCACGCCGAGAACCCCCGAGAACACCCGAGAAGTGTGAATGTGATTGCTTTCTCGCCGTCTCGTTCTCGCGCTCGCCTGTTCCCCGATCGGTGTGGGTATTTTTAATTGGTTTCTCGGGCGAGAAACGACAACGGTATCACATTCTCGGTTCATCATGTTCGGTCTCAGTGCGACCGCAGTTGTCCTGTCGACAAGTTGTATAGTTTCTGCCACGTCAGTGAAGTAATTTAGTGCTATAAAAATGTGGAATAACGAATTAGAATTAAAGTTCATAGAGCATTTCCATCCAGAGCCTATTTTACGGCATGGAATCAATCTGCTTGGAGAGCTAATGGAAATACCAGTACCAGAACTGAAAAAGAAGAAGGAATCTCTTTATGCTAGTTACCGCAAATATAGAAAGATGGTTAAAGATTCATGTAAATCAGGTGCTAGGGAAAATGAGGTTTACAAACCAGTATGGTTTGCGTATGGCGCTTATATAGAGTGTTTTACCAATTTAGAGAGCAGAGCAATATATAGTGTTTTTCCAATTCAGAGAGCAGATTGATGTTTTTGAAAAGTAATTATTATAGTGTTAAACTATTTAGAAGCATTATTTTTATTTTTGCTGAGAAAAAGATCTCATCTCGATTACTTACCTAAAAGGCATAGATTATTATTTGTGAGCAACACAACGATATTAGACAATACGAGTATGTCAGACGGCTGTTTTGAAGACTGAGATAGTATTCCTTGGTAACTGTTATTACGTTAATTGGTATCTTTAAAGCAGAGAGAGTTATATGTGTTTCAATTATTTGTTGATTACATAGAAAATGTATAATGTTAAGTTGAACTACCTCTTCAAAGGTGGAGAAAGTTGGTCCTCTCAGTATTACGTATCTTTTTTAAATTGTTTCTTAATGCCCGTAGCTCACCTCCGCTGCGAAACCATAACAGCGGGACCGCATTAATTTCGCTGTGTTTTGTCCGTATGTAGGAGAAGCGGAACTGCCACGGAACTGCCTGTTCTAACGCATAGATTTAACCGTTTCCGTGCGGATGATGCCGCACAGGCACCGTATAAATCTATTGTGTATGGCGTATGGTGCCCGAGAGGATACAAAATTAAAACATTAAAAACTCGCCAAAAACGACATTTGTTAAAAGGGTGCCGTAAATAAAAGTGTCTTTTTTTGTCATCCATCATATGAATACAGTGTTCGTTTCAAGTAATTTCGTAAATTAGCAGACTTCAGGGGTTGTAAACCATAATTATCGAGTCACATTTTACTATTGATTATTGCAAAGTTAATTACTAGATAATTCTAACAACTAATTTTCTGGCTCAGATTATTATTGAACAATAGGTTAGGTATTGTTCTATAATCTGAGCTTTCTGGAATGTTTCTCATGGCGGGGTTACAAAGAGTGCGGGGCGGATCGGCGACTTAACAGACAATGGGATTTACCCATTTTTTTCGGTGTTCGTCGGCCCTTCGCCAATAAAGTTCCGTATGCCCTTGCGTATACGGTTGATTATTGTTTAAAACTAATTACCGTTCATAATTGTTTGCGCCGGAGCATCATTTCTTCATCCCGCACTTCTGTCTTGCTACCTCTAGTAAACAGACGTGATTTTACCGCTTATACTATCGACGACATTCGCTTGTGCACTTGGATTCCGTGATTTTACATTTGTGACGATATTGGCTTGTGTTACTGGACTCTTGATTTTACATTTGTGACAACTGTATCCTGTTTACCTAAACTCCGAGATTTGAGTTTGCCTTTCACTACCGTCCGTGCATTAAAAGTAAGTTTTTGGTATTAAATTTGTAATAATTGACGTTATGACTCCTAGAAACTCATAATTTATACATTTTACCTATTTGTTTGTAGGTACCTATTTTAACTCTAACAATAAATTACAACAAAACAACTATTTACACAATAAAAATATATTAACTTGAAACTTGTTATGTTTATAATCAAGGTTTATGCTCATTTTCACTCACACTACATACAGTACGTATAGAATAAAACAAAAAAGCAATAAGTTCAATAAACAAACACACGGAAAAAAATGCTCGCAAAATTTTTTTTGCACCAAGAATATTTTTATTCTCAGGAATATTGTTTAATATCAAGTAAATAAATGCTTGACTTAACAATAATGTCTTGGAACGACAAACATGATACTCTCCTCGAAACACAATATTATTCTCACTAGATGACAACCCGGCTTCGCTCGGGTGAAATGTGACTCATAATACACACACTCATAATAATTTTGCTGTTACTCAATCACCATCTCTAGATACGAAGAGCCCATTGCATCATTTTTTTACAATTATGACAATGTTTACCAAATGCAAGGAGATTCGGCTGCAAAATGATGTAGGTATCATCAAGCAAAACAATGATGAGACATTCATTTTAAGAAATAAGTAGGTACTTTCGGCATGATGAGTGTTATACAATATCCCAAATCCAAAATTAAATCCAAAATTATTGTTCAAAATTAAAATAACACAAAACTAAATGAATAATTACTGAAAATTTACATTCTTATATTACGAAAAGAAAGTCAATTTCAACTTTAAGGATTATGGCCAGTATTATTTTTTCTATGGTTATCTATCTATCAGCCGTAGGACGTCCATTTCTGGGCATACCTAGGCCTCTTCCATGGATTTCCAATAAGGCCGATTGGAAGCTGCCTGCATCCAGAGCGTTCCTGCGATCTTTATTATATCGTCAGTCCACCTAGTCGGTGGACGTCCTACGCTGCGCTTGCTGGCCCGTGGTCTCCATTCGAGAACTTTACGGCCCCATCGGTCATCCGTTCATCGAACTATGTGCCCTGCCCACTGCCACTTTAATTTGCTAATCCGGGCTATGTCGGTAACTTTGGTTCTTCTACGGATCTCCTCATTTCTGATTCGACCCGCAGAGAGACACCGAGCATAGCCCTCTCCATAGCTCGTTGGTACGTATGGTTATACACAAAGAGAATGTATAGGTACAGTTCTATTTGGTCTCGAACGACGAAATGCGAAATCGGTAGAACTGCTAAATAAATCGCCATATTCGAACCAAAAATCGGTATGAGAAGATTTTCTGGTCTAAAACTATAAATTATGTACTTTTATTTTTGGTCTTTGTAGTCACCAAATCCTTGGCTCCTCTAGTGGAGTCTGATCACTACACAAAATTAAAAGCCTACACTCCTATCCTAGTTTACGTCTCGTCTCGGATCATTAATTCACTTCAAATTCGGTAGAAAATCGGGAGAATTTGTTCTAATAAAAAAAATTCTTTGTTGGAAACTTGAAATTCGTAGGAAGGGCTCACATTTATGAAAAAACACAACAAAACAAAATAGTATATCCTATAACAATAAATAATTGGCCAATTGTGTGTCAGACTCACGCACGAAGTGTTTCGTAGGTACTGTATGGGAGCCCCCTTATTTATTTTAATTTAATTATTTGTTTCTAAAATGAATATAATACTACTAAACATTCTTATTTATTAATGTTAATATTCAAGTAGTCGCTTGTTGGCGTTATTAATATCGTGTAAAAAGTCACGTTTGTTATATGGGAGCTCCCCTTAAATATCTCTTTATTTTATTTTTAAACTGCTTAATCAACTAAATATTCTGTGAATATTTCAAGTGACTACCGGTTTCCGTTATTGATATAGAGCAAAACACGACCAAAATTACCTACCTTTGTTGTATGGGAACCAAGGCCACTTATTTTAGTTTTAGAAATATATGATCTGTGAAAATTTCAACTGTCGAGCTATTACGGTTCATGAGATACAGTCTGGTGACAGACGGACAGAAAGACAGACGGACAGCGGAGTCTCAGTTATAGGATCTCATTTTTACCCTTTGGGTTCGGAATGGTTTTGTTATACTCATAGCATTGGCGGGAACGCGGAATAATCTTGTCACCGCAATGTATTATTTTGTTAAACTTGTGTTATTATCAGTGATAATTAGTGAAAAATTATGGTATTTCGTTTATTATGAGCTGATGTACGTGCATAGGCAAGCGAGATAGTGTGACGTGTCATGTTGTTCAGTTTCGTTAGCAAAACTCCATGGACGCCTCTATTAAGGTTATACCTTATTTTACATTGAGCGGTTACGTGTGCTTTGAAGTTGAGTCTTCGATCAAGCAAGAGACCAAGCAGTTTGATTTCATCGACAAGATTAAGCGGGACGCCAGACATAACCAGATTTGGTGGATCGTATTTCAGCTTTCTCGTCATTAGCATCGCGTTGGTTTTATGCGCTGCAAAGCTGAGTTTGTTACGTTTGCCCCACTCTACTACTGCATCTAATGTCTTGTTTGCTTCTTGCTCCAATTTCGTGCCTGACTGGCCTGTGAACACGAGAACGACGTCGTCTGCAAAAGCTTGACAATATACCCCCTCGGTTTCCAATAGACGCAACAACGAGTCCAAGATAACATTCCAGAAAGTTGGACCACCAATTGACCCTTGAACACAGCCCTTGGTGGTCCCCTTCCTGTACGTCGCTCGAGCGTAGTTTACTTCAATTTCTCGGTCGCCGAGATAGGAGCATGCCATCTCATAGAGGTTTAATGGGGTCTTTTTCTCTGTCAGTTGATGTTTCAAAGCGGGCCACCACGCGTTGTCGAAGGCGCCTTCTATATCCAGGGAGATGAGGAGTACTAAGTTCTTATCAGATACTCCTTTTTTGATGTGCTCTACCAGATTATAGAGAGCGTCCTCTGTTCCTCGCTGTGGCATGAAACCATACTGTCTCGTACTGAGTGTAGGTAGAAGATGCCATTGTAGTCGACCGATTAAAAGCTTTTCAACGATCTTCCCAATCACGGACAACAGACCTATGGGGCGGTAGGATTTAGGGTGAGTATAATCTGTCTTGCCTGGTTTTCTTAATACAATCACATGGGCCACTTTCCATTGCTTCGGGAAATATCGTAGCGTTAGGCACTTATTAGCTATCGCCAGGAATAACTCCATATCGCAATGAATGGCTGATTCACAAATGTCAGCGGTCAGTCCGTCTGGCCCTGGGGCTTTTTGTGGATTCAGTGTTCGCAACACTAGCTCGAGCTCTGCCGACGTGAAAGGTGGATCATCTGGTGGCAAGTCCACAGGTACATCTTTAGTTTTTTCTCGCAGTTCTTTGTGACACGGTTGGTCTGTGCTTTCAGAGTCGTCGGGGTAGAAAGTCTTGGCGAGAAGCTCTGCAGAATCTTGTGGTGATAGAGTGTTTCCTTCTGAATCTCTCAATAGCACATCATCTTGCTTTTCAGAGGTTTTCCTGAGTCATATGAGTTCAAATGAGATTTTAATAAACACGATAAAGCAGTTATAACGCGGCCGCGTAATCGTCTAAATGAGCAGTATGTCCCGATACCTACTCAATTTACCATACTGTGCCATATTGTGCTGTAAATTATCTGGGTCGTATATTATTGGCTACCGAATACTTCCGATCCGAGTCCGACCCCGCCCGCACTTGCTTGCGGTGCGGTGACGCTAAATGTTCAACGTTTTATTTTCAATTTTATACTAGTGATCTGTGTTTCAATTTCTAAGTGCAACGGCGTCTTGCGGCAGTTTCTTTAATTTTTCCTGTGCTTCGAGTGTGTAGCGTGGTTTTAACTTTTAAATGGACGACGAAACTGAACTAGAAGTTTTGCTGCGCGAATGGAAAGTACCAGAGTCGGTCATTCAGAAATTTAAAGGTAAGTACCTTTGTATGTATATATGATCTATTTCACCTGGTTCACTCTCGAAGGCCCACCCTCAGCTGTGAGGCAAAGTATTACAGGACCGATAACGTTACTTAGACTAAGTAGTTTTCATATTTGAAAGTCAGGTCGGGCTTAGGTACCTATGACATAAGTGGGCGTCTGTAGGTATACTGTTAAACGTACTTACCTATAGAATTAACCATGGTAGGTAGGTTAAAATCACAAAATGACTAGTTAAACTGCTTCAGTTTTCGATAATTGTTTCAATGAATTGTGGCACATAGCACGTATTCACCTAAGTTAGTAGGTAGGTAGTAACTTTCATTTCAACTATGACAATAAATATGGTTCTTTTTCTTTCAGAAAATGAAATTCAGAAATACCAGTTAAAACACCTCAGTGACGATTTTCTAAAAGAACTGTGCCCATTAGTTGGGCACAGAATTCTGGTGAAATCCAAAATTGAAGAATTCTTCATTGATCATGTAAGTACTTACCTACTAAGCTTTAGTAAGTACCTAGTACTTATAAAAGTTATTGGGGTATGGGTTCTTAAGTATCAATTTTTTTAGGGTTCCATGTAATATCCAAACGGTAAAAACGCGACCCTATGCCGTATTGCTAAGACTTTGCTGTCCGTCTGTCTGTCGCCAGGCTATATCTTATGAACCATGATAGCTAGACAGTTGAAATTTTCATTTTGTATGTCATTGTTGTATCGGAGCTTGTATCGGAGCCCCGATACATACATACTTTAAGTACCTAACCAAAAGGAGTCGACACTGCAAAGCGTACCCCTCTGCCTTTTGGTTAGGTACTTAATGCATACATAATACATTTAGATTTAATTCTTTAAAGTGTATAATGTTGTATAGATAATGGTACAGAACACTTCGTGCGCTAGTCCGACATGGCCGATTTTTTTAAGTCTGGAAAGCCAGCCTTTGCCTTTGAAACTATCCAAATAGATTGTTGACAAAAAATAATACTACAAGTTGAGTAGTTTTTTTATGAAAGCTCGGAACTATCTATTAAATTACTCATTTTATTATTTTCTTACATTTTCTGTACAAATTTCAGACAAATACTGCAACCACAGTAACAAACTCTACAGTGGATGATGATTTAGATATTTTAGAGGACATTCCAATTGAACATTTATTTTCACCTATAAGACCACCTTTCCCAGACTTTGACTTAAAGACTCTCTTAAGCACATCACCGCATGGAAACAGTATAATAGCATATTATGCCTCGCATAGCACGCTCACCAATAAGCACAGAAACCAGTTAGTCGATATAATTGTGCGGCATATATTCACTAGAATTGTTAACTAGTAAGTATATGTATGGTACATGTAGTAGTACTTTAATATTTTTTTTTGAAATAGACCTGTAATAAAACATTACCAATAAAATGATTTAAAAAAAATTTGTATGATTATATGTAGAGATTAATTCATGTTTTTTTATACATAATTATTATAGATATTTGTCATATTTCAGCAAAATTACTCATGAAGAGTATAACTTGATCACTGGAAAAATAATAGTCCTGTTTCCGAAAGAATCCAGTGGAACTTACTTTGTTGCACAGCTGTAAAAAAAAATGAATCTTTTTCTGGAAAACCACTGTTTGCAAGAGGAAAGTTGGTGGACAAAATAAGAAACACCTTACACAAATCTGGTGAGAAAAGAAAAATTAAGACTGTAAAAGATGACTTGGAAGCAAAAAAAAGCAAATTCATTGACAAATTGAAAGGTTGAATTGAATTTTTTTTATAAATTGAATTCATTGTTAGCATGCAATTATATTATGTATATTACTTTAGACATTGTAGATAGAATAGATGCTAAGTAGTTGACCAGATTAATCCTTATACGTTAATACGTATTATATGTATATAATATGCAATTATTATAATTAAATATGCAAATATTATAATATAACCACAGGTTTCTGAACAATGGCGTCTTTGCTGGCTCCGTGTTCGCAGCTTCTCCGAAGGGGTAAAATAATGTTATCTACTCATACGAGTATACCACACCAAGGTAAGCAAATATACAGAATACTGTTACAGTGCTCGTCTTAGGTGAAGCGTGCGACCACAGGCTGACATGTTCATCTTAATTCATAGTCATGGTCAACAGTTAACGTGAGGTTTGTTTAATTCTGCTTTAGACATGTTGAGTATTTTATTAACAACACCTATTAATTTAGTTTGATGTATTTTGCAGATAAACAAGAAGACAAAATTGCTTTCCTGAAAAATAATGTGGAACCTTGGGCTCAAGCCATTGAATATTGGATAGCAACATATCCCTTAAGGGAACACTCGAATCAAAAAAGTGTAGCCGAATTTTTAGAAGAGTGGAACATACTTAATGACCCACGTGGATACACATTGGTGAGTTAAGTTTAGTTAAGTACATGGTTACTGAATTCGGTTAAACATATTAAACATTTCTAACAAATTATTGCATTTCAGATCAACTTGGATTTTGAGCAAAAGCAAAAGGAGAATTCCACAAATTTTTACACCAAGTGGCAACCATTTATCAATACTATTATTAGTTTGAGATTTGATACCACTAATAAAGACGACACTTTGGGAACTTTATACGAAAGTATAATGCAAGAAACCGATGACGGTAAGTGACATATTATTACGGTACCTAGGACAACACACCGCTGTGTCCGATGATGATGTATACATATTCAATCGGCGCCCCATATAGTCACTTCTATTTCAGTTATCATCATCATCATTTCAGCCATTGGAAGTCCACTGCTGGACACAGGCCTCCCCTCTAGATCTAATAAGACCGGTTGGAAGCGGCTTGCATGCAACGCAATCCTACTTAATGAGGTCGTCTGTCCACCTTGTGGGTGGACGTCCTTTGCTGCGCTTGCCGGTACGTGGTCTCCACTCGAGAACTTTTCGACCGTATCGGTCATCCGTCCTCCGCCCTATGTGCCCTGCCCACTGCTATTTCAACTTGCTAATCCACTGGGCTATGTCGGTAACCTTGGTTCTTCTACGGATCTCGTCATTTCTGATTCGATCTCGCGGAGAGACTCCAAGCATAGCCCTTTACATAGCTCATTGGGCTAATTTGAGCTTGCTCATGAGGCCTATAGTGAGGGACCACGTTTCAGTTTGTAATATTTATTTATTTAATTTTTCAGACAAAAAAGTTCCCCATCAAGTGAAACTGCTTTGTCACCTCATCCCTCCGAAAGGAAGACTAGACAAGCGAACAAAATTCTCCACGTTGGAATGCATAGAAAATTTCTTTATTGATGTTGATGTAAGTATATTTACTTTATATTTATGAACTTTATTTATTTAATTAAGACTTCAATACTTACAATCATTCATCAATTCACTCGAATCGATACCATTCTTTAGATTATTGTTGATTTTTCAAAAACGGCTAAGCCGATTTCGATAAAGTTGCCCATTTCAACTTTATCGAAATCGGCTTAGCCGTTTTTGTTAACCAATTTCAATAGTACAGCCTTTCCAATAAAAAAAGAATTTTTGAAATCTGACGACTCAGGTCATAAATAAAACAAAAAATATATTTACGCGTAGAATTGTAAACCTCCTCGTTGCGTCGGTTGATAAAATACATTTTAATGTCGATTCAAATATGGATACTTATAATTTATATTTATTGGATATTTTTTCCTCTTACATGTATTATTGTACCAATAAAGAGTTATTGTAATGTTCCTCGGTGTATCTTTTAAAGGAGTAATTTGATGTTAAAGATAATAAGTTAATTTTTTTTTAGAATTTTGGAGACATCGAGAATAAAATAGAAGAATTAAAAAGGAAGTCACTTAGTCAAAAGCAAACATTGCAACCATTTTTGATACGCTGTGAAGAAGCGCAGACGCATGGAGTTAATTACTATTTGGTTATTGACAAGGTGAAATATAGATTTGAGAGTGCAACAAAGGCATTTGACACATTATTCAAAAGCTACCACGCTCTCCACGCCAGCTACCCCAGAGCTGCTGCGCATTTATACTTACTGATTCAGAGATGTGTTTACAGCTTTGAAACAAAGTATGACAAGGTAGTGCCATACATCTCCGACATGTTGTCCTTGGCTAAGATTTAAGTCTTTGTTGTAAACATTTCAACATATATTGATATGAGATTAACTGAAATACATTTGACTGACATTATTGCTATGCACTCAAACCTGTATTCCTAAACACATTAGCAACAGTGCTCTCCAATATGTTGAAGTGTAACAAGTGTGATAATGTCTATGAAAAGTTCCAACCTTATTTTGTACATTTGCGCTACGCCCATAACATAACAAATTATTATTCATGTCCTGAAGCAAACTGTACAAGGCTATATCATTCTAAAAGTGACTTAAAAAAGCACTTTATATCTTACCATAACATAATTGAAAAACAAAATGCCACTAGTAATGTTTTAGCTGAACGTTTTGATGCGAATACTGAAAGGCACGCTGAATCTGAGTCCTATTGTAAAGTCTCAACGGAGCCACAACACGATGGTAATATGGGTCAAGAAGCTTCAGATCTTAATGAATATGTATCAAAACTTAACGATGCCGTTACAACATTTATAACTGAGCTACATAATATTTCTACTTTGCCCAAGAAAGTTGTACAATCTATTGTTGAACTAGTGTCTAACTTAATTCTATCTGAACCATTTAGCTTATTAAAAAAATCATTGAAAGAGTCACATGATAGCTTTTTGATGATTTCAGCGCTGCAAGATATGTTTAAAAATTGTAATACTGACTATAAAAGAACAACTTATTTGACGAAACTTGACACATATGTTGAGCCTGTTCCAAAAACCATTGGTATCTCTCAGGATAGTAAACAGGAACATGGAAATGTAGTGATGGGTTTAAAAAACAGAAAGTCATATTTTATGCCTTTAAGGGAATATCTGAAAGTTTTTCTTGAGGTACCTAATGTTCTTAAAACCATATTAAATTATCAAAACAATGTTACTTGTAATTCAAATGTGCTGAGAAACGTTGTAAACAGCACTTCTTGGCAAGAGACGAGGAATAAATGTAAAGGTGAAAATATAATTCCATTAACGATATATTATGATGATTTTGAGTCTGGTAACCCTTTAGGCAGCCACTCTGGCAGCCAAAAAATTGGTGCTGTATATTCTACTATATCCTCGATTCCTCCAAATTATAGTAGTCGCTTGGAATATATTTGGCCTGTTCTACTCTTTTACTCCCGAGATCGAGTTGAGTTTGGTAATAAATCAACATTCAGACCTTTGCGACTCTAAATATTTTGTACTAAATAATTTAAATTCTAGACTGAAATACCATACATATTTAAAAACTGAGAAAAATAAACCTCCACCGGTCCTAAAAAGACACTTGCTGAATGGGCAGATTATTTTTTCTGCTTCTGAAATGTTATGCTTTGTTCGAAATTTTAGATATATAGTAGGAGAATTCATTCCGGAGAACGATCCCGTTTGGTGTCATTACTTGTTATTGTTAGAAATAACAGACATTTTAACTTCTCAAACTTATACCCCAGATTTACTAGACTACTTGAAGAATTTGCTTGAAAGTTATATGGAAAGTTTAATTGAAAACTTCAATTGTTCTTTGAAACCAAAACACCACTTCTTCACTATTCAAGAATTATTGAAAAAATTGGTCCCCCTATCCTTGCAAGCGCATTCAAAAAAAGCGAAACAAAGCATAGAGAGTTAAAAAAAAATTGCTCAGTCAACGGCTAATCGCAAGAACTTGCCTTTAACACTTGCAACTAGACATCAATTGACAATTTTTCAGAGATTACGCTCAGGACTTTCAGATCGCATAAACTATGGTAAAAAAATAATACTTAATGAATATGATACATCAAATTTGTACGATAAAGATGTTTTTGATTGTGTTCATTTTGTTGAAATTAATGGTTACATCTATTCTAAAATGAATGTAATTTTACGTGAATTTTCGGAAGATGTTCCCGTGTTATACAAGATCAAACACGTGTTGATTAATAAATATGATAAAAAGGTTGCTATTGTCGGTACGCTTTTAGAAACTCTTGGTTATTCTTCACACTACATGGCGTATCTTGTTTCTGATACACATGTTACAGAATTCGTTTACATTAATGATTGTTGTTGTTTGACGCCGACGAAAATTCATGTAGTGAATAATCATATGTATGTTGACATAAAATGTTAATAACATTAAAAATGTCCCCAATTTGAAGATACTTTTATGTTGAAATTTAATGATTGTGTCACTATAATTTTAGAGTAAGTCATAACATTTGTTTGTTTCTGTATTTGTAGTCGTAAGTGATCAGGATAATTAAATTAATACGCCATCTAGTAAGTGTAAAAGCAAGAAAATATTAATACTTAATCCATGTACAGGGAGCCGCCTTGTTTTTATAGTATCGTTGATATTTTCTGGCCTTCTTAATTTAAAAAAAATCCAAAACTTTTACTTTTAAATATATATTAGAAAAACAAAACGAAACTTTCTAGATGGCGCAAAGACTAATATTCAATCTTACTTAAACAAGGTTACAGGTAACTCACGCACAACCTCTTTAGGGCGACTTTAGTACATCTAGATGAACAACTTTTACTATAGGACTAACCCTAAAATCGCGAAAAAAAAAATCAGCTGTTACATGCAACATGTTCAATGGCGTTCATAAAAATGTATGAAACAGCTGATTTTGTTTCACGATTTCAAGTTGGTCACATAAGTTTTGAAGTACTAAAGCCCCCTTTAAAAGATAGTGTGTGAGTTACCAGTAACCCTGTATAATTGATACTCATAAGTTAAAAAATACAGGATTATGCGGAAAGGTTTGTTAATCCGATAGTTTCATAGTACCTGCAACCTCAAATCACGAAAAAACTAGTTTCTATAAAAAGTTGCAAAAATTGACGAAATGTGTGGAACAGTTAAAATTTCGCGAATCCGGGTTGTAGGTACTATGAGACCCTTTCGTATTTAGTTAGATCTTACTTTTCCGCATAACCCTATAGTTATATTTTATTCTGGTGTTGCTTTGACACTTTTTACTAATCAAGAAAATAATTAGTTTTAACTAAGAAGTAGGATTATTATTCCACATCTTCAAAATACTTAAAGGTACAAAAACGCTTGATATACCCTACGTGTTGTTTAATAAAAAATTTCTTAAGTTTAGATTAGACATATAATTGTGTGTACGAACTTTATTATAATTTTACTGAATATATTATTTAATTATAATAAATGTCTTGAAGTTATCAACTTAATTTAATTTCAAAATCAGGGTTAAAATGAGATTGATACACTGTGTACTTAATTCGGGTTTTAGAACGATTGTGTTAATAATTCTGTTGTTAGTCTTATTTTCTGATTTGTGATGGAGATTTTAAATAATAATTTTGTCGTATAATAAATTCCTAAATTGGGAAGTAGAAAGTTTCGAAACATCAGCAGAATAATACATACAGGGTTATGCGGAAAGGTTTGTTCTAACCCTAAGGAGTGTCAAAGTACCTACAAGGCTTAAATCACGAAAAATATAGATTTTCGTGATTTAGGGGTTGTTGGTACTATGAGATCCATTCGGATTAGAACGAACCTTTCCGCATAAGCCTGTGTCTAGTATTCTGGTGTTGCTTTGAGAATTTCTACTTTCCAATAAAGAACATTATTGGTTTTGAACTAAGAAGTAGAATTATTTTCCAAACCTTCAAAATACTTACTTGAAGACACAAAAAGCTTGATAGAAGTAAATATATTTTTTAAATAACGCACAAAAATGGTTCACTTAAGATCAATCTCGTTTTAATCCGAAATCCCCAATTACTCAAATTAAGAATAATATTTTAGTCCTTAAGAAGATGCATTCTTAATTTAAAAATATTAACAGTCTTTACTGGAAATCTAAATATTCTTCAGGCAAGTAAAATGCATTATTCGAACTAAGAAATAGTTATTCTTGGCAGAAGATCTTGGTTATTCCAATTGATCATAATTATACACTTGGGTCAAGAATATGCATTTTCAAATTAAAAATATTTTTATTCGTCACTAGACATTAAAAAGTCTTAGGGCAAGAATAAGTCACTATTTAATCTGAAACCTATTTGATTTTAGTATGAAATCCTTTACTTATTTAAAGTGACAATAATTATACATTTTGCTCAAGAATATACATTTTCAAATTAAAAGTATTTTTCTTTTTCACTTGACACAAAATAATCTTAGGGCAAGAAAACTTCACTATTTAAACTGAAACTGATCTGGTTTTAGTATGAAATCCTTTCCTTATTGGAATTAAGAACATGATAAACTCAACTTAAGAAGCTACATTCTTAGTGCAGAAACTATAGTACTCTCTACTTAAGATTTAAAATAATTAAGGCGAGTAAAGGGAAATATTGAAATAAAGCTTACATAGTATTGAAATGAGAGAAATTTTATTTTGTTTAAAACTTCAGCATTCACAAGTTGAGAATATTATAATTGGATTCTCGGTAGAAGCTGTTACAAGTTTTGAATGAAAAACCCTTGTCTTACAACGAGATAAAACAGTCTCCAACATAATTACCATAATTTTGACTTGAAACAAAGATTGTCTTCAAAATAAAATTCATTGTCTCAATTTAATACAAAAAAAAATCAACATTTAAGACTTTTAGGTTATTGACAGTAGAAATTGAATTTTTTGTTACAAGATAAATGACGCTTTGGATTAAAAATACATTGTCTGACTCCAAAAATAAAAATAAGTATGCTTCAAAAATGTTGATTGTCTTTTATTAAGAAAATGACGCGTCTTGAAGACCAAAAAACCGCTTCCTCTTGGATGAAGATATTGAAGGATTCTTCTATCGACAATATTTTCTCTTTACCTAAGACATTTAAGTCTGGATTTGAGCATATCAACTAAAACAAAAAAATGCTTTATTCAAGAAAATATTGTTTTCCCCATATATGAAACTACATTATTCTTGACCAATAAATATATTCTTGGTACAAGACTTTTTTTCTTTCCGTGCAGTAAGCAAAACGCTATTATAGTGATAGTTAGGGCCGCTTGCATAACGATCACTAAATGCATTTAGCTGCTCCCGTAAACACATTTAATCTATAAAATAGAATATGTACCTACCATTTATCAAAAAAAGAATATATAATAGTAATAAATCATTATAGAAACACATTTTACACGTTTTTTTGACATGGCTATTAGTTGAGTAGGTACTTAGGTAGGCCCCTTCAGCCCAGGGCCCCTCAAATTCACGATCCGCCCCTGACCTCTAGTAACTTATTCTGTAATTTATTTTTCAGTCCCCAACGGAAATGGCTCAGACTCCACCGTCTCCTCAACCTGGTCCGTCAAACTGGGATGTTTTGTCTGCGGAGTTGTCTGGCATAATGTCTCCCCAAAATATTCTTCTATAAGATCTGTCAGATTTCAATGTTGAAATAAGTGACGCTGATCTCTACGGGATTTTAGCAGATAACATGGACGACGTTATTGACGAATGGTTCAATGAAAACCCAGAGGCCGAAACAGGTGACTATGACGAAGAATTGCCAACACAAGCATTAGACGACGACAACATGCTTGAAGAACAGAATACATGGTATCCTGGAGATCCTGCCAGTATGACAAAGATTCCTTTCACGGGTACACCAGGCCTTCTGCCGCCTCATAACATGGATGGTAAAAATTACATCGATTTTTTCTTTTTGTTCCTTAATGAACATTTATGTAATTTAATTGTAGAGTGTACAAATAAGCGTGGCAACGAATTGAAAGCCGCAGTAAATACCTCTCGAGCAAGGTTTGCTAAATGGAAAGACTTAAAAATATCTGAATCAAAAGTGTTTATCGGCATTATACTGTTTATGGGTACAGTTAAGTTGAACAGAATGGCTGATTATTGGTCAACAAATTATTTGATGCGGCTTAGCCCACATTTATTTATGTCAAGAGACAGATTTTATTTAATTTTAAGGGCACTAAACGTCCAAACTGACGACAGATCAGAAAGCATTTTTAAAATAAAACCTTTGATTGATATATTTAATGAAACAATGTGTTCTATTTATTACCCGTCAAAAAACATCGCGATTGACGAATCTTTAATTTTATGGAAAGGTCGTCTGTCCTTCCGCCAATATTTAAAAGGGAAACGACATCGTTATGGCATCAAATTATATATATTGGCTGACATGCAAGGAATCATACAGAACATACACCTTTATGCTGGTTCTGGGGATCAATTGGTCGGTGGCAGAAACCATGTGAATAAAGTAGTAATGCTATTGCTGGAAAAATATTTTAATAAAGGACACTCACTGTATGTTGATAACTTTTATACAAGTGTGGGGTTAGCAGAGGAGTTATTAAATAAAAACACATATGTGACAGGGACTCTTCGGGCAAAACGGGCTGGCAATCCTAATTTAATACATGATAAATTAAAAGCCGGGGAATCTTGCATAATGCACAACAGAAAAAATATTGTTGTTACCAAATGGTTGGATAAACGGGAAGTCTTGTTTTTGAGCTCTGAACACGACAGTAATTATAAAAAAACGACTAGTCGCCGCATACGCAGTGTAAAATATAAGCCTGCAGCGCAAGTAGAGTACAACAAATATATGAGAGCAATTGACCGGCACGATCAACTCTTAAGCTATTACTCATGCGAACATAAAACCATGCGCTGGTATAAAAAAATTATCATACATGTCATCCAAATATGCTTAGTAAACGCTTTCTTATTATATCGAAAAACAAACAATTCAACTATTGAACTTTACTATTTTAGAAAGGGTATATTAGAAAATTTATTGCACCTACCAAATGTCCCAGGGCCTGCTCGATTCCAGAATGTAAAAATACATTTGCCAATACTACTCCCAAAACAAGGTGGAAGGGTTAGTAGAAAACGGTGTAGAATATGCTACAAAACAAAAAAAAAATAACCAAGTTCTGTATGGGTGTCCTGACTGCCCAGGATTCCCAGGATTGTGTATCACTCCATGTTTCCGGGAATACCATAATTACTAAAAATGTTATTTGGCTTTATAAGTAATTTTTCGCTGTAGACGTGTGTGATAAGTCTCAAGGCTCAATAAATAATACGAACACCTTAAAACGATTATTTTTTTAATTAAAAATACTTTCTATCACAATAATCAGTCTCATCATGAAAAATTTGTCTCTTCCATAATTATAATGATTAACCTTATTCGTAAGTATCACGTTGTACGAAACTAAAATATTGATTAAAATCTATATGAACACAAAACCTGGTTTCATTTCACTATTATTCATCAGATTTGTCCCCGCACATTATTATAATGTTGGTAAATGATTATTTCAAAATTTCTATAATTTTTTGCATTTTATCTTTTAATCTTTCTTTTATACTAAATCGTAGCAATTCGTTTGACACGAATTGTCCAAAATATTTGCAACTATGCAAATCAATAGTTGCAGGAATCCGCTCATTTATTTCTTCTAGGGTCTTTTCGGTGCTTGTGAAACTATCTTTTGTTGATTTGTCTGTGCATGTTGCACAATCTGTCGTTGTTTTTTTATAGTTTCACTATCCTTATTCATTTCGGGTTTCCAATCGTCATAAGTTTGTGAATTCTCATAAAACACGTCGTCGTCGTCGCATTGAAATATATTCCACAGTCAGAAGTGGACCACAGTCTGACTGTGGAATATTCATTTTTTTTCTGAGTAGCTCTACAACAAAATAAAATTCAAATTGTATCTACATGAACTAATTCTATAGAACACTCTTAAATAAATAAATCCTTAAAATAATGCAAAAGGTTTACAACCCCTGATGGAAATTAGTCACTTACCCTCCATTTCCATAAAAATACTCACGTTCGATAAACAGCGGCAAATGACTCTTGAACAAGTAGAAACACGAGAAAAAGCTGAAAGATACAATTCATGGCGGATGATTCCCCAGGGGAATCATCAAAGTCTCTGGCGCTTGGTGTCCCAGAGGAATCACGGAATGTTTGTTCGACGCCAGACATTAATTTATTGCTAAAATACATCCGCACGGAATCGGTCCATATTCTATCTCTTTCCCCGCGCGGTTTCGTCGATAATACTCCGACGCCAGCCACACTATCGCGCTCCGGCCGCCATTTTGTTGCGGTGCCGCGTTGTTTTCGCACGTGTTTGTGGAAATCGACAAAAATTAAAAGCGAAACTACATTTTTTTCATAAAATGGACGTCTTTTTCACAGAAAAATTAATTCAAGAGGTCAGAAATAGACCTATTCTTTATTTATTAAATCATCCGGATTATAAAAATAATATGAAAAAACTGCAGGCATGGAGCGAAATCCAGAGGGAATTAAATGAGGAAGGTATGTAGTCTTTTTATAATAATAATAGACTGTATTTGTAATGTATTTGTTTATTTTGCTTATAAGATAACATTATGTATTATATGTATAATTATTTATTTGTACTTATTATAGATAATATTATGATAACGTTAAGTTCTCTGCGTTTGTGTAAAATATTGAACGAATTTATCTCTGACCTCAAACGCTGCCGCCGATGCTCTCTGTCGGTTGCCAGGTCTATTTTGTGGTAGAAACCTAGCTGTTCTATTTCAAAGCTGAAACTGGTATGTGGGTAATTTTCACGAAATTCCGAAATTCTTGTCCTTGGAGTTTATAGAAAAATCCAACAAAGAAATAGATGTTACTAATGTTTCTATACAATCACCATAACTATACCTAAAAGTTTCACATAAGATTTAAGAGCCGTATAAATAAATAAATAAAAATTCAGAACTATAATGTTCCTAATATCATTCCCTCACTGTGTCCCAAGTACCTATTTTATTTATTTTTATTTACAAAACAAACACAAAAATCATTCTAATCATATTCGAGTAGGTTGCATTGTTTAAGAATATTATAAATTTATGGGAAAAACCGAAATTAGCGTTCCAAAGTGAAAAACGCGTTAAAAATTTGAATATTTATGTGTCTCACAAAAATATATCATTCCCTCACACTATTACTGGCAGTTGAATTATGAACGCATTTTAAATAAAATACGAACGCTACCATTAGCTTTTGAAAGTTGGCACTAATGTCAATTTATCAAAATGGCGAATTTTCTGTGATTGTGTTCGGGTGTCCGCTCCAAAAAGATTTTATTAATTTTATTGTTAAAATAAACTTTTTGATCGTCATTTCATCACATTCTAAAAAAACAAAAGGTAAGTACTATAACTGATTATAAGTTGCACAGATAAGATGGCTTTTGGGAGTTATTTCCTTAAGCAGAAAAATCGTTTTAAAAGTAAGGTTATGTTACGAGTTCTTTATGGTTATTCTTTATTTCGTCATTCCCTCACCATCATTCCCTCCTAAAAATTTATGGTGAGGGAATGATGATATATGAGGGAATGATTTTTTGGTGGGCTAACTGGCTTTTTTTTGTTTGCTTTTATTAACACTTGAATTTATTGCTGCAATATTGTTGTAGGTTAAAAAATGTCAAGAAAAAAGAAGATAAGCAAAGAAGAAGCTAAATTAAAAAAGCGAGAATATGACCGAAAGCGCAGGGAAAAAATGAAAGCTGATCCTGTAACACTTGAAATACTTCGCGAAAAAGAAAGAGTTAAATATCTAAAAAAAAAAGAAAAAGGTCAAGTAAAACCTATATCCGCAATGAGTTCCCGAGAAAGAAGACAAAAAAGGAAAAACTGGACGAAAAATAGCCAAATATATAGAGACAAAAAAGTGAAAGTGCGCAAGAATTTAGCAAGACTGTTAGATGAGACACCACCTCCTAGCCCAGAACCTGGACAAAATAATGATGAATTAAGAAATCTGGCAGTTAATCGGAGAAGGCAGCAACTCAGAAGGCGTAGAGGAATACTTTATGCAAGAATATCCAGATTACAGGAAAGACTGAAACAAGAAATAAGAAGAAAAGAGAGATTCCGTAAGAGATGTCAAAGACAAAATAAAAATAATCAGACTTCACCGGAAGCTAAAGTATCAGCTCTCTTAAAGAACGTCCGAGTTCCTGAAATTGTGACGAAGAAGCTTCTCCTATCAGAAGTTATTACTAAACAGCTAAAAGATAGGTACAGTAATTTAAAGAAACATAGTGAAAAGAAAAAGTACTATGAAATAGTAAAACCAGATCTTTTGAAGAAGCACAAACTACTCAGCTTATCGAAACAGTTTTTCAAACATGATTCTTACAAAAAGAGCGTTTCTAGGAAAGTCAGTGCTAAATTGATGAAGGTCAAAAAGGATGTTCAAGATTTTTTGGAAAAGGATGAAAGTTCTCGTATGTGCCCAGGAAAGAAAGATTTCGTAAGGTCAAAGGGACAGGTGAAACAAAAACGTTTACTGTGCGATACCATGAAAAATTTGCACAATAAATTCCTGACTACAGTTGATTATAAAATAAGCTTGACAACTTTCTGCAGATTTCGGCCTTTTTGGGTGACTTGGGCAAATATAAAAGACCGTAACACATGCAAATGTGTAATCCACGCAAATGTTCAACGGATAATCATGAAGTTACATGAAAATAAAGTATTGCCTTGCTGTAATCTAACTAATTTTTTGACCATGAAAACATGCAATGTCTATTCAACTAAATGTCTGTTACGAGAATGTGAAGGTTGTGCAAACAAAATGGTAGAGTATTATCTTCCACAGCCAAACAGAATAGTGAGTTATGAACAGTGGATGTATGAAACTATATCCTACGAAAAAAATGGAAAGATGAAGACAGTAAGAAAACCTATTTTAAAAGAGATCAAGGTTTCACTAAGATCATTGGTAGTTCAATTAGAAAATACTTTGCCTTCATTCTTTAAACACATAGCCACAATAACACACCAGTATCAAACCATATCAGAACTTAAAAATACTTTAACTGACAATGAAGTCCTTATTCACATAGATTTCAGTGAAAACTATTGTTGCAAATATAATGAAGAGATTCAGGCAGTACATTTTGGAGGTGCAAGACAACAAGTTACACTACATACAGGAGTATTATATTTACGTGAAAATGACACTGTAAAACCCTACACGTTTTGTTCTCTTTCTGAAAATAATAGACACGATGCAATGGCAGTATGGGCACTTATTACCAGTTTTTGAGTGGCTTATAAGTTACAATCCAAACATTCACAGAATACACATGCTAAGTGATAGTCCTGTCAACCAGTACAAGAACAAGTTCATGTTTCACCTAGTATATCATCATATAAATGATTTGTTTCCGGGTGCGACATTTTTTGCGTGGAATTATTCAGAACCAGGCCATGGTAAAGGTGCTCCTGATGGTGTAGGTGGCACATTAAAAAGAACAGCGGATAAAGCGGTTGCTGAAGGCAAGGACATCGTAAATTTGAAATCTCTTAAAGAAATTTTGTTGGCGAGATGTTCTTCAATAAAGCTTTTTGAAGTTACTACTGCTAATATCGCGAAGATAGAAGACTTAGTCAAACAGTCAACCATCATTGCTGCATTTCGTGGAACCCAGAAAATGCGTCAATTTGTCTTCAGTAATGATGTCTTGGAATTTAGAAGTCTTTCATGTTATGAATGTTCAGAAAAATGTAAACATTTTCACATGGGATATTACAAATCTTCAAAACGTTGCATTGAAAAACCAAAGTCCTCTGAATCAAAAACACGTAACAAATCTTATGATGATGGACATTCGTCAAATGATGTTATATGTACGGACAGTAATATCACTTAAAATATTAGTGATTATGTACTTATCAAATGGGATAAAAATGTTTACCCAGGGGAAATAATATCAGTTTCTGAGGAAGGTGCTTTAGTAAAGTGTATGAAAAAAGGAATTAAATCTTGGAAATGGCCTAAAATCAGAGATGAACAGTTATATGCCTGGCATGACATTCTGAGGAAAATTGAGCCTCCAAAATTAATCAGTAAGGGTTGTTATTTTATAAAAGACTTAGACTAGTTTAAAATATCTGATAAAGACTTTAATTGTAACTTTGAGACTGAATCTTTTAAGATTAGAAATTTTAAAAGTAGGTAATTTCACTCTTTAATAGTACCTACGGAAAAAAAATGTTTTTTGTTTAGAAGAAAGCCAGTTAAGTTATAGATTTTGTTTGTGATACTAAACATTTATTTTATCTAAAGTTTAATATAAGAAGTTTTTCTGTTGTTAAAAATGCTGTTAGAGGAATCTTTAAGTTAGCAAGGATTTTGTTGTCATTGTTATTCAATTAAAAGCCTTAATTAAGTGCCATAGTAAATAAAAATAAGTTTAAATTAAAGTTATGCCAAAGTGCTGCAATGATTTTGTGACTTGCAGGAAATACTCATTGATGTTTAAGAAAAAAGTGCCTTAATTAAGTGCCATAATAAATAGAAATAAGTTTAAATTAGAGTTATGCCAAAGTGATGCAATAATTTTGTGATTTGCTGGAATTACTCATTAATCTTACTTATTGTTTAAGAAAAAAATTTCATTCAATAAAAAGATTTCATTGAAAGAAAACTAATTTTATTTAAAAAGCTTCATGACTTGTACTCTGTAATAATCATTCCCTCACCTTAATTGTCATTCCCTCACTTTGATTTTTTTAAATGTCCTCATAACTTTCATACAACGCGATAATTTTTGGGACTACTACATAAATAAATTCTAGTAACATTAGTACTATCAAATTCACTTAAAATAAAAATCAAATAATTTTAATATTTTTTGTCATTTTAAGATAGCCGAATTTCGGAATTTCGTGAAAATTACCCATGTACGGCTGACTCTTTCGTCTGTATAAAGTTGTGCAAACAACAAGCTGCTTTTACAATTTTTATTGTGTTTGTCAAATCTGTTTCGAAAGGTCTTCGGAAAATCCTAAACTTCTGTGCCATTATTCCAAAAGCACATTCCACAACTACACGTGCTCGACTGAGCGCCTGATTAAATCTCTTTTTATCTCTATCTTGCATAGCCGCTTCTCTTACAAAAGGTCTCATCAAAAACGTTTCTAGCTTAAAGGCACCATCCCCTATTAAAACATAAGGCAAAGGATCTATGCCTTGTTGTAATGGTTGGGCATTTGGTACATTAAGTTGACCAGTTCGCAATAGTTGTAAAAAAGGTGTTTTTTCAAATATAGTACTATCAGAATCTTTTCCAAACGATCCAATGTCAACATATATGAATTTGTAATTAGCGTCTACAACAGCCAATAACACAATAGAAAATTTACTTTTGTAACAGTAAAACATTGAGCCGCTATCTGGAGGGCATTTAATGGTAATATGCTTTCCATCCACGCTACCCAGGCAATGAGGAAATCCCCATTTCCCAAAAAAGTCTTCTGCGATATTGAGCCACATTTCTTGTGTAGGTTGTGGAATGGCTAATGGTTGTAAAACATTCCATATTTCCTGACATACTTCGGTCACTATTTTTGAAACTGTTGAATTTTCTATACGATATGAAAACGATAATGTCTTATAGCAATCTCCAGTAGTTAGGAATCTGCAATGAATATAATATTAATTTTAAAATAATATTAATTTTGTCTTATTTTGTTATTTTTCAGTCGTAACTTTGAAAGCGAAGTGGAAGAATTTAAAAGACTCCTACAAAAAGTACAAATTATCTAAAAAGAGTACAAGTGGCCAAGCTGCAAAAAAGCTTCAAAATTGGACTTGGGCAGATCAAATGAATTTCATTGATCCAGCAATTACATTGAATGAGACTCAAGGTAGTATGGCATCTCTGAATGTTGAAGAAGTTAATTCTACTAACTTCCAATCTACGGGAGACGTAACTACACAAGACGTTGCACAAGATACCCGCCCGCAAGAAACTCAAAACGCCCAACAAATTTATAGAAGGCATAGGAGAAGTAATCCGGATCCGGATCCAACAGATAGAATGATCCAGTACTTACAAAATAGAAGAGATCGCAACAGAAGTGAAGATAATGTTGATGTAAAATGTGATGGAGTAGATTTATTATTTTTGGGATGGATACGCTGATACTTTCAAAAAACTATCAAAGCGAACACAAATAAAAGCAAAATTTGATATCGCCCGAATTTTGATGGAGGCTGAATCAAGTGATCTGGAGGCTGTAACTTCTAACAGCAACTCTACTGCAACGTTTAGTTTTAACTACTCTGTTCTAAGTGATACCACGCATTCTCCTGCTACTCCAGGAAATTACTCCATGATCAGTGACGCAACAGTTACTGACAATGCTAATTATTATATTTTTCCACAAGAGGGCAATACGGCTATACCTACTGAACAACCTCAAATCAAAATGATCATGAACAAATGAACATGTTTCACTTATCGTAGAGTTAGTAACATGCCGAATATTTTTTTTTGTATTAATGATTAATAAATAAATAATTTACTTACCTCAAAGTTAAGGCTAATCTTTCTCTGCTAGAAATAGCTTCCCTAAACCTTGTATTTTGTTTAGTAATATGTGGCTTCAAAAGATTATGTAGATCTTCAAAACTCCCTGGGCTCATTCTAAAATATGTATAAAAACGATCTTCATGTGACTCTAGTTCTTTACATAATCGGTTTTCTCCTAATTTCTTCCTTTTTTCATTAATCTCGTGCACCCAAATTCTACGAGATTTACGCCTTTTCAAAGTTAAAGTCCACAATAATATTTCCTCCTCCTCTGACTCTGATAACGACGACATTTCGCTCCGATGGCTGACTGATGACTAGCAGGTTCCGACGCCCGTTCCGCAACTACACAACTACACTTTATCGCAGCGGAATTCCTACAGCGGTTTCGCAACTGAAGTTTCGCAGCGGAGGTGTGAGAAGGGCGTAAGTGAATTAAGATTAAAAGTGAGACTGAATACATTTGTGTCTTTATTAGTTTCTAAGAGATTTCTTCTAAATCTCAATAAATTTCTGACATATCCTACCTATGAAGTTGTGCGTTTTATCAGTACTTTGTCACCTTCGTGAGTCACCTGGAAGTCATATTTGGAAAAATCTTAATATCTCCTCAAGTACTTTAAAAAGTGAAGTGAAAGTATCATGAGCACTATATTTATTAGATTAGCTATCTTATAACGCGCATTTGCATAAATTTGATTTAAAAAAAAACTATCATAAACAAATTATCCCGAAAAGTTACCCAACTTTTGTATCTTCGCCCAAATGTGTTTTCATTTAAACTACCATTTACATTTACCAAGTAATTATTTATGAAACTAAAATGTATTACTATCAAATCAAATTACTAGTGATCAATAAACTAGAACCAAATAACAAAGCGCTTAAATTTTCTTGACCCAAATGAATTGAACGCAGAAATGTAGCATCATTATGTCACATTGCACCGGTTTTTCCAAACATTATACAACAAGATTTACAAACATTATACAATGAGTGGCGACATTTGAGAATGAATGATAATCTTTTGGATTTCAATGAAGAAGATCCTGAAGTTTTCTGGCAAAATTTGTGCACAAAATAATGACGGAAATTATCTGTATCCGACTGTACCCGACTCTAAAGCAGCTAGTTACCGCTTTATTATGCCTTCCCCTGGAGTGGGGGTGCCTTCCGCTGCAGTAGAAAGGATATTTTCTTCAGTATACTTAATCAAAACGAAAACACGGAACCATTTAAGTACTGAGACAACGGAGGGATTGCTATTAGCAAAACAAATGCTAGACAATCAGCCATGCTAGAAATTGAATGCAGGAAAGGAATTAATTTGTAAAATGAATAAAAACATGTATAAGAAGTAATAAAAGTATTTAATTTCTAATATCTATAAGCTATTGTTTTCTTGTAATTAGAGTTGGTTTTTAGTTAAAATACCTCAGTAAATTAAGTTAACTAAAAAATGTAACTTACAGATTTTAGACTCTGCAATCCAGATTTTCTGATTTGGCATGTGGCAACGATGTATATATATGTATATGGGACAAAACCATATCTTCGATAGGGCCTGTAAAGAAAATGTCAAGACCAAAAGATTAATTTTATATTCCGTCCAGTGCGGTGGTCAAAACAGGAATATCGAAATGGCCATTTATTGTAAGTACGTTGTTGATCATCCAGACTATTTTGTAGAGTAGATTGACCTAATTTTTTTGTAAGTAGATATTCATACTTGGCGCGTGATCAGAACTTTTGGCTGATAGAGAAAAAGGAGAAAGAGAGAAAAATACTCTAAGAATATTTTCATATCTGCAGATTGGATTGAAGTTATATAAGCTGCAGAAAATAGAAACCCTTTTAAAATAATAAAACTCACTAAAGAAGACTTTAGTTCTACAAAAAACTTAAAAATAACATTACCAATCGAAAGGTCACTGCAGACAAATCCTGATTTGGCTGAATTTTCAGTGGCTTCTTTATCACAAGACACATCCATTTAGTTTTTTTTAATACTCCAATAATTCAGATGTCAGATCCAGCGCGAAAGGAGTGCGAACTCGGTGGAAGAGGTGCGAGCAGGAGGTCGACCCCAGGCAAAGGACGTTTAAGTTTTGAATTTTTTTTTAGTTCTAAAAAATTGCACTCATTGATATTATTTTTTAATGGAATTCAATGGCTATATGCATAACACAGGCCCGATTATAGAGGCGCCAGCGTAAATGTAATAGCAACGTAAAAAGCTCTCTATCGAATGCCTAAAGTGAAAAAGAAACAGAACTATGCTATTTAGCTAATATACCTCTAATTACAATGGTGCATCTGTAATCGGGCTTCAATATTCTACTTATATTATAATACGCGAAAGTATGCATGTATGGACGTTTGTTACTCTTTCACGCAAAAAACTACTAAACGGATTTAGGCTCCTTTCACTCTGCAGCGTGTCGCCGGTCGTGCGCGACCGGCGCAATTTGTTTGAAACCTATGGTGGGTTTCACTGTGGCACGTGCGGCCGGTCTAACATCTGCCCATTTATTTCTTCACTTGATTATATTAACTTTCTACTGTTTAAGGAACAGCCCAACAAGTTACTTACTATTAGTAAAATCAGCTGTTGTGCAAAATAAAACGAATGATTTGTTACCACGATGGTTATTTTTTAGACTTAGATAGTTTTCTATGTAGATCTGATTTTGAAAATGTGTTAGATATACGGTGCATTTTATTTCACGAACGTATTGTATAAATTGTGGACTTGCTGTCAATATTTAACTTACGCAACCACAGCATCATTATGATCATGGATTTGAAATTTGGTCATAAATCATAATGTATGTATGTACCTACTTTTACCTATTACTTGACCAATCATGGTTTTGGTACACTAAGGGCCTCATTCATCATCCCTGAGTAAAGTATTGAGTAACTACTTTCTGAGTAGCGCTAATTGGCGAGTAAGAGTCCCGAGTAAAGGAGGGTTTATATCTACAGACACAGTGCGTGTCAGACACGTGCCGTGGCAGACAAAATAATATTCTTCTATACCGTGTTTATTAACGTATTTATACCTATCGTAACGCGGCCGCGCAGACGCCGACAGACACGGGCCGCGCCCGGCCAGTATTCGCGGAAAGAATATTTTGTCTGTGCGGTTCAAGTCTGTACGTGTCTCTAGCTACCTGCCGGCCAGTGTGAATAGAGTCGCGGAACCGTACAGACATGTTTGATAACGAAAAGCTAATAGAAATTGTAAGAGACTATAAATATCTTTATGACTTAAATGATAAAAAATATAGTGACAATGTGAAAAAGGATCAGGCGTGGAAGGAAATAGGAAGAAAACTTAAAAGTAATGGTAAGTATGTACATATTTTATTTTACACACTAAATATCTATTAGTAGCTTAACGCTCCTTCTGGTGAATCGAAAAACCTAGCAAAATTCTCTCTGACATTGGACGCGGCAGCTTGGTAATTGCCCCCCTGTCTAGGTAGGTTTGATAAAGAATGTGATGATGTGTTTTCTTCATTATTTGAATGCTGAACACCACTGGGTCAACAGTCAATGAGTGCAATTTTTTAGAACTAAAAAAAAATTCAAAACTTAAACGTCCTTTGCCTGGGGTCGACCTCCTGCTCGCACCTCTTCCACCGAGTTCGCACTCCTTTCGCGCTGGATCTGACATCTGAATTATTGGAGTATTAAAAAAAACTAAATGGATGTGTCTTGTGATAAAGAAGCCACTGAAAATTCAGCCAAATCAGGATTTGTCTGCAGTGACCTTTCGATTGGTAATGTTATTTTTAAGTTTTTTGTAGAACTAAAGTCTTCTTTAGTGAGTTTTATTATTTTAAAAGGGTTTCTATTTTCTGCAGCTTATATAACTTCAATCCAATCTGCAGATATGAAAATATTCTTAGAGTATTTTTCTCTCTTTCTCCTTTTTCTCTATCAGCCAAAAGTTCTGATCACGCGCCAAGTATGAATATCTACTTACAAAAAAATTAGGTCAATCTACTCTACAAAATAGTCTGGATGATCAACAACGTACTTACAATAAATGGCCATTTCGATATTCCTGTTTTGACCACCGCACTGGACGGAATATAAAATTAATCTTTTGGTCTTGACATTTTCTTTACAGGCCCTATCGAAGATATGGTTTTGTCCCATATACATATATATACATCGTTGCCACATGCCAAATCAGAAAATCTGGATTGCAGAGTCTAAAATCTGTAAGTTACATTTTTTAGTTAACTTAATTTACTGAGGTATTTTAACTAAAAACCAACTCTAATTACAAGAAAACAATAGCTTATAGATATTAGAAATTAAATACTTTTATTACTTCTTATACATGTTTTTATTCATTTTACAAATTAATTCCTTTCCTGCATTCAATTTCTAGCATGGCTGATTGTCTAGCATTTGTTTTGCTAATAGCAATCCCTCCGTTGTCTCAGTACTTAAATGGTTCCGTGTTTTCGTTTTGATTAAGTATACTGAAGAAAATATCCTTTCTACTGCAGCGGAAGGCACCCCCACTCCAGGGGAAGGCATAATAAAGCGGTAACTAGCTGCTTTAGAGTCGGGTACAGTCGGATACAGATAATTTCCGTCATTATTTTGTGCACAAATTTTGCCAGAAAACTTCAGGATCTTCTTCATTGAAATCCAAAAGATTATCATTCATTCTCAAATGTCGCCACTCATTGTATAATGTTTGTAAATCTTGTTGTATAATGTTTGGAAAAACCGGTGCAATGTGACATAATGATGCTACATTTCTGCGTTCAATTCATTTGGGTCAAGAAAATTTAAGCGCTTTGTTATTTGGTTCTAGTTTATTGATCACTAGTAATTTGATTTGATAGTAATACATTTTAGTTTCATAAATAATTACTTGGTAAATGTAAATGGTAGTTTAAATGAAAACACATTTGGGCGAAGATACAAAAGTTGGGTAACTTTTCGGGATAATTTGTTTATGATAGTTTTTTTTTAAATCAAATTTATGCAAATGCGCGTTATAAGATAGCTAATCTAATAAATATAGTGCTCATGATACTTTCACTTCACTTTTTAAAGTACTTGAGGAGATATTAAGATTTTTCCAAATATGACTTCCAGGTGACTCACGAAGGTGACAAAGTACTGATAAAACGCACAACTTCATAGGTAGGATATGTCAGAAATTTATTGAGATTTAGAAGAAATCTCTTAGAAACTAATAAAGACACAAATGTATTCAGTCTCACTTTTAATCTTAATTCACTTACGCCCTTCTCACACCTCCGCTGCGAAACTTCAGTTGCGAAACCGCTGTAGGAATTCCCTTTTTTCTTTTTAATAGAACGTCTGAAGGCATCTCGCAGCAGTGCCCATGCTTTCTTACATTCTGTTCCTAAAACAAGGAAACAAATATAATAATGTTATATGTTTTTCTTTGCAGATTTTTGGCTACTGGGGACTCCTTCGTTTCTATAGCTTTTAGTTATAGACTAGGAGTAAGCACCGTGCACAAGATAGTGAAAGAGGTTTGCAGTGCAATAATAGAACGAATGATGAAGGAAACAATGCCTGTCCCTGCAAAAGAACAGTGGCTAAGAATCGCAGAGGGGTTTTGGAATACTTGGAATTTTCCAAATTGTATAGGAGCTATTGATGGCAAGCACGTTGTTATAACTGCTCCAGCAAACTCCGGATCTCAGTTTTTTAACTATAAAAAAAACTTTTTCAATCGTCTTGATGGCTATTGTGGACGCTGATTACAATTTCATGTGTCGATGTCGGTGCTTATGGAAAAAACAGTGACGGAGGTATTTTTTCAAATTCAAACATCGGAAAAGCATTAATGTCAAACACACGTCCCGGAGAACAAATATTTACCTGGCACTGAAATTACGGCGCCACATGTTATCATAGGAGATGAAGCATTCCCTTTAAGAACCTATCTAATGAGACCATATCCTAAACCTCAACTATGTGACCAAAGAAAAAACACATTCAATGATAGACTATCCCGTGCAAGAAAAGTTTTCGAAAATGCATTTGGGATTTTAGCTCAAAAATTTCGTCTCTATAACAGAAGAATGAAGAATTACTTAATGGTTCTGTTATGGCAACACATAAACTCTAACGTGTGATCTGTTTGTTTTGTGTTGTTAATTCCTCTCGGCTTCAAGTTTATTAACAAGTTTATAACTCAATTTATTAATTAAAATGGACAAGGCAAAGCGAGAAAGAGGCATTAACTTCACTCTTGAAGAGCGCGATATCTTGATATCTTTGATAACTAAATACAAGGATGTCATCGAGAATAAAAAAAGCGATGCTACGACGTGGAAATATAAATAAGCAACATGGGAGCGAATAGAAAAGAATTCAATGCTCAATCCGGAGGAGCCCCCAGAACAAGCAAAGGCCTCCGGATAAAGTACGAGTGTTTGAGAAGAGGAGCGTTCGTAAAAAGTCTGCTGCAATACGGTCTGACCTGTATCGCACTGGTGGTGGGACCAGCTCTGCTGTCCCGCTAGATAGCGGAGAAGAGAAGCTTAAAAGATTAATTAAACTAAGCGTGGATGGGATGGACAGTGTATGTGACTCGGACATTACAAATGAAAGTCAAAGTAAGTGTTAAATTTTGTTAATAGCACTTATTTACTCGTAGCTCATTTCAGAATTACTAACATGATTTACATTTCTTGGCTATTTGAAAGTACACCATTTAATGTATTTTTTTTTCTTTTAACTGATGATCTGGTTAATGTTACGGAGTTTGTCATAGTCTCTGAGACACCAACAAAATCTGAAAATATTGAGCAAGTCGAACCAACTAGTGAAGTAGATGACACCCAGGCAGACGCACTAATGGAAGTATTAGTAGTACCCGGACCTAATAGTATTGTTGAAGGTATTTTCTAATTTTTTTATTTACCTACCTTTTTAGCTCTTTTACCGAACTACTTTACTTTACTTTAGCCGAACTATAAAAGTCGGTGGACGTGAAACTGGCCACAAGCTGTGCAGTATCCAAACCTGACCGAAGCTCATATAAAGCTGCGCATTAATTGGATATTGCGCAGGTTGTAACCAACTTCACACCCGTCAACCGAATCATGAACGTTTATTAAATTTAAGAAAATGCAATGTGGCATTGCCCTCTTTCTATGTATTTATTTATTTAATATATATTTATCTATAATTACTTAGATATGTATTTATATCATACAGTGGCGCGCGGGCGCTCGGTTCCGTCGGACGCGTGCATTGTTCGCTCCGCCTGCTTAAAACCGGTTCGGATAACGCGCTCCGTGCACTGTTCAGTGCATCGTTAGCAATGCGCATTCTGTCTATTGATGAATACTATCATACCCGGCTGTTAAAGCGTCAACATCACAACCAACTACCTCAAGAGAAGGAGAGCAACCAGCATTCAAAACAGTGTCGCCTGTAAAAACAGTGTCGGTTACTTTTCAGAACACCGGGTAAAAAGCGACCAAGGTTAGCGAAAAAATCTATAGTAGATAGTTTTGACCAAGAAGTCATAAGGCGAACTATCTACAACTTCCATCTGGTTCAGCATACATTTCCGACATTAAAAAAGTTATTAGAAGTGTTGAAAGAAAGTATCAACTTTGAGGGTGGCATTTCTGCACTAAGGAAGATCATTCGGAGGCTAGGTTTCAGATGGAGAAAGACACAAAATAATAAAAAACTACTCATTGAAAAAAGTCACATCAGACTCAAAAGAACATTATATCTTTCGAAACTGCAAGAATATAGATCACAAGGCCGACCTATAATATATACGGATAAATCTTACATACACAGCTCGCATACGTTGCCACGATCATGGTCCGACGAAACGAGCGAAGGTTGTAAAGTACCAATTTCCAAAGGCGATATGCTAGTGATAGTTCATGCCTGCTGGGAACAAGGATTCATTCCAGGAGCTTTGCTTATCTATCCAGCAAAAAAACAAACGGGAGATTATCACAGTGGTATGAATGCTGGTAATTATCAGAAATGGATTAAAGAAAAACTTCTTCCAAATTTACCGGCACAGTCAGTTTTAGTAGTCGATAATGCATCGTATCACAACGTCGTATCGGATCCAGTGCCCGCATCGAATTCAAGAAAAGGTGACATGTTTGCTTGGTTGGACAAATATAATATATCATATCCAGAAAAAAACACAAAACCTATTTTATGTGATATTATTAAAAAAAATAAGCCAAACCATTTAGAATTTGTACTTGATAAAATCCTCCAAGATCACGGACACAGTGTACTGCGCCTACCACCCTGTCATCCAGAACTCAACCCAATAGAATTACTGTGGGGTATAATTAAAGGGAAAGTTGCATCACAAAATGTTAAGTTTAACTTGAAAACTGTGGAAGAATTATTTAGAAAAGAAGCAGATTCTATTACTCGTGATATGTTTAGTGACGTTTGGAGAACGACGCGAGAACATGAGGAAAAATATATTGAACTGGAACCAAAAGTGGATAATTTTACTGACTCATTTATAATAACAGTAAGAAATTCCGACGGCGAAAAATCAAGTTCTTCGAGCGATGAAAGTTTGAGTGGGGTAGAATATTTAATTTACGATTCTGAATAAAAACAAATAATTATAATATACATATATAACAAGTAACACATTTTTTTTCGTCATTGCACCCAATCTCACTAAAACCTAACTCTATTCTACACTTAGACTAGAATCGCATTTTCAATCAAAATCATTTATTTTTAAACATACTGTATAGTGAAATTGCATAAGTGTGAGTACTGTGAACGTGCCAGCTTTAGTTAACCGACCTGTAATAAGAGGTCACCAAGATGTCCTAGCCTCTCACATTGCCTCACTATCAGCTACTGTCAAAGAAACTGCTAAGTTGCATGCACACATTCAGTGCGATCTGCTACATGTTCGTGAAGAAATGTCAGTATGTACTAAAGTTGCCGCGAATAGTGTTTATAGCGAATAGTCGAATACCGATTAATCGCCATTCACTTTGGCGAATAGTCGAATAACTCGACATTACTATTCGACATAAAAAAAACGTCAACCGATGAAGCTATAGCATTCACTAGCGATCTTTGGACTTCTTCTGTAAATAATGCTGCATTTCTGAGTTTCACCGGACACTGGATATCAGAAAACTTTAAACTGAATCATGCCGTTCTAAACATGGCGCATTTTCCTGAATCACACACATCAGAAAATATCAAAAGAGAACTGTTACAGTGTGTAACGAAATGGGACATACCCATCACTAAAATTCAAGCGATTGTTCACGATAATGGGGCGAATATGGTTAAAGGAGTTAAGGAAACTCTACTTCCTTCACAGTGTTGCTTCATACATACCCTCCAGCTGGTGATAAATAATGCATTAGAAAACAGTTCTCCAATAAAAGAAATTCTTACTAGTGCCCGCCGCATAGTGACACATCTTAATCATTCAGGATATACAAAACTTGAAACTGAGCTCGGACTTCCTAACCATAAACTCATTCAAGATATTCAAACTCGCTGGAACTCAACATATTACTTACTGGAGCGTCTATCTGAACAAAAAAGAGCAATTTCGGTGTATATTTCAGAATCAAGGAGCGTGAATTTTGAAAATTTGACCAGTGATCAGTGGGTGGTTATAGAACATCTGTTAAAGCTCTTAAAACCTTTCGAAGAGATAACAAAAATCACGAGTTCCACATATGCACCTATATCAGATGTGATACCTAGCACTGTTTCATTAGTCAGATACCTAATGAAAGATGCGCTGATTCAACAAACTGCACACGTTGATGATTTTAGAAAGGCGTTGATAGAAAATATCGAAGCCCGTTTTAACTTGGATGATCTATGCTTTACGAAGACATATTACCAAATATCATCATACCAAACTTCTTCTAGGTGTTTATTACCCTCACTCTCGAGATGTGAATTATTTCTCTTCCTTCGAAAACCTATTAGAAAACCACTGCCCCTCCTATGACCATACTATCCTTATGGGTGATTTCAATACGTGTTTACTCAAGCAAGATCATACAACTTCAAAATTAAAGTCATTGGCATTGGCACTAAATCTCTCAATACTTCCACTCAATGCTACTCACAATCCTCCCCACTGTAATCCTTCACTTCTTGATCTTATTCTTGTATCTTCTCCAAGTCATGTTGTCAAGCACGGCCAGTGTGCGGCAGATGACTTCTCTCATCATGACCTTATCTTTCTTTCATATAAAATCCGTCCGCCTAAAGCCAAACCCAAAATTCTTTTGCAACGCAGTTTTGGTAGTATTAACATCGACAACTTGCGAAAAGATGCGCAGGAGTTGGACTGGTCTGACGTTGTGCGTGCTGCTACAATTGATGACAAAGTATTTGAGTTTAATCGCATTCTTACAAAACTGTATGACATTCATGCCCCAGTTCGTGCTATTAAAATGAAACATGCTCCATCACCGTGGCTAACTGATGAAATACGCGCCCTCATGCATAAAAAATTGGTGGCCAAAAGTAAGCTCAAGTACCGAGAATCAGATGAAAACAAGGAGAAATATACTAGGTTTCGCAACGTCTGCAATAGGGCATGTAGGGATGCACAACGCCGACATATTCACAATTCTGTAGAAAATGACAATCCAGCTCAAGTCTGGAAATTTCTTAGATCAATGGGAGTAGGTAAATCTCGCCAAGATAACATTCCTAAAAATTTAGACATCAATTTGCTGAATAAACATTTCTCTGCGTCCTCTAATTTCGAAGGACCGGTAAAAGCTGCTACTCTGAAACATCTTTCTACTCACCCTACTCCCGATTATGAATCCTTTGCATTTAGTCAATTTTCCGCTTGTGATGTTAAGAAGAGTATACAGTCAATATCCTCGAATGCTGTAGGTAGGGATGGCATAAGTCGCAAGATGATCATGCTCATACTCGATGAAGTCACCCCTGTCATTCAACATCTCCTCAATTTCTCTATATCCTCGAGCACATTTCCAACATCGTGGAAGGAAGCTCAAGTAACACCCCTCCCTAAAAAGCCTAATCCTGACTCGTTTTCTGACTACCGTCCCATCTCTATTCTTCCCTTCTTATCCAAAGTGCTCGAGCGGCTCATTCACCAACAACTTTCATCTTTCCTTATCAAAAACAATCTTCTTAACCCGTTCCAATCCGGCTTTCGTCCTGGTCATAGTACTACGACAGCTCTGACAAAAATCACCGACGACATTAGAGACGGCATTGGACGTTGTCATCTGACTGTGCTATCGCTGCTCGACTTTAGCAATGCATTCAACAATGTGGATTTTGACGTTTTATTGGCAATTTTACGGTCTCTTAACATATCTCCAACGGTAATTGATTGGTTTCGTACTTACCTGTTTGGTCGCCGGCAGCGAATTCGTATTGACGATTCATATTCATCTTGGTGTTCTATATCGGCTGGTGTTCCACAGGGCGGCGTTTTGTCTCCTCTTCTCTTTGCAATCTTTATAAATTCGATTTCAAAACAGTTGACTTCTTCCTACCACCTCTATGCAGACGATTTGCAGATCTATACTCAGGCTCCTCTAGGGCAATTGCATGAGGCCATTGATACTACGAACTCTGACCTTAAGCGTATACGGGACTGGAGTAGATCATATGGCCTTTCAGTTAATCCAGCAAAAACCCAGACAATTATAATTGGGAGCTCTCGCATGATTTCGAAAATTGACTGGTTCAGACTACCTCAGGTTATCTTTGACAATATTCCTATCCCATTTAGTGACACTGTGAAAAACCTGGGAATTATTTTTGACAAACAGTTTTCTTGGGGTCCACAACTGTCTGAGGTCAGTCGAAAAATTTTTGGTTCTGCGGCGTCACTCAGACGATTGCGGAACTTTCTACCCATCACTACCAAAACTGCACTTGTAAAATCACTTCTACTTCCCATATTAGACTACGCTGATGCTTGCTATCTGGATTTAACCGAAGAGCAACTCGACAAACTGGAACGTCTACAGAATTTCTGTGTACGGTACATATTCGGTTTACGTAAATATGACCACATTTCACAATTTCGCCAAAAGCTCAACTGGTTACCTATCCGACTTCGCCGTAATTCTCACATCTTATCTTTCCTCTACAAAATTTTGTTCTTTCCTTCCACTCCTTTGTATCTCAAAGAACGCTTCGAATTTATTCAAGGTCATTCTGGTACTTTGAGATCTTCTCGTGCCTTGAAACTCAAAGTCCACTCCTCTTCCCATACCAATCTTTCCTATATGAAATCTTTCTCTGTACAATCTGTCCTGCTTTGGAATGAGCTGCCTGTAGCTATCAGGCAGGCTAAGTCTCTCCATATTTTCAATAACCTAGTTTTCAAACACTTTCTTTCACTATGTTAAATAACAAATATACGTGATATTAAATTTATTGTATAAATATTTTTATACTCATTATATATTTATGTAATTGTTTATGTATGTATATTTATATTATTGAAGATGTAGTATATTATTAAAATGTGTAATTATTGTATTTAATTTGTGATAATAATTATTATTTTTCCACATTTATTTATTATACACCACCAACCACATTTATGTATTCTAATTTCTGTCCATCCAAAGGTTGCCTGGAAGAAATCGCTCAAGGCGATAAGGCCGCCCTTGTATCACCTAATTTTAAGAATATTCTGTTTTTGTTATTTAAGCTGTTTTCTTGGTGTACAATAAAGTTATATTGTATTGTATTGTTGTATTACTTGTCGACATTTTTAGACCCCCGCTACAAGAACTTTTACTTTGACGCTACCCAAGTTGAACGGATCCGTAGAGCTGCGCTCAGAGAAGGTCTTAGGCTTTCTTTAGATGACGAAAATGATGATTCGGATCCAGAAACGGCATCCAAAAGGTCTCGTTTAGACAATGAAAGTGAGCATGATTCGGAAACTCATAAACTATTTTGGGCATGTTTTGAAGAATCATCTATAGAGCAACCTACTGAAGAGCAACCCAAGAATGCCACTGCTGAAGAAATCGCCAACTACATCGCATTAGCAAAGGCTGACAGAAAAATAAACCCAAATGAATGGTGGACTTTGAGTACCAATAAGAATAGATTTCCTATTTTAAGTAAGCTTGCTAAACGATACTTAATCACACCAGCAAGCTCTGTTTATTCAGGAAGACTATTTTCCGAGGCAGGTTTAATTTACGAGGAAAAACGAAACCGACTTGCTCCAGAACGTGCAGAAAAAATTGTTTTTTTGCACCACATGCTGCCTCTGTTGGATTTTAAATATTAATTAAAAAGCCTTACTAATTTAATTTCATGAATATGATAGGCACAGGCACATATTACAGATAATAATTGATATTGTGTATAGTTTTATTAAGGAAAATAAAAAAAAATGTTTTTTTTTAAACTGATTAGTTCTTTTGTTCGTTAAAAGTTTATTTTCGACGACTATTCGCCGAATGCCGAATAATACTAGCTATTATTCGGTATTCGACGAATATCAAAAAAATGACGAGTAATGCCGAATACCGAATAATAGCGAGTATTCGCGGCAACTCTAGTATGTACATCAGCGATCCAGAAATTTAACTCTGGGCTAACGCACTTGGTTTCTCTTGGAGTCCCTATAGGGAAAGCTCCTCCAGTGGATTGCTACAAGCGTACCCCAAGCCCAGCAGTAATCCCTGCAGGTAGCTCAGAGCCTACAACCCCGATCCGAGTGGATCCGAGCCAGCTTAGGGCTTACTACAAAAAGGCCGGGTTTATATAGACACTGAGATAGAAGGCTGCATACAGCTGCTTAATAATAGAACGGCTGCTTATTATGCAGCAAATTTGGAAAAGGTGTTTCCAGGGGTGGCCCGTCATCATCCCATAGTTCAAAAAATCCTTCAGATCGGGTCAATAACTAGTGCCTCACAAGTTAAGGAAGCAGTAGACCTACTTGTGGCATTGAGGAAAGAGAGAACCATCGCTGCCACTCCTGCAAGTGTCCCCATTCAGCCTCTTCACCCTCCCACACAGCCAATAGCAACTCCTCAGTTTGTGGCACCTCCAATCCATGCTCCGGTTGGGCCCCCGAAAAGAGCATCTGAAATAGATTTCTAGTATTATAGATGGTGATTAAGGCATAATGAAATTGAGGTGAGCCAAAATCAGAGACCGATATTTCGATTATAGGGTATGGGGACACTGATTGGGACACAGTAATCAGCATCTGTCACAATGACCTCACATTTCATGAGCCTCAAGATTTTGAGATAATAGTACGAGCACACCTCATTCAAGTGATAAGCTTCATTGCAACATTAGCTTGAGGTGTTGATATACCACCTTTATATACTAATAAGGAAGCAGAAGCACCTCTACTACTTATAGAGTATAGTAACATGACCTGTATAATCCTAATATATGGTGCAAGCATGTGTATAAGCTCGATCCGATTGAAATAGCTCTAGTTAATGTACCCTCAACAAGAATCTCTACATATCTCAGATTAAAGTTCCACAACATTGTTGTTCACACATTCAGTCTCACAGCAGTTACATTCATAAGCTAAGCATCAATTTCCTATAAATATAAGGTTTAAGACCTAAGTCATCTGACGAGTAATTCTGGCATTAATATTTAATCAAGATTATTAACCACATGATATGATTCATATAATTATGAGCCACTATTATTGGGGCATTGTCTACGTATGTGCTTCCCATCCATGGAACCACAACAATTGGGAACATTCCATTTCTTGAAAAACAAACGTGACACCGAAAGCCATTCTTCTTCTGTAGTTGGCATCTAGAAGAGAAAAAGGAAATAAAAATTAATTTAAAATTATCATTCAAAAATAAATAAACTTAAACGTTTAGCATATGTGCTTGTAAGCCTAAATGTAATGCTATACTCAAATATTATCCAATTCCAGCAATATCACATATATTCAGGCCATATCGTAAATAAAAATAAAATAAAGTAAATATTTATTTGGTCAATAGAGTACAAATATATTTTAGGTGCCTGTGAGTGAGCTTCCCTGTGAATATCAAGAGTGAGTCATAAAAAAATGATTACCTTAATTTGAAGTTTTGATATTATTGCTTGACAGACTTCGGGAATCAGTGAGGAAAGAAGTTGTGGTGAAATTTTAAACAGTTCTCCAGGCTGAAATAACTTTCTCCTGTAGCTAAAACCCGCAACGTTACTGCCAACCTCTCTTTAGCGGGTATAGCCTTTCTCCAGCCAGTATTTTTTTTGCTAATGTACACTTCAGTACTCTCTAGCAAAAATTCAAAATCTTCATATGTCATTCTCAGAAACCCAAAGAACATACTATTGCGCAAACGTTGACATCCCACATCATCTTTTTTATACTCTTCTATCATTACAGTACCGTTCTGCCATTTTCTATTTTGTAAACTTGGGCGCACCCAAAACCTTCTCGTCCTTTTTTATTTTTTTCTTATTAAAACAAAAATTACAACTGCGGCGGCAGTGCTGATGATTTTCGTATTCATTGTAACAAACCAAATAAAAAAAAAAAATACTTCACTAGCGTTCTATGTGACTGTCACAACCGGAATGATGCTTGACGGCTGTGTGCGGCTTGTGCCGGCGGCTCGTATTGCCGGCGGCATAGCCGCTCGGCATTAACCCGGCGGCATTGCCGCCGGCATGTGTGTAGTAGTCTTTACAGCTAACAAAGAAATTATAATAATAATAATTTAGATGCTTTAGCTGAAGCTAAACTTACTTAAGAATTACTGAATCTTCAAAAACAACTTGCACAAGCAGAAATTGAGGAGAAAAAGAAGGAGTCAGAATTAAGAGAAAAACAACGGCAATAGATTGAAGAACATTTATTAAAAAATCTAATATTAAAAAAAACAACTTAATGAATAAAATGTTAATGATACAACTATGCAGTTCTGTGTTTTATTGGTTTCTTTCAAATCTGTTCAGTAATGGTAAAATATTCTTGCAGCAGTCTGTTCCTTGGGTTATTGGTGTCCAATCGTATGCTTTCTGCATTTTCCTCTTGGGTCGAGAATTGCTTTCTAAGTCATGGTGTTCTCCAAAAATTTTTTCATTATAATCTAGAGCAGTGGTTCCCAAACTTATTTTGTCTACAATTTGAGAATAAATATTTTTTAGCGCCCCCATTTTTTTACCTATTTAAAAACCACTATAACTTCAAATTAAATCAATTAATTATTGTGACCTATATATGTATATTATGTATATTAACGGAGAATTCTAAACGAAACTTCAATACATCCTTACATAGTATAAAATAAAGTCGCTAATTTCGTTTGTTTGTTTGTCTGTATGCTTAAATCTTTAAAACTACGCAACGGATTTTGATGCGGTTTTTTTAATGGATAGAGTGATTCAAGAGGAAGGTTTATATGTATAATACACCTGTGCGAAGCCGGGGCGGGTCGCTAGTTTACTATATAACCCGCAACTTGAAACCTGAGCGCAGTAGGTAACATCCAACGGCGCTTAGACTTGAGACAAGTTAACTCTTACGGGCTCCACCTGCCAATAAGAATGATTATTGAAACGCAACTTTATAGTATTAAAACAGAGTATCTTTTATTAAAAATAAAACTAAAATAATCAATCCTTATATAAAAACTAATGTGAAGGATGAATCTGATGCTGTATAATAAGTTTGTTGATATCAGGTTCCAACTCTTTTACTCTTTACTCAAGAACAGTCGCAAGTCGCCACGTTCTGTAACAAGCAAACGATTTCTCTTTTTAGTAAGCAGTGTTGTCACAGCACTAAATCCACGTTCACACAAATTTGACGATGGGAATGCTATCAAGAATCGTTGAACGATTGTCCACAATCCAGGGTACAATTGCGGAATCGGTTTTTGTAGCCAAAATTCTTGGTAACCATTTTTGAACTTGATTTTTATTTCCTCGTTTGTTGTCAATTCTATAAGTTCTTCTTCCAGCTGAGGTGACATTGCTGTGTTGACATTTGAAAACGGATCCAACACCCAGTCTGGTATTTCCAAGTTCAAAATGTCCTGGTATCGTTCGGTGAAGTCAATGTGGAGGTTTTCCAAATGTTGGCAGTAGGCAAACAATTCGTCGTTACTGCATGATACTGATAAATTTGGAAAATTGTGAAACTCACGTCTGCCCAGATTCTTTTTGTGTAGAAGCAGTTTGGCTGCGAAAGCAGCAACGACGTTTTTTGTTTTAACCTCTAGTTTGCCGCAACGCATATCTGCGTTGCAAAAATTTTTACGTTGACTGCCGAAGCGTAGATCTGCGTCAATTTTTCGTTATCCGATTTTTACTTTTAAAATACTGTAAATAGTGTTGAAATTGCCTTGTATTGTTTAAGAAGAACGAAGTAAAGAAGAACAGTAGCTAAATACATTCGTTCTTGAACAAAAATCGTTTTATTCATTCGTTCTAAGCTTGTTTGTGCGTGATTTGCTTCGTGAAAAAACTTGGCGAAAAGTGACTATATTTGGCTATATTCTTCAAGAAAAGTGAGTAATTCTTTGTATTATATGTTTATGAATAGAATGCAATCGTAATAATAACAAAATATGTGCAATAAATCATTGAAATCGCGACTTTCTTAGTGATACAATGAGTTGATAGGGATACTGTATCAAATGACTTATTTTCCCATTTTTTCGTTTGATACTTTAGGTTTACATACTTATTCTCACATGCAATTTTAAATTATTTCTTGACATATTTACTAAATTTGAGACGCAAACCACACAAATAACCTAAAATATTCGTGAAACTGCGTTTGTACCTAGTGCGAGTACGAGTATTGTGTGATACAGCATGTTCTCAAAAATGATGCTCATCATTTAGCTTGTAGCATACTTTTTTTTTTCAGGAAAATGGTAGTTTATTTGGACATGGACCGATATCTGAACAAACAAGATTTTATGTCATGCCCACGTGAATGTAAATGGCCTTTGACAACCACTCACTTTATAAGACGAGACAAATGTTTCAAATGTTTTAAAAGTACCAATAAAAAAGGACCGGCCCATTTTATTTTGACCAGTGATGATGTTACTCCACTAATAAATTATAAGCGTTTTTGGTGTACATATTGCAGTTGTGCTACATACGAGCATTACACTGAAGACGAATGTGAAATTTGTACATAATAGGCACACATATGTATACGTGTGAACCTGATACAAATTATGTAGATTGATTTATCTTTGATTACTTAGCAATAATAAAAAATATAATTTACTATTATTTTCCATTTTATTCCATTTACATTATTTTCCTGTTACTATTGAATATTAGGTGGGCGGGTTTACGTGGTTGTAGGTAGTTCACACATTTGTCTATTATTGACCGAGCGAGCGAAGCATCTCTTCATCAAATGGACGATTTTTTTTTCATCTTTCCGTATATATGTTCGCACTCGCGTACGAACATACATACGGTGGTAATTCTCAACCAATAAATAGTCTATGACTTATGACTTTATACTTTTTAATCACCGGCGATTTTTGATTGGGGAAGGGAAGTTTACTGCGGCGTCATTTACTATTATTTTTTTTATTCGGTGGAATTCAGGATTTTAAAATGATTTTGTGAATAAAAACGACAACGGTCAAGTGGTTGTTGCGGTATGACGTTATGAAGTTTCGTTATTGGACGAACAAAAATGTTGCAAAAGAGTCAGTGTTCGCGAGGTCTACTGTTCGGAGGACCACTATTGTTTTATGCTATCATACTTATAAATATAGAAACACATAATTATCTATGATATGACTATAAAGTAACATATTTTTTTTAGATGGATACGGGAGATACCGACAGCAGAGCAACACCTCCTCGGTGGACACAGCCCAAACAAATAATTTCAGCCTTAGTGGTGAACAGATCACCCAGCGGAACTATGCGCGCTTCTAATGAGCATGTCCTTATACAGCGCACATCATCGGGATCCTTGCAACCATATCGTGATTATGATGTACTGGTTGGAGAGGACAGAGGCGTAGAGTTCGTGGTAACCGATTCACTGTCAGAGCAAGAGCATAATTCTCATGACATTCCAGGAACTACAAACGCCACTAAGTATGAAAGATACGACGAAAATAGAGAAGAGTTACATAATATTTTCAATGACATTCAAGAAAGTAGAAGCCCAATAAATCCTGAATATGACGAAATTCTACCGCTTAGTTTAATTTAGTTTGAATAAGATAACACCTAATACCGAAGATATTGAAGCGTGGTTGCTAACACAAGATCCAAGTGTGCGTAAACTCATTGAGGGTCCCGATAAGTATATATTATATCAAGATTTGGGACCGTTATAAATTCATGATAAAACCAACAGTAAAACCAACGTTAGATTTAACTGCTCCACATATTAATAATGCGTTACAAACTATAGCGTGTCAGGAGAATACCATAATGCAATTTTTTGTCCTATTTTTAGGGAGATAGATAGAAGAATGGATTTGTTGTATGCAGACAGATTTAAAGTTTTCACTCGAGTTACCAATGATCAATTTGCTAAAGAAATGGATGATATTATACCTCCTTGGAAGTACGAAGCTCTATAACTCGCTGGGTATCCATATTAGAAATGGACATATCGAAATATGATAAGAGTCAAGGTTTGGCCTTATCTTCATTCCTATTCTATTGAAACATTCATAATTTTCTTTTTTTTTTTCTGATTACTGCTGTAACTTGCAATAGACTAATTTAGCATAACTTATTCCATTCTCCATTGTGTAATGTATAGTACATAAGCTTTTGTGTAATAAACGAATTTTATTATTATTATTATTTTATGTAGAAGGCGTAGATAATGCTTAAGAACTTATTACTAACAGGGATGATCCCCGCATCACATGTAAAATAATGTTTCCTCTTCAAACCAGGAAACATTAAGAATTGGAATAAGTGATCCTGTCTCATATAATAGAGATAATTCAAAATAAACGTTAGTTTAGTCTTGACCAGCTCTTCAAGCGGTACTACATCTGCAAACGTGGAACGAATATTTTCGTCAATCAACTTAATGAAAATTAAACAGAGCAACAAACTATGCACTGAGTCAATTATTGGTCTTCTCCGCACAAAAATATATATTTAACCCTTAATTTTATTCTGTTAAGCATATTTAACCGTTTGAATGAAAAAAAATTATTACAAGTTATTTGTACGTTCAATGGTTTACTTTGGAATCGTTTATGATTTCTTACGTTATCTATTTTTGAGGAATTTTTATTTTTACCGTGGAGCAAAACTATTTTTGACATTAGAGCGTGAAGATGGCGAGCAAACAAACGGAGAGCTCTTCGAGTTATTCAGGTAAACATTTTTTTTAAATAGTTAAATGTGCATAAAATGTGAAAGTAACGGTTTAAATCGGATTATGTGTGTATAAACTTTGTTTCTATATATTTTTCAAGCATTCGACCCGTCAAGGAAGGATACGGTAAGCTGGGTACTCACCTAGCCGTGTAGCACGTAACGTAACAGATACAGTATCCAGTGAGTACGTAGGCACGAGCCCGCTGCGAGCCGCTCGCGGAAGGAGCGCAGCAAGCTCGCAGTGACCCGCCGAGTGGCGGTATCACTGCGAACACAAAGGCGGCTCGCAGTGTGCTCGTGGACGGCGACACGACCGCTTGTGTAGTGAGTACGTGCGCGCAAGCTTCAAACGAACTTACGTATTCAATTAGGTACATATTCATTATGGAGTGGACTGAAGAAAAAGTTTTAAATCTAATTGAGGTTTACCAGAATACTCCAGTACTGTGGGACCCTAAAAATAAGAACTATTATAAAAACCATCTAAAAGTGGATGCTTGGGAAACTATTGGACAAGCTATAGGTACATCGGGAGAAAACTGTAAAAGTAAGATGATCACTTTATTGTCTTGCTACAGGAGAGAGAAAATGAAAATAAAAAAAAGTAACGGAACTGGTAAAGGTACGAAATGTTTATTAATATTTTTCACAAATGCGTAACTATACAAATGTTGTTAACATTAATAGGTATTATTTATAAAATGTGGTATTATCGTTCTTTTACAGGAACTTCAGAGATATACAAGAGTAAATGGTTTGCTTTTGACGCTATGTCATTTTTATTGAACAGAGACACTCCACGCAAAAACAGATTGAATACTGTAAGTTCCTTTATCTAATTTATACTGTGAATAGTCAGGGTGACAAAAGCCGTTGAAACTACCTCTAGGTAGGTTTTTAATTCATGCATACTCGTCTTGCCAGGAAAGCCTTCCTTCTGCAGTGAAGTAGTCTGCTAACTCATTTCTAAATTCTTTAGCTGCCGCTGGAGAACGGCGAGCAACATTTCTTATAGCATGGAATGACGTCATTTCTTGATCACACCGCCAGGTTCCATTAATTAACTCTCCATTTTCGTCTTCTGTGTCGAAGCTGCCACCTGGTATATAAAGCGGTCGGGAGGAGCTGCGCCTCAAAAAATTGTGCAAGTGAACGATGGCCATCACTACTGTTGTTGCTTTATCTGGCTCAATAAGCATTGGTTTTCTTAGTACCCTGAACACGGCTGACATGATCCCGAAGACGTTCTCAACCACTCTCCTAGCTCTACTGAGTCTATAATTGAAAATTCTTTCTTTTGACCCTTTGGCGTGAGCATGTCCGGGGTAAGGTTTCATCACATTTTCACTTAACGCGAAGGCAGAATCACCCAGAATGAAGTATGGCAGTTGCTTATTTCGGCCTTGCAAAGGTACAGGTGTGGGCAAATGAAGAATATTGTTTTCAATCATGTCATGTAGTTTGCTATTCTTAAACACTCCTCCATCCGAGATTCGCCCTTGGCATCCGGCATCCGCGAAAAGAATGTTATAATTTGCATCCACCATGGCAAACAAAACGATGCTGTATGTTGACTTATAATTAAAATATTCTGCTCCGCTGTTGAACGGTGCTTGTAGCAACACATGCTTTCCATCTATTGCTCCGACGCAGTGAGGAAAATTCCATAAATTGTTAAAATCATCAGATATATTTTTCCAGTCCAGTGAGTTGTCAGGAATCTGCAAGCGATAACACACCAGTTAAACTTTTATCATATTTTAGGTAAGCAATACAACGGAACTTGAGGACAATGAAGATACAGCTGGAGCAGAAGGAACTTCGGAGCCACCAAATAGCTCAGTACAATCTGAGCCACCAAGTAAAAAAGAAAAACGCGATCCAAAGTTACAAATGCTGAAAGAAGCTTTTGGAATTTTAAAAACAGCCTCCTCAAATACCAACACGCAAAATGAGGAGATTAAATCTTTTTTGACTTTTGTAGGAAGTAAAATGATGAAATATTCTGAGCACACTAAAAATATCGTACAACAAGGCATATGTGACTTAATTTTTAAGTCAGACTGCCATTACTTTGATGAATATCCCTACCAGCACACAAGCAATAGGACACAAACGTCTCAAGGATATTCTTCAGTTCAACCAACCTCGATGCAGGCGTATAGCCAACCAGCCAATGTTGGATATTATACAGGCCCTAGTACATCAAAAAATATGGAACAGGTATCCAAAATATATACGTCTGTAGGACAACCATCTCCAGCTCAACCATCTCAGGGTCAACCATCTCCAGCTCAAACATCTTCGGGTCAACCATCTCCTCAACATCTCAACGAACAATATGATATGTCATCTCCGCAAAGTGAATTGTCTGAGCTGTTGGATATAGGTGATTATGTTTAAGTTACCCAGTATTTTATTTGCCTATGTCATTTATTATAATAAAAAGTTCAATTACTTACCTTTACATTGTCTTTCAATGCATTGATGATTGCTTCACAAACTTCTGGAACGAATTTACTTATAACTTGCTTAGACATTCTGAAGGTATACTGTAAACTAGTAAATGAATCACCACTTGCTAAAAATCTCAATGTTAAAGCCAATTTGTCTTGAACGGGAATCGCTTTTTGTGTCTCTAGTGCGAATTTGAGGTCCAATTAAATTAATTAGATACTCAAAATCTGTACTCGACATACGAGTGAAATTCTTGAAATGTCCACTAATCTCTTGAGACTTCATATCCATTACTAAATTGTTAGAACGATTTCTATCTTTGAATATTTCACTTTGCCAAAATCGACGTGGACTTTTATAATTATCTAAAATATTATACATGAATATGAACGCAGCACTAGCCACCATTTGAGACATGTTGTCGGCGTAACGTCGTCGCGAGCACTGCGGATCCGGCAGCTCGTAGCTAGATACGCTGTGAACCGTGGACCAGCCGTACCCACTTGCAGGTTGATACTGTATCTGTTACGATACGTGCTACACGGCTAGGTGAGTACCCAGCTGTAGGCCTCTGACAAAAGTGTTGAGCCCACTCAACAAAGTTTGATGATAGGTAAACGAGCTAAGTTTTGTGTGTTGAGTATTCTCAACATAGTTGCATTGTGTGGGTTTTGCTTTTTTTTTTTATTGAGTTTGGAATAACAAAATCTTATTGTATCTACTTGCTTAACATACTTGTCTCGTCTTGCACTTGGCCAGTTTATTTATGTTACTAATCAACTTTTTTTACCTTATTAGGTAGGTAGGTAACTGAGTATCTGAGTAGAAAAAATTAAAAGAGAAACAGTAAATAGGTAAGTGATCAGGAAATTTTACTTTTAAAAAAGTTAAAAATTATGCACATGATGTTACTTATTATTTTTTGTTCCAGATTACTCAATTCAGCAACCGTATGTCTGAAAAAAGGTCTGAAGGACAACGACATGGTCGCCGTTAATATGGCCAACGTGATGCTTAGTACATTAGCGAACGAAAGAGAAGAGGAAGTAAAGAAAATTAAAGAGGCAGAAAAGATTCAGAAATATATCGACGATAAGAAAAATAAATTAATAACTTCTTTCTTTAATAAAAATAATTTGTTTGTGTTATACAGGGTGGCGCAATAGAACGTGCATATTGCATCATCTTTTTTTGCGGGGTAGAAGGGGCGTGGGCGGGGGGAGACCGATATCGTTGGGTAGCGCGGTTCATAAAGTTTTAGTCACTATGAGTCACTTCGACGGGAAGCGTCGCGCATTTTGCGTGCGCGCATTTTACGAAAACTCTCGTTCGTACGTAGTTGTCAGGCGACTATTTTGTTCTGAGTATGGTGTACGGCAAATTAGGGAGGCTCCGAGTGCTAATTTAATTAAAATCTGGATAAAGCGTTTTGAAGAGACTGGATCGACGTTTGAACCACACGCACATCTAGGACCGAAGACAATATTGAGAGTGTTAAGCAGTCGGTACGAGAAGATCCACAAATGTCTACTCGCAAGAGATCGTCTGTCCTAAACATATCGCGACGAAGTTTGCAACGAATTTTAAACTTGGATCTTAAATTGCATCCATACAAGCTGCAATTAACTCAAGAATTGAAAGACTCTGACTTCATAGCACGGCTCACATTTGCTAATGAAATGCTCAATCGGTTTTCAAATTTTGAAAACATCCTTTTCTCTGATGAGGCACATTTTCATATGAATGGGTTCGTAAACCGCCAAAATTGTCGTTATTGGAATAGTGAAAATCCCAGACTCAAACATCAAAAACCGTTACATAGCCCTAAAGTGACAGTTTGGGCCGCAATATCTGCCAAAGGAATAATTGGTCCTTATTTTTTTGAAAACGCACGGGGGCAAAACATCACTGTTAATACCGAACGCTATGTTGCGATGTTGGAAGGTTTTTTGGCCCCAGAACTTGAAAATTCAAGAATAAAGAACTCTAGGACTTGGTTCCAACAAGACGGAGCTACCAGTCACACATCAAATGACTCCATGGCGGTTGTGAAGCAGATGTTCCCTGGCAAACTGATTTCGAAAAGAGGTGATATCCCATGGCCTCCGCGCAGTCCAGACTTGACGCCTCCTGACTTTTTTTTGTGGGGATACCTCAAACACAAAGTCTACACCAATAATCCGAGAAACATCAGTCAGCTCAAGGAGAATATTCGTGGTGAAATGGCAGCAATCACACCAGCATTACTTAAGAAAGTTTTCGGTAATTTCCGTTTGCGGTTAGAGGAGTGCCAACGTAGAGAGGGTCATCATTTAGATGATGTTATTTTTAAAAAATAAACTTCAGTTATCACTTAATAATTGCTTAGTTTTATTTTAACTATACCTTTTGTATTTATTTTTTAATAATTATTTTAAAAATGCACGTTCTATTGCGCCACCCTGTATTAAAAAGTTTTGTTCAAATTAATGTAAATATATAATTGTAATATCAAGTTAATTTTTAATAATAAAGGGCGGTGCATGTTGGCTATGGGGATGGTGGTTGGAGGCCAAACACAAAAACATTATTCTTACTTATTTACAATCATTCTCCATACACTATTAACAAATATACTTAACAGCAACTAGGTAATATTAGTATGGTGTTATATTGACCGACCAAGGGTCAGTATTGTAGAAATTTGGTCAGTATATTAGGGAGTTTTAGTCAGTAAAATCAGTATTTTTGGCCATGGACCCAGTTTCCACCCCTGAAAACTTGATCAAAGAAGAAATTTCGCCAAACAACTACTAATAATAATCAACGGCGTCTTTCAGTAAAGAAAACACATCTAAATTTAAACTTCGAGTTGACTTCTGGACGCTTTCAGAATCGAGCTGATATTGAGAATGACAATTTTCTGCACCCAATACCTGATGAAAAGAGTGCTCTGGAATATTTCTATGACTTTTTCCCTGAAGAACTTTTTTCTGAAATATGTGAATAAACAAACATGTATTTTGTCCAAGAATCCGGTCGTTCATTGAACGTATCTGCTGAAGAAATGCGTACGTTTATAGCAATCAAGCTTTTCATGGGCATTGCAACATTCCCATCATACTTGGATTATTGGGCCGCAGACACTCGCTACCCGATAGTTTCAAAAGTCATGTCGGTAATTTGTATTCCACTGCCCGTATGAGGTATATAGCATGATGTTGATGGCAAAATATTTGCCAGTGCTGGTATGCACGTGTACTATTAGTGAGCTATTTTTTTAATAATAATGTTTTAAAATATTATACTACATACTCGTATTTGATGTTACACGAGTTGGAATTACCTACAAACCAGAATAGGCATCAATACAACCTACGAAATAAGGAAAAGCTTGATAAGCCTTCCACTAGGCTAGTTAAAGTAGAAAAACAAGGACTGAGAAATAAAATATCAATACAAAATAAATTACCAAATTATGTAACCAAGTTAGATTTTGATCGGTTTAAAAAAAAACAATGACTGAGAAATAAAATATCTATGTAAAATAAATTACCAAATTATGTAACCAAGTTAGATTTTGATCGGTTTAAAAAAAACAAGGACTGAGAAATAAAATATCCATGTAAAATAAATTACCAAATTATGTAACCAAGTTAGATTTTGATCGGTTTAAAAAAAAACAAGGACTGAGAAATAAAATATCTATGTAAAATAAATTACCAAATTATGTAACCAAGTTAGATTTTGATCGGTTTAAAAAAAAACAAGGACTGAGAAATAAAATATCTATGTAAAGGGGCGTCTAAACGGGCCATATTTTACGACAATTTGTGGCTGCAATACTGTGGCCGGCAACATTGCTAGCAATACCAGCCACACTATGCAATATTTTAAGGATGGCCCGGCATTATAGCCACATATTTTTTGGTATGTCAAAATGTTTTTATGTGTAGCCGGCGTGTGGCCGAACGATCGCCTCGCAATCGAAAATACTGCAATATATCTGGGCCATCTATATTGTTGTTCTGTTTTACTGTATATGCGCGTCCCTTTCTCCCTGCGACGTGAAGTACTTTGCGTTTCACTTTCTGCGCGACGTGAAGTGTGCTGCGAGTGCTGCGACGTCCATCGTGTATAAATCTGTGGTATGGCGATATTCTGTGCTGTCAGCAGCTGTCATTCTTGTGTTGTTTTGAAAATAAATTAAAATGACTAATACTTGGTCTAATGAGAAGACTCTTGACTTTATTAATGAAGTGCAATTACATCCTGAAATATGGAATGTGGAAACGGGAATTTTTAAAGACAAAAATGCAAAAAAAGATGCATGGTCTATTGTTGCTACTAAGTTTGATATATCAAGTGATGACGCTTACAAGAAATTCCGAAGCCTGCGAACGTATGTGAAGAATGAAGAAAGAAAAAAGAATAAAAGTGGTAGTGCTGGCGGCAAACAAACAAAATGGTTTGCTTACGATGCGATGTCGTTTATTCTTAATCAAGATACTCCAAATACAGGACGGGATAGTGAAAATGCAACAGAAAATGTATGTACCTATATTTATTAATAGATTATGGATTTCCTAAATATTTGTCCTGCCATGCCACTCGTCCCCGCTCTGTCATAAAATAATGCATAAACTCATCTCTAATCGCTTTTGCTCTCATTGTTGAGTTCCTTCCCAATACTCTTAAATCTGTTAAACGCTCTCCATCAGCTTGCCATGATCCTGGGATCACCGTTCCAAGGTCAATATCTTCCCTATCAAAGGTCCCAGGTGGTGAATATAAAGCTTGTGCTCTTGTATTTCGTCGCAAAAAGTTATGTAAATATGCACAAGCCATAACTATATTTTGTACATGTTTCATCTCAACATTGATAGTAGTATGTAGTATACGAAAAATGGATGCCAAAATTCCAAATGAGTTTTCCACAATTCGGCGTGCTCTAGATATTCTGTAGTTACATACTCGCTTAGGAGATCCTATGTTCAAATCTAAAGTATAGGGCTTGCAAATATTTTCGGTTAAGGGAAATGCATCATCTGCCAAGAAAACATATGGTGTAGGTACTTCTCGACCCGGAAGGGGTTCACAATGTGGTATTTCAAGATTTTGGTTCAGGAGTGCTTGCCCAAAAGCCGTATGCCTAAAAACTCCCCCATCGGATATTCTTCCCTGAACTCCAGCATGTACATACAAAAAATTGTACCTTGCGTCTGTTACCGCGAATAGCACTATGCTAAAAAACTGCTTATAATTAAAATATTGAGTACCACTGTTGGGTGGACAAATAATTCTAATGTGCTTGCCATCCATTGCACCCAAACAATGAGGAAAATTCCAACGGTCTTCAAAATCCTTTGCGACTCGTTTCCATTCAGTTGCTTGTGATGGCATCTGTAAAATAAAGGTTCCTTTTTAATTATATTGAATGTTTCTTTCGTTTTCAGGGGACTGAAGCCCAAGAGACTAGTAGCATTGCTGACCAAGAGGTACTTTCAGAAATAACAGACTCTCTGCTTTCCTCTGTTCCCTCTCCAAAACCACGTACTTCTAAGAAGTCCAAGACTGCAGATCCCATTTTGGAAAAGGCTCAAAACATTATACTTGAAGCAGGTGAAAAAAGAAGAAATGAATTTGCAGGTTTCGCAGAGCATATAGCAAACAAGTTAAGTAAATATGATGACTATACCCGTGCTCAGGCAGAATTCAACATAATGAAAATTTTATTTGACTGTGACATGGGAAAATACAGAAATCCAGCTTCGTTTACACAGAGTCCTGCTGGCGATAGCGGAGAAAGAGCTAGCACTTCTCAATCCCAATATTCAGATATGTCCCGATACATATCACGACAAAATACTCGGCAGCCTATGACTCAAGAATATACCGCTCCTTATCAGTCTCCACCACAACAGTATGCTGATCTACACCACACCCAGTTAACTGGAAATACTGCTTATGAAGAACTTGTGACTCTAACTGTCAATAGTGATTCGCAAATTCATTGATTCTACGTCAAACAAAAATAAATGTGCACTTAATAAATACTTAAATATTTACTTGCCTTTATGTATTCCTTTAAGCCTTCTATTAAGGCTTCACAAACTTCTGGGACAATAGTTGAAACTGAATAAGCGGACACTCTGAAAAGGTACATTAAACTCTTGAAAGAATCTCCAGTCGCTAAATACCGTAGAGTTATTGCTAATCTTGTAGTCACAGGTATTGCATTCCTCATGTTTGTATCTCGCCTTTGTATGTTTGGTCCAATTCTGTTCACAAGAAATTCGAAGTCGCTCTTAGACATTCTTGTAAAATTTTTAAATAAGTATTTATCCAGCATTAATTCCTTGTCTACGGAATCCAAAGTGTCACGCCTACTTAGGTAGGGTCGAATCCACATTCGTGTCCTTTTTTTTCGTTTTTCTGCCAAAACAATGTAAGCGGCTGCGATGAGCGTCATTTCGTCGGCCATTGTTGCTGGATTGTGTGGCTCATTTAAGGGTTCTGAATCAAAGGCCATACTATTGCAGCCATATTGCAACATGTTGCCTGCAATTGATTGCTCAGCCATAAAATGCACTAAAATGTTTTTTTGATGGCTGGGCAATGTTTGCCAATAATTGCAGCCACAAATTGTCGTAAAATGTGGCCCGTTTAGACGCTTCTTAAAATAAATTACCAAATTATGTAACCAAGTTAGATTTTGATCGGTTTAAAAAATGTTGGCAAATAATCGGGTACGTTGGTGCCAAAAATTTACAAAAAGTCACTGACAGCTTAAGTCGGATCTGCCAGCGACTTGGTTGTCAAGTGTCACCAAACAATGTCAGGAACGAGATCAAATTGGAATTCTGACGTAGTAAAATCAAAATCGCATAAAACCGGGAAACACTCACGGAAGAGCTTCTTGTCGAGAAAGCAGCCAACGGGAGCGTACACGGGGTCGTAGTGGGAACAAGACAGTAGCGGCGTCCTAACGAAGGTACGTGTCGGCAAGGTTGGTTTTCTAAAGGATTCACTTGTTGTACAAGAACCAAAGGAATTGTCCCTTGATTCTACAGAAAACCACCGAGCGAGTGAAAGCAGGACCGCGCGCCGACACCCTGTTCCCCGAACGACGAACACCGTGCGACGTGGCGAGTTCCCTTGGCTGAACCGACTTCAAAACCACCTTGAAAAGAAACCCCTAAGACATTAGGAGTTTTTTTTTTTATAGTACAATTGTGATTTATAGTACAATTTTGAATTTTGTAGCGTCCTCCGGCGCGTCCCTTACCGTGCGGCGGCGTGGCTTCTTTCTGCATCTTACCTCGAGACCGCTACTAGCGTCTATCTGCGCGTTCCCGCCGTGGGCGACGTGGCTACCGACCCCGACTTGCATCTACCCCCGAGTACTTTTGGTAACGCAGCCAACGGCTGCGCCGTTTTTACATTTCGTGCTGTGCTTCTATTACTTAAATAACTAACTAACAACAGAGCATTTTCAAATTGGTTGCAAACTCAGCGAAGTAGGTATCCGATCACACGCCCTGTTCTACCCTGATAGCCGGCAACTATCAGCCCTTGTATTTTATGGACCTATAGTCCTGGCGCCCATTCTATTGTACCATTTAATTAGTAATTTAGTCTTAAGCCCCTCCGGCAATCAGTAATCCTAAGTTTTTTAATATTAAGCCCTTCCGGCATATAGATTATAAGGTTTCACATACCGATCTACGCCCCTCAGGCATGTAACTTAAAATTAACAAGAATAAATCCAACATTACTTACTTAGCATACTTTTATATACCTTACATCTAATATTGAACGCTTACCTTTTACCCTCGCTTCACCGCTAAACTTAGCTTCACTTCCCAAGCGTTACAGTTTAAAAAAAAACAAGGACTGAGAAATAAAATATCTATGTAAAATAAATTACCAAATTATGTAACCAAGTTAAATTTTGATCGGTTTAAAAAAAAAAACAAGGACTGCGAAATAAAATATCTATGTAAAATAAATTACCAAATTATGTAACCAAGTTAGATTTTGATCGGTTTAAAAAAAAACAAAGACTGAGAAATAAAATATCTATGTAAAATAAATTACCAAATTATGTAACCAAGTTAGATTTTGATCGGTTTAAAAAAAACAATAAAACCGTAAAGTGGGGTTATTTGGAAACCACGGGGCTAATGAAAACTTTGGAAATAAAAGCTTTGGTAGCTAATAATTTTGTCTGTACTGGCAATATAACTTTTTTTTTATCTTCTGGCAAAACTTCAATTAATTAACTTCAAGCATTATTATGGGACGAAACTTTGAGGTTATAAATCCATTTCATGTGCCAAAAAACGATCGTCGAAAAAAATTTGTAAAAAGTGTGATTTTTATGGGTGGACTACTTTGCCTTGGATACACGAAGTTTATGGAGGTAAGTTAAATGTAAGAACTGTCTCGTATCATACGTTTTCTTGTGATTTCAATGTTTCCTGCCAGCCTATTCTAACCTGGTTAGATCGCCAAATATGTTTTGTTTTTTAAATTGGGGCTTTTTGGAACCATTTTGAGGCTATTTGGAACAGAATTCCAAATAGCACCCATCAAGCGTGGTAACAGTTTTACTAAAGTTTTAAGTGATGTTTCAAATAGCCCCGTATGTAACTTTTGATTATTTAAGGGTAGGTACGAGTAAGTTTTATTTTTTGTTCCAGTTTCATGATCATGGTGCGAACATACAATAGAAAATTCACGAATACAAGAAATGGAAATTCATATTTGCCATATCAGAATTATAATTCTAATAGCCTACTAGATGCAATTAGTTGTGTGAAAGAGGGACGAATGGGTCTCGTCCAAGCCGCTAACACATATGGCGTGCCAAAAAGTACATTAAGCAGAAAGACAAGAAATATAAACTGTTTACAAGAAAAGGCTGGTCATCCGACATTGTTTTCACCCGAAGAGGAAAATATCTTCCTTAAATATATATTATTGGTAGGAGAATGGGGATTTTCTTTCGACACTACAGACCTACATGTGTTCGCACAGAAATACCTGAACAAAATTGGTAAAAAAAAATTATGGACTTCAAGACAATATGCCCGGGGTTGATTGGGCCCGAAATTTTCTCAATAGATATTCCACACAACTCTCCAACCGCAAATCTGCGAACATTTCTAGTGACCGAGCCAAAATAACGTTCGAGGACATAGACGCTTTTTTTGAAAATTACGCCAAAACAGTTGAAGGGGTTGCTGCAGACTGCATAATTAATTATGACGAAACTAATTTGACCGACGACCCCGGTAACAAAAATTACATATATAGAAGAGGATGTAAGTATCCAGAACGGGTTATAAACACGTCAAAGACAGCAATTTCGCTCATGTTTTCTGGGACTGCATCAGGGCATCTATTACCGATTATTAATCGGAAAATCTATGGGACACATGGATGAAGGCAGGACCAGTAGGGACAAGATACAATCGTTCGAAATGTGGATGGTTCGATTCTGTCTGCTTTGAAGACTGGTTTAATACCATTATAGTCCCATATGTTCGGAATAAGCCAGGTCGAAAGGTGTTGATCGGTGACAATTTATCATCTCACTTTTCAGAAAGTGTATTACGAGTTTGTGAGGAACTGAATATTGCGTTTGTATGTCTGCCGCCTAAAACTACTCATTTACTTCAACCCCTGGATGTCGAATTTTTTGCTCCACTAAAAACTTATTGGAGATCAGTTCTCACTAATTGGAAACTTACCGAGGGAAGAAAACATAAAACCTTAGTCAAGAGCGCATTCCCCCAGCTATTATGTAAGCTGAAAGACAAATTAGTAGAAAAAAATGCCGAAGCTGACAATTTAAAAGCTGGTTTTAATAAATAAATCTGGACTGTATCCTGTTGATGCGAATCGTCCTAAATCACGACTACCAAAATCCCAGACTTCCAGGTCTGAGGAAGAAATAGAAAGTGCTGCATCTTCAGTTATAAATAATATTTTGGCAGAAATGAGATGTCCTGAAGTGTCAGTGGAAACAAGACGGAAAAAGAGATTTGTCGTTGAACCGGGTAAGAGTGTAACTGCAGAAGATGTAGTCAAATATCAGAAAGCAAAAAAAACAACGGTAAAAACAGACGCAAAGTCAAAGCTGTCAGGAGAAAGAAAAAAATCTTCAAAGTCTTCTTACAGGATAGTATCAGACCCATTTGATGATCTAATTCCAGGTCCTTCTGGGCTATGCAACATAAACAATTCACAAAAATACGACAGTGATATTTCTGATGACCAAATTTCCCCTGTAGCTCTGCCTATATCAGGAAAAATAAAACCCTACGAGGGTAAAGGTTAAGGGATCGGGAAAAAAACTAAACCTGCAACATTGACCAATGAGGAGAAAGAAGGCAAAAATTCAACCGAAATATCTCTATATAATAAAAAATCAATTCAAAAACAATTTACCGAAAAGAAAAAGCAACTACGACAAAATCTTAGAAAGGATTCTTCTACAAGCGTTTCAGATTACGACATTATGAGTACGCACAGTGATTTTGATATTAATGACTATGTCAGCGACGCAACCATCGAGGCTGATGACTTTTATTCTGTTTCGGAGTTAACTTTAGATACGAAGACTGGATATAAGACAGATTTAACTAATGCAACTGAAGAAATTGAATTAAACACAAATGCCAGAAGCTTTGTTGTAAGTGAAATAGCCAATACCACAGGAAACTTTGAACCTGGTCTTGAATACGAGATGGGTTTATACTCTGAGTTATGTCAAGACCCATTACACATTATTGGTGATGAAATAACGATTACCACAGACAACTATGAACTCGAACGTAATTATGAATGCGAGTTGGTTCGGAAGCCTTCATATTCTGTTGGCAATTTCGTTCTAGTTCGTTATATCAATAAAAAAACTTGCGACATATTATGTTGGCGTCATCCAAGAGATTTGCAAAGAAATCAACGGCCAGTATAAATTCAACGTAGTTTTTTTCAAAACTGTAAAAAGGCCTCGTCTGGCGTTTCGTAAGACGAGATTAGTTGATCGTGATACAGTTGACGAATTGTCTATCGTAAAACAGATATCTTTAATTGAGTCTCCAAATAACCATAACGAACTATTACTGGCTGAGGACGCTGATATAATATATTTTAAATAGGTGTTGATTTCATGTTACCTTTTTATTTCAAATATATTACGTAAGTACTTGGTAAGACCAAGCACCAAGATAATATTTTTGAAAACAATTGAACTGATTAGTTATATAAGGAGCTAGCCTAGATATTGAAAAAATAATTTTCAATATGTTGTGATTGTGATTTTACCTTTTTTATGATGCAAATTTTACTTACCTACGGCCTTATTACTTTACAAGATAATTCATGATAGGTAGTATCAGGGATTTAAGTTCTCTAAAATAATGTTACATATAATGTAAAATATTCCTACTTAATTTCACGACTACGGGTAAAGCTATTTGTAGTTTTTAGGATCTCTATTATTTGTATTAGAAAATATATTTTACCTATTCGAACATACGTGCCATAAATTACTATAAAGAAAAACTGTGTTACTATTTAAATAATTTGTAAACAAAAAGTCTGACTATAATAACGGTATTGTAGATAAATGGTTAGTTTAAAAAAAAAACCTACTATAAGTATTCATTACTGTAAGTTGTTGTTGTTACCTATATCTAAAGATAAGTAACTATTGTTAAATTTACAGATGATGATTAAAATGAAACTTGTTACCTGCTAAATTTACTTATTCTATTTTATATGTCCATATGTGAATGAATCTGAATATACGTCCTACCTAATTAAATAACGTATTTTTTTTCTTTATTTTAGTTGAATTGAAAATCTCCCCTTAAATTGTTCCAAATTCACCCTACACTCGATACTTAAAGTTTATTCGAATCTCCATACTAATTCCAAATAGCCCCAAATATATTTGCGCCACATTTTTAGTTAGGAATTTTAGAGACAAATAATGAAAGATCCACACTATTTTAATATGGTTCAGATACGCTTTTATGCTTCCAAATATCGCACGACTTGTTCTAATCAAAACTCGCTAAAATTTTGAAAAAGTGCAGTATTTTTGTCAAGTTTCAAATAACCCCAATATTGCGATAATTGGAACAGCACTTTAGAAAAGTGATATCTTTGGAATTGCATTGCGTATACGAATGGCAATACCACAAAGAAACGTTGCCGTTAGGATCTGTAAAAAACAGTTATTAGGACACGACTATCTCTATTATAGCTCGTTAAAAATAACGTTTTTTATAAAATTTTGTACCAAATAACCCCACTTTACGGAACATTTTTTTTATAGTAAATCCATTTTACAAGTTAAGTGAATTTATGTCAATGGTTTTTTCAGAATCCTCATTTTCGTGTACCAGATAATATTACGTTAGTAAATAAGACATCCAATGTATATCATGACTTGCCTGTAACGTTTAATGTTATTTTATGGCCAATAAATATTTCTTATTCTTATTCTGAATAAAAGCCGGAGACCTGACGAAATTGAAAGCGATAGACTTTTGATTATGGACTTCCGAGTTGGCGGCTGCAACTTTTATGGCGTAAAGAGTTATATCTAAGGAGTCACTAACCAAAGTTAAAAGCTGCGGAAACTCGTAGTTTTTTAGTAATTAAATAAACAAAATTCGTTATTTCAGGTTAGATTTCGACTTCTTTTGCTTGATAAGTTTGAGTGTTGTCGACTTTTGACGTAATTCTGACGTGACTTTGACAAGTGACAGTTTTTTTTTTTTAGAAATAAAAGTTGTTTAATTTTTTAATAATATTGAAGAAACAGAACGTAAATTTAATAATTTTGAAGAAACGAAACGCAAAACGCAGCCCGTGCTATTATTGCATCTGGCAACATTTTTCAATTGCGCCGTGTCATTGTTCAATTTTCTATTTAGTTGTGACCGTTAAATACGTACTTCTGATAGAAAATAGGCGATATGGCGTGTCTGACGCCCCAGGATTCAGATTCTGTTGTTTCGGGTGAAGAGTTGAGTGCAGTGCAGGTGATAAGACTCTAATGAGCCGCTTGTTACGGCCTCCTCTTCAGTTGTCAGTAGTGCGCAGGTGTTACTCTAGTGAGCCATTTGTGTCTACTGTGGGAGAGCAAGTTTCGGAGGATGAAGCTGAAGTGATAGACTCTAATGAGCCACTTGTTACGGCTTCCTCTTCAGGTGTCAGTAGTGAGCTATTTGTGTCTACTGTGGGAGAGCAAGTTTCGGAGGATGAAGCTGACGTGATACCCGGGACGTCTTCTGGGTCATCAGGAAGACGGAAAAAGTCCCTACTCGGAGGAGTTTCAGTAAGTCATATTAAATTTATGCATCGCATGTCAAGTGGTAGATATCACGAGCAATTTGAGGTACAAACTCCAGGTTAACTGGTAGTTGACACAGGCAATTTGTTTAAAATAAGTGTGTTTTTTTTGTTTTAGGTCAATGTGGAACTTGAGGAAAATATTTGAAAACCTCGGAACAAACGAGCAATGCATCCAATTTGCAGAGGACAGAAATCTTCTGCCGAAGAAGATGTGGTGTAGTTCCCACAAGCGCTGGATGTTCCTTTCCACTGCTGGCCAAGTGGGAAAATTCAGATGCCAAAAGAGCAATTGCCGGACCAAGACCCATAGTCGTGCTATCGGCACTTAGTTTGAGAATGCCCGACTTCCCATAAATCAAGTATTTCAGATAATGTATGCTTTTAGCACACGATTCACATACCATCGGGTACTGTATTTTTTTTTAAAGTGTTTCAAGTTTATGTTATCTATGATAAATAAGCTTTTTTTTTTTCATTTTAGGCTCAACTGGAATTGTCTACGGCGGATTCTCTTCTATCCAGCAGTACTATAGCCGACTGGTATAGTTACTGTAGGGAATCAATCGTGGTGTACGAAATAGAAACCCAGATTACCAGACCAAAAATTGGTGGTCCTGGTAAAATTGTCCAGATTGATGAGACCAAATGTGGGAGAAGGAAATATAATAGAGGCCGTCAAATCGAAGGCCACTGGGTCATTGGCATGATAGAAGATGGCAATGATGACTTAAGATTGGAGGTAGGTATACATATAAATAAAATAAAAATATAATTAAATAAAATAAAAATAAATAAATTATGGTAAAAAATAATAATATTTATGTTATCACAATATTTTCAATTAATTATTACTTTTATTACAGGTGTGTCCTGAAAATGTGCGAAGTACTGAAGTATTGCTGCCTCTCATTATGAAGCACGTGGAGGAAGGGTCCATAATCCACACGGATTGTTGGCGAGCATACGAGTGTCTCTCTGACCATGGATATTTCCATAAACAGGTCAACCATAGCGACCCAGAAAATCGATTTATCGCACCAGATGGGACACACACTCAAAGAATCGAAAGTCAGTGGCGCGGTTTGATACAATGTCTTCGACAGCACCAGAACAAGCAAGATTTCTCAGACTGGCTCTTTGAGTACACATGGCGGAGGAGAGTACGAGTAAACATAATGGATCCCTTTGAAGAGCTATTGAAGACAGTTCAACATTTCATTTCATTTATTTCATTTCCTCATCAAACTTACAGTGTCAGCAACACCAAGGCGCATGACGAGTCATAGGTTTACAATTTTCATTTATGTAACTTTAATATATATTATACATGTCAAAAAAATTAAATAAATGTCAAAATAATTTCAATAAAATGTCACAAAGAATAATAAGGCAGAAATGGATTCAAACAAACAAAAAACGGTTGCGCGCCGACATGTCTATAAAGTCGAGTAGTAGTAGTATATAATATAACAAAGTAGTATAGGAGTAGTACATAATATAACAAAGGTCTTAATAATGGCAGGTTAGTTTTGTCATTTATTTCTGGTGGTTTACAGATCCGACACAGAGCACCCCGACATTTATGTTATCACAATATTTTCAATTAATTATTTATTTTATTACAGGTATGTCCTGTCAGATGGGACACATACTCAACGAATTGAAAATCAGTGGCGTAGATTGAAGAATTAAATTGGCATGATTAAAGATGGCAATGATGACTTATGATTGGAGGTAGGTGAACATATGGTGAATAATATAATATATTGGTATAAAAGTCATTGGGTTAGGTTAGTTAGGTTACTTGTGACCCTAACGCACGAGCCGAGCGAGCGAAGCGAGCGTGCCGCGGCAGCGGCCGGCGAAGTGCTAGAAACGAATTGGCCCCTGGTTACTAGTCTAGGCAGACAAAACTTGTGTCAAAAAATAATAAAATATATTGGTATAAAAGTCATTGGGTTAGGTTAGTTAGGTTACTTGTGACCCTAACGCACGAGCCGAGCGAGCGAAGCGAGCGTACCGCGGCAGCGGCCGGCGAAGTGGTAGAAACGAAAAGGCCCCTGGTTACTAGTCTAGGCAGACAAAACTTGTATCAAAAAATAATATAATATATTGGAAACCCGACATGAGTAGATTAGGTCGAAATGAATGACAGATCCGACACAGAGCACCCCGACCCCACCTAGTCTTGTGGCTGACACCCCTAGAGTGTATATAAAAAGCGCGGGAGCCATAAGCTCAAGGGAGGTCCTGAGCGTTGGTCCAACGCCGATGCCGGACCAACGCTCAGGGGCGACCGCAAGAGAATTCGAAATTTAACTTGTTATGTATTTACTAATTAAATGTTTTTTTTTGTTCCTTTCTCCTTTACTACTCACCCCGTTTTTTTTTCTATCATTGTTATTTCCTCTCTAGATGTAAGGGTTGCCTGGAAGAGATTGCTGTAAGCAATAAGGCCGCCCTTTGTTGTTTGTAGTTTTAAGTTACTTTATTTGTCCTTTCTGTGTATTTTTCTGTAATTTGTGTTAACAATAAAGTGTTCATTAATTCATTCATTCAAGAGCTTCTGGCGGGAGCCCACCCGGAGCCCGACTCGGATAAGGTCCAGGGAAGGCGTCTCCTCCCCCCCCTCTCCCCCCATCAGACGGGTCTAATTCTGAAGATGATGAGGAAGATTCCGACGATTAAGGTTCTAATGTTGGTGATTTGTCTACTGTTCTGTCGTCAAACAATAGCTATGACTCAGTAAACGACTCGTCGAGCTCGTCAAACATCATCGACTTTACAAAATCAAACACCGCCATCGTGCTGATCAATGAAGAACTAGAAGAGGTATTGGAAGGTCTGCCGCTGACACGTACCGGAGCTTGTGGTTCCAGCACGACAGAGCGCTCGCGCACTATCCGTGAGCACCTGGACGAGCAGTTTCCGAAGCAAAGGATAGGACAAGGGGGCCCGGTACGCTGGCCACCCAGGTCACCAGACTTTATGCCACTAGACTTTTTTGTGGAGGTACATTAAAAACGTAGTTTATTCCGTGCCGTGCGACTCAAGAGAAGAACTGCTGACTCAAATGCTGAGAAACGTGAGAAGATCTGTGGCTCGTCGTACTCGGTTGTGCTGCGATTGCCTGTGACTTCAATTGTATGTGGACGCCCCTATTGTGTAGTACCTAAGCAGGTACCTAATTAAGTACCTAAGCAGGTATGTGGAAAATAAAAATAGTGAATTTGTATTAAAACGATTAATTTGTTTATTTTCTTGCACTCCGGAGTGCCCATAGAACTTGATTACCTAGGTAGGTAATTTAATTACGTCATGTCATGATAAGATAGGGTATAAGTAAGTAACCTACCTACACGTGATACTCGTATTTGTTAACATTCAAGAGTGCCAAGAAACCTTACAATTAGGTAAGTAAATAGGTATTTGCATAAGATAGGATACCTAAATTGAGTATCTACTCAGTGTAGGTATCTTATCATATCAAAATTCCTATTTACGTTAGGTGCGCACTCAAGTAAAGAAATAATTATGGAACTACGAGTATCTTAATTTCATATTGCGATCCACGAATTTTTAGCTGCTCTTAAAAGCTTACTGCATTAGGTCTCGACTCGACGATTTATCAAGGGCCCTCAAGATTTATCAGGACTTCAAGGTAGAATTAAACAGGATCAGTTAAGGCAGGAATTAAAAGAATTACTCAACTTTACTAGTAGAGGGGTAGTTAAATCAACGTAGAAATCTCTTCTGTCTCATAGAGTGGCCAGGAATATTACTCACGGCCAAGCTAAGGTTAATGAAACTGTTGTCAACGAATTTTTCGATAATTTCCAAAAGGAGACTGAAGGCGTGCCAGATACAAATATCTGGAACTACGATGAAACCTGCCTAGTGGACGACCATGGATCAGTTTAGGTTTTGGTGAGGCGTCGGACCAAATATCCTGAGATTATACGAAACTAATCGAAAGCGTCGACATCAATAATGGTATGTGGTAGCGCAGCAGGAGAACTGGCACCTGTGTACGTCTGGCATATGTATTGTATACATATATGTTTGTTCTTACAATAATTATTATTGGAAGAACTCATATTTGAAAACAGTAACTGTAACGCAGTTAGAAGCAGTAACAGTAACGTGTACACGCTTTGTTAGCGTCACGCAGCGTCTCATTCAGACGAGAAAATGTGCTCATTGCACAATGCAAATTTTTGCACGGGTGAGTAAGTAAAACACTACATAGTTGTTGGTTTTTACCAACCATCGTAATAGAAGGTTAGTCCGGAGCCCCCGGACCCACCGGATATCTCCGATCCTCAAACGTTGTCAGGCACTAAAAGAAAGGCTCGAGAAATCGAAAATAAGGCGAGCCAACCTACAATAAAAAGAACAATCACAAAGCCCGAGATGGCGTCAGCGTCCATGCAAGATAAACTATTTTTGGCACTAAAGCGCTCGCTATACCAATGAAAAGTCGCCATTTCTAACGACGAAGTCGCAATCTCGTAACATCGAACGGATGTCATACATTTGGCCTGATGGTGAATGGGGCCTATAAATGTGTCCATGATTGTTTCCAGGCAAGCTGACAGCAGGCGCCGAGTGTGAAACCGAGCCGTTGTTCACGGCGGACGTCACCAGGGAGAAGGGACAACAATTATTAAGGCGCTTGGTTTCTGCCTCGGACTACGGAGATAAATTTCTATACGACTGTCCCGCCAGCTTCACAGGTATCTCCATACTCAATCACTTGTTGCAACTTGGGACGGTTGATCTCTTTAGCTCAATACTTCAAAATTGCGACATGTATTATTTAGGTACATGCAGTTCTTAAGATAAACATGTATTAGTGTTGTTGCCGTGGTGGTCTAGTGGTTGTAACGGTGACCTGTCATTCTTGAGGTCGTGGGTCCGGTCCCGTACCAATGAGTTTCTTTGGAACTTATGTACGGAATTTCACACCACCGGCTTTTCGGTGAAGGAAAACATCGTGAGGCAACCTGCATATGTCCGTAGAAGAAGTTCTATGGCGTGTGTGAATCTACTCGTACCAACCCCCACTGGGCCACCGTGGTGGATTTGGCCCAATTACCCTTCGTGGGTAGGCCTAAGTCCTGCAGTGGACTATTAAATAGGCTGGTACAGTGTAGCATTAAATTTTACACTTATCTAATTTCTGTATAAAACGGAACGCTATTTTCTATGTATTTTCTATATTTCTATGTTGTGACCTTCCTCAGAGAGTGAGGACAGATCCTTTCTCAGAGAATCTATCTTTTCCACAATTCCCTCCCTATCGAAAAATACTAATACCCAACCATACAGTGCCTCAACTGCTGTAGATTTGGACATGTAAAGTCTCAGTGCAGGTCGAATGCAAGATGTTTCAAATGCACTCAACCCCACTCGGGAAACACATGCCAAACCACGGAACAGGAAGCTTATTGCTTTCATTGTAACGGACAACACTTTGCCATCAACAAAGTTTGTCCCGAGCACGGCAGATAAAAAGCCATAAAGCTTTTGATGTCCCAGGATAACATGCCCTACGAAACTGCATCCCAAAGATATCTCAGAACATCAAGACCATACGCATAAGTCCTTAGGACATCAAATCCCAACTAAACTGCATCCCAAAGATATCTCAGAACATCAAGACCATACGCAGAAGTCCTTAGGACATCAATCCCCAATGTATTCCTCCAACCCATAACTTACAACAACCAGCAGCTGGAAGGTTGTCATACCGAAAAACTGTGTACTACCCGTGTAATATCAAATACAATCTGGATATCTGTAAGACAAGACTGAATGATAGCATTTTCTGGATGGGATCTGTAGGTAATGTAGGTACAACAAAATCATTGAAAGAACTCGGCCAGTCTGTTCAAAACAAAATTAAAAAAAGTTCTTCTGACGAAGTGTTACTACACTATTAATGATTTTATGTCTGTAAGAAAATTAATTGATTCCAATTTATTTTCTTACAGTCATAAATCATTGCTTGACTAACTTATCAATGACATGGTAATTTAATCATAAATGTAATATTTTTAGTTCTTTTTTAAGTTAACTTACACTATCGCATTAGGTTAATTGTAATGATAGCAGTAATTGATGACAAATAAATGAAATAAAAAATCTGTCGTAGGTATTAATTTGATTTGTAATGTTGCATCGCACGCCTTAAAGAGGCAAGTTTGTATTGATCCCATATTTTTAACTGACTTCCAAAAAGGAGGAGGTACATCGATATTTTCACCAATTGTGTAGATTTCAAAAAACATTTTTAGCCCGCGGTGATCCCATTAAAGTTATCGAAATCGGCCGAGCCGTTTTTCGAACTATTCGAATTCTGTACAAGTGTACACGGTTGAAGTCAGTTATGCCTTTTTTGGGCGAAAAATAATTATACTTATACTTTGACTGTAATAAAGTACCTACCGGTAGAAGAATCGGGATTTTTCAAGTTCAGCTTTTGCAGAAATTAGTTTCCTTTTCACATTATTACTAGTATAAAGGCCATAAATGTTGCAGTGCCGGACCAGAACCGGAGTTTTATAAGTCATAAGAATCATTTGCAATTCGATATATTAGGGTACATTCATTATTAACACAGTTTAACAATCAGGCCACCTAAATGCTTCAAGTGGCGTGGGACCGGACCAAAACCGGATCTTCCATTGCATTTGATTTCTAACATTGTAGAAATTAGTTTCCTTTTCATATTATTAGTACATAGATTATGTATATATTTTGTTTAGATGGCGCCTAGAAAATATTACTCCTGAGCAAATGGCCAATGCCGTCGCTGCTGTACAAGGAAGTGGGGAATCCGTGTCATCTGCTGCACAGCGTTTTGGAGTGCCGAGAATGTGCCGAGAATGCTCTTCACAACAAGTTATCAGAAAAAAGTCCTATGGTATGCAATATGGGACCTAGTACCATATTGTCAAAAACAGAAGAGGAGTTGTTGGTGAAATGGGTATTAGCGCTAGCTGAGAAACGGTCACCAATCACCAAGGAACATCTTTTGGATAGTGTTCAACGTATCATCACTGATGAGCAAAGGTCTACGCCATTTACAGGCAATAGGCCTGGAAAGTGGTATGCGTCTTTTTTAAAAAGACATCCCGAACTAGCTGAAAGAACTGCCGAAAATCTCAGTTCAGCTCGCATTAATGTCACTGAAGAGCAAAATTTTAAACTGGTTTGGAGAAGTGGAGGAATATTTAAGCCAAAAAGATTTGACTGAGATACTTAGGAATCCACAGAGAATATTAAATGCTGATGAAAGTGCGTAGGTAAAGCTGCGTAGATTTTTCATTTTACATTTGTTGGTATTGTTTTTTATAGGTTAAGGAATCAAAACGAATAAGAGCAGGCGCAAATGACGTTCATGTTCCCAATCTCTGGTATTACAATTTAATGATGCTCATGTTTGAGAAAAAAGATTATCAATCACGATGTGGAGTGGACACGCTGTCCGGTGATGAAGTGAGTACCTACCTACCTTTACAGGGTTATCTGCTTCCCTGTACTAAGCCGAAAGGGGGCGTTTAAGACAGTGTTTCCACTTTTAGGGATTTCGCCCTTTTTTAGGGTGAAACTACTTATTTTATGTATGACTTAGGGCGGTTTCTATTGCGACAGGGATTTAGGGCATTTTAGGGAAAACTTACCTGATGTGGTAACCCTATTTATTCTATGCTCTATGGCTCTCCTATTAGGGGGATTCCCCAAATTGGTTTCGTATTATAATCCGACAAATGTTAGTTTACCTTTTGGATAGTACTATACCTTTGTTGTGAAGGACATCATACATTAGTTACACTTACACGATTCATGGATTATTTCGTTTGTAATTTTTCTAGCGGTCGCGAAACACTCTCAACTAATTTGAATATCATTTTTTTATTGTTTTAATACTTGAAAATGGAAGACACGGGTGGTGATAGTGAGCAGGTGCCTTCTTCGTCTCAAGATAAAGGAGAGACGTCAGCTGCAAGTAAAGATAGTAAGAAATATGCACAAAAACTTAAAACGTCTTGGTTGGAGCATCCAGATTTTAAGTCATGGCTAAAGAGATCTGACAAAGGTGAGACAAAAGCTTACTGTAAAGTATGAGATTGTGATATTGTGTGTGGAATGTCTGAATTATTGCGACACGACAGAAGTGCCAAGCACTCAAAGCAGATGGCTGTTATATCACATAGTGTAAAAATTACAACTTTTTTGAGCAAAAATCAAACACATACTGGCAAGGTACTAGAAATGGAATTAAAAATGTGTGGTTTTCTCGCTAACATGATCTGCCAATTTCCTTAATAGATGATTTTATGGCACTTATGAGAAACTTGTTTCCGGAGTCAAAATGTTTAGAAGATGTGCATCTTGGAAAACAAAAAGCAACAAATATTTTACGCCAAGTCACAGGATCCACCTAATAAACAAGAAGTTATAGATATAATGAAGAAAAGCTACTTCAATATTATAATTGACGAAACAACAGATCTGTCTGTAAAAAAACAGTTGGCAATAATTGTAACATATTTTAACAGCGTTACAAAAAAGGTAGATTGCCGATTTTTCGATATGATTGATATAGTTGATGGGTCAGCAAAAGGCATATTCCAAACATTGAAACATATATTTGCAAAACATGAAATACCTCTTCATCATGTTTTTGGATTCACTTCTGATACAACAAATGTTATGATGGGAAAACACAATTCAGTTCAGGCGTTACTTAAAGAAGAAATTCCACATCTTGTGGTTATTGGATGCACATGTCACCTGATTCATCTTGCAACATCACATGCTTCCCGCAAACTGCCTAAAAATTTAGAAGATTTGTGCCGCAATATACCAGCATATTTTCACATGAGCCCGAAACGAACCGAATCATTGAAACAGTTCCAAGATTTTGTGAAGATTGACCATCATAAATTGTTAACCCTTTATTTTTAATATATGGACAGAGGTCCATATATTGGACACCATACATTTTAAATTTTCGCGGCTAAACTAAACGTCGAACAAATGTCACTTTTGGCACTCTGGTTGAGCAATTAGATCCTGATAACGAAACGTAAAAAAAAAAAACAAGCATGGCAACTTTTATCAGGTGATCGATCATATGTCAAAAATTGATGATTTTTGATGGTGGTAAAGAAATCTAAGAATATCTTCAAAAGCAATGAACAGAAAGGTAAGTTTTCTTTTATGTATTGTTTCAAATGTTGTAAATATGGGGTAAAAGCTCTGATTTTTCAGATTGTGGTTCACATTTCTTGTCAGAAACGAAAAATTATGACGTCCATATTTTGGACACTGCCTGCGTAGGTCATGGTAATTTTCATGCCTTAGAATCAGATTTATAATTTTTGGTTTCTATGTAACTAAGTATGTAACTGTTTCTATTTCAGACGATTCCATTAGATAAACTCTAAGATGTTCTCGAAAACCTGTTCGCATTGTCGGGTGGTGAATACTCTGAAGATGGTAACGAAAGTGACGAGAACGACACCGAAACTATTTTCATACCGCCAAGTGATGCTGAACTTCAAGAAATTTTGGAACCAAGCTTGCCTCTTAGACCTGCAACAGTTTCAAACCTGAGGATAGAGTCATCTTCTGCAGGTACATTTGTTTCACATACTAGCTCCACGCAGCCACATCCTTCTCCTGGAACTTCTAGATTGTCTCCTGCTCTAACAACTGCTTCTGCATCTTCAATACCACGAAATATTACACCTCCTGCTGATGCAGGTACAGAATCATCTGATGATAGCTCTGACAGTGATGACGAACATTGGAAAAAAGTGCAGTTTCCTCACAATCCGCCAATTGATAAATTCGATGATAGAGTATTGAAACCGAAACAGTTTACCCCGAACAGAAGTAGTCCTGCTGTATGTTTTACAGCTTTTTTCACGGATGAAGTCTTAGCTAGCATTGTTGACCAAACTAATTTATATGCAACACAAAACTGCCAAAAAGATTGGGAACCTGTCACCGTAGCTGAACTGAAAGCCTTTTTTGGAATTCTGATATTCATGGGACTTCATGTACTTCCTAATGTGGCACTATACTGGTCTTCTAATCCACTGTTTTGCGTAGAAGAGATTGCAGACGTCATGCCAGTGAAGCGATTCAAAAAGATTCTGTCTAATTTACATATAAATGACAATAGTAAAATGCCTAAGAGAAATGAACAAGGGTTTGATAAGCTGTACAAAATCAGACCTTTGATCGACAGCATGAATGAGGCTTTTCAAAATAGTGCAGCATGCTCTTCCTCACAAAGCATTGACGAATGCATGATAAAATTTAAGGGTCGCACCACGCTCAAACAATACATGCCAAAAAAGCCCATCAAGCGAGGTTTCAAGGTTTGGGCGCGCTGTGACAGTTTGACGGGTTATCTTTACCAGCACGGGAAGCATGGCAAAGGGACTAATAGTCTTTCCACCATTATATCCCCTCGAAGAGGAAATAAAGTATGGATTGACAATGACATCTGACATTAAAAGTGGATAAAATGGTTTTCTCCCCTTGCCGTGCTACCCGGGCAGTTCGAAATATACACAGGCAAAAAAGACGTCACCACGGAAGTTGGATTAGGTGCCAGTGTGGTGAAAGGACTGTGCAAAAATCTAATTGAACAAAATGCTGAAAACATTCATGTCGCGGATTGGACATGTCCAATTTTAGAGCAGCTGGTTTAGGTGTATTTTTCTTTTTCCTATGGCTTCTTATCAATTCAGGCAAATTGGTGCGGTCTTGACGAACAGTGGCTGTTGAGTATATATTTTTTTACAAATAGAAATTGCATAAGCTCACAGGACGCAAAAAAATTGTCAAACGCGACATGAATGTTTTCAGCATTTTGTTCAATTAGATTTTTGCACAGTCCTTTCACCACACTGGCACCTAATCCAACTTCCGTGGTGACGTCCAACACAAATGGCGAGTCAACAAAAATGTTGCATTCTTCGTATGGAAGGATACCAAATTGGTATATGTACTAAGTACAGCATATCACCCTCGACAAAAGCGAATCTGTAAAAGAACGCAAAAAGATGGGACGAAATCTGATATTCCTTGTCCTTTGGGCATTTTAGAGTACACAAAAAGGATGGGAGTTGTGGACAGATTCGACCAGAAAAGGGGTACTTACCCTACTTCAAGACGCAGTAGAAGGTGGTGGATGCGTATATTCTATTTTTTGGTGGACGCAGCTATCACGAATGCCCACATACTTTATACCCAAAATGACAGAGTGCATAATCGAATGAGTGCATTGCAGTTCCACACTGAGCTGGCACGTAACCTGGTCAACAATTACAGCTCCAGGAAACGAAGAGTATCTGTCTTGCCCAACTTTGCGACCAAAAGACCAAAGGGACCAACAAGCAGGCAAGAAGTCTATTTATGGTATCCCTGACGAGCTAAGGCTGAATAATGTGGGATCGCATATGCCGGGAGAGCTGCCCAGTTATAGAAGGTGCAGAGCTTGCAGCAGTAAAGCTCTTGGAAAAAAGAGCAAAATAGAGTGTGTCAAATGCAAAATGCCATTATGCATTACACCATGTTTTGCACAATTTCATATTGTGTAAAACATGGTGTAATGTCATGAGAAGGGGCAGTGTCCAAAATGTGGACACCATAATTTTTTTTCATGGAAAAAAAAAGTCTCAATATTTTTCAATAAATACTACTTTTAATATCCCAGTGTTTTATTTTTAAAATACAAGCCAGGGCCTTCTGCCCTATAAAGGGTTAACCGCAGCTAATACAAGATGGCTATCACTTCAAGCTTGTATTGACAGGATACTGGAACAATATGATGCCTTGAAGTTATTTTTTACAGAGGCAGTTTTTCAGGATTCCTTTACTACAAATGATTCCATACTAACGAGCCTTAATAACCCATTTAATCATGCATTTTTGCACTTCATGAGTTATGTCTTCTCTGTAACAAACGAGTTTAATACCTTCTTTCAATCAAAATCACCTCAACTTTACATGCTGCCAGAGATGATTCGAAAAATGTTACAAAATTTTCTCTCCAACTTCATTAAAAAACAGTACCTAAGCCTCCAGATCTTAACCACTTCATGACAATAGATGTAACTAAACCAGAAACCCACCTTAATAAGGACCACATTTATGTCGGTCTGGAATGCCATTCTACAACATTTAAAAACGAAAGCCCCAATAGAAGAGGTAAGTAAATTTTTTACTAAGTACTTGCCGGGACTTCTATGTAGAAATAATTTTACAGATTCAAAAGCGGTTCGAGTTAGACGAGAAACTTTTTGAATTGATTAAATATGTCGATCCTGATGTAGCAAGAAATCTAGAAAAGCAGTCTATGAAAGAGGTATTTGACCATTTTGGTTTTTTGGTCACAAAATGCAACATACAAAAAGCTGATAACGAATGGCGAAATCAGGCTCTAATCGAACCCAAGTACTTTGGAGTTGATGAAGAACAAATAAAAAAAATGACAGCTGAACTTTATTGGAATAAGGTATTAAGCTTGAAAGATCATCGTGGCAATTTTTTATATGAAAACCTTGAAGTGGTAGTTTCATTGTTACTAGGGGTTCCATCTTCAAACACTGAAGTAGAACGATTATTCAGTGTATTGAAAAATGTTAAAACAGACAAACCAAACCGGCTGAAAAATCAAACTCTCAACGGAGTATTAGGCAGTTGTCCCACCAACGACGAGAAAACGACTAACTATCGGCTATTTTCTCGCTCAAGAAACGTACAATAGATATACTTTCTGTGTGAACAAAAGAGATGCATATACAAACAGTTAATCGCTGACTGTTCACACTGCCGGCGAGCACTCGCTTTACTAGTTTGTCTCTGAGCGACAAGAGCTATGAAAGATAACACTCGCGCGGCGATACTCGCCAAGCGATTAGAACTCACGCCGAGAGAGCAACCAGTGGTCATTTCTCTACAGTGCGTATCTGAAAGTACACGTTTTTTTTATTTAATATGAACATCGAAAAATCATTTGAATTATCATTGTTATCTAGTTAGGAAAATTGGGAACACGTGAATCGCGTATGAGGCTGCAAGACTGACTGTACGCTTGACTGCCGCGAGAACGCAATTTCGCAAGATGGGAGGCCTTTGCCCAGCAGTGGGACACATATGGCTGATAAGTATAAATTTGTTAAGTATACTTTGGAATTTTAGTCTTATTATTAATACCGAGTCAAGCTCAGTAAAACGGGTGTTATCTAGTAATTTATTGTATTATTTTAGGTACTTGACTGAGATGGCAACCCTAAAGATGAAGTTTGTTTAAAACAAAATAGAATATGTCCAACCATGTATGTTATTCAAAATCGAAAATGTCCATTGGTGTAATTCAGAATCCAGTATGTCCAAACCAGTTTTTTTTGGATTTTGGCGAGTTTTGAAAGACGCCGTAAGATTTTAATGTTGGAAATACCGCCCATAATAGATGTAAACAAAAACACTCACGTACCTACTCAATAATTACTTATCGAAGACATTTTGGTGTTTGATATTTACCAACTCAATTTAAGAACTACATAGAGAACTACTAGATGAAAAATAATTTTTAAGGGTATGGTGTGTGTTTGGAGAACGGCAATAACTAACACTAATAATGCGGTGGAATGTTCGAAGACAAAATTAAATAAGACTGGTGCCAAAAATAGTGAACATTATTCAATTTTTGCACATAATAAAAGACGGTGACAAATTAAACGAATACTCAATAACAAATAATTCCCGAAAACGAGGAATAGCCCAATTGCAAAAAGATGAGATTACTCCAAGGCGATGAAGCACCTGGACAATTCTTACTAAAGATGGTCCTTATATTTAAGCTAAGCGTTCGAAATTCGAAGTTCGCCGGGTCATCTAGTTTTAAATAAAATCTTCATGCTGAAAATTAAGTTTCTTCGTTTTAAAATATTATAAAATGGATGAAATTCTGCAAAATAATGTCCAGACACTTTGTGAAATAGCTTTATCGAATGTGTTAATCATTTTACATTCACAAATAAATGAAAACCTACAAAGTTATGAAAACTCGGTGTTGGAAAATGTAACAATAACAAGTCATACGACCCAGTGTTTTTGTGGTATGTTGAAATTATTCTATATTTCTAATAATTATACTGTCTTGTTAACAGATTCTTAATATTCAATTATTGTTTTATAATCTTAAACTACCGACAACGAAAAGGGTTGATTTATTTTTTTTATAATACCAGACGGACTAATAGCGATGAAGGAATGATGCCAATGGAAACATGCGAGGAGTACAGTCACAAACAATCATCCATACATCTGCGTAGTGACGAGGTGGCTTTGTGTGATTTGTACTGTAGAGTACGTGTTGGAGAATTATTTAAAAAAATAGCAGATTATTAATTTGTTCTCCTTTTATTTATTTTTTAAACGAGAAGTCTTGTTTTAATTTTAATCTATTCATTAAAAGTGTTTTTTTTTTTCAAATGACATAATTGTGGTTTTTTTGTCGCAATAGAAATAATGGGATCTAATTTGTAAAAAAATGCGGGTCCCACTTTTTTTATTTTATATTTCCATGGAAATAGGGGAATACACCCGCCATAGTGGGTCTAGCAATCCTCACATCGGTACTTATGTAACTAAAATGGCATGTCGGTACTAGGTTTTCAATATACCTACATATGGGTCATACATATTGCAGTGCCGGAACAGAACCAGAGTTTTTAAATAAATATAACTCTACTATTTATTGAAATTTCATATAAAAGGCAGAGCCGGACCAGAACCGGAGTATTTAACTAAATTTAACATTGCGAAATATTTACCAGTAGTATCGGACCAGTGTCTTCCCATTAATTTATGTTATATCATTGTAGAATATTTAATTGCACTGAAGCTGATGTTCGCAGAACGACAATTGAGCTTTATGGTAGGGTTAAGCATCTAATTCTTAAACCACCAGAATGAGTTCTTGTTGCTCTATTTTATTGTATATGTATTCATTTATTACTTGTTTGGTGATTATTAATATTGCTACCACAACTTTTTTATGTTAAAATTATTTTTAAAGTAGTTTAAATAGTTTAAATCTTATATGTTATAATATCTTAAGTTGTAATGTAATATAGGCGGGCGCATTGGGGCCAACCTGTAAATGCCCACCTATTAATGTTGTAAATAAAATAAAATAAATAAAAATAAAATAAATATTTTTCACGTATTATCAATATGTAGTTGTAGACCATTTATAATAAGCAGAGTCTCAAAAGCAATAAGATCAAAAGAGATGTTTAAAAAAAATAATTGTCACTAGTTAAACCATATTCTATGTAACCATACCAAAACCATTCATCATGATCATTACGTGGTAATGGCTTAAAAGAATGGTAGCCATATATTTTTTCTTGGTTTTAAATTTTAGGTATTTTTATTGTAAGTTAGCGCCGGACCAGAACCGGAGCATTTAACTAGATTTAACTCACGAAACATTTACTTGTAGTTAACAAGAGAGCACAGACTTTTTATTAACAAAGTATCGATAAACCAGTACACCTTATAAAAGTTACCGATGGCACAGGACCGGACAAGAACCGGTATCTTCAATTTATTTTATGATCCAACATAATTTAAACATTTTTCACTTATTATTATCAGTACGTAGATCATTTATAATCAGTTATTACGAGTAATTCAGTTTCAACAGCCAGTATGCTTTATAAAAGCTGCCGATGGCACAAGACTGGACCAGAACCAGCACCTTCCATTTCATTTATGCTTTTAAAACAAAAAAATTCACTTCTTATCAGTATGTAGACAATTTCAAATCAACATCCAATCCACGTTATAAAAGCTGCCGAAGGCTCAGGACCGGACCAAAACCGGTATCTTCAATTTAATTTAAATTATCATTATGTTCTAAGATATTTTTAACAAATTATCAGTATTGATACCATTTATAATATTCAGTTATTAATAGTTTCAACAGCCAGTACGCTTTATAAAAGCGAAAGACCGGACCAGAACCGGTATATTCCATTTCATTTATGTCCCAAGATTATAAAAATATTTTTCTCATATCATCAGTAAACCATTTATAATCAGCGGAGAGTCGGTCCAGAACCAGTACTATTAACAAAACATTTGTTATTGGTTAATTAAATCATAATCTATGTGAAAAAACTGCGAGACTGGACCAGAACCAGTCATATTATCATAATTTCATGGAAATGGCTAAAAAGGAATGGCAGCTACCTTTTTTATTGTTTTGGTATTTTTTATTGTTATTTATATTTAATTCAAGGAAGTGTCGGACCAGAACCGGAGCATATAACTTATTTTAACATCACGAAACATTTAGTTAGCAGTTCACAAGCGAATCATTATTTATTATTACAGTTTCAACAGCCAGTACGTTTTATAAAAGCTGCTGGTGGCACAGGACCGGACCAGAACCGGTATATTCCATTTCATTTATGTCCCAAGGTTATAAAAATATTTTTCACATACATATCATCATTAACCCATTTATAATCAGCGGAGAGTCGGACCAGAACCAGTACTTTTAACAAAACATTTGTTATTGGTAAATTAAATCATAATCTATGTGAAAAAACCCGACTGCGAGACTGGACCAGAACCAGACAAATAGCTAAATTAAAAAAGTTAGGGTATATGGGATAGATTTCTTGTGTTTGGTAACCTGTTCTCAGGATTATTTGGGATCCTCTTAATATTCAAGATAATAAAGTGGGCATTTGATACACTGATTCATTCTAAAGGACTTTATGAGGTGTACGGATGTGGATGGACATTACTTGCATCAATTTGGGATGCTGCGACTACCTATTTCTTGTCACCTCATAATGTCAATAAGCATACAACAGAACAAGGTAATAAATTAGCTATTTACCAGACTGGATTTCCTATCAGCATCAGAGTACTAAATCGTTTGAAGTTGGAGGTGGGCGACCTTGTCAGACATTAGATACTTTAGGTAGTTCAATGTACATACTAGGTGTTTTATTATATGTCCATCTACATTCACACGTACAGTCATACAAAGTTTTCGTCTTTTCATGGAACACATTTCTACTGTCATAAAACCTATATGTGAGAATGGTTGGTCATCATTTCATGGAAATGGCTAAAAAGGAATGGCAGCTACCTTTTTTATTTTTTTGGTATTTTTTATTGTTATTTATATTTATTACAAGGAAGTGCCGGACCAGAACCGGAGCTTTTAACTTATTTTAACATCGAGAAACATATTGTTATTGTTCACAAGCGAATCATTATTTATGAATACAGTCTCAACAGCCAGTATGTTTTATAAAAGCTGCTTGTAGCACAGGACTGGACCAGAACAGGTATATTCCATTTCATTTATGTCCCACGGTTATAAAATATTGTTCACATAAATATCATCGGTAAACCATTTATAATCAGCAGAGAGTCAGTCTAGAACCAGTACTTTTAACAAAATATTTATTAGTTAAATCATAATCTTTGTGTAAAAAGCAGACTGCGAGACTGGACCAGAACCAGTCACATTATGGAAATGGCTAAAAAGGAATGGCAGCTACCTTTTTTATTACTTTTTTGGTATTTTTTATTGTTATTTATATTTATTACAAGGAAGTGCCGGACCAGAACCGGAGCTTATAACTTATTTTAACATCGCGAAACATTTAGTTACAGTTCACAAGCGAATCATTATTTATTAATACAATCTCAACAGCCAGTACGTTTTATAAAAGCTGCCGGTGGCACAGGACCGGACCAGAACCGGTATATTCCATTATGTCCCAAGTTTATATAAATATTTATCACATACGTATCATCGGTAAACCAATTATAATGAGCAGAGAGTCGATCCAGAACCAGTAATTTTAACAAAACATTTGTTAAGGGTTAAATCATAATTTATGTGAAAAAAAACAGACTGCGAGACTGGACCAGAACCAGTCATATTATGGAAATGGCTAAAAAGGAATGGCAGCTACATTTTTTATTTATTTTTTTGTATTTTTATATTAATTACAAGAAAATGTCGGACCAGAACCGGAGCTTATAACTTATTTTAACATCGCGAAACATTAAGTTATAGTTCACAAGCGAATCATTATTTAGTAATACAGTTTCAACAGCCAGTACGTTTTATAAAAGCTGCTGGTGGCACAGGACCGGACCAGAACCGGTATATTCCATTTATGTCCCAAGGTTGTATAAATATTTTTCACATACATATCATCAGTAAACCATTTATAATCAGCAGAGTCGGACCAGAACTAATGCTTTGAACAAAATATTTATTTGTCACTGGTTAAATCATAATCTATGTTAGAAAAGCAGACAGCAAGACTGGGCCAGAACCAGTCATCATAATTATGTGACAATGGCTATAATGAAAAGTATATAGGTAGGAACTTTGTATTAATTTTTATATATTTTTTCCGGACCAGAACCGGTGCTTTCAACATGACTCACAAAATATTGATTAATCATTGGTTAAATCAAATTGAAACTGGACCAGAACCAGTATTTATGACTAAAATAAAACTATTAATTTATCTTCTCTGACAATTGAATTTGCATGCATGTCTAAAACATGCTCATATTATATAAGACCAGCCCAGAACTGGCACATTCATTTTACAACTGCAGCGGAACAATGCCCAATGACCAACAAAACATCAGCAATGAGACCATATCAAGACAATGTATTGTGCAAGACTAAACCAAACTAGAATCTCTGTCTTCTAATTTATGGCAGTGGTAGGTAAAAATGCCATGACCATTTTGTCTTTTGATTTATGACAATCTTCAGGTATAAATGCCATGACCATTTTGTCTTTTGATATATGACAATCTTCAGGTAAAAATGTCATGACCATTTTGGCTTTTAGTTTATGGCAATCTTCGGGTAAAAATGCCATGACCACATTGGTACATTCAGCACAACTTCTTTGTTTCAGAAGTCGTTTTAGAGATTTTGTTAGGACGCCTCAAGCAAGTAACAATCGCTCAAGTCATTCCAGAAGGGCCTGGTTTCAAAAATATTTCTTCAGAAGACCATTCTGTCAGCAAATTCATGATATCTCGACTGGCACATTTTGCGTCAACATCTCTCATGCAATTCAATCTTTCTGTGACATGTTTTCCAAAGAACCAATAGCTTTGTTCGGGTTGAGATTTCCGTACCAAAGGCTTCATAGCTTGAATTAAATCGTCAAGAACTTGAATGCATTTGTTAGACTTTGCGTTGTGTCTACGACGAGGTTTGTGGGTACGTTCGGGTCTTTGCCTGATCTTGACAATGTCTTCGACTTCTGAATATGATTCTTCTTTGATTTTGAGTGCAAGATGCTCGTAGTGTGGAAAGTTCTGGAAAAGAGAGAATTGTACTGTTAATATCTAGTTCTATTATTTCATATTGTAACATTTTAGTTACAAGTTATCACAATGTAGCTAAGTGAATTTATTAGCATGAAATATCTATGATGGTCAAATGGGCTAACTCATTTATTTGTGTCATATGCAAGTCCTTTAAGACAGTAACAATGGATGTTTTTACTAAGATTTATAAAACCTATATAAGGCCACTGCTGGAATATGAGTTCCAGGTGTAGAGCCCATACTTTGAGAAAGAAATTGATTTGCTTAAAAGTGCACAAAGAAAAGCCACCAGGATACCATATGCTACGCACCACACAACCTATGAACTTAGGTTAAAAGCTCTTCATCTCACAACCCTTGAAGAATGACGATTGTGTGGAGACCTGATTAAGACCCTAAAAATTCTCAATGGCTTCTATAATCTTCTGAAAATTCACGACATGTACACCTTGAAGGAAAACATGCGAGATAGCAGACTCCATAAATTCCTCTTACAGCCTACACCATCCCAATACACCACATCCTCTGCAATAAAGTTGTCTACAACTGGAATAGGTTGTCTGAGGATGTAATCTCAGCAATGACTATAAACACATTTATGAATAGACTGGACCTTTGCAAAAGAAAGAAAAAAATTCCTTGACAGATAAATGCTAATTTTATTTGACTCTGCTTGATATAGGCACATCAATATACGCTGCTCGCCTATAAGTAAGAACTTTTGTTGTAACAGTGCATTGTGCAATAAACAAATATAAATAAATAAAAATATTTGATAACAAAGCAAAATGGGCTGCAAAGTAGTTTTAGGTGCTCCAAATTGTGCAACAAATCACTACATAGGTAGTATAAAACAAAGTCATTTCCCGCTGTCTGTCCCCATGTGTGCTTATATCTTTAAAAGTATGCAACAGATTTTGATGCAGTTTTTTTGAATAGATAGTGATTCAAGAGGAAGATTTATATGTATAATACACCTGTGGGAAGTCGGGGCGTGTCGCTAGTTGTGTATAAGAAAAAAAATTATACAAACCTCAAACTGAGCATTGTCTTTTCTTGGTACGTCTCGCAAGAACTGCAGTGGCCTCCATAGCGGCCAACATGGGACATAGACATCGGCATTCGATGCAGCGGTCAGCTTGGAACGGTCCACCTTCCGTAGGTTGTGGTGGAAGGTGCTCCGGATGTTCACCCAGCGGTCTCGGATGGCACAAGCTGAAATTTGTTGGTAGAAAAGTTAGTTGGCTATGTTATATTATAAAAAATAAATACAATAAAAATAGTCTTTATTCTCTGATATCTAGCCTTATAAAACATTGTTCTTATTTCTTAAATACTAGGTTGCCCACCCTGGACATAGGCCTCCTCTAGAAGTTGCCAGTGCTCCCTATTTCTGGCTTTCCTGCACCCCCCTGGCGGCAGGTCATCTTCCCATCTTTTCTGTGGTCGTCCCTGATTTGCTTTCCGTCTCTTGGATACCAGAGCATGACCTCTTTAGTCAATTTGTTTTTCTGACTTCTCAGTATATGCCCAACTCAATGCTATTTCAATAAAACTCAAAATAACTTAAAAATTAACTTGCAATGGGTGTTATTTAATCCACCAACCCGCACTGGACCAGCATGGTGGATATGACCCAATCACCCTTTGTGGGTAGGCCTATGTCCTGCAGTGGACTATTAAACAGGCTGCTACAGTGTACACTGTAGCAGCAGTGTTATTTATGAAAAAATCTTTTGTTTAGGTACTTATTTAGCTTTATGTACAGGTCAAATCAAACATCTCCGTAGCTATGATATTAGCTACAAGCTGCAGATAACCCAATCCTCGAGCAGCTGTTAAGTGAGCTTTAGTCAGGATTGGGCTATCTAGCTAACATCAGAGCCGTTAAGTTGTATGATTACTATACCTACACATAGCTATGTACCCAAAAACCATTCAACAGCGTATTTGGCATCATGGCAGGTTAATGGCTATTATGTCGTAGATATTTCTATTCCTTTAGTTTACTCTATAGTAGGTAGGTGTGATGTATCTGGGACGCCGCACACACCTAATCAATCAGCCGAGCAGTGTGTCACCTGTGTGCTTACTGACGTATTTGTTGTTTGATTGGGTGTCTTATCAGTGGACATCACAGTAGCTATAGGACAAATCAAACTTTATGGTGGCTGTGACGTTAGCGAAAGGCAATCTTCATGCAGCTGTTATGTGAGCTTCAGCTTCAGTCAGTTGGGTTATCAGACACACACAGGTTGAAGGTAATCAGACAAGTTGCTAAACTATTTTAGACGCTAAAGCGCTCGCTATACCAATGAAAAGTCGCCATTTCTAACGACGAAGTCGCAAACTCCGTAACATATTATCCATTTGGCGTGATGGTCAGTGGGGCCTGTAACATCACAGCCGCCAAAGTTTGAAACGGATACCTCAATGATGTGGATAGCTACACAAAAATAACAAGATAAAACTCACCAGTGAATCCTCGACCTAGTTTAGCCGCGAACTCTGCGTACGCTTTGTATTTCTGTTGAATGTGATGATTTGTGTTTCCAACGGGCTTCCAAATATATTCCCGCTCGCGTATGAAATCTACGAGCTCTAGTTCAAGCTTACGCGTCCAATATCCTCTAACAGACTTCGGCATGTCTGTCAAGGATACAAGTAGTGAACCTAAACCTAACCAAGGTAACTTTTAGAATAAAAAAACACTGTAATCAACCATTTCACAGAAATGTTACGAGTACGAGTAACCAAAAACGTAGTTGTTAACTGGTTAAATTAAAATATTCTCATGGCAAAAATGGCTCCACACCAGCCGCCATTACAGCTTCAGAAAGAAAAGAACAGTGTTTCCACTTTAAAAAATTCCTTTCCCCACGCCTCAATTGACATTTCCCCTTCTCAGGACTTTTTGCCCCTCAAAAATTATTCTGCTATAGTTTTGGCACTAGTATTACTACTATACAAACTATACAACGAAATTTTATTTTCTACAATAACGATCTTAATGTTTTTTGCCCTTAAGTACATAGTTTCCGAGATATCGGCCAAAAACATTTTTTCAAGATGACGTGTCAGGAACGCATTCTCTGAACGGCCGAACTATAGTTATTATTAAGTACCTAACGAAAAGAAGACGACACTGCAAATCGTACTTTTTTCATTCCCCTCTGGACCCTAATTTCCCATCAAAAGGAAAATTTTTCCTCATTGTGAAAACACTGGAAAAGAAAGTTTTTTTTTAAATAATTAGGCCATTTAGGACAGGCTAAAGCCTTTAAGGCCATACCGCCTCGTCATATGCATGTAATCTTCTGACCCTTCTTCTTAGTAAAGCTGTGGAGACTTTAGTAGAAGCTTCGATGGAGTTTTGAAGACAACACGAAAAAAACATGTTTTATCACATTATACTACTTGCCCACACTCATGCATGTATTTCAGCTATTAATAAAATAAACACCATAACTTTTGCACTATTAATACTGATGAAACACAAGTTTTAGAAAATAATACAATGCGGCGATATGATTTTCTCGCGTTCCTGCCAAAACTCCGGAAAAGACTGTGCTTCAGTGTAACCAGATAAAATTTTAGAAAAATACCGAAGTTTCGCTTCAAAATTATAAATACTTTTGGTCATGGTAGACTTTGTGCAAAACGATAAGCGTCATTGGTGAGGTCACCCGTGTGCCATTTTACTATTATTGTTGGGTTGACAACACTGCTCTGTCATTGCTAGTACTACTGTGTTAGCTACTTGTCTTGGTAGGTAGACACCATAGAAAAATTGTAAGTTATTTTTCTATGGTAGACACCAATTCGGTTTTCATTAGTAGACTCGCGTCTACTAAGTAGTCGGTACCTTGGCTGCTGATTAAAATCTTCTTGTTGGTTCACCGTAACGCCATGACGACGGTTCTCTAATTGCACAAACTCTGTATTATCATTATCCTCTTTTCGGCGGCGTTGCGCTCTTTTTGGGATGGGTAAAAAATATTAAACTCGCGTCAGGACTCAGGACTCATGACCTAATCGAAAATTCGTAAGACAGCGCAGTGCGCTCGCCCGACTGTGCGTGTGTGATAATGTATTTAACCACATGTATGATAGTATTGTACTTTAATAACTCAAGTTTTCACTTCTACCGTTAGTCCTGGAGTGCAACCCGCTGTTTTTTCTAATTTCGCTATTTTCCACCGTAAGTTTCTCGTAAATCTCAAATTCTAGTTTGCCAGCGTTTTGATTACACAAATAATTAAACTCAAAAAAATTCCTTTTGACTACAATTTTGTTCCATTGTACCCAAAGACACCTTTTTACAACATTTTTTTTCCAAAAAATACTGATGTTCGAAAAAGTTACTAAACTACTGAATCAGTACCTATTAAATTACCACAGAGTTATTACAACTTACTAATTCTGGTCACACTGTGCGCTTCTTGCTTTACAGTGTGACCAGATTAAATTTCAGAAAAAATACCGAATCACCTCTATAATAACATGCTTTTCTGTATAGGTATTTCAAATCCACCAAAAGTTCCTCTAACCTACATATGCCCAAGAGCACTAAAACGAACCATTTCAACAAAAATCTAAGTAATATCTCTTGGATTTATGGATTTTAAGTAGTAAATTTTTATTCATGGGTCGTTTCGTCCTCTTGGGCATACATATAATATGGGCTAATCACAAATCCTTGGGTTTACCGTAGTCTTTTAACTAAATCTATGTTTTGAAAAAACTACCCAAAATACTAAAAAAAATACCTTTTTACAACAGTTTTCTCTAAATTCAAAACCCGGGGCCTACAATTTAAAGTATCATCCGAGCGACGGTAGCGCTTAGTTGTAAATGCCACCCGCATCCGAAGACTGACCGTGCTGGACGTTGCTAACTTCGATGGTCACTAACGGACACGGACACCCTGGTCAAACTACGGGCTACGCTACTTTCAAAGTGAAAACTTTCAGTAACCCGCAACAATATTTCCAGTAAGTCTGAGTACTTCACACTTTGCAATATATTTTCATAACCGACATATCTACAATACATACGGGAATATAAATCATCTCCAACACAGAAGTACATAATAGAAAAACAGCATAAAGGTTGTAGAAAACAAATGTTACGAGTATTTGTCTGTGAAACTCCCAACTTTTCACTTGAAACTTGCGTTGGCATATTCCTACAAGCTAACAAACACATTTCGTAAGGATAAAGTTTTTTTACTTAGCTTATTGGCTTTGTAGTCCAATATTTGGGGCTTTCAACGTTCATGAAGATAAAGTGTTGATTCGCCTAGGCACGTGTGAGCTAGAAACATGGTTTTAGCAAAGAGAATAATCAGCCAAGTACGAGTCGGACTCGTGCACGGAGGGTTCCGCACTGTATGGGAGCTCCCTTAAATATTTATTTTATTTCTTTATTAATGAAGTGAATATTTACAACTAAATATCCTGTGAAAATTTCAAGTATCTACCTGTTACCATTATATAAAAAATATAAAATAGACCGAAAAACAGCTAAAAAATCAGGTTTGTTGTATGTGAGCCCCCCTTAATTACTACCTAATTTTATTCTCTTTTTAGTATTTGTTGTTATAACGACAACAGAAACACATCATCTGTAAAAATTTCAGCTTTCTAGCTATAACGGTTCATGAGATACAGCCTGGAGACAGACAGACAGACGGACAGCGGAGTCTTAGTAATAGGGTCCCGTTTTTACCCTTTGGGTACGGAACCCTAAAAACGTACGTAGGTAGACTTTTTGGAGCTTTTTCTACCTATAATACAAATACATTTCGAATCAAACATCTCGGCGGCCGTGAAGTTATATAACCGTTTAACTCAGTCCTCGCCTGCGCAGTAGGGGCACCGGGGGACACGATAAAGGGGACTGACACAGGTGCGGGTGGCGGGTCCCCGGCGCCCGGATCCCTCTAGTTCCAGTAAGAAGGTTCAAATCTCTGATCATTTTACCTTCCTACTTTTAACCTTTTTGAATTTGGAGAGCCGAGATAGCTCAATGCTAGTTTGTGAAAACCCTTCGAAATTATGTAAGTTCCGGTGTATGTGCATCTTTTTCTAACACCTTTTAAATTTCAAGTGATGTAAAATCTCTTGCTATTTTAGTACGGTTTCTATGACTTTAGTTCTAATTCTATAGCTAGTACCGTTCTTACCTACAACTAAAAGTGTTTGGTAGACAACAATTCGGTTTACGTCAGTACTCGCGTCTACCAAGTAGTCGGTATAATCAGCGCCACACAAGTCGGCGGATGGGAAGTTTTGCGCAGAACGCTGTGCAAAAGGCAAAATATAGGCCTATGCGCGGGAGCCAGAGACGGACGCCGGGGCACACCCGCCCGCTAACCTCATGCCTCCCGCGCGCTCCCTATACGCCCGTGCTCACTACTTCGCCACTTGTTTAGACATTGTGCACACATGTGCAATAATTAGCGATAATTAAACGCTCTGGTCATCTCTGCACGACTCCGTTCCTCTCGGCTTCAGTGGGGTCTGGTCTAGTCTCGAAAGCTTTAAAATTGAGGCCCTATTTCTGTAAGTCTGGATCAACGGACACAGACCCGCCCAAAACGTGTCTATTTTAAAAGCCACTTTGAATTGCAAAACTTCTAAAAACCGGGAACGATAAATGTACGAGAAGCTTTGGTCTCACAGATTTTCTAAAACGAAATGGATAATGCCATGTACTGTACCAGCCTTTTTAATAGTCCACTGCCGGACGTAGGCCTACCCACGAAGGGTGATTGGGCCTTATCCACCACGCTGGCCCAGTGCGGCGCGGGTTGGTGGATTCACATACGCCATCGAATTTCTTCTACGGACGTATGCAGGTTGCCTCACGATGTTTTCCTTCACCGAATGCCATGTAATGTAATAATAGTACTAGTAATAGTGTATAATAGACTGCCTCGGTGGCTCAGTGGTTAGTGACCCTAACTTCTGGGTCAAAGAGGCGTGGGTTCGATCCCCACTCAGGGCAAACATTTGTGTGATGAACATAGGTGTTTGCTCTGTGTCTGGGTGTTATTTAGGTACTATCTATATAAGTATGTACCTATTTAAAATATGTATATGTAGTATATCAGTCTCTGGCAGCCATATCACAAGCTATGCTTAGTTTGGGGTCAGAGACCGTGTGTAAGATGTCCCCTAATATTTATTTATTTATTTATTTAATAGTAAAAACTTTGCCTGGAAGATTTCATTATGTAAGTACCTACGTTGCGCCCCACGATTTTATTTTTTAGTTATTATTTTTTAGCTTGGAAGTAGTACCTATATAGGTCCATAAAACCTTTTAATTTAAAAAAGTTTTTTACCATTTTAATTTTTGTGTTTTCAGTTTTTATTTTGTTACTACACCCTGTGTTCTACATGAAAATCCCTTTCATTTGATACCCATATTGAGGGGTTTTATAAAATAATCTGCCAAGTACGAGTCGGACTCGCGCATGAAGGGTTCCGTACTGTATGGGAGCCCCCCTTAAACATTAATTTTATTTTAATTAGATTATTTATTATTAAAGTAGTTAAGCAGCTAAACATTTTGTGAATATTTCAAGCATCTACCTGTTACCATTATTGATATCGAGCGAACAACGGCTAAAAATTTAGATATTTTGTATGGGAGCCCCCCTTAAATATTATTTTTTATTCTATTTTTAGTATTTGTTGTTATAGCGGCAACAGAAATACATCATGTGTAAAAATTTCAGCTTTGTAGCTATAGCGGTTCATAAGATACGGCCTGGAAACAGACAGACGGACAGCGGAGTCTTAGTAATAGGGTCCCGTTTTTACCCTTTGGATACGGAAACCTAAAAATATAATCCGCCATGTTGTGACGGTGGCCGTCTTGTATTTACGTCAATAAGGAATACAAAAAAAATATTGTCATCGAAACTAAGGCTGTGTTTCAAATATCAAATCAATTTTTCCACGGGAAGGGGGCCAAATTTCAATTACCTACTTATTAGATTTGACCCAAAAAACGGGCAAGTGAAGTTAAATAAAACCGTTTAAAATAGTTAGGCATAATAAATGTACGAGTAGCTCTCGGTCTAGCCTCAGATTTTCTAAAACGAGATGGATAACACCTGTAGTTAGTTAGGCAGGATAAATGTACAATGTAGCTCTTGGTTTAACCACAGTATTTTAAAACGAGATGGTTATGTAACTAACGTCTGTAATAAGTATTACTTAAGCAATTCTTGTACGACTGATTTCGTAGGTATTTGGCATATTGTTTTAATTTACGCACAGAATAAGTTTATACACAAACTCACACAATTTCATGTATTTTTACAAGATTATATTTAGATTTAAATGTTCCATTGTCTGTCTGTCGTTCTGCAATCAAATATTGTTTAAATCAAGTTTTTGACCCATTTTCCAGTTTCCGATTAAGTGGAAATTTTGATAAATAATAAAAATAAATAAAATATTTATTTACCTGAGTTTCTTCAAAGCTACGTACAAAGATAGGTTGCAAAGTTGTTTATTAATGAGTAGTTAAAATTACTCTCTATATTTTAATACTACGTATAGGTACATCAAACTGCACCATGCATAAAATCTTCAAACCATACTTTAGGTATTTATATTATCCCACTGAATCCCAGACTACGAAAATTCTTGTGTCGGTCATGGTATATAGTGCCTATCAATTTTTCACGGTTATGTACAAATACATAGGTATATCGCGGGATAATGATATTTTTGATAATAATTTTGGAGCTGATATGATGATGGAGTTAGAAGGTCCATTGAATCTGGCTACGGCGACTATTTTCCGTATGGGTATGGTTACTGATGAGTCCCCATACGGCTGATGTACCTACCCAATTTTAGCGGTGAATGTCTTAGGACAGTGGCTACATGTGAGGACTCCATTTATGTAATTGTATGTAATGTTGGACGGCGGTTTGTTTTTGAGATGGTCTCTTTTTAGGTCTAAATCACGCCTCCTTTGGTCCTCAAATGCGTACCCGTTGGTTTGTACTTGCTGTCTCCATGAGGTATGTTCGACAGCCTGAGATTGCCATGATGAGGGCTCGATACCACACCCCTTCGTATGCTTTGTCTAACCTCTTCTTGGCTTTTTTATACGTTGAAAGTGCAACTCCATCGAGTTTGGGCTCGTTTGATTGGTTTTAACGTAGGTACCTACTTCGACTTTTGCCCAGCGTTTAAACGTGGCCATTATAACTCGGTGATAAAACGACATAGAGTATGTCCATCGTTTGAAAAGCTCAAGCCAAGCCTAACGTAAGCTAAGCTGTCGTCAAAGAATATATATAATAATACTCCGTACTGTCGTGTAATTTCAAAGAGCCTAGCGCCTGCTGTTAAATACAGAGCAATACATTACTAGACTGTTGCTATTCGCAGAAGACTAGGAGCTTAATGTACTGTAATGTCATGGTGGATTATTACAAGTACCTAGCCGTGACAAACGGTCACTTGTACAGTGAAATCTAAAGTAATTAGGTATTTGAATCTACTATATTCAGACTAAGTATATAGACTCTAGGTTTACATAAATGTTATATACGTTTATAAATAAGACTAAGAGACTTATACGTATTTGTGGTGCAATAAACGATTGAATAGTGAATACTTCAAGCTTTTCTTAAAGAAAGTAGCTTAGCCTGCTGTAGTCCGTACCTACTTACGTACGGCTAATACGGCTAATAACGCCGTAAAAATGATATAAAATAAAGCTACAGACAGCTCTCGTGTCAAAACAACTCGATATTTCATCACTTCACTATATAACATAAACAAAGTCGCTTCCCGCTGTCTGTCCCCATGTCTGCTTATTGCTTATATCTTTAAAATTACGCAACGAATTTTGATGCAGTTTGTTTTTAATAGATAGAGTGATTCAAGAGGAAGGTTTATATGTATAATACACCTGTGCGAAGCCGGGGCGGGTCGCTAGTTTTCCATAAAATGATATTAAAAAGCAAATGAGTCAGTGAACAGTGAACAGACACTAAATAATAAATACCTACTGTCATGCGTTAAAGGTGGTTTTTACCGCGAACCTAGAACCTTCAATACCTATCTCCTTTGCTTCCTGACATTGTCATGCTTGCACAAGAGAGTACCAACTGCCAACCTGGTAAGTTACCAAATATTCTTAAAATAAAATGCGTCATTAATTCAGTATATAGGTCGAATTAAACAAGTCAACCCAACCAACGCGCAGCATTTTGTGAGCTTCGGTCTGGATTGGATATTGCGCAGCCTGTAGCTAATTTAACATCCGCCGACTTGTATGATTCGGCCTATAGTGTCTGTTTATCTACAATCTCTTACTGACCTCTCTGTTCATATAAGTGCCTTGTACGTCGGGTAGGCTTGTTACACACATAAGCAGGCCGGTATCGATCGGCACTACCGGACGGTAGCATCGCGTAGATGAATCTTCGGAAAAAAGCCGATCGGCAACCGGACAAAATAATTTGGCTCGACAAGTGCCGACTGTTATCGCTCGAAGATCATATTAGAAATTAATACATAATATTATACAGGGTCATAAGCATTAAACGCAAAACCTTTTAAGGGCGGGTCTAGTACATCCAGACAAACAACTTTTGTAATACGATCTTTGAAAATTCGCAAAAAATCGTTTCTCCATACATTTTGCTGCGCGTTGACGAACTTTTTGTTATGAACAAGCTGATTTTTGCTTCGTGATTTTCGAAAAGTCCTAGAACAAAAGTTGTTTGTCTATTGTACTAGACCCGCCCTTAAAAAGGTTTAGCGTTTAATACCTATGACCCTGTATATTATGATCTTTCTGCGATGCCGCGACGGAAAAATACAAAATGACGCGCGGTGTGGCCAAATGAAACCCAAATTGTGCCGATCGGGACTGCCTGATCAGCACAAGCCGAATTATGCCGAACGTCTGTAGTTATTCTTTCGAGTTGGCTTTGTTGTCTGACGAATCCTGCCTAACCGACTGTTCCGGCTCGCTTACATGTGTAGCAATTCTAGAGAAGGTCTCTACCCTTAGGTACTATGACCCTATAGGCACTTCCCGTTGTGTTTGGCCTTGTTGTTTGACGAATTCTGCCGAACCAACTGTTCCGGCTTGCTTACATGTGTAGCAACTCTAGAGAAGGTCTCTACCCTTAGGTACTATGACCCTATAGGCACTTCCCGTTGTGTTTGGCCTTATTGTTTGACGAATTCTGCCGAACCAACTGTTCCGGCTCGCTTACATGTGTAGCAACTCTAGAGAAGGTCTCTACCCTTAGGTACTGCGCACCAAGTAAGTATAATTTCAAGTCATACTTGACTTGAAATTTATTTCGATTGTTTAGGCACCGCGATTGCGGCGCGAGGCTCGTTGTATGTCTTCGCCAGACCTGCCCTTTCCTACGCTTATTAAGCAAACGTAATTAACTCAATGAATATTATAATTATAATTATGACCCTATAGGCACTTCACGTTGTGTTTGGCCTTGTTGTTTGACGAATTCTGCCGAACCAACTGTGCCGGCTCGCTTACATGTGTAGCAACTCTAGAGAAGGTCTCTACCCTTAGGTACTGCGCACCAAGTAAGTATAATTTGAAATTTATTTCGATTGTTTAGGCACCGCGATTGCGGCGAGGGGCTCGTTGTATGTCTTCGCCAGACCTGCCCTTTCCTACGCTAATTAAACGTAATTAACTCAATGAATATTATAATTGTGACCCTACAGGCACTTCCCGTTGTGGCCGAAGCAAAGCTTATTTACCTTTGATGTTCGAATCTTTTTTGGGCGCTTTTATTTTATCGTTGTCAGAGAAAGTATGGTAGTAAGCAATACTCGTATCTTATATTTCTTGTTTTGTATTAGTAACAGGCTAACAGGTACCTGATAAGTAGCCGAACCCAAAACAGATTCTTTAAAAACCCTACGATAGGCCGAACCACACAACTTGACGGCTATGATGTTAGCTACAAGCTGCGCGTAATCCAAACCTCGCCAGGATTGGGCTATCCGCAGCTTGTATGGTACCTGATAAATGTATTAATATATAATAACGCGACAGTAAATTTCCCCCCTTTTTGAGGAAAACACCCTCCTATTAAAAACGCCGACGCGACGGCAAAAAAATCTGTTTATGTACCTATAGAACTTATGTACCAAGTTTTGTCGAGATTTGTTGAAAAATGTGACTTGTAGACGGAAACCAACATATGGACAGATGAAAGCAAAATCGCTTTGTTGAAACGGAGATCTTAGCTTACGCTCGATCAATTAGACAAGACCATTAAATAAATAATCGGCCAAGTACGAGTAGGACTCGCGCATGCAGGGTTCCGTACTGTATGGGAGCCCCCCTTAAATGTTTATTTTATTTAAATTATTTATTAATTAATTGTATATACACCTAGACTGATGACCGATGGATGACCGATGGGGTCAAAAAGTCCTCGAGTGGAGACCACGTACCGGCAAGCGAAGCGTAGGACGTCCACCCACAAGGTGGACGGACGACCTCATTAAGACCGCAGGATCGCGCTGGATGCAAGCCGCTACCAACCGGTCTTATTGGAGGTCTTTAGGGGAGGCCTATGTTCAGCAGTGGACGTCCGATGGCTGAAAAGAAGAAGAAGAAGAAGAAGAATTACAACTAAAATTTCTGTAAATATTTCAAGCATCTACCTGTTACCATTATTATTACCCAGCGAAAAACGGTTAAAAATTCAGGTTTGTTGTATGGGAGCCCCCCTTAAATATTAATTTTATTCCGTTTTAAGTATTTGTTGTTATACTGGCAACAGAAATACATCATCTGTGTAAATTTAAGCTTTCTAGCTATAACGGTTTATGAGATACAGCCTGGAGACAGACAGACAACGGAGTCTTAGTAAAATAGGGTCCCGTTTTACCCTTTGGGTACGGAACCCTAAAAAGGACGTCATTATTTAATACAATGGTCTTGAACAGGTTTGAAATTAAAATTATTATGATTTCAGGTGTTTTAGACAGATGTTATTTAAAGTTTGAGTAAGTTGAGAACTTTACCTTTGAAAGAGAAATTATGTTACTTAGCCTAGCTACATAAAGTAACTTTATTTATTTTAATAAGAGACAAGATCTAATAATCTACGTAAAAAGAAACCCACACTACACGTTTTACAGAACTAGGTACGTGATTATTTACGCACGCAAATCCAGTGTTTTACTTTGGATTTACACGTGTGTACAGTCAGCGCAGTAATTGCTGAACATAGAGGTGTATGACATTTAATATGGTTTTGTTGTTTTTATTTAGTAGGTTGAAATCGTGCAACAATGTTTAAATTCCATCGCGCTCACGAAATTTCATATTATAAATCATCAATCATTACCTAATACGAAAAACAATAATTATACTAAAATCCTTACTAATATTATAAATGCGAAAGTAACTCTGTCTGTCTGTCGCGCTTTCACGCTAAAACTACTGAACCGATTTGAATGAAATTTGGTACACAGATAGTCTAGAGCCTGAGAAAGGACATAGGCTACTTTTTGATTCGAAAAAATAGTTTTAAAGGGTTGAAAACGGGGGATGAAAACGAATTGGCTAGAATCTTAGAAGAAAAAACTTATATTCTACCATGACAAATGGTAATTTGCATCTTGACTTTCCAAATTACATTCTCTATGCCCAATGCCAATTCAAGGCTGCTCGAGTTGCAAATGTCAAAGTCAATCAATCTTTTCCTGTAAAATTTAGAGAAGATTACATGTATTTTTTCAGTTTAATTACGTAGTTTTCATTCTAATAAGTATGCCTACAAAACGCAAATCGAATCTAGCGCGTAGTTCTAGCGGAGCTCGCGTAAAGAAAATTGCTAGAGGCCAAGAGTCTGAATTGTTTTTCCACCATTATATCCCCTTGAAGAGGAAATAAAGTATGGATTGAAAATGACAACTGACATTAAAATTGGATGAAATGTTTTATTCCCTCTGCATGCTACATGTTACTATGACGTTTAATAACAGGCCATCATTTTGTCTGACATTAAACATATTTTTAAATCTTCTATCGTTAGAGGTTTAACATGTTTCTTTATTCTACCTTTATGGTACAGAATCATCATACTATAATATTATCAATCCGAAAAGTTTGTTGGTTTGTTCCTCTTTGACGCAGCAACGGAGCAAAAGATTGAATTGATTTTTGGTATGGATACCTATGGTTTAAAAGACAGAAAGTGATAACAGGATACTTTTGTATCCCGAGAAAATTCGTGATTCCCATGGGATAGGACAATAACTGTTTCTCAGCAATGGAGCAACGGATTGACTTGATTTTTGGGGTGGGCATAGTTTGGAAGACGGAAAGTGACATAGGATACTTTCCTTTCCGAAAAAATTGCGGTTCCCGTAGGATAAGACAATAACTTTTTCTCAGCAACGGAGCAACGGATTGCCTTGACTTATTGCATGAATATAGTTTGAAAGACGAAAAGTGACAAAGGTCACTTTTTATCCCAAAAACTTTAACAGTTCCCGTAGGATAGGATGAAAAGTAAGCGAGCGGGCCGCGGTAGCAGCCGTCTAAGCGCCAGAAATAACCTGTCATTTCAAGTTTAGGACGTTCCTACATTTTTCGCACTCCTTCGCGGCACTCAACAGCGCTAGCCCAGACTCGGGCTCCATAACGGAGCTTGCGCTCCCGCCATAATGACGGTGTGTTTCGGAGCACAAGACACATCGTCATCCACCACTCGGGAGTAACCAGCACTGAGCGTCGGACACCATTCCAACGCCCTGATCCCAGTGCAACGGGTCAGTCATAGTAGCCCAGCGCCTGCCTCTTCAGCTGCAGAGGGCAGTGAGAACGGCCATCGCGATACCGACACTTATCTTCCCCTGCAGCCCCACTGCGTCTTCCAACAGGTTGACGGCCTAGCGAAAGGTAGGGTAGGTGGCGGCACCCACACAACCAGTTCCATCCCACCGCAGCCCCTAATCCTCGGTTGCAGCGTCGCAAGAGCGGCACTGCAGCCCGCCTCAGAAGCAACACTCCTCATAAGGCAGGCAACCTACCGGCCATCCTCTCAGCTGCTTTAGTTAAAAGCGGCTGCACTACGAGTGCCGGCCTCTAAGCTGCCTTGGGGGAAAGACCCAAAGAAGAGGGAGACTTCGAGCGCCGCCTTTTCAGCTGCCTTAGACCTCCCCCGCCATGACAAGGCGGGAATACACAGGGGGGTTGTATATACACTCCAACCGTAACTTAACCAACAAAAGCATTCCTCTAAGGTATTTTGATGTTTGTCGCTTAGGTTAGGTTTCGCAGCCGACATAAACATTAGCCAAAATCAAAATATAACGCAGGCGAAGCCGCGGGTAAAAGCTAGTAAGTATATATTTCCATAATATGCACTTTACCTGGTATATTGATATTTTGTGAAATCTTAAACCTGTTTATTTGTATTTACATTAAAATTATGTAGGCAGCATTGGGAAAAATTACTGTAGGTACTTACTATCAACTTTGTATTTGTATTTGCTTTTTCTAAATAATAAAATTTCTTTGAATAAAAAAAAATTGATTTGATTTAACTGAGTGTGCGGCCTTTTTAACCCATTACTGTACCCCTGGGTGTCCTTGTAGAGTGTTTAATAGATGATAAAAAAAAAACATAATTACAATAAGCTGAAAAATGCTATTGTCTATTAAAAAGCTGGACACTCCCGGGTAAGGTATAAAAATCAATGAATTAAGTTAACGGGTTAAGGGAGTCTGGGTCTTAGGGGCCGTTCCAGTATTACGTAAGCAGATTTATTACAATTATTTACCCCAAATGTCAGCGAAGTAAGCGAAGCTCTTACTCCCCTTCCATTCTTACGTAAAAATTGGTATCTGTGTGCTTTTTTCTTGCTTTACTGATTTATGAGCAACATATGTAATTCTAAAAATAAGAAAATAGATTTTTTTTTTACTTTAACACACATACGTAAATAAATAAATAACTATTGCTGACGTAATCACCATTTAGACCCCTACCCTTGCGTCATCAAAAATAAGCAAAGGATAAATCCCTCCGCCCCCCTTAGTGCTTTCGTAATACTTGAATGGCCCCTTAAGATATTTGAAAACAGAAAAAGTGCCTAGTCGATGGATGTTTGTGACGGCAACTGTACCCGCGACAGTTTGGCTTGTTTGGCACAAGGTGCTCCGCCCTCTAGGAGGATAATCTTTATGGATGTCTGTACACTGTACAGGAACCACGTATTTTTTTAGGCCACATTTGATCTTATTCGGGAGGTGAAAATAAAATAAGAATTTATACATACATATGTTACAGTCATAGTGATTAAATTGTTATTATACATACTGTCTAGCCATTATATATAATATCTACTCAATTTAGATAAAGTGATAATTGACACAAAATTAATCACATTAACTAGCTATTTTATATAATATCTTCGAAGACTTGGATAATGTAATAAAACAAACTCGTGATAAGGACAGATTGTCTCTGGCGCTTCGCCGGCCGCTGCCGCGGCACGCTCGCTTCGCTCGCTCGGCTCGCGCGTTGTTGTCACTGTTCAAACCTAACCTAACCTAGTAGGCAGAACAAGAGTCCAAGGAAACAAGCCGGGTCGTTGTTCATAGAAACGTTTTTTCATTTCATCTGCCATCAGCCGGCTTGTTTCCTTGGACTCTTGATCTGCCTACTAGGTTAGGTTAGGTTTGAACAGTGACAACAACGCGCGAGCCGAGCGAGCGAAGCGAGCGTGCCGCGGCAGCGGCCGGCGAAGCGCCAGAGACAATCTGTCCTTATTACGAGTTTGTTTTATTACATTATCCAAGTCTTCGAAGATATTATATAAAATAGCTAGTTAATGTGATTAATTTTGTGTCAATGATCACTTTATCTAAATTGAGTAGATATTATATATAATGGCTAGACAGTATATATAATATCCAGATTTATTACTTTTGCTGTAACATATATATCGGCGCGTCCGCCAGACTGGCCCAACAATCTTCTTCATCCATTGAGGGATCGTTATAAATATACTGTCGAAGTGGTACCTTTGAGAGTACCTGTATCCTTTTGAACAAAAAAATTTTTTTTTTCGAATTCGAATGGTTTGCTCGAATCGATGTGACATCCATGTACATTATTGTTGATTTATCAAAAACAGCTCAGCCGATTTCGATAAAACTTAAATGGCACCACCTCGGTAGTATACTCTTTCGAAACAATTTTTTTAAAAATGATTCACAATTTGCGAAAATATGACCATACACAAAAAAATACATACAGACGAACATAGCATAAGGAGGTTCCACGTTCGTCCTTTTTGGAAGTCGGTTAAAATATTTCATAGCTCTAAATTATTCCGAGAGAAAAAGAAATTATCTATTGTGGGTACATTTTAGTACTTAATGTTGTCTAAGATAACACACATTTTACTTACATTACTGTAATTCCAAGTAACCCTGGAAAACCCTGTATAACACTAATATTAGTGTTCCAAAATGCTCGAATTTAAGTAAATGCACCCAAACTCAGCGAGTCTCTGATGTATGAGCCACTCGCGTTCATGTGACAAGCCTTTTCTTTGGAGAAAACGGGACAATGCTTACATTTGTAGTGATCTCTATATAGAATGAAAACGAGTAGGTACTGTTTGTTTGTTTTCCTCGACCTTCACCCACCCAGTTTTAAGACGTTTTTAATTTCCTCGTTTTTAGGGTTCCGTACACAAAGGGTAAACACGGGACCCTATTACTAAGACTCCGCTGTCCGTCTGTCCGTCCGTCTGTCTCCAGGCTGTATCTCATGAACCGTTATAGCTAGAAAGCTGAAATTTTCACAGATGATGTATTTCTAAGAGAAAATTAACTACAAAAAAAATTAACCACTATAACTAAAAACAGAATAAAATAATTATTATTCCCATACAACAAACCTGAATTGTTAGCCGTTTCTCCGCTAGATATTTACAGTGGTAACAGGTAGATGCTTGAAAATTTCACAAAATATTAATTTGTATATTCACTTTACTAATACATAATTACATTGAAATAAAATAAATATTTAAAGGGGGCTCCCATACAGTACGGAACCCTGCGTGCGTGAGTCCGACTCGTACTTGGCAGATTATTTGAAACTACTTACCTACTTAATATGGTATAGGAGACGTTGAAGATCGACCTTCACCCACCTGATAACCAGATGACACATATGTTTTCTCAAATATTTAATTTGATAAAAGAAATGTCTCATAATGTCAAAAACGAGGAAATTTACAAGGGCTTAAAAACTCTGACAACAGGGCTATACGAAATTACTTACTTTGTCAAATGATATTTATTTACAAACGTGTCTCTGATGTCTTGCTAATCCAAAAGTGTTTATGGCTATGTGAAATTAAATAATTTTTGTCAATGTTTTTCCTTATTACCTTTACCTACACTATTGACAACCGTTTTTTTTTACTCCAACTGATAGTTTTAATGTAGAAAACTTGCCTAGGCGGTTTTGTCTACTCATTTTTGTTCAAACCACCTAACGAGTAGGCGTTAATAGGTAAGTCAATAAATTATATTATACTAAACCGATCTGATAACCAGTCAACATTGGAATCAGAATAATAATGATTCAATTTTAAAACAAAATTAATCATATAGGCTTGCCTGCAAAAAATCGCTGATGAAATATAATACCCATGTAATTTTCTAAATAAATTAGCCATGAACACTTTTCCATAGGTAAGGTAAGAGCATCATATCCATGCATCCATCCATCCATCAGCCATAGGTCGTTCACTGCTGGGCATAGGTTTCCCCTATGAATCTCCAATAAGACCAGTTGGTAGCGGCTGGCATCCAGCGCGATCCTGCCATCCGTAAACCTTGTGGGCGGACGTCCCACGCTGCGCTTGCCGGTACGTGGTCTCCACTCGAGAACTTTTCGTTCATCATAATGTGTGTTTGTAAATAAATAACATATTCTAAAATATTTGACACATCTGGTTATCAGATGGCGATGGTCGCTCTTCAGCTGCTCTCAGACCAATTTAGCTCAGATATAAAGATCACAGGCCTAGCAGCCACAATATATTCACCACTTAGTCAGTCCACCAACTTAGTAGACCAGGGTACTACGCTGCGCTTGCCGGTACGATGTCTCCATTCAGGAACTTTACGACCCATTCGATTCGACTGCCTCGGTGGCTCAGTGGTTAGTAACCCTGACTTCTGGATCAAAGAGGCGTGGGTTCGATCCCCACCCAGGGCAAGCATTTGTGTGATGAACATAGGTGTTTGCTCTGTGTCTGGGTGTTATTTAGGTACTATTTATATAAGCCATATCAAAGGCTTTGCTTAGTTAAGGGTTAGAGTCCGTGTAAAAGATGCCCCCTTATATTTACACATATTTATTTATTACTAGCGACCCGCGCCGTCTTTGCACAAGTTTATTTTACATATAAACCTTCCTCTTGAATCACTCTACCTATTAAAAAAAAACCGCATCAAAATCTGTTTAGTAGTTTTAAAGATATAAGCATACATAGGGACAGACAGACAGGGAAGCGACTTTGTTTTATACTAGGTATGTGGTGATGATTCGGCCATCCGATGATTTATGAATATTTCAACCCCTAACTGGGCAGCCCAATTACGGGGTAGACCTATGTTCAGTAGTGAAAACTAAAGATGATAAGTATTGTACGTCTGTACCAAATTCGTGAAAATTGTATATTATTTCAACCCATGTGAAGTCGGAGCCAGTAGTTAGTAGGTTTTGCAAGTGATACATGGCACTTTTGTCCAAGGTTGATCTTCATTTACACTCTGTATTATCATGCTCTTATAATAATATTATACTAGGTGACTGGTGGAACACTTTACATACTGTAGGATTTAGGATAATATTTTTAGTAGGTACGTGCCTACTTACTTATCTCTTACCTTGTGACCTATCCTATGCTCGTAGTCTCTCTGCGAGATGAAATAAGAAATAGAGAGACCTTGGTAAAGAGCGGAGATATTGGCAAGTTAAAGTGGCAGTGGACACAGCACGGAAAATTGTTGGCCAATAACAGACGAACAACAAAGTGTTTAGTAGAAGGGTTTCGTTTTTGTCTTTATTGGACGGAACACTAATATAACCGTTTACATTGCGTTTGGGCTATCCCTCAGATCAAATAAAAAATCTAGACAGACTGACGTGAACAGACAAGTGTGGCCGGTTTTTTATACATGTGGTGAGTGCGTCGGTGTTGCACCGCCATAGTTCGACTGACAAACCAAGGCGTAGTTCAGTTGTACGTGTGTGTGTGTAATAGTGTTTGTACACGGCGAGGCGTAGTACGAGTATTGCCGGCCTCACTTGTTTGATCAAACTGTACCAGCCTTTTTGATAGTCCACTGCAGGACGCAGGCCAACCCACGAAGGGTGATTGGGCCATATCCACCACGCTGGCCCACTGCGGGTTGGTGGATTCACATACGCCATCGAATTTCTTCTACGGACGTATGCAGGTTGCCTCACGATGTTTTCCTTCACCGAAAAGCCAGTGGTGTGAAACTCTGTACATAAATTCCGAAGAACTCATTGGTGCGGGACCGGGATTTGAACCCACGACCTTACGATTATAAGGCCGGTGTCATTACCACCAGACCACCACCCACGGCCTAATCACAACATTCTGTCTTTATTTTTTTATTTGGTCTGAGGGGCTAACCCCGCTTAGTACAAAAGAGAATGCAGTCTAGAATGTACCTCTATAAAGTTTTTTAATCTTCCTGGACTTTGATGTCGTTAGTTTTCTTCAAAGTTTCCAAAGCAGGCAAGGAGCACAAAATAGGTTGTTACGTTGTAGACAATGTCGTAAGTATGACGATGTTTTCATAATTTTCCATTGTCTGATGTACCTATACTTTACAATAACGTAGGCGAGTATGTTTTACAGAATACAAATTACTAGATTTTGCCCGCGGCTTCGCCCGCATGATATTTCGAGGCCCTACCTTACCACCCTTAATAAAGGAGGGGGAAAATAAAAAAAACAAAAAAAATCGATTTGACAGTTATTCTTTGACATTTCTTGGAGCGCACGCTAGAATAGCTCGCAGATGGCAGAATTTTTCCTACTTACATAACACTATGTAATTGTTATAATAAAATAATAAAAAAATAAAATTTACGCAACAACATTATAATTTATAGCCTATGTGATATTCTGATATATAAGCTATATAATTGCAAAGTTTCATCTCAATCCGTTCAGTAGTTTTTGGGTGAAAGAGTAACAGACATTAGTAGGAAAGCGTTTATAATATTAGTAGGAAAAATAAATAGTTAGTAGTGGCATTGTGTCGAAGTCTCTCTGCATAGATAATAAGCAATGAGAAGATCAGTAAAAGAACGAAAGTGACTGATATAGCCCAGCGGAATAACAATTGATGAATATGGCATTGGGCAGGGCGCATATAAAATTACTTTACTTTGATTCATGTCTAGATAGATAGATAGATAGATAGATAAACTCTTTATTGCACACCAAGAAATAAACAAAAAGAAGAAACAAAGATACAGAAACAGTGTAACAATGGGCGGCCTTATCGCTGACAGCGATCTCTGCCAGGCAACCTTAGGATGGAGAGGACAGAAAGCGTATAAATAATGGACGGGGTGCGAATTAATTAAAAAAATTAAATTAGATTATACATCATAAACATACATACTAATAAAATTGATATAAATACTTAAAACACCTAAAAATAAAGAAAACATTACATATGAAAAAAAATAATAATAAAAGAAACTTATGACTTAATAATAAACTAATACATAATATAAATTATAATTATACTACTTACATAAAACAACATAAATAACAACAACAACAGTTACAAGATTAAAGTATCAACATTTTCTGCAGGTAATGGTTTTTAACCTGATCTTTAAATATGTTAAGTGATTGAGCTTTTCTGATAGTAACGGGCAAGGCATTCCATAACTGGACTGCCTGAAAGGCAAACGACCGTCCGTAAAAAGTTTCACACCGTGCGGTAGGAGTCTTAAGGGAAAGGTTGTCCTTGGATCGGAGGGAAAGGGAATGTGCATCATGCCAGAAGGAAAAAGAGTCTTTAAGATAGCATGGGGTAGAAAGATTGAAGAGGGTGTTATAAAGAAGATTAAGGATATGAGCATTCCGACGAAGACGAATTGAAAGCCACTTGAGCTTAGTGCGAAAATGAGATACGTGGTCAAATTTGCGTAACCCAAATATAAACCTAATGCAGTAATTTTGGAGACGCTCAAGCTTTTGATTAGCTGGTTGGACTTCAGTGAGATCTAAAAAGCAGGCGTCAGCGTAATCTAAAATAGGAAGAAGAAGAGACTGTGCGAGCGCAACTTTAGTAGCAGTAGGCAGGAAGTTTCGGAGCCGTCTTAGGGAGCTACCAGCAGCAAACAACTTGCAGCTGATTGTTTTTATATTCGAGTATCCCAGCATAGCGTACGATCAAACATGACACCGAGGTTTTTCACAGATTCACTATATGGTAAAATGATTCCATCGAACTCTACGCAAGGAAGTTTGGGCCAGTCGATTCTTGAAATATTATAAGAGCTGCCAATAATAATAACTTGTGACTTTGCTGGGTTAATTTTTAAGCCAAAAGAATTGCTCCACTCAGTTACTTGGTAGAGATCGGAATTTATAGCAGCTATCGCTGAATCTAGATCATCTAGCTGAGCTTGCGAATAAATTTGGAGATCGTCTGCATAAAGGTGATAGGAAGAAGTGAGCCGTAGCGATATGGAATTAATGAAAAAGGCAAAAAGAAGGGGAGATAGCACGCCGCCTTGTGGCACACCAGCAGTAGTGTCACACCAGGAAGAAAAATTATCTCCAAGGCGAACCCGCTGCCGGCGTCCGTACAGATAACTGTGAAGCCAGTCGATCTCTGATGGATATATGTTAGACGAGCGCAATAATGCTAATAAAATTTCGTATGTCTAGTTGCTTCATAATGTCTTCTTTCAGCGAAAATGAGTGTAGTGTGTATATTTGTACACAAATTCCAACTCATTAGTACAGATGGGTGGGCATTTACGACTGAGCGCTACCGTGGCTCGGATGACACGTTAAATTACAGGTTTTTTTAACCGTTTTGCCGTTTCAGAATCCTTTAGCTGGATAGATACATTCTTTATTGTTCACACCAGATAATATAAACAAAGAAAGAACAACTTAAAAAAAACTAGTGGCAACAACAGGCGGCCTTATCACTAAAAGCGGTTTCTTCCAGGCATCCTTGTACTGTACTAACTTACTTAGGTACTTTATTGATACGGAATCATACATACATGTTTATAATACCTACCACATACCAGCATTCTCCCACTATGCGTCCACGGCTTAAGCAAACTAAATAACAAATAACATTAAAAAGTAAACCCATGCCCTCTATAATTATAATACGGCACTTAGTAATCAAAGAGCAGTCCTAACTTATTTTAGAAAGTAAATGCTTCATTTGCGGGCGATATCCACCCATTGCGACCAGAGGTTGCTATTTAAAATAATTACTCCCGTTTTACTCCGTCTCAGGGTTTCCAAATTAAGGGTATATTGTACTACCTTTTTCCCGCCGCTTCGCTCGCGTGGTATTTTAATTTTTGTGCCGTCCTACGGAAACATTTTATTTTTCTGGGATAAAATGTAGCCTATTCATTCAATTTCATCCGACCTATTACAATCAAAGAGATAGCGCTGTTGTCGCTTGAGGCAATCCTCAACTACAAAAATGTATGGAAAATCTTACCCAGAGCTGTCAAAACTGTCAGATATGTATTGAAATTTGACACTCCTGAGAGAAAAATACGGCAACTAGCCACTGAATCGAGATATTTTTATGTCTCTTTCTAACTAATGCCATTTTAAATCATTCCATCTGTTTCTTTCTTTTATCGATCGACCACATTATCCCTCTGGTATCTCTGTGGAGCTCTGTCACGGTAATGAAAACTATGTGCAGCCTTCCTATCAAAATACTTTTTATTTAACTAGATGCAAATAAACTTATTTGATATAGTTAATTGAAAAGCAACCTGGAAAACCCTTAATCGGCTCCGTGCCGGAGTTGGTCGCTGTAACGAGAACATGGCGAGGTGGGGCTTCTCAAATCAGGAACCATGTAAATGCGGTGCTGCCATTCAAACAATGGCACATCTCTTAGCCTGCCCGCTGTGCCCAAAACGCTGTACCCAAACTGACCTCAATCTGGCGACCAAGGACGCGGTCGAGGTTGCCAGTTTTTGGTCTCTAAAGCACATTTGATACCACAGAGCTTTGTAAATATTATAAATATATCTGTATTAAAAAAAACCCTAATAACTACAAATAAGCCATTGAAACGAAATGATGAATTGAAAAGTATTTTATTCATATTGGTAACGGTTAAACCTAGAAGCGGGTCCCGGTTTTGTAAACTTGTTTTAGATGGGTCGTAGCCCAAACAACTTTGGGAACCATTGACTCTGGCTAATAAATTGCGCCCAAAATATAAAAGTTAATGTTAATTTGCTTAGCGTAATTAGGAGATAATTGTTAACCGAGGGTTATACAGAGGGCTCTATTTAAAGTAGGCTGCCCTTGAAGGCAAAACTTGGCTTGATATTAAATATTGTTTGACAAATTTTCCGGTTAGTGACCTCAGAGTTTTGGAGACAATATAAAATGATTTGATGATTTTACTATGTACTGCTGTCTTATTTTAAACGACTACTATTTTGTATGGGACAGCTGAATTTTTTTCGTAATTTAAGAGCTTGATTCCATAGTAAACATTGTTCACAATGGTGAGCATACATGTCAATACCTCTGAAAGTCTTTTCACATTGTATAACAACACATCATATACGAGTAACTGCGTCTGCGCTGTGTTAAATGCGTCGGAATAAATTCATCTAGGTCGCGTGCTTCATCTTCGACCACAACGTCGCTTATGATCAGGCGAATTGGTGGTATTCACGATAAAAAAAATTCACTAAGGTTTTAATTTCTGCGGCATATATTATGGTAATTGTGTTTAATAATACATAATGTACAATAGTATATCTGTTTACTTTGTTATATAGGATTGACTGACTTTCTTGGGCTACTAATATGAGCAATTAACTTGCATTATTGACATAGCCATTTGAATAGATTTCCGGACCATCTGGGCGATTACAGTGTGGTACAAGGAGAGCGGTTCCACCAGGACATCAGAACCACGGAGGGGAGACACCAAGGCCGATGGGACCGCCATATGTTGACAGACTACTGTTGGACTTTAATGAGGGATGGTCCGGAGCAAAAATACATTAGAAAAACCCTACAGAAATAGTTTTGATGTGATTTTTTGTGTATTAAGTAGCATGTGTGTTTAATATTTATATCATAAATTTATAGCTTCTTCTAAAAATATCTATATTTTAATACTTATTATATTTAACTGAAGTTATACAACATTGACTTCTATTTACCATACCGCTAAATGACTGTTCTTTTGATCAATGAATACTCAACATAAAAGTCATATCCCTACGTACTGATGTACCTTGTAAGATGCAAAACAATAAGCTGTTATCTACCTCTAAAAATGATCCGATTTGAGTGATTTTTTTTCATGTACCTACCTAATCAGCTTGTTTTTTACAGTTTTTAAAATGACCTTACAGTTATAAGCCTCTAAAAAGTTATTTATTTACCTACGCAAAAATTTGGCTGAAAAGTATACCTAAACTCGAAACTTTTCTGAAAAAATACGTACGAGCGTCCCATATGTTCTGAAAAAATACGTACGAGCGTCCCATACGTGTCAGCGATTGACACCAAAACATAAAATTTTGTTACAATTTAAGGGGTGAAACGAGTTTTCTCATGGAATGTAAATTTTATCAAAAATGTTCCGCGAATTTTCTTGATGTTCTACAGAAAATGCTAAAACACTGGTCGATTCAACATCCTCATAATATCTTACTCGTAAAACTCATAACCTATTCGTACGAGTAAGTAGGTATAAATAAAGCTTCTTCCATTTAAATGAAATCCAATTTGAACAAAGTCGGTGGTACTCAATCAAGGTTCTAAATCTGTCCGGTAGATTTCAAATTAAACTTTTGGAGTTGAACTTTGATGTCACAATAATACTCTAAGTTCAAAGCATTATGATACTTATTCAGAAGAAGTTAATAATAATACTCATAGCTCAAAGCATCATGATATTTATTGTTATTACAATGGTTATTGCCTTCCTTAAAATAAGTGAAATAGGGGGGAGGGTACTGTAAGCTGAAACACAGGCTACGGCCTAGTTCGGCAACAGAAACCTATTACAATTTTGTGATCAATTATTCTAGCTTAGTTAAGATATGTATTATGTAAACATTGTTTTGGTCGAATAAAAATTTATTTATTTAGGTAACATGATGCCGTTTTATGTCGTCATAAGAGCAGCACAATAGCTTATAGGTATATACCTATGATAAAACATCTAAAACATCTAGTCAAACTATATATATATAGTTTGACTAGATGTTTTAGCGATTACCGAAGTTAAGGCAATTGTGAACCGCGAACTAGGCTAAAAACTAAAATTAAAAATTTTAAAAACTTCTCGACACAAAATAAACTCTATGTCCTTTCAATATCATTGAAAATGCCCCTTTTCGCCCCGCTCCAAACAATGCGGGGCGAAAGAGGGCCTTCAAAAAGAATCTTCGTTGATTCGCCCCGCGGACCGAACAGCTTGTGGGGCGAAACCACGAAAGAGCCGAAGTAATACGGTACCAATTAAATTTCGAATCGATAAGACATATGGAAGGTAGTCAGATCCCCTCATCAACTAGAAAAGAGCTGATGATCTTCAAACGGCTGAACAGATTTTCATGAAACATGTCTTAGAACACTCGGGATAAAATTATCTATGACACAAAAAAAACTAAACGAAAACCGGTTCATCCGTTTGGGAGATAGGATACCACAGACAGATACACAGACACGTAAACTGGTGGCACCCCTCTTTTTTCGGGGGTTAAAAACAATAAGCTTATAAATATCGACCGCTTAATGATAATTATGCGGTTGAGTGACTTTATTTTCATGGTTTTTTTTTTGCGCTTGACCGCCAACTCGCCTGATGGTAAGCGACATTGTGGTCAAAGATGAAGCACGCAGACCTAGAAGATACCTATTTACTCTGATCTTGAAAAGCTTTAGATTATAACTCTTAGGAGACAGGAAAGTTGGAAGACTGTTCCTACGTGGCGTCCTACCATTACCTGGCGGTACGAATCAGAAATGTTGAGTCAAACCACTTCGTACGTATCGAAGGAAAATGTAGTTTGTAATCAAGATTACAATCGCTGGGGTTAAACGTCTTAGTTTTTACAGCTTTTTAAAAGAGTTTAAACTTAAAAGCCTCTACAAAGTCATATGTTTACGCAAAAGCTGGCCTGAAAAGTATGTAAATGTATTGAGCTATTTTACAGAAAACAAAAACTTCCCTTAAAAAATAAAATTAGACCACCAGAAAAATTACAATCATTTTTTATTGTTTTTCCCAACTATATCCCCTACCAATGCTTGTGCAGCCAAATATTTTAAAACTTCATTAAAAACGAACTTGAACATATCAGAACAGTTTTAGAAGCGTCATAAATTACTCTTACGAACTAATAAACTTGGGAGAAAATGAGTGTATTCGTATACAACAGGTATTCGTATGTATGAGCTGCCGACATCCTTCTTTTGGATCCTTGTGTGGACTGCTTCGCATGAGCTCGGTAATAGTATCTATGCAGTAGTACGTCTTCATACAAACGGTCTGAACGCGAATCATACCTCGGAGCTCGGTACACACTCGGTACACACCAGTCGCAGGGGCGCGCTGTAGCGACGAACGAACGTGTGGGTTTGTAGTCAGTAGATAAGCGTGCGATTTACCTACCAGGCGGGCCGCCCTAGCGCGTGTTACGTACTGCGTGCCCACGCGGGGCTGTAGTTATTTATTTCAAGGAGAGGGCCGCAATACTGTTATGGTGCCGCCATACTCTCTACGAGGCGACACGAGCACCGCAGCTACAGAAGTTTTTTGAGAAGCTTCAGTAGCTAAGGTCACATCGCCGACTTGTATACAATGTGAAGTTAGCTACAGCTGCGGAGCTCGTGTCGTCTCGTGGAGAGTGTGGCTGCACCATAACACCCACAACGTGCGGCTCAAGAGGTGCGTAACATTACGTACAATTTCGTGCAAATATTGTTGACTAATGGCACGGACGGCTCACATAATATTTTTTCGTAGTGGCAAGTGAAAGCGGTGAAAAATAAATGTGTGATTCCCGTTTTAGTCTGTGTGTATTTTTTGTAAATGTTTAAATGTTCACCAGTTGTGAACCGATGTAAAAAAATCTTGTTTATTTCGAAAGGGTATATTCCGATGTGGTCCCATTTAAAATAGAATTTGGCTGAGCCGTTTTTGATAAATCAATAATAATGTACATGGATATCACATCAATTCGTGCAATCTATTCGAATTCTGTGCACGGTGGAAGTCGGTGGTTCCATTTTTGCGAAAAACTATTATATTAATTAATACCACACAGATGTTACGCAATTTTTGAGGCAGACAGACCCTGTTATGCAATCCTACTAATATTATAAACGCGAAAGTTTGTCAGTATGTATGGATGTTTGTTACTCTTTCACGCAAAAACTACTGAACGGATTAAGATGAAACTTTGTAACAATAATGCTTAAACGTCAGACTAAGACATAGGCTATAATTTAAAAAGATATTGTGCGAAACGAAGTTCGCCGATTCAGCTAGTTTAGTATAGTTTTGGCACGGTAATGATATCTAATTACCGTGGTTTTGGCTGCATTTGGCGGTTGCAGTTAGCGGTTAGCCATCGCACGTCATGACGAGTCCGCGCGCTAGTACTCGAACTTGATAAAAGCCGATAGCTTTTAATCATTGTTCTTTTGTATACCCTTCAAATGCCAAATCTACCTTTATACCTACCATTCGAATACCCTGTACTGATCAATTAGATTTTCCATTAGTACCCACCAGGTAGGGCCTTCCGAAAACAAAGAATTACAGAGGTCGTTAAAAATGTTCTCTCCATGGCCTCTTTCATTGGTCTTTAAAATGATTTTACTTTGCCAGATTACGGTTCATTTGGGATACAAAAGAAACAGCGGTGAAATCGGCTCGTTTCGCTCCGTTTGCTTTTTAGAAAAACAAAAATTTGACGACAGATAATATTTAAAACTTGTACTTTTTACGTTGTTTGTTTTTATATATATTTTGGTAGGTTTTTAGGGTTCCATACCCAAATGGTAAAAACGGGACCCTATTAGTCTATTTTTTTTTTATTCTGATTAGGTTTGCGTTTGACCACATACTGCCTGATGTCGAGCAGATAACCGGTCTAGGTTGTGGTACGCTTACCTAGAAGATACCTATTTACCGTCTGTCTGTCACCAGGCTGTATCTCATGAACCGTGATAGCTAGACAGCTGAAATTTTCACACATGATGTATTTATGTTGGCGCTACAACAATAGAAACTGAATAAAATAAACATTTAAGGGGGGCTCCCCAACAACAAATATGATTTTTGGGAGATTTTTTGCTCGCTATTAATAATGGCAAGAGAAATGGGGCTAAGGGACAACACGGTACAGAACCCTTTGTGCGAGAGTCCGACTCACACTTGGCCGATTTTTATTTATTTTATGTAGTACTAGCTTAAAACCCGCGGCTTCGCCCGCGTGGTCTTAGTACATAGGTACTTGCTTAAAATGAAAATAGCCCGCGGTTAGACCCGCGTTGTATTGGTACTTGCTTAAAATTAAAAAAGGCTGTCTGATGGCCTGCGTTGTCATATTACTTGCAATGATAAAATGGCCCACGGTCTGGCTCGCGTTGTTTTAGTAATTGCTCAAAATAATAAAAACCCACAGTTTGGCCCGCGTTGTCTTGGCACTTGCTTAAAATAATAATAGCTTGTGTAGCCCAGCATTGTCGTATAACGTATTACTTGCAAGGATAATGCCTACGGTTTGGCCTGAATCGTCTTAGTATTTGGCGGGATAAAAAACGTATTGTATGGGTCAGAGTGTTCGGCCACCATAGGGAGAATGAAAGGAAATTGCATGCAGCGGAGATACGAATGCTGAGATGGATGTGCGGAGAGACAAGAATGGATAAGATTAAAAATGAGTATGTTAGAATAAGTCTGAAAGTAGCGCCAGTGACTGAGAAATTAAAGAGTGGCAGGCTATCTTGGTAAGGGCATGAGACGGGAAGAGAGTAATGTCACGAAAAGAACCCTAAATATGATGGTAAGCGGCAGAAATAGGAGGTGACGACCAAAAAAAGTGTGGATGAATTGTGTGCAAGATAATATGCGAGAAAAATGAGTTGATGATGAGATGGCGTATGATAGAGTGAAGTGGCGAAAAGAAACGTGCTGTGCCGACCCCACCTAGTGGGATAAGATAATATTTATTGTCATCAAGTAAATCTAAGGGCAGGATGATGATGATAATAGGTTACGGTTTGGCCTGCGTATTCTTAGTACTTGCTTAAGATGGTATATAAATTACGCAGCTTAGCCCGCGTTGTCTTAATACTTGCTTAAAATTATAATAGCTTACCGTTTAGCCTGTGTTGTCGTATTATTTGTAATGATAATAGCCCACGGGCTGGCCCGCGTTGTTTTAGTAATTGCTTAAAATGATAATAAACCACAGTTTGGCCCACGTCGTCTTGGCACTTGCTTAAAATAATAATAGTTTGTGGTTTCGTCCGAATTATCGTATAACGTATTACTTGAAGGGATAATGTCTACGGTTTGGCCTAAATTATCCCAGTATTTGGCTAGAATAATAACAGGTCGTGGTTTGGCCTGCACATTCTCAGTACTTGCTTATAATGGTAATTTATAGCACGTAGCTTGGCCCGCGTTGTCGTAGTACTTGCTTAAAATTATAAGGGTAGTATTTAAACGCAAATCAAAAAATATCCTTAGTCTATGCAATAAGATTCCAAATTCCCATCAAAATTACTGATTGCACAGCATAATATTCAACTCAAAATATCACTAAACACACTACAATTTATTTTCGCAGCGTACAGCGATTTTTCCTAAAGCAAAAGCTTTTTCATCAATGCACAGCTAATAATCTTAATGCACATTATACCTGTTAACTCTTTTTCTTTTAAATATAGCTTCTATTTTTATATTATTTACAGCAGTTTTTCCAAATAAAACAGCATTTTATTAATCACAGTCGTCTTAATATTTAACCTAAACTAACCTTTTTTTTTTTTTTTTTTTTTACCAGGGGAAATCTTTTATAGATACCACCGCACCTCGAGGGCAGGCGGGTGGTTATGTGGGAGTCCTGCCGACTGGACAGTTTACCCACCAAAACCCCTGGGTGTTCCGCCACTGCGCCTGGTGTCGGGGCTACGGGCACGCTTGCGCACTCCTCCGCGGCACCCGACAGCGCTGGCCCAACTCGGGCCCCACCACGGAGCTTCGGCTCCCGCCAGAATGACGATGTGCCGAACACCAGACACATCGTCATCCACCACCTGGGACCAACCAGCACTGGGCGTCAGACAGCACCCGTGTCCGACAGCCCTGGTCCCGATGCAACGGGTCAATTAAAGTGGCCCCGCGCCTGCCACTACGGCTGCAGAGGATAGGGAGAACGGCCGTCGCGATACCGACACTCCTCTTCCCCTGCAGCCCCACCGCCTCCGCCAACACGTTGGCGGCACCCGTTAGGGCCGCTGGCAGGACGGATAGACAGCGGCACACTCGCCGCCCGTCCATCCCGTCGCCGCCCCCGCCTCGATGGGCTCGGCCGCGGTATCGCGACGAGCGCGACACCGCAGTCCACCTCAGTCGACCCTGCGACCTACTGGCCAGCCTCCGCACGGGCTTGTCGAGGCCCAAGACCCGGAGAGGCCGGCCCCACCTCGGGTTCCTCTTGGTTCACCAGGCTGGCGAGACCTGGCTACTAAGCCCCCCCGCCACGACAAGGCGGGAACCCACTCGGGGGGGACCTAAACTAACCTAACCTAACCTAAACTAACCTAACCTAAACTAACCTAACCTAACCTGTTTTTTGTTTCACACCTAATCTATAAAGGCGATCCGCTTCTGGCACTTCGCCGGCCGCTGCCGCAGCACGCTCGCTTCGCTCGCTCGGCTCGTGCGTTGTTTTGTCATGTTCTAACATAACCTAACCTATTTTTTGTATCACACCTAATCTAATTTCTTCACTAATTTACCCTAAAGAAACCATCCATTGATCTAGACCCCTAATAACAGAGCATTCCCTAGGAAGCGAGGGTCAACTTAGGGATTATGCGACTGGGATAGTTATTTTGCTATGAAATATGAAAAATTTGCTGTGCAGTCAGTATTTATGCTATGTATGTAGTATTTTTGTACAAAAATAAATTTAACTGTATTACATTATGAGGAAAAAAGTAATGTCATATTGATGTAAAATTTCGAATTATCTGCAGTTTGAGTTTTGTTAAACATTTAGTTTATTTGTAGTGAAGTAAGTTATTTGATGTAAAAAAGAATATAAATGATGAGTATGTATTGATAGGCGATTATTTATTTGATATGCAATTTATATTATCCCAAATTATAATAGCCTGCCGTTTGGCTTGCGTTGTCGTATTACTTGCAATGATAATAGCCCATGATAATAGTCTGGCCCGCGTTGTTTTAGTATTTTCTCAAAATGATAATGAGTACTTACTTTAAATGGTATTTCCCAACAGTTTGACCCGCGTTGTTTTAGTACTTTCTTGCTTAAAATAATAGCTCATGGTTTAGCTCGGGTTTTCGTATTACTTGCAAAGATAAGATTAGCCTGCTTTGTCTCAGTATTTGCTTAAATTCGCTCGTGTCTAAAGCTTATTACGGAGTACCTACGACAATTTTTAGATGAAATTGATTTGCAAAATATTTGAAATTAATTAAATAATAATTGTATGATTTATTCATGTTCAAATAATTATTTTATGGCCGCATTGGATTTAACGGTTAATTCAATATTTTTGTTCTTAGTATTAAGATCTCAATGTAACACAGTTCAACAGTAAATATGTTCTTTGACTTTAATAGCCTACGGTTTGGCCCGCGTTGCCTTATAACTTGTCAGAAGATAAATACTTAATAAACTTATATGTTAAAATACCTACTCATTCTTTATGTGGTAAAAAGAATATTTTTCGGTACATTGCTCACTCATGAACCATGTAGTTTCCCACTCGCATACCAAATTATATCCAACTCCATTCGCATATCATGGTCCACATCACAATCGTAAGGTCCTAATCCTGGTCTGGCCACTGAGCTTTGAAACTTATGTACGAAATTTACACTAATGGCTTTTTATTGATGGAAAACATTGAAGCAACCTGCAAAGGCACGTCCATAGAGAAAAATCGATGTATATGAATTCAGCAACCCGCGCTCGGCCAGCGTGATGGATATGGCTCAATCACCCTTCGTGGGTAGGCCTACGTTCAGTAGTGGACTATTAAAAAAGCGCAGTACAGGTATTCAACATGTTTCATTAAATTATTAGAAATTTAATTTTGATTATCCTGAACTCAATGACAATCTTGCCCAAAACCTTTCACCCAGTCAAAAGTGGCCGAGACACTTGTAGGACTTTCAGGCATTCTCTGACCCTGTACAGATGAAAAAGTAGCACACAAGTAGGTATATTTTATTTGAGAAATACATATTGTACCTATATCTAGACGACAGGCATGTTCTAGGATTCTATTATACTCATCATTTGACTTACTTTTACTATGGTACCAACCCCGAAATCACGTAAATAAAATCTGCTGTTCAACATAAAAAGTTCATCGACCCGCGGCAAAATGTAAAGAATAGGTAATTTTCGCTTTTTCAGGTAGAACCCATAGTAAAGTAAGTTTATTTATCCGTATGTACTCTAAGTTCAAATCTATTGGCTCACAAAATAAAATCTTTCGTAAACTATTAGGGGCCCATTTTGCCCCATTGACGGATGAGTCAATATCTAAATTTTATTCTAGATACTTCACTATATTACTAAAAAAATGCGTTCAAGTTATTTTTCATGCTTTTATAGGACGTTTGGTCTAGATTTCGACAAGGAATCCGGGACTTTTCCCAAAACGTCAATATAGTCATCTATTAATTAAAAGGGTGGGCTATTTTTAAACAATATTGCATCGATTTACGAATAGATTTTTATCATTTTTTTAAGAAATTGTTATCGTGACCCACTGAAATTTTCCTGGATAGCAGTAGGTACCCCAAGTGGTAATTTGTGTTATTGTCTAGCATCGTATCAAATTTTGTTAGAATTCATTTACCCGTTTTATCTTAGCTTTATCTGATAATTTTGGCTATCCCTAAGAGACCCTATAGATTTTCCGGGATAAAAATAGTTACTGTATTGAAACATGTTATGTGCTTCCTACATACCAGATTTCATTCATAACCGTTCCGCTCGTTGGATGTAATTTATGTTTTTTTCACCAACTTTGGGACCCTATTTGACCTCTTAGATAAAGAAAATTCAGAAAAACAGGAACAAACGTATTTTTCATTTTGTCTGAGTAGCATATTAACAAAGTTTTAAGTCAATCGGTACAGGAATACAAAATATACTTACAAACGAAAAGAGCCCGTTTTACCCCGTCAAAGGTCAAAAGTTCAAAGTTTTCGTCTTTAGTGCTCCATTACGTCATACAATGTACCTATATTCCATATTTCAAGTTTATATCTTTAGCGGTTTGGGCGGCAGCCGAAACTGATTAATTTTGGCTATCCCTAAGGATTCCCATAGAATTTCCGGGATATTAATAGTTCATGTGTTGAAACATGTTGTGTGCTTCCTCCATACCAGATTTCATCCATAACCGTTCAGCTCGTTGGATGTAATAGACGCTTTTTTCACCAACTTTGGGACCCAATTTGACCCCTTAGATAAGGAATATTCGGAAAAACAGGAACAAACGTAACTTTTATTTTGTTTGAGTAGCATGTATACAAAGTTTCAAGTCAATCGGTTAAGGGAATAAAAAGTTACATACAAACGAAAAGGGCCCGTTTTACCCCTTTACAGGTCGATTTTTCAAAATTCCGTTCTTAGTGCTCCATTACGTGGTCCAATGTATCTTTGTTCCAAATTTCATGTTCGTATCTTTAGCGGTTTGGGCTGTAGGCTGTCTGTCAGTCAGTCACTCAGCGAAGCCTTTTATATAATAGATTTAGTATAGAATGACAACTCAGATTTATAAGTGATGTAAATAAAAAATTTGTTACGTTTTTGTAAGTAAAATGAAAGTAATGAAGGTACTTACCAGATTCTCGTTTTAAAAGTTTATAATTTGGCTCGTGAAATGTTATTTATCGTGTAACACAATACGTAATTGGCTCATTATATTGATACATTATAAAAATAAAATATTGAATTTTAGGTAAGGAGTAGAATAGTTTTTAGGGTTCCGTACCCAAAGGGAAAAACGGGACCCTATTACTAGGACTTCGATGTCCGTCTGTCCGTCTGTCTGTATGTCTGTCACCGGGCTGTATCTCATGAACCGTGATAGCTAGGCAGCTGAAATTTTCACAGATGATGTATTTCTATTGCCGCTATAACAACAAATACTGAAAACAGAATAAAATTAATATAATAAGGGAGGCTCCCATACAACAAACGTGATTTTTAGAGTTTTTTGCTCGCTATTAATAACGGCAAGAGGAATGGGGCTTCCATACGGTACGGAACCCTTCGTGCGCGAGTCCGACTCGCACTTGGCCTATTATTTTAGATCCCTCAGACCAAATAAAAAATCAAGACAGAATGTTGTGAACAAAAAAGTGAGACCGACAAAACTAAGCCTCGCCGTGTACAGACACAATTACACACACAAACACGAACAAGGAAACTACGCCTTGGCTCGCCAGTCGAACTATTGTAGCGCAACACCGCCGCACTCACCACATGTATAAAAAACCGCCCTCATTTGTCTGTTCACAATGTTCTGTATTGATTTTTTTTATTTGGTCTGACGCGGATCCGTAGATTTTTCAGGCAATGGGATGCAAAATTCTAACCGATTAAATTAAAGAGAGGCTGTTCGGAGAGGCCGCTGTCCGGTTGCTGAAGATGGTTGCTACTGTACTTGACTGTACCAAAATTTTTCAAGAACCCACATGATAGTTCGATATAAAACCTACCCTTGAAACCTGGGCTCTATTCACTACGCTGGCCCAGTGCGGGTTTGTAGACTCACATAGGCCATCGAATTTCTTCTCTGGACCTTTAAAGGTTTTCTCAAATTTGTTCTTCTTGAAGTATTGCCCTATGGATTAGGGATTTCCAAAAAGAGCGCTTAGAAACGGCTTGCATGCTACTTACATCATCGGTTCCACCTTGTTGGTGGACGTCCTACTCTGAGCTTGCCGGTACAAAAACTTGACTTCATCGATAAATAATCACTCCTCCGTGCTTTATGCCCTGCTCAATGCAATTTCAACGTGTTAATCAGGTAGGCTATGTCAGTTAGTTTAGTTCTTAAGATTGCTCTGTACATGACGCATGCTAAAAATTCTAAATATTCTATTATTCTACGGATCTCATTTTTGATTCGATATGCGATATCCTAATGTACATCGCGAGGTCGTGGGTTCTAATCCCGGTCCTGTACCAATGAGTTCTTTGGAATTTATGTACGGAATTTCACACCACTGGCTTTTCGGTGAAGGAAAACATCGTGAGACAACCTGCATATGTCTGTGGAAGAAATTCGATGGCGTATGTGAATCCACCAACCCGCAGTGGGCCAGCGTGGTGGATATGGCCCAATCACCCTTCGTGGGTAGGCGTACGTCCTGCAGTGGACTATTAATTAGGCTGGTACAGATAAATATCCTAATGTATGAATTACTAATTATAAACTCAGGGAGTAGTGAATATTATCTAATTTATGCTTAACTCGTAGTAGACTAAGTTACCCACCTGAGTTAGCGGGGACATTATTCTTTGGGAGAGTTAACAAAAATGTAAAATAACTGCCTCAGCGGATGCTTATTATTTTGTTCATGAAAATAGGCGCTTAAAAATAAAAGTACTAATAAAGAATTTAACTGTGCGCTGACATGAATAAAGCGTTGTATTTTTGCTGCTTTAGGTAGAGTCTGTTTAACACCGATAAAAAAATACCTAAGTATTTACTTTAGTATTTAAATTTACATAGGTATTTCAAAAAATTCCGACACCTCTATGAACAAAGACAAATATGTTGATGACAAATCTGCAGTCTTGTACCTATCTCAGAAGTACATACCTAATAGTACCTACCGAACTCTATATTACATTTACGTGATTTTATTACATTTGCAGCGCTCATAGCGTAGTTTGACTATGTGTTTTTAGCTATCACCGAGGTTAAGCTACGTTCGGCATAGTAAACCTGTGGATGGGTGACCATGGGTGATATTTCCCACTTACTGTTAGCTTTGTATATCAGAGGCCTTGAAACGGCTGAAAAATCCACTGACTCTAGCCTTTACTAACTTATTTTGATATTTTATAAAACTAACGGGAATGCACTTACGTATTTTTGCATTGCGAGTCGGCTCCGCGCGCTAGCACTCGCCTCAACTTGAGAAAGATCGTCGAATGCGATAAAAACTATAGTCGTAGTAGTATAGAAAATAAACGTGATTGCATTCCCGTTACATAAAATATGTGAAAACCACGTTAGTTAGTTTCCATAATTTACTAACTTACTTTAATACTATGCTTACATGAGCTTACGGATAACATATTATCCGTATTTTTAAAAATCTCAAAATTATCACACGGTTTTACTTACGAGTACGTTATCGTAGCTGCAGACCTGGGCATAAAGCATTCGACCACGAAAAGCGACAAAAAGAACTCATTTCGACGTGTGAAAAAGTGACAGTTATATACTTTGCTATAACGCAGACCAGACAGCGTATGCGAGCCACGAATTATTTCGTTCTGACACTACGAACGAAATAATTCGTGGCTCGCATACTAGCCCGGCTGAGGACTATTCGTGACAGCTTGCATTCAGCAAGTACGCAAAGGTTCTATGATTATAATCAGACCGCCTGTTTTATCTCGTCTGAGAATATCTAATGCTATATTTGCGGGATGATTTATGTTAGTACGGGACGGGCGCGGGAAGGGCCGGACGGGGCCAGTGCGACGCCCGTACGACGCGCGTTCCATACATTTTATGTAAAAGCCCGGATCGGCCCCGTCCGGGCGTCGTACGGGCCACGACAAAAACGTATGGAGCGTGCGTCGTGCGGGCCCCGTTCGGCCAGTCCCGCGCCCGTCCCGTGCCCGCCCTGTCCTAATACAAATCACCCTAGTTTAAATGTTTGTTGTTTGGAAAGTCTTTTGAAATTTTTGAATTTTATGTTTTTTGGATAGTATTTTGGAAACCTGCGTCAAAATCGATACGAAATTAGTAAACTTTATATCACATATATTATGTTAATTTGTATATTGGTTAAAAATTTAAACTTTAAATAAACAAAGCCTCCGATCAAGTCCGAGGAATCTAAGAAAAAAAAATACAAATCACCCCTAACACTCGTCTCCGTTCGAATAGGTAAGTAAGTCCTAAGTATACGGCCCATAAGCCGTGGGGTGCCGGCAGAGTAGAATAGCACCCCCCTCTAGTACCAGGTGTCGTAGGAGCCGACTGAGGTACAGCGGAACCGACTAATGGCGGTATAACCATTCAAATAAAAACGTAGCTAAAATGGCACAGGGCAGGGATGGGGAGCAGCATCCCTGTCGCGAAGCTACGTTTCTGCGATCGCCACCACGCCTGCCCAGCGCGGCGATTATGGGCAAAAACCCCGATATGGAAAACACAAATAGACCAGGCCCCCAGTCCCCAGCAGCTCCGCTAGCCCGGGGCTACGGTAGCGGCCCCGGTAACGGCGGAGAAGGGGGTGCTAAGAATCGCTGGCAGACGCCCGGCTACCACTCCCGTAAACGACGACTGGCCCTGGTAACACACAACGTGCGCACGTTGAGGACTGACGAGAAGATTGCTGAGCTGGAAGAAGAGTTGAGTAGGTTGCGTTGGGATATTGTGGGGTTGTCTGAAGTCCGTAGAGAGGGGGAGGACACGATAACCTTAAAATCCGGCAACCTGCTTTACTACCGGGAAGGTGACCAACGGTCCCAAGGTGGTGTTGGCTTTCTCGTTCACAAGTCCCTCACCAACAACATTATTACCATCGAAAGTGTGTCGAGCAGGGTGGTATACCTAATACTCAGAATATCCAAGAGGTATTCGCTGAAGGTCATTCAGGTATACGCACCGACATCGTCACACCCAGATGATGAGGTGGAGACTATGTATGAGGACGTAAGTCGGGCCATTCATGTGTCTAAGACCCACTTCACTGTTGTTATGGGGGAATTCAACGCAAAGTTGGGCAGAAAAAACGACGATGAGCTGAGGGTGGGGCAATTTGGATATGGGCAACGGAACCCTAGGGGCCAGAGGCTGGCTGACTTTCTGGAGAGAGAGGAACTCTTTATGATGAACTCTTTCTTCCAGAAGCCGCCTCACAGGAAATGGACCTGGATGAGCCCTGATGGTTCCACGAAAAACGAGATAGACTTCATCATGACCACCGAGAGACGAATATTTAATGATGTCTCCGTGATCCACAGGGTGAAAACCGGCAGCGATCACAGAATTGTACGAGGCACATTAGATATTAATGTTAAGCTCGAAAGGTCCCGCCTGATGAAGTCCACGCTCCGACCTACTCGTGAACATATCCAAAACCCCGAGGACTTTCAGCTCGAGCTCTCGAATCGTTTTGCTTGCTAGAGAACCTTGCGTCGGTGGACGAGATCAACAACGGGCTCGTAGAAACTGTCCAAACGGTGGGTGCTAAGTTCTTTAGACCCCACCGTTCAAATAAACCGCAGAAATTCTCCGATCACACTGTAAATCTCATGGCCGAACGACGCTCGCTAAGATTGCAGTCTTCCGATGATGCAAAGTCATATAGGCGTCTCAATAGACAAATTTCGAAATCCTTGCGGCACGACATCCGTCTTTTTAATACTAAACATATTAAAAAGACAATAGAGCGGAACAAAGGCTCCAAAGTGTTCGCAAGAGATTTGTCTATTGGACAAAGCCAATTGACAAAGCTGAAGAGAGAAGATGGAAGTTTAGCGTCGACCAAGGCAGAGGTATTAGAGGAGATCGAAAGGTTTTATGGACAGTTATACGCTTCGGTCGCTAAGCCTGTTAGCAGCGCGGCCAAAGATCCAAGAGCCAAGCTGACCCGACACTTCACCGAAGATATCCCAGACATCAGCCTGTACGAGATTAGAATGGCCCTGAATCAGCTTAAGAACAACAAGGCGCCGGGTGATGACGGTATCACATCAGAGCTCCTGAGAGCGGGTGGAACGCCGGTACTAAAAGTCCTCCAGAAGCTTTTTAACACCGTCGTCCTCGAGGGCATCACGCCAGAAGCATGGAACAGAAGCGTGGTGGTGTTGTTTTTCAAGAAAGGTGACAACACCTTATTGAAGAACTACAGACCCATCTCGCTTCTGAGCCATGTTTATAAGCTGTTTTCAAGGGTCATTACGAATCGTCTCGAGCGCAGGCTTGATGACTTCCAGCCTTCCGAACAAGCCGGTTTCCGAAAGGGCTTTAGTACCATGGACCACATTCATACGCTACGGCAGGTTATACAGAAGACCGAAGAGTATAACTTGCCACTTTTGCTTAGCGTTTGTGGACTATGAGAAAGCCTTTGATTCGGTCGAGACTTGGGCTGTGCTCGAGTCTCTCCAACGATGCCGTATTGACTATCGGTACATCGAAGTGTTGAAGTGCTTGTATAATAACGCCACTATGTCGGTCCGAGTACAGGAAGAGAGCTCCAAGGCGATCCCTTTAAAAAGAGGCGTAAGACAGGGAGACGTAATTTCTCCGAAACTGTTTACGGCTACTTTGGAGAACGCCTTCAAGCTCCTGGAATGGAAAGGATTCGGCATCAATGTCAATGGCGAATACCTCACTCACCTTCGGTTTGCCGACGATATAGTAGTCATGGCAAAATCGATGGAAGAGCTCAGCACGATGCTCGAAGGCCTCAATCGGGTTTCTCAACAGGTGGGTCTTAAGATGAACATGGACAAGACGAAAGTTATGTGTAATTCCCATGTTGTACCCACCCCGATCTCTGTTGGGAACTCGGTTCTTGAAGTCGTTGACTCGTACGTCTACCTAGGACAAGTAGTCCAGTTAGGTAGGTCCGACTTCAAGAAAGAGGCCAATCGCCGAATCCAACTCGGCTGGGCAGCGTTCGGAAAATTGCGTAGCGTCTTCTCGTCCGACATACCTCAGTGCCTCAAGTCGAAAGTTTTCGACCAGTGTGTGTTGCCAGTGATGACTTATGGCACAGAAACGTGGTCTCTCACTATGGGCCTTATTGGTAAGCTCCAAGTAGCCCAACGAGCTATGGAGAGGGCTATGCTCGGAGTCTCTCTGCGAGATCGAATCAGAAATGAGGAGATCCGTAGAAGAACCAAAGTTACCGACATAGCCCAACGGATTGGCAAGTTGAAATGGCAATGGGCAGGCCACATAGCGCGGAGGACTGATGACCGATGGGGTCGAAAAGTTCTCGAGTGGAGACCACGTACCGGCAAGCGCAGCGTAGGACGTCCACCCACAAGGTGGACGGATGACCTCATTAAGACCGCGGGATCGCGCTGGATGCAAGCCGCTTCCAACCGGTCTTATTGGAGATCCATAGGGGAGGCCTATGTCCAGCAGTGGACTTCTTATGGCTGATGGATGGAAGTATACGGCCCATTACTTAAAGACACTGGCAGGTGACATACTCGTATAGTTACTGTACCAGCCTTTTAGATAGTCCACTACTGAACAGACTTACCCACGAAAGGTGATTGGGCTATATCCACCACGCTGGCCCAGTGCGGATTGGTGGATATAATATATAACAAGAATAACGCCATCAAATTTCTTCAACGGACGTAAGCGGGTTAAGTACCTCACGATGTACAAATATTTAATTGGCCTTAAGTTTAGATTATAAGTGATTTTATTGTTTTTTAAGGTTTAATAAAGAAATAAAATAAAAATTAAAAATGTTTTCCTTCACAGAAAAGCCAGTGGTGTGTAGGTCCTTACATAACTTCCAAAGAACTCATTGATACGGTACCGGGATTTGAAACCACAACCTCACGAATTATAGGCGAGTGTCAATACCACTAGACCACCACGGCTTCACTTATACTCGTATATGTACTTATTCTTATATTAGAATAATAATCTTGCTCTGGCAGTGTTTCGACATCGATATAAAATAGATTTACTAAGGTAGGTAAAGGAATACTAAAATAACATAAATGATGCAGTTTCTATCATTTGTTTAATTAAACTTTTTTACCGATTATAATTATTTATTAAACAACATTTAAGTCTTAAAGAGAAACTTATGTCTATAACTTAGATCCTAAGTTCATATTTTATAAAGTTGCAATTTCTTCTATTCATAGATTATCAAAATAAGTGTGAATTTTGAAAGTAATACAATACGTAGGGGATATAAGAAGTAGATGAATAATAATAAATAATAAAATTTTGAATAATAATTAATTGCTTTTAAATAACATAAATCTTGTTATAAAGTACTAAATAAGTCCATTATAAAAGGAGATTTTAGGTACGATATACTACTATATATTTAATGAATACATTTAGTTAGTTATCACTAACTTGTAGACTGAGTTTTTTTTAAATGCTTACATTACAAAAATAAATGTAAGTAAATTGCAACTTTATAACACCGCATACTCGTATTTTTAATCGCCAAATATAACTTACAATTTTTGGAAAACATTAGAGTAACTACACAGATTTAACAATAATTTACAAAATCAATTGTTTTTCTCTAAATTCACATTACACAGGTAGATAATACGTATCTAGTTGTTACATTGTTGAAACATTCATTTTTGGTAGGACTTTAATAATACAAAAATAGGTAGGGAGGTCGGCAAATATTTGAATTACCTAATGTTGCATTTTTATCAAGTAGGTACATTCAGAAGGTTACGTCGTATAAATAATACGGAAAACTTCAAAAAAGTTACATAGAAGTACAGTAAGTTACAGTACATCTTTAAATGGACATTTTACTGTTTGTACACAGATATAATTTTGTATTGAATAACTTACATCATGTGAATATTACTTTAAACATTTTTGACTCCAGTTGTAATTTTGAAGATCGATGAAAACATATCAATGTACAATTACAAGATAAATTTAAAATTCTTTAGAAAAGCTGCAGACTCACGTTAATAACTTAATAGCAAAATACCTTATTTCTTTGTCAACGATAGATTTACTTTAATAACAAAATGAAACAATCCAGTCCAAGATTTAGAATTTTACATCGCCGTTGAAAACTTACGGAATATAAACTTATTTACCTAATTAGCTGTCAGACAAACAAAATAAGACATTGCAGTATTCGCAGCACTCTAAAGATTCGCTGTAATCAAATATACATTTGCCAATTAGATTCATTAGAAATTTTAAAACATAACAGATACCTAATACAATTTTTCTTGTGAAAATTGGCTGGTGTTTTCACAAGAAAAACGTCTCTAGAAGCCTTTAAATATTTGTGAGTAAATAAACATACCTCTAACAAGAAAGAAGTTAATTGGAAAAATATCTACAAAATACCCGAAGTAACCGTGTGTGGCGTAAGTTTTCAAACAAAATAACAGTTTACATATCTTCATACGTGTCAGGTTCAGAAGAAGGGTCTTCCGACCGCTTGCCGAGTCCGAAGCTAAACCTGTGTAGGTCTCTCTCTCTTTTTCCTAGGCCGAAGTTGAATTTGCTGCTCAATCTCTTGCCTAGGCCGAAGTTGTAGGTTCTGGCGCGCTTGCCGAGGCCGAAGTTATACAGCGGCAGCCGTTTGCCAAGGCCGAAACTGTACATGCGAGCTCGCTTCTCTTCTGACGTCTCGTCTTCGGAAAAGCGCTTGCCAAGGCCAAAACTGTAGGGACGTGCACGTTTCTCGTATTCTGAAAGTTAAATTATTATCTATTTACTGGTGAATTTGCAAAATGTTGCCTATCTGTGTAAACAGGATCGGCCTTATAAAATACGTGGCATAATAAAGGTGTGCACTTTCTGTGAAAAAATACAAAAAGGATATGATGTGCCTTAGTGCCGCGTACTAACTGCTCAAATACTCATCATCATCATTATTTTCAGCCATAGGACGTCCACTGCTGGACATAGGCCTCTTCTATGGATATCCAAAAAGCCCAGTTGGAAGCGGCCTGCATCCAGCGCGTTCCTGCGGTCTTAATTATTTCGTCGGTCCATCTAGTCGGTGGACGTCCTACGCTGCGTTTGCTGGTGCGTGGTCTCCATACGAGAATTTTAGGTACTGCCCCATCGAGCATCAGCTCTTCGAACTAATACTCGGGCGAGGCTAATTTCTGTTCTAATCTGTTATTATTTTGACAGACCAAGACCGAAGTTTGTCTCTGCTCGAGCATTCGAGTTGTCAGTACGAGGCTCATGATTAATTATTTTAAGAAACCTATCATCTAAACAGTAAAGAGTACATTTTCTTATGATTAGGTTGTAATAACCTTATTCTTACTAATATTATAAATCCGAAAGTATAGTATTTGTTGGTTTGTTCCCCTTTCACACAACAATGGAGCAACAGTTCTTGATTTTTGGCTTGGATTTAGTTTGAAAAACCGAAAGTGACATGAGCTACTTTTCATCCCAGAAAAATAAAATGTCCCCATGGAATAGCACAAAATTTTTCAACTACCGCGTGGGCGAAACCACGGGTACAAACTAGTTTTTAGGGTTCCGTACCCAAAGGGTAAAAACGGGACCCTATTACTAAGACTCTGCTGTCCGTCCGTCTATCCGTCTGTCTGTCACCAGGCTGTATCGCATGAACTGTGATAGCTAGGCAGCTGAGATTTTCACAGATGATGTATTTCTGTTGCCGCTATAATGACAAATACTAAAAACGTAATAATAAAATAAACATTTCAGGGTGGCTCCCATACAACAAATGTATTTTTTTTTTTTGCCGTTTTTTGCTCCATATTAATAACGGCAACAGGTAGACGCTTTAAATGGGGCTAAGAGGGGTTCCCATAGTGTACGGAACCCTTCGTGCGCGAGTCCAACTCGCACTTGGCCAATTATTTTTTTTATATAATTACCATTTTCATCGTCGTACTGCTCAAAGAGCTCCTGTAGCGCGGCTTCGTTGAGGTCGTTGGTGTTAAGGCCTTCTTCTTGCACGTCGTCTACTGACCGCTTGCCAAGGCCGAACGAGTACGGGCGAGATCTGCCAAAGATTAAACCGACTTTATTATTTGAATTTAGAAAGTTTACGGACGAACTATTTTTATTTATAATACTTTCCACACTTGAGTTATCTCAAAATGTTATTTTCGTGATACTTGGTTCAAAAATTTGTCGTGGTTGCAGAATTTGAACCTGCATAACTGATATTTGGGATCCCGTTGCTTTACCAATTAAGCTAGGCCACACTCTCACGCTCACGTCAAATTACTTTGAAGTTTTCATTTACCAATTTATTTAAAAATCTACAGTACAATTAATAAATGAGTTTTAAGAAAAACTAAATTATTTTCATGAAATCTTTTTTCCAAGCCGGAGGCTTTTATCTGACGGCTTCCTTGTACTCAGAGACGTGCGTAATGGTCTAGAGATGTAAATACGCTAGTCAATATTGAAGTTACGATACCGGGAGCATTTTTACGGGCGCTACGCGATCTTGTAAGTCAGAAAGGGCCTAGTGTACAGTATTATGTGCTTCCGCTTACTAAGTTTATGATAACAGGACCTGTTTTAAACCGGCACTACGCGGTTTCTGCTGTCTGGCAAGAGAAACTAAATTTTTTTCTTCAATATCTCACTTTTACAAGCCCAAAGTTATAAACCGGCAGTCTTTTGTATTCTGACACGTAGCTGTGAGCGCGCTTGCCAAGACCGAAGTTATAGTGTTGGGGAACGTTTTTCCACGGGCGCTACAAGGTCTGCGGAGTCAGTGATGTGCTTTGTGTGCTAAGTTTACGCTTACTAATTTTATAGTTATGGTATCTGAAGCATTTTAAACTGACACTAAGCCCAATTTTAGAAGCGCCATCGTAAATTTAATAGCAACGTAAAAAGTTTTCTCTCTATCGAATGCCTAAAGTGAAAAAGAAACAGAAATAGTCTAGTTAGCTATTTTAATTACGATGGCGCCTCTAAAATTGGCCTACTATATGGCTTCTGGTGTTTGCCAAGATAGGTAAATTAAACGATTTTCTACAAGATCTCACCTTTTTCCAAGCCCAAAGTTATAAACCGGCAGCCTTTTGTATTCAGAGACGTAGCTGTAAGCGCGCTTGCCAAGACCGAAGTTATAGTGTGGGGAGCGTTTCTCCACGGGCGCCACATGGTCTTGCAAGTCTGCAGGGTCAGTGATGTGCTGGGTGTCGTGGTCACCACTGGAAGCATCGCTCTGGACACGCTCCGGTGCGCAGAGAGCCGCTCCAAGGAACAGGAAACAGACGGGTAGAGACTTGGATAGCATTCTGAAACAAAGAAATTAAATATCTTTAAGTACCCATTTCAGTGCCGTAGCCGTGGTGGTCTAGTTGTAGTGACACCCGCCTTACAATCGTGAGGTCGTGGGTTCAAAACCCGGTCCCGTGCCAATGAGTTTTTCGAAATTTATGTACGGAATTTAACACCACTAACACACCGTGAGGCAATTTAACCTTCATACGTCTCATATGCAAGGGAATGTTGCATGATCTTCAGGCATTCCTGTCATCTGATTACGATTATGTTGTTGTATGGAAGTACCTATACTTAATTATAACCGTGTTTGACATTGTATATTTTTCTTTAAAATTGAGTATAAAGAAACCTAGCAAATCGCTTGTCTGACGTTGAATATCACGCATGCATATGACAAATCAGCGCTTCCGAGAAATTAATTCCACATTATTATTATATACTACGGGACTCATCGCGCACTCAAACTACGAGATAAATAAATACCTCATCATCCCGACGTTTTCACCGAGTTGCATCGATCGTGGTCACGGGTAGACTGGAATGTGAAACAGCTGGTACCGCCAATTCAACTTGAACTTGCAAAATTGTCACTCCGACACAACACTGACGGTATCTAATAATGTGTTGCTACCTATACCTACACTACGCTATTTACATTTCTTTACAACAGGATTCCACGACGCCAATAACTTAAATCCATCCTCCCGGTTGAAATTGTTATGTTTTTTGATTTCCACCGCTTCACGAACTATTCTTGAAAAATAGTGTCGATCCGTGGAGAGGACTTTTGGGTCGTGGAGCTCGATCCAATGACCAGTACCTCAGCCAAGCAAATGCTCAGCTATAGCAGACTTCTGTATCTGGCGGTTTTTGACTGCCGCGATATGTTCTTTGATCCGTTCAGCAATAGTACGCTTCGTTTGACCTATGTAGGAACTACCGCAGCTGCTTCCCATCCCGTAGTACATAATAATAAATGTGTTCAAATCGCGAAAGTTTAAAAACAATCATTCCACATTGATTTCATTTGCGTTTTGTAAAGTTACGGACGGTTACATGAATAAATAAACATTGTGATTTGCGGTTGCGTGACAAGACGCATTGAAATGCAAATCTTTTTATTTTCTTGTTGTTGTCGATCAAAAGCGAGTTTAAATAGCTTCGGTAAACTAAACTTCTTCCAGGAAATATGCGGCAGAATTCCATAACGTAACAAAACTGACAATGATATAATTATTTTGTGAATTGGTTATTTTTCAGTAAATACATTGCGCATCAGTATAACTAAATGTCAATGTCGCTGTTTCAAATAGAAACCACGCACTGGCACAGCGTAGGACGTCCAACTATAACGTGGAGGTTAATGGTGCGACCGCTTAGAACTGCCCTTATTGGAACTCGATTGAGAAGACCTATGTCCAACAGTGGACGTCCTCCAGCTGACTGCCTCGGTGTCTCAGTGGTTAGTGAGCCTGACTTCTCGATCGAAGAGGCGTGGGTTCGATCCCCACCCAGGGCAGACATTTATGTGATGAACATAGGTGTTTGCTCTGTGTCTGGGTGTTATTTAGGTACTATCTATATAAGTATGTTTTTAAAATATGTATGTCGCAATCAACTGGTAACACGGGACGCAAGCGCCACCTTCTGGCGTTCGATGGAGTCAAGATTCACCGGCTGAGCGGAGCGCACGACACACTTTTGCGTGGCTGTCGGCCAGAACGGTTGATATTGAACCATCGCGCGTTCCTATTATATCATCCTACCTATAGTTGTGTCACTACTAATAACGTTTCTTCTAAAATTCATTGGACATTATGATTTGATCGAAGTGAACTGCTTGTTTCGTTGTTTCAACATTACCCAACGACGCCCACTGTTAAGAAACCAGGAATGATGGACCCTTCTGGTGCCGATGACACTGGAACTAAGAACCCTGCTGATGATGCAGAACCTACTACCCCGTCATGTATATGTAGTATATCAGTCTCTGGCAGCCATAATACAAGCTTCTCTTAGTTTGGCGTTTGGGGTCAGAGACCGTGTGTAAGACAAAAAAAAGCTGATATTAAAATGATGAGATTGTTCACCTCTTCTCTGGTGTTCTTTATTTTTGTAATCAATACGTCTGCCCTTTCCAAAATTCAAAGATATCGACGACGCTCAAACCTTTATCAATCTTAAACACATAAAAGATTGTTTTACAAATTCCCAATTCTACTTACAATGTTTTTTTAGGATGATGCCATAATCCGCGTCCACCCATGACGTGTTGAAATTTCTATAAGATAAACGAAAGTCCTTTTAAACTTTGTTTAAAGGTGAGCTATAATTGAATCGGTACGCTTATCTCAGGCTTTTACTCACTATTACCGAAATCTGAAATCTTAATCTAAAATAATGACTATCAACTATAACAGTGAATTTCTTAGATGACTGGCTCTGTTCTGCATTGTGAATCCTTTATGCATGTTCCGCAAAATCAGTCACTACCTACTTACTGATATGATTGTTCTGCTTACCCGCTTTTATTACGGCAACTAGTGCCCACAAAAAAATATATGTTTGTAAACAAGATTTTATAAGACTTCATAGGTACTACACCTCAGCGCCATTAAATATATTTCTCTTGGTATCTCCCGGGCGCCCAAGATACAGGCTTAGCCTAGTTTGGGGCCCACAGATATTATCTTATTGTATCTCATTGTTCTGCGTGAAAATATGTATACCTACCTAATGTTGTATAAGTCAAATTAATAATGTATTTGTATTTTATGCATGCGCTTTTAGGATTAGTTAGTAAAAAGGAATTATGTAATTGTTCTTTTGGTAATAAAATGATTTATTTATTTATTATTTACTAACCCCGTCCCGGCTTTGCCCGGTTATGGTCCGTTCCATAACGGCTGAGATTGGATCAGTTGAAAATCTATTAAAAATTTGGCACAAGTAGTAAAAATAAATTTTCAGCGCGCATTTATTATCTTATAAACAACCAGAATATGGTGATATTTTTTAAACAAACCTATTAGGTTATTATATTATTAGTCAAAGGTCGTCGCGACCCTCGTCGAAAAAAATCAGTTGTTTCATTCAGATCGTCTATACCGAGTTGCAATTTTGTATGGAACAGCTAATAATTTTTTCTCGAATTTTGAGTTTGCCTCATAAAAACAGGTGTTCATAATGATGGTCTTAATAATCCTCTTTCGTCTTAGTGCAGGAAAAGCAGATAACTCTGTATAAGGCGAAGCTGGGACGGGCAGCTAGTTAGCTAGCTAGCACCATCGTAATTATTGTAATAGCAACGCAAAAAGTGTTCTTTTGTTCTCTATCTTTTGTTACGCAAATAGTGTTCGTATTTGCGTTTTTGCGTTTAGTGAAAAAGAAACAGAATTATTCCAATTAGCTATTATAAGTACGATTGCGCCTTCGTAATTGGGCCTATTTTAGATATAAATATATATGTATATATCATGTCAAAATGTGAAAAAAAGGTTGTTAGTACGGTCAAATTAAACAAAAGTAGAAAAATCATAATTTTGAAGATGGGGAACTTTAATATTTTTTTTATAATTATGTTTTGAACAACTTCACAAATTTTCAGCTTGTTGTGAATTAATGTAGCTTCGAATGTCTAAATTGTCCGGGCTATGTACTCCGTGGTAATGACGTAATCTCTTGATCCCATGGCTTTCTCTCAAGCTTCAAGCTAAGTAAATGAAAATAAGATAAACACGCGGAATAAACTGTCAGATGTCATGGAAGGGGACAGATTCGTTTCACTTAGGGGACCACATTTGGTATGGTTAGAACGTCCGGGGAAAAGATCCTAATTTGAGCCGGATTTGCGGAAACTTAGAGGGTCGGGAAATTTCCTGTCTTTAGTGCATAAGTCACTAAAAGTAGTTCTAGTAGTCTTTTTGAAGTTCACTCCACTCGAATGGTAGTACAAATTCGCAAAATGCTACGATTTAAGCAAGTCAGCAGATACGAGTATTATAATCCTTACTAATCCTTACTAATAAAATATTATAAATCCGTAAGTGCGTTTGGTACTTTTTTACTCTTTCACGCAACAACAGACAGAAATAAGTAAAAAAGATAGACCCGTAGTGTTTGGGCACGTTTTACTTGTCTTGACTAGCACTCTGCTGCTACATGATAGTTAAGACCTCAAAAGATTGTATTTTTAAAAAGTTATATTTTTATATTTGATTCAATTGATTTCCTGTTTCCCGCGCATAGGGCAAGGACATTGTTTAAAAAGTATTTAAATTTTCTAAAGATGTTTATAATAAATTTCAATTTAGTTATATTTATTTTGAGTATTTATTTCCATGTATATATCTTGTCCCCGATTTCCAGCCCAGTGTGCATACTCATGGTTCAATAGAACCATGCGTTTTCCATTGCCAAAAATTCCTTCTACTTTCCTTTATCTTACTTCGTTATATGTACAATATATCTGTTGGTTGGTGCAATTTCAGCGAACTATTCGAAATCTAAAAAAATAAAATCGTTCCATACGTGCATACTTTTTTGATTATTGTTGATTTTTAAAAACGGCTCAGCTGATTTCGATAAAATTTAAATGGGACCACCTTTGAAGTATGACCAAACAAACAAACAAAAAGTTAAAAATCATGTCTTATTCAAAATAGACTTATATTTAAAAAATAAAATATGAAATGCAAGACAAAAGTACCAGGCGCCCAGAAAAAAACAGAGCTTAACTACTTTTTCAATAGTGTAGGCACGGTAAAGATATTATTACCGTGGTATAGGCTATGTTCTCATCGATGGGTCCTGAGTTTTTCCCAATGAAGTTAATTTCCTCGCATTATTTGAGTAAAGTACTACAAGCCTTGGCCACAACTGGGCATTGATGGACTCACGTATGTGTGCCTCGGCTTTGCCTCGGCCCCCAACTCCTATCAATGCTTCTGTTGCTGGCTGCTACAGTAATGCAGCAGGCGAGTTGGTGGTCAAGCACAGACTCAGAGTTTAAAAAAAAATGTAATGTACTAAGTATTTTAACACCCGAAGAAAAAACGACGGGGTGTTATACGTTTGATGTGTCTGTGTGTGTGAGTCTGTCTGTGTCATCGTAGCTACCAAACGAATGAACCTATTTATATTATGTTTCTTTTTCTTTTGAAAGGTGAATTAGTCCGGATTTTTTTTTAATATGTTTTATCAAAATCGGTTTAGTCGTTTCAGAGTTATCAGCTTTTTGATAGCTGTGATAGAAATGTTATTGCGTTAAGGGTTTTTAATTTTTTTAATTTAATCTTGTTGTGTTGCATTTGCATGTACCGATACTAATATGATAATATTATACTCGTAGGTATTCTCCGGTCATAAATGGTAATAATGTACAAAATTGTGTCGATTTCTGGCAAAACTACAAGTCCTTTGAAAATAAATGGTATGGCAAAGCTGTGTGTAAAAAAAGATCTTCAAATTTGTATTCACACTCTTTTCACATAATCTCAAACTTTATGTGTAAAACAAAAATAGTGCAAAATAAAGTGTAGTTTTGCCGGAAATAGAGATAAACCGTTTTTTAAACGGTTTTATTTAGCTCACCCCGTTTGTTTTTTATTATTTATTATTCTTGGGTCAAATTTAGTAATTCAAATTTCACCCTCTTCCTGTCAACCGATTAATCTGAAATGTTGTATACACTTTGGATTTTGGTGACAATACAATTATGTTTATTCATTATCATTATAAATTCAAGATGGCCGCCGCTACAAAATGGCGGATAATTTATGTTTTATTAATCCCATCAATATGGGTATCAAATGAAAGGGCTCAACAATGAGAATACAATATACTATAAAAAATTGAAATCCAAGATGGCGGCCGCTACAAAATGGCGGATAACGTATGTTTTATCAATCCCATCAATATGGGTATCAAATGAAAGGGCTCAACAAGCAGAATACAATATACTATAAAAAATTGAAATACAAGATGGCGGCCGCTACAGAATGGCGGATAACGTAGGTTTTATCGATCCCATCAATATGGGTATCAAATGAAAGTGCTCAACCAGTATAATACAATGTACTATAAAATTAAAATCCAAGATGGCGGCCTCTACAAAATGGCGGATAACTTAGGTTTTATCAAATCCATCAACATGGGTATCAAATGAAAGGTCTCAACAAGTAGAATACAATTTACTATGCAAAATTGAAATCTAAGATGGCCGCCGCTACCAAATGGCTGATAACAATTTTTTATCAATCCTACCAATATGGGTATCAAATAAAAGGGCTTGATGAAAGAAGAATGTTGCCTTTAATACTATCATGGGCTTCTACAATACATAAAATGCAGGGCAGCACTGTGGATCACGCAGTCGTATACTTAGGTGCGAAACTGTTTGAAGAAGGTCAAGCCTACGTGGCTCTTAGTAGAGTAAGATCTTTGCAGGGACTACGTATAGAGGAGTTGGACTGCAATAAACTAACGGGCAAGAAACCTTGCAATAATGAAGCACTAAATTAATTAAACAGAATGCGAAATAAAAAATAAAAAACTAGAAAATAAAAATAGGTAAAAAAGCTTTTTAAGTTAAACGGTTTTATGTTAAACATACATTGCAATGTTTAAGATAAATGTACTAAAAACCAAAAAATAATAAAATAGATACAGTCGTGGGAATTATAAACATATGCATAGACTAGACTAAAATAAAACCGTGGGGCACGTCAATTGTCTACAAATTATCGACTTAATGTGCGATAGAAGAATCGTTTAATTCGTCGTTAAAATAGGCAGTTGGCCCGCAGACGGTGAGGAAATTACTTACTATTTTCTTGCTCATGGAAATTCCAATAGTTATACACTCGATGTAAATAAAAGAGATGTTTCAACTAGTTTATCGTTGGACATTCACACTGCTGGCTGGCGGGGAATCGTTTCACTGCTCGTAGTTTGTCTTTAATCGACAAAACATGTGATAAAAGGACTACTCGCTCACCACTATGAAACCCTAAAACTCGCTTATAATCGAGCTTACTAGATTGTTTCCACATTCTAGCCCTACTTATCACACGTCCATCGTTGTCGGTTGAACAACTGCCTAATTATAGTGTAACATTACAAAACAAACATTTTAATCAACGATTGTAGACAATTGACTTACCCCACGGTTTTATTTTAGTCTAGTCTATGCATATGTTTATAATTCCCACGACTGTATCTATTTTATTATTTTTTGGTTTTTAGTACATTTATCTTAAACATTGCAATGTATGTTTAACATAAAACCGTTTAACTTAAAAAGTTTTTTTACCTATTTTTATTTTTAACCTTTAACTCGCCCCCTCTTAACCTTCGCGACCTCAGATCGCCCGTAATTAATTGTTCCTATCATCTTTTCTCTTACTTTTAAAATAGGTTTCATCATCAAATTCTTGTTTTGAATAAATATTTAGTGTATTCCCGCTCTGTCGTAGTCATATAAGTTAAGGGTACCATTCAAAATCCAAATTAAATCAAAAAGTAACGCCTGATTCAATAAACTAGGTTTCATCATACTATATTTTTTTTCTGTTTCAAAAATTATCTTCCTTGATCTATACTCTCTTGACTTCTTGACTCTAATTTTTGTATGCCCAATTATTTTTGTATTTTTCTCCAGATAAAATACTCGTATAAGCATCGATCAGACATTATGTCCGGATACCAATCACAGCTATCATTATTGATGAGCCTTTCTTCCGCCAGACTCGTTACGAATGTTACGGATAATATTTATTCATAAACACGATATAGGCCGAAACTTCACCAAAACACGAAATATCGTTTTATTTATAAACTAGCGACCCGCCCCGGCTTCGCACAGGTGTATTATACATATAAACCTTCCTTAAATCACTCTATCTATTAAAAAAATCCGCATCAAAATCCGTTGCGTAGTTTTAAAGATATAAGCATACATAGGGACAGACAGACAGGGAAGCGACTTTGTTTTATACTATGTAGTGATGCTGTGCTATATTGTTCGCTCGAAAATAGATGATTAATGTTCTATCATTTATGACAAAAGATAAATTGCCTTACTACATTGTATTTATCCCCTCGAAGAAGAAACATAGTATGGTCAACAAAACATGTGCTCTTACTAGGTCTTGTAAGCATGCGCATACGTCTTAGCGGGCAATCGGTAAAAATAGAGACACAGAGCTTTGTAGGTAACAGCATGTAAACCGTAAGTTTATTGCAGAACTGCCATAGTTTATCCAAGAAATGATACGAGTATCTTTATTTCTAGAAGTTTGGCAAGTTTTTATGAAGTGGACTTGAGAAATACAGCGTTATTTATTTTCGTTATGAGATAAGAATAATGTGTCCAAATCACGAAAGTTTTTAAAATAGAAAACAATACCTACTAATCCAAGGACTTTTTACCCTAAATGGATTGAGCACTGGCGAAATTTGACTCAAAGGTAGCTTATGAAAATGTAATCTTAATACGTTGCAATAAAACATAGCGTCGTTGCAAATTTAAAATCTCATGTGCAAAAAGTAACATTTTGAGAAAAGCAAAAAAAAAAAAAAAACTGATCAACAGTTCTTAGTAGGCCTTCACATAAGGCAATTTATTTAATGCACCGTGTGTCAGTAAAATATTAAGATAATTCACATAAGAGTTTTTGCAAACGATAGCTCCTAAAACAATCTTGCAAAAAATTTGAAAATCTAATTTAAGTATAAGAAAAATTTCACATGGGAGGTTTCAAATTTGCAACGACGTATATTCCTTTAAAATGACATAAGAGAGACACCGTGCCGAGTGAGAGCTATAATAGAGAGTTTATGTAATACATCCATAACCTAATCAAAATCGGTTTCCCGAAGTTATGCGGTAACACAAAAAACAGCTGAATTTGATCCGTTTTTGTAGCTGAAAATTCCATAATACTATAAAAAATGTATTATTTTTTTTAATTTTACGTAGGCACGTAACGCATCTACATTTTGATAGAGAATCAGGGCGCAAGTAATTTCCCCGGGATAATCTCATACTATCACCTGCTTTACATATCTAAAACTCAATCTAGCAGGGAACAATAAGTCGACGAACTATTAGCATTCGGTCTGCCAGACCGCTGTTGTCCAGGTTTACAAGTTTGAAGATCAACTTCATTCAATCAGTGTGGTTTTCGGAAGTTTGCAAATTCATTCGAAGATTGTATAGCGTCTATTATACTTTATATAATATACTTTACAGTGTCTTGTAAGATAAGTGTGTGCGTTAGTGTTTTGCTCTTATTTATTGTGCGTACGAGTTTTATAGTTACTTTGCATTTTGATTTTATGTGGAAGAAATCGTAATGTTGATTTAATTTTCAAAATGCCCCATTCCATTGCTCTTTGTGTAGTCGCTATTTTATTTTAGTAGGTATATAATATAATTATATTAAAATTAAAACCTTACCTTCTCCAAAATCGTCTCATGGACGCACATACGTAATGAATAAATAAAGAAATATAATAATAACATCATAAAAAGTTTATTTTTAAGTAACTAAGACACCTTGTTTCACATTTATCTGTAGGTATGCAGGTTATAAAATCACTAAATAGTTATCAAATTATTTATAACATTGTAATTATAAATCAACAACAAATTAAGTTAGGTAAAGTTTCTGCATATTCACTAAAACTAGTCATGACAGAAATGCTTCACGCAAAATCGTGAGTAAATAAATTTAGTAATTCAGTTAATCAATTCCTTTGCGAAAAAATGGTCTATGTCATATTAATTTTAATTTAAATAAAGGTCTTGTATTTATTCAACAAAGGTCTATTGTAGTCCAAATCTTCACAGGATATTAATTTACGTCAGTTGTTAATTAGACTGTCCAGGGTGAGCACTTAGCGCTTTCAAGTAACTAGTACTGAACATGAAAGTGCTTTTATAGCATGATTTTTTCAGCTCCTAAAACATTTTTCTCTGTTAAAATATTTTGTTGTAAAAATTTTTTTTGTATATTTTTGTTTAGGTATGTATAGTACTAAAGGTCACTTTAAGCCACTTTTATTTAGTAAATAATGGTAAAATTCTTCCAGAAATTCAATTTTTTAATTTATTTTCCATATATAGCTGCGATTTTTTTCTCCCTCTTATTAGAGCTATAAAGATATATATTTATTTACTAAGTTATTAAAATTTATTTAGCGTCCAAACCCAATCGAAAGTCTAAAGCGAAACCTAGTCCAAGTATACAAATAATTTCAATAGAATAGTGCAGTTTGATTATTTTTAGATTTCTTTGCGATCACCAAAGTTAAACAACGTACTTCACGGCCAGTCTTGGATGGGTGACCGCGGCTGGCATTTACAACTGAGCGCTACCGTGGCTCGGATGACACGTTAAATTGTGGGCCCCGGTTTGGCCATATCAGGGGTTCAAGTAGCTTAAAACCTGTCATCTCATTAGGGCTAACCGGATGGTTAAATAGGCTGGATAGCACAAAGGCGAAACGAACTTACTTTTTTACAAGCTTTTATTTAACTTGCAATGGATGTAACTATGTATTTATGTAAGTTCGGGTGGAATCTTGCAAGTTAAATTTGACCAACTTCCCAGTTTCCAATTGAGTTGAAATTTTGCACGCAAATGTAGGTATATCACGTGACAATGCAATAATATGGTACCATGGTAAACACGACGACCGGTCCATCTTGTTTAGTACAGAAGATCCCATCCCAAATAATCCATCCATCCATCCATCAGCCATAAGAAGTCCACTGCTGGACATAGGCCTCCCCTATGGATCTCCAATAAGACCGGTTGGAAGCGGCTTGCATCCAGCGCGATCCTGCGGTCTTAATGAGGTCATCCGTCCACCTCGTGGGTGGACGTCCTACGCTGCGCTTGCCGGTACGTGGTCTCCACTCGAGAACTTTCCGACCCCATCGGTCATCTGTCCTCCGCGCTATGTGCCCTGCCCATTGCCATTTCAACTTGCCAATCCGTTGGGCTATGTCGGTAACTTTGGTTCTTCTACGGATCTCCTCATTTCTGATTCGATCTCGCAGAGAGACTCCGAGCATAGCCCTCTCCATAGCTCGTTGGGCTACTTGGAGCTTACCAATAAGGCCCATAGTGAGAGACCACGTTTCTGTGCCATAAGTCATCACTGGCAACACACACTGGTCGAAAACTTTCGACTTGAGGCACTGAGGTATGTCGGACGAGAAGACGCTACGCAATTTTCCGAACGCTGCCCAGCCGAGTTGGATTCGGCGATTGGCCTCTTTCTTGAAGTCGGACCTACCTAACTGGACTACTTGTCCTAGGTAGACGTACGAGTCAACGACTTCAAGAACCGAGTTCCCAACAGAGATCGGGGTGGGTACAACATGGGAATTACACATAACTTTCGTCTTGTCCATGTTCATCTTAAGACCCACCTGTTGAGAAACCCGATTGAGGCCTTCGAGCATCGTGCTGAGCTCTTCCATCGATTTTGCCATGACTACTATATCGTCGGCAAACCGAAGGTGAGTGAGGTATTCGCCATTGACATTGATGCCGAATCCTTTCCATTCCAGGAGCTTGAAGGCGTTCTCCAAAGTAGCCGTAAACAGTTTCGGAGAAATTACGTCTCCCTGTCTTACGCCTCTTTTCAAAGGGATCGCCTTGGAACTCTCTTCCTGTACTCGGACCGACATAGTGGCGTTATTATACAAGCACTTCAACACTTCGATGTACCGATAGTCAATACGGCATCGTTGGAGAGACTCGAGCACAGCCCAAGTCTCGACCGAATCAAAGGCTTTCTCATAGTCCACAAACGCTAAGCAAAGTGGCAAGTTATACTCTTCGGTCTTCTGTATAACCTGCCGCAGCGTATGAATGTGGTCCATGGTGCTAAAGCCCTTTCGGAAACCGGCTTGTTCGGAAGGCTGGAAGTCATCAAGCCTGCGCTCGAGACGGTTCGTAATGACCCTTGAAAACAGCTTATAAACATGGCTCAGAAGCGAGATGGGTCTGTAGTTCTTCAATAAGGTGTTGTCACCTTTCTTGAAAAACAACACCACCACGCTTCTGTTCCATGCTTCTGGCGTGATGCCCTCGAGGATGACGGTGTTGAAAAGCTTCTGGAAGACTTTTAGTACCGGTGTTCCACCCGCTCTCAGAAGCTCTGATGTGATACCGTCATCACCCGGCGCCTTGTTGTTCTTAAGCTGATTCAGGGCCATTCTAATCTCGTACAGGCTGATGTCCGGGATATCTTCGGTGAAGTGTCGGGTCAGCTTGGCTCTTGGATCTTTGGCCGCGCTGCTAACAGGCTTAGCGACCGAAGCGTATAGCTGTCCATAGAACCTTTCAATCTCCTCTAATACCTCTGCCTTGGTCGACGCTATACTTCCATCTTCTCTCTTCAGCTTTGTCAATTGGCTTTGCCCAATAGACAAATCTCTTGCGAACACTTTGGAGCCTTTGTTTCGCTCTATTGTCTTTTTAATGTGTTCAGTATTAAAAAGACGGATGTCGTGCCGCAAGGATTTCGAAATTTGTCTATTGAGACGCCTATATGACTTTGCATCATCGGAAGACTGCAATCTTAGCGAGCGTCGTTCGGCCATGAGATTTACAGTGTGATCGGAGAATTTCTGCGGTTTATTTGAACGGCGGGGTCTGAAGAACTTAGCACCCACCGTTTGGACAGTTTCTACGAGTCCGTTGTTGATCTCGTCCACCGACGCAAGGTTCTCTAGGCAAGCAAAACGATTCGAGAGCTCGAGCTGAAAGTCCTCGGGGTTTTGGATATGTTCACGAGTAGGTCGGAGCGTGGACTTCATCAGGCGGGACCTTTCGAGCTTAACATTAATATCTAATGTGCCTCGTACAATTCTGTGATCGCTGCCGGTTTTCACCCTGTGGATCACGGAGACATCATTAAATATTCGTCTCTCGGTGGTCATGATGAAGTCTATCTCGTTTCTCGTGGAACCATCAGGGCTCATCCAGGTCCATTTCCTGTGAGGCGGCTTCTGGAAGAAAGAGTTCATCATAAAGAGTTCCTCTCTCTCCAGAAAGTCAGCCAGCCTCTGGCCCCTAGGGTTCCGTTGCCCATATCCAAATTGCCCCACCCTCAGCTCATCGTCGTTTTTTCTGCCCAACTTTGCGTTGAAGTCCCCCATAACAACAGTGAAGTGGGTCTTAGACATATGAATGGCCCGACTTACGTCCTCATACATAGTCTCCACTTCATCATCTGGGTGTGACGATGTCGGTGCGTATACCTGAATGACCTTCAGCGAATACCTCTTGGATATTCTGAGTATTAGGTATACCACCCTGCTTGACACACTTTCGATGGTAATAATGTTGTTGGTGAGGGACTTGTGAACGAGAAAACCAACACCACCTTGGGACCGTTGGTCACCTTCCCGGTAGTAAAGCAGGTTGCCGGAGTTTAAGGTTATCGTGTCCTCCCCCTCTCTACGGACTTCAGACAACCCCACAATATCCCAACGCAACCTACTCAACTCTTCTTCCAGCTCAGCAATCTTCTCGTCAGTCCTCAACGTGCGCACGTTGTGTGTTACCAGGGCCAGTCGTCGTTTACAGGAGTGGTAGCCGGGCGTCTGCCAGCGATTCTTAGCACCCCCTTCTCCGCCGTTACCGGGGCCGCTACCGTAGCCCCGGGCTAGCGGAGCTGCTGGGGACTGGGGGCCTGGTCTATTTGATTTTTCCATATTGGGGTTTTTGCCCATAATCGCCGCGCTGGGCAGGCGTGGTGGCGATCGCAGAAACGTAGCTTCGCGACAGGGATGCTGCTCCCCATCCCTGCCCTGTGCCATTTTAGCTACGTTTTAGTCGTAAATAATAATATTAGTAAAATGTGAAAAAAAAAAAAAAATGTTATGTAAACCAGACGAGTATATTGTGGATCAATATTATGCAATATTTTTTTGTAATAGTATAAGGTTCCATTAATAACAATAAAGTTATCTTATCTTATCATGGCTACCTTCCGACTCAATCATCAGATCAGCTGATCTGCTGAGCCGTTTTTGAAAAATCAACAATAATGAAAAAATGTATGAGTACATCAATTAAAGCGAACTATTTAAATTTTGCACACGATGGAAGTTGGTTTTGCCATTTTTTGCAAAAATAATTATTTATCCTTATTAATGTGGAATTCCGCGAGAGATATGGTGAATTGGCCACTTGGCCAACTAAAATCTATTTTTGTCTATTCTAAAATCTATTCAGTTCAATAAAGCAAATCTATGATTTGATTAAGTAACCTCAGTTACCAATTGTTTGGGCAGGAATTCGTGCAAAGAGGGTCTGCAGGTTTAATATAATAATAGACTGTATTATAGTTTGAAAGTTTGCCAAACCGACCAGTGGTGAGCTTCGAGTCTTCACTATTTTAAGGTACCTAACGATATCGTACCATATCATTATCGTGCTAGGCACGTACTTATCAGGCACAGAAATACTTATTTTTCACAAAAAATGGCAAAACCGCCTTCCATCGTGTACTAAATTCGAATATTTCGCTCGAATTGTTTACATTATTGTTGTTTTTTTCAAAAACAGCTCGGCCGATTTCTGTAAAAATTAAATTTGTTCTCGCCATGCACCGTGATAACGAATGTAGACCAGACTCTCGGCGGCGTTCCGTTTGCAACAATTGCGGATCCGTTTGCAACAATCTGACTTCTGATATATACAGATCTTAGACAGCCTATAAACAGATGTTGCCAACCAGTTTTGTGGTCCCCTGCCACCCCCACCCCCTTTTTGCAAACGGAACTCCACTCAGTGTCCGGTCTAATGTATTCGCGGCGAGCGATGCCTGCGCTTGCGGGCTGTTTACCAAACATAAGTTACAAATAAGCACCTTACACTTTCAAACGCTAGTAGGCATTGCAAGTAACTTGTAATTGTAAATTGTAGGTAACTTAAGATAAATCCCTTGAGGCTTTGGGTAAACTGATCTTTGTTTTTGTATACGTTGCGCAGACTACCAAAACATTCAGCTGTTGTTATGAGAGATCATTATCTTGACGATCTCTTGGCGGGATTATCTACGGGGTGTAGGAGTCTCTAGACGATGGCCATTCTAGGTTCTTGTATATCATTGTACTCATCATTGTAACCTATTTTTGTTAAATACATTATTATAAAAATACTTTTTTTGGGTTCCGTTCCCAAAGGGTAAAAACGGGACCCTATTACTAAGACTTCGATGTCCGTCTGTCCGTCTGTTTGTCTGTCACCGCACTGTATCTCATAAACCATGATAGCTAGGCAGCTGAAATTTTCATAGATGACGTATTTCTGTTGCCGCTATAACAACAAACAAAAAACAGAATAAAATAAATATTTAAGGGGGGCCATACAACAAACGTGATATTTAGGAGTTTTTTGCTCGCTAATTATAACGGCAAGAGGAATGGGGCTCCCATACGGTACGGAACCCTTCGTGCGCGAGTCCGACTCGCACTTGGCCGATTTTTTAACTTTTTAAATTCAAACTTTTGAGATCCTGACTGTCATATAGCAGCAGAGTACTAGCCAATACAAGCATAACGGCGACCGGTCTACCTTGTTTGGTCCATGAGATCCCATGGCACCTTCCGACTCCATCATAAGATCAGCTGATCCCATTTAAGTAAATAGGTATATCATTTCGAATTAAAAAAAAAATATTCTGTTCACAATTGGCAAATATATCGATGAACAATCGAACATAAACAAAAAAAAAAAACATACAGAATAACACAGAGCCTCCCCCTTTTTGGAAGTCGGTTAAAAATCACACGTGAATTTCCTAAAACTGTAATATAAAGTTTTGTTAATATTTCTTAACACAGTTTTTAGAACAAACAAAACAAACACGGGACTGAAACAAATGGTACCGTATATAATTTCTATACTTAATTCACTGCTGGGTATACCTATATAGAGAAGGCGGATGATGATGATGATGACGCAAAGCATTTACTTATACTACATTCTTCTCGAACTGTTGCTTTGCTATACAAATTCATTTCATCCAGTAATGAGAAATCGATAATAATAGAGCAATCTTGCCTTATTACTGAAATCCGTGTTTAGCGCGAATCAACCGCGGCAAAGAAGAACTATTTTCATCCCCTATTTTGTCTAATCTTGTATCATTTCCTTACAACGTCTTCCATCTTACTGAGACCTTTGCGTCGCCTTTATTTCGTTATGAGAAGGTTTATTTTTTCGTGAAGCTGGATGGTTATAAGCTGGTTGGTATAGTAAAAGGCATGCAAGGTTCATTTAAAATTCAATCGTATGGTTTTGTGATAAGTGTTGGTATTTCCGGGAAGGTTATTGGCGCCGAGGTATTTGTTTACCCAAGTGGACTTTTATAGAATGCTCTTTGAGTTTTTCTGTGAATTTAACATTATATAGGGCTATTGATGTCTCGTTGGGTGTTCTGAATTGAGTTTCGCTTTAATCTCTGGAGGGACTTTGTGGAATTAAATATTTGAATTTTGAACGATTAAAAACTGGAATGCAAAGGGAAATACCTACGTGGAGTGACGGGTTAAAGACTAGCTAGAATCTAGGTAGTTGAGCTCGTCATTGTTTACTGTGGAACCAACCATCGCGATAATGAACAGCTGTATCCAAAAAAGGGTTGGTCCCTTAATGAAAATGAAAATGAAATTTATTGGCTTTAACAAACGTTTCTTATCAATAATATTAACACTAGTCATGAACACAGTAGGTAATTTAGCAAGTTGAGAAACATTGCCATCCAAGCTAGGAACTAACCTGTGTTTTGGAATAGCAATTCCCTCCGCCGGATAACAGTAGGAACTAAATCATAATTATACAATCGAGGAAAAATTAGTAATAAAATACAATGCCAATTTAAAATTTTGAAATCACTACTAAGTTTTTGTTATGGATGTGAATGGAAGTGTGTAGTGTAACTGAGTGTGTGAATGTATCATCCCTGCAATACGCGAGGTCTCATGAGAGCCAAGGTTTGCAGGGATGAAGTGCATGTGTGTAAATGTGAGTAAATGAATGTGTGTTTAAGATCTAGATTTTACAATGGGACCTTATAAAGGTTCATTTAAAATATCTTAGGTTTGGTCGTTATATGTATTTTCTTTGGTTTGGTTAAACAAAGGGACGTCAGCGTGTTTAATATTTAATAGTAGATTTAAAGAGAATCAAGTCTGTCTTCGTCTTGGGCGACTTGAACTCCTCGCTTCACTCAGGACTCTAAATAATTCCCTCGCTTCGCTCGGTAATTAACTTAAGACACTCTCGCTGTGCTGGGGAGTTAACTATACACTAAACAGTCCCTTGCAACGCTCAGGGTCCAATATGTCGCCATGGACGTAAAACAAGACTTGGTTCTCTTGGTACATAATTTACTATTACGCAATGTTTTACAACAGACGTCATACCGACACATCGAACTATTCCTATTTAAAACTAAAACCTCAAACAATAACTAAACTAAAACGACGATAATAATGACGAACAAAATATGCGAAGTGAAAGCTCGAAACGCTCGTAACGGCAATACAAAGTTAGAAAGCCCTGAATAAAAACATAACTCCACCAAAGCGGGAGAGGAGATGGCCAGTGCGTTGTAGTTCTTAACCCCATGTTATAAAAATCCTATATCCCATTTTTTTTACTATTGGAAAATTACTAACCACGCACTCCAGGGATCCCTTTGTTAACAAAGTTTACAATTATTTGACTGTACAAAGAAAGTAAATCTTAGTCTAAGTTTCGGTGCTTTGTGTGAATGCAACGAGCAAACCGGTGACCCGCTATCCCATATTTGATATGCGAAGAACAACTTAACAGGCAAATATTTCTATGAATAGTAGGCTGAACGCTCTAACAAAAGTAAATAACACAATGTAAATTTAGCCTTACGTGGCTTAAATAACATTTAACTTAAATAAATTCATCGTCTTATAGGCTAGGGACGCCTTTTGAAACTTTAAGCCAACAATAGTTAGAAAATAGGCTACTTATTAAAACATACAATTGCGGGTACTTAGTAAATAAATTAGGCATAAACACTATATACTACTGGGCTACTTCGTATATTTAGATCATCACGGCACGCAATGTAACACGTAATGAAAGAATTTTCCGTCCACGTCGTCGCAATGTAACAGGCTTCCTATAGTGTAGACGTCTTGCGCGCACGAACCGCGCACAAACAGAGCATTTCAACATGTGCGCGTCGCGTTCCGCCATTTAATTTTGTCGGTTTTTTCGCCGAACACAAGTAAATACAGTAAACGCACGGAATACAACGCTTCGCCTCGCTGCGCCCTGCTTTAATGGACTCCGGGCCTAAAGTACTGGAACATTTTGCAACACAATAGTTTGTACAGCTATTGAAAATGTTCAATAATGACGTCATAGGAAAATTTCCAATGAAGATGGGACGTTGTTGCTGGGGTAACATTGAATAAAACTGAAGCGTGAGTTGAAAACTAGCTTTTAATCGCGTTTTTTGGTTTAAAATTTACGGTATTTTCAAGGTACACATTTTCATTGTTTGTCATTTTCATTAATTGAGGACTAGACAGACTAAGGAGGCATTCCCGGAGTTAAATCCGCGATACTCCCGTCGGCAGCTAAACCTAACTCGTGACAAATTCGAGTTGTCGGAGTAGTCACCGCACACCGCTCTCTTAACAAACACCTATTTACTATTGGTGTTACATGCTGCCCTATATGCAGAGGATGTATGAAGGAAGATGGAACGGCCGCGCATATGCTTCTAGAATGTAACAGCGTGGCGGAACAACGAACAAGCATCTTTGGATCACCGAGGACGCTCCGGGAAGCCTGCGCCGGCGTCAGCGAACTGCTGGCCTTCCTCGGGGACATCGGGTGACTCAACTAGGCACTCGATTCACGCAGAAAGGGCTGCCTTCTTCTGCAGTCTGAGTGCGGGAAAGGCCCGCGTGTCAAGGTTCAACGTTATGTAGCCAAAGGGGTATTTAATGGTCAATTGTTAAAATTATGAACAAAAATATGTTTAAATGTATTATAATAAATATGTTATTTGCGAAAGAGACAGCTCTAACCAGCTACACCATCTTAATTGCGCAGTCATATCTAGGAAAGGGCGTAAAATACCTAATTCATTGGCATCACGGTGCTAGAAGTGGACTTTATGTTCCAAGACAGAGTTTACTGCTAATAGCCACTTTAAAATTACGACAATGCTCTCTCAACCTTTAAATAAGACGTTTTTATGTTTATTTCCACAAATTGAAACTTTTCTTATGCTATTTATGTTTAGGTGATAGGTCACTTAAAATAAAAAATAGATTTTTACAAACAGTAAATAAAATAAATAAATATAAATATTAGGGGACATCTTACACATGACCTCTAACCCCAAACTAAGCAAAGCTTGTGATATGGCTGCCAGAGACTGATATACTACACATACTTATTTTTAAATGCATTCTTTAAATGTATAGTGACTAAATAACACCCAGACACAAAGCAAACACTTATGTTCATCACATAAATATTTGCCCTGGGTGGGGATCGAACCCACGCCTCTTTGACCAAAAGAAGGGTCAATAACCACTGAACCACCGAGGTAGTCAGTAAATTAGGTTCGTTTCCGTAAATTCTACTATTAGTAGTACTAGTAGAAAACCCATTGCCTGACAAAAGACCCATGACCTATGGACCCGTTGGATCCACGCCTTTTGAGCACTACAGCTGTGAACTTGAATTTTTTTCGATGTTTTGTTAGTGAAAGTTAAATATGAAAGTGACATCAGATGTGAGCAAATCAAACCACTGAAAATAGAAATAGCGTGAGCGGAGCGTGCGTGAAAATTTTTGATTTATTTTTCAACAAAGAGCCGATTTTAAGTGAAGATAAAGAAGTGGGCAGAGAGATTGACATGGAACCGGGGGGATCATGGGGCCATGGCCTTGATCCGTGCTTGGTAAGGCAATCGAAACCGATCCACAATAATTGTATTGTGAAAATCATTAGTGGTGTTTTACAAACTCTGTAAGTGGTCATAGAAATTATACATATAACTCGTATATTTTGGACTCGATTGATTTGTCTTGATAAATGTTTTGTCTTTAGATGATATGATTCGAAGTGTGCTAATGGTGCTGGACGGTGGCAAGAAGAATTACACACGAACAAGTAATAAAAGCTTGTCTTTAATTTTTTTAATTATTAGCTTGCTGAAATGACGGACATATTTTATGCGCGGCTTCGTGATGTTCGTTTATTTTTATACGACTGTTCAAAAAGGCAAAAGTGTAATGTTTGCAGGGTTTATTAGTAAGTAAGTAAGTAATGTATCGGGATTGCTTTTTTAGGGTTCCGTACCCAAAGGGTAAAAACGGGACCCTATTACTAAGACTCAGCTGCCCGTCTGTCTGTCTGTCACCAGGCTGCATCTCATAAACCGTTATAGCTAGAAAGCTGAAATTTTCACAGAAGATTTATTTCTGTTGCCGCTAACTAACAAATACTAAAAACAGAATAAATTTAATATTTCAGGGGGTTCCCATACGACAAACCTGAATTTTTAACCGTTTTTCGCTGGATATTAATAATGGTAACAGGTAGATGGCTAATATTCACAGAATCTCTAGTTGTATATACAATTGAATAATAAATAATGAAATTAAAATAAAATGAATGTTTAAGGGGGGCTCCCATACAGTACGGAACCCTGCGTGAGCGAGTCCTACTCGTACTTGGCCGATTATTAAAAACTTAAATCCCATTTTAAAGAATTGAAAAGTAACGGCGACGTATCAGTTTTCACGTTGTCTCAGCGCGAATGCGGCGTGGGTGTTAAATAACAAGTAATTTCCAGTACGTGCTGCGAGAGGCACGAGATCCGAGATAGGTCAGGTCGGCGATTAGCTGATAACTGCCAAAGTACCCGAGCTTATTACAAGATGATCGGTATTGTGTCGTAGGCTAGCAGTCTGCCCCCGCCCGTTGCTGCCCCTTGATAGGCTTAACTTTCACGCATAATTTTATTTTTAACAGTTTAGCATCTCGTCTTGCTACAGCTATCTCATCCGAAAAGCGGTTTTCGTGCTGCATTTGAAAATTTGCGAGTTTGCGTGCTGTATAAGAATTTTTAATAGTCCACTAATGAACATAAAAATAGCCATAATAAGTACTTAGCGATTAGGCTTTATCCACCATGCAGTACGGGATGGTTTGTTGTACGCTATCGAATTTCTTCCACGGACGTAGTTACTTACCTATGCAGGCGCGAAAAGCCAGTGTTGTGAATTTCCAATGTACATAAGTCCCAATTCGAATAGATCTCGAGTGGAGACCTCATACCGGCAAGCGCAGCGTAGGACGTCCACCCACAAGGTGGACCACTCATTAAGACCGCAGGATCGCGCTGGATGCAAGTCGCTTCCAACCGATCTTATTGGAGATCCATAGGGGAGGCCTATGCCTATCAGTGGACGTCCCATGGCTGATGGGGGGATGGATGTAAGTCCCAAGTAAGTCATTGGTACGAAACCGAGATTTTAACCCACAACCTCACGATTATAAGCCGGGTGCACGATGATGGTAACTACAACTAAAAAAAAAATTTTTTTGGGGGACATCTTACACACAGCTTCTGATCCCAAACGTGGGGATCGAACTCACGCCTCTTTGATCCAGAAGTCAGGGCCTATAACCACTGAGCCACCGAATGTGCAGTGTTGTTAGTATAATGTGTAATATAGGTATTTATGTCTGCGATAGGGATTTAGGAATACGAACTCATTACCAGAATACAAACCAAATTAATACACATTTTGAGCAAACAATGAATTTTACAATAGTCCGGGACACTTGCGGTCAGCGAACCGTTCATTTGCTAACTTTTGAAATATTTAATGTTATGCAAAGCTAGCATCGTGTTGCATTTTGTTTGCTGCAATTTTGTGCTAATTAATTCGAATGTTTCCTCTTGTGGACCGTCTCTTTGCCAGAAATAATATTTGTTAAACAAACCCATGGGGATGTGAGAATTGGGAACGGTAAGCTTTTTTTTATTTGTTTTTTTTTTTTTTTAATGTTCGTCAGGTCTTCCTCTGACAATAATATAAGTCAGAGTCGTTGTGTAACAAACATTATTGCAACATTTTTTTAATGCAAAGTTTGCTGTATGAGGTTTTCAGCCGCACACATAAGTATAGGCTCGCCATAGGAGACATGGTTTGAAAGAGCTTTAATTTATTATATTTACATATCAAATTGCAATATTACTTAACATTACGTCTTATTTTTATACTTTCTAGTTCATTATCAATTACATAACTTATGATTATACAACTAACTTATTACTTTAATGCTAATCTATTATATAAAAGGCTTCGCTGAGTGACTGACTGACAGACAGCCTACAGCCCAAACCGCTAAAGATACGAACATGAAATTTGGAACAAAGATACATTGGACCACGTAATGGAGCACTAAGAACGGAATTTTGAAAAAACGACCTCTAAAGGGGTAAAACGGGCCCTTTTCGTTTGTATGTAACTTTTTATTCCCTTTACCGATTGACTTGAAACTTTGTATACATGCTACTCAAACAAAATAAAAGTTACGTTTGTTCCTGTTTTTCCGAATATTCCTTATCTAAGGGGTCAAATTGGGTCCCAAAGTTGGTGAAAAAAGCGTCTATTACATCCAACGAGCTGAACGGTTATGGATGAAATCTGGTATGGAGGAAGCACACAACATGTTTCAACACATGAACTATTATTATCCCCGAAATTCTATGGGGATCCTTAGGGATAGCCAAAATTAATCAGTTTCGGCTGCCGCCCAAACCGCTAAAGATATAAACTTGAAATATAGAATATAGGTACATTGTATGACGTAATGGAGCACTAAAGACGAAAACTTTGAACTTTTGACCTTTGACGGGGTAAAACGGGCTCTTTTCGTTTGTAAGTATATTTTGTATTCCTGTACCGATTGACTTAAAACTTTGTTAATATGCTACTCAGACAAAATGAAAAATACGTTTGTTCCTGTTTTTCTGAATTTTCTTTATCTAAGAGGTCAAATAGGGTCCCAAAGTTGGTGAAAAAAACATAAATTACATCCAACGAGCGGAACGGTTATGAATGAAATCTGGTATGTAGGAAGCACATAACATGTTTCAATACAGTAACTATTTTTATCCCGGAAAATCTATAGGGTCTCTTAGGGATAGCCAAAATTATCAGATAAAGCTAAGATAAAACGGGTAAATGAATTCTAACAAAATTTGGTACGATGCTAGACAATAACACAAATTACCACTTGGGGTACCTACTGCTATCCAGGAAAATTTCAGTGGGTCACGATAACAATTTCTTAAAAAAATGCTAAAAATCTATTCGTAAATCGATGCAATATTGTTTAAAAATAGCCCACCCTTTTAACTAATAGATGACTATATTGACGTTTTGGGAAAAGTCCCGGATTCCTTGTCGAAATCTAGACCAAACGTCCTATAAAAGCATGAAAAATAACTTAAACGCATTTTTTTAGTAATATAGTGAAGTATCTAGAATAAAATTTAGATATTGACTCATCCGTCAATGGGGCAAAATGGGCCCCTGATAGTTTACGAAAGATTTTATTTTGTGAGCCAATAGATTTGAACTTAGGGTACATACGGATAAATAAACTTACTTTACTATGGGTTCTACCTGAAAAAGCGAAAATTACCTATTCTTTACATTTTGCCGCGGGTCGATGAACTTTTTATGTTGAACAGCAGATTTTATTTACGTGATTTCGGGGTTGGTACCATAGTAAAAGTAAGTCAAATGATGAGTAAAATAGAATCCTAGAACATGCCTGTCGTCTAGATATAGGTACAATATGTATTTCTCAAATAAAATATACCTACTTGTGTGCTACTTTTTCATCTGTACAGGGTCAGAGAATGCCTGAAAGTCCTACAAGTGTCTCGGCGACTTTTGACTGGGTGAACGGTTTTGGGCAAGATTGTCATTGAGTTCAGGATAATCAAAATTAAATTTCTAATAATTTAATGAAACATGTTGAATACCTGTACTGAGCTTTTTTAATAGTCCACTACTGAACGTAGGCCTACCCACGAAGGGTGATTGAGCCATATCCATCACGCTGGCCGAGCGCGGGTTGCTGAATTCATATACATCGATTTTTCTCTATGGACGTGCCTTTGCAGGTTGCTTCAATGTTTTCCATCAATAAAAAGCCATTAGTGTAAATTTCGTACATAAGTTTCAAAGCTCAGTGGTCAGACCAGGATTAGGACCTTACGATTGTGATGTGGACCATGACATGCGAATGGAGTTGGATATAATTTGGTATGCGAGTGGGAAACTACATGGTTCATGAGTGAGCAATGTACCGAAAAATATTCTTTTTACCACATAAAGAATGAGTAGGTATTTTAACATATAACTTTATTAAGTATTTATCTTCTGTCAAAGAACATATTTACTGTTGAACTGTGTTACATTGAGATCTTAATACTAAGAACAAAAATATTGAATTAACCGTTAAATCCAATGCGGCCATAAAATAATTATTTGAACATGAATAAATCATACAATTATTATTTAATTAATTTCAAATATTTTGCAAATCAATTTCATCTAAAAATTGTCGTAGGTACTCCGTAATAAGCTTTAGACACGAGCGAATTTAAGTGTACTGAGACAAAGCAGGCTAATCTTATCTTTGCAAGTAATACGAAAACCCGAGCTAAACCATGAGCTATTATTTTAAGCAAGAAAGTACTAAAACAACGCGGGTCAAACTGTGGGGAAATACCATTTAAAGTAAGTACTCATTATCATTTTGAGAAAATACTAAAACAACGCGGGCCAGACTATTATCATGGGCTATTATCATTGCAAGTAATACGACAACGCAAGCCAAACGGCAGGCTATTATAATTTAGGATAATATAAATTGCATATCAAATAAATAATCGCCTATCAATACATACTCATCATTTATATTCTTTTTTACATCAAATAACTTACTTCACTACAAATAAACTAAATGTTTAACAAAACTCAAACTGCAGATAATTCGAAATTTTACATCAATATGACATTACTTTTTTCCTCATAATGTAATACAGTTAAATTTATTTTTGTACAAAAATACTACATACATAGCATAAATACTGACTGCACAGCAAATTTTACATATTTCATAGCAAAATAACTATCCCAGTCGCATAATCCCTAAGTTGACCCTCGCTTCCTAGGGAATGCTCTGTTATCAGGGGTTAGATCAATGGATGGTTTCTTTAGGGTAAATTAGTGAAGAAATTAGATTAGGTGTGATACAAAAAATAGGTTAGGTTATGTTAGAACATGACAAAACAACGCACGAGCCGAACGAGCGAAGCGAGCGTGCCGCGGCAGTGGCCGGCGAAGTGCCAGAAGCGAATCGCCTTTATAGATTAGGTGTGAAACAAAAAATAGGTTAGGTTAGGTTAGTTTAGGTTAGGTTAGTTTAAGTTAGCTTAGGTTAGTTTAGGTTAAATATTAAGACGACTGTGATTAATAAAATGCTGTTTTATTTAGAAAACCTGCTGTAAATAATATAAAAATAGAAGCTATATTTAAAAGAAAAAGAGTTAACAGGTATAATGTGCATTAAGATTATTAGCTGTGCATTGATGAAAAAGCTTTTGCTTTAGGAAAAATCGCTGTACGCTGCGAAAATAAATTGTAGTGTGTTTAGTGATATTTTGAGTTGAATATTATGCTGTGCAATCAGTAATTTTGATGGGAATTTGGAATCTTATTGCATAGAATAAGGATATTTTTTGATTTACGTTTAAATACTACCCTTATAATTTTAAGCAAGTACTACGACAACGCGGGCCAAGCTACGTGCTATAAATTACCATTATAAGCAAGTACTGAGAATGTGCAGGCCAAACCACGACTTGTTATTATTCTAGCCAAATACTGGGATAATTTAGGCCAAACCGTAGACATTATCCCTTCAAGTAATACGTTATATGATAATGCGGACGAAACCACAAACTATTATTATTTTAAGCAAGTGCCAAGACGACGTGGGCCAAACTGTGGTGTATTTGTATTTGTGTTTGTATTTGTATTATCATTTTAAGCAATTACTAAAACAACGCGGGCCAGCCCGTGGGCTATTATCATTACAAATAATACGACAACACAGGCCAAACGGTAAGCTATTATAATTTTAAGCAAGTATTAAGACTATGCTACTTGTTCAATCAAATACTCGCCTCAAGAACCATCCCACAACAGTGGACAGAATCCCATATTACCTTATTATATAAAAAAGGCAACCCTCAAGATATTAAAAATTATAGACCAATAAGCTTACTCAGTAGCCTCTACAAACTTTTCTCATCATGCCTCCTGACCAGAATATCAGATCAAATAGATTCAAACCAACCTAAAGAACAAGCTGGCTTTCGTAGAAGCTTCTCCACAGTAGATCACATCCATACAGTCGAACAAATAATAGAAAAGTATAAAGAGTTTGGAGGTAAACTTTATATAGCATTTATTGACTACAAAAAAGCTTTCGACACTGTGTCGCACAGGTCATTATGGAAAGCACTCCAAGAAAACAATGTACACAAGACATACATTGAGATACTGAAAAACATTTATGAGAGAAGCACAAGTAGATTAAAACTTGAGACACTAGGGCCGATGATAAAAATTAATACTGGCCTAAGACAAGGCGATCCCCTCTCAGCGAAACTTTTTATAGCTATACTTGAGCTTATCTTCAAGAGTTTGAAATGGATTGATTATGGCATTAAAATAGACAATAACAAGCTCACTCATCTAAGATTTGCAGATGACATAATTTTGTTCTCTGACAACCAACAAAATATGCAAGAAATGATGGAAACTCTTAATGCTGCTAGTAAGCAGGTAGGACTAGAAATGAATCTCGAAAAAACTAAACTGATGTCAAATCTACCTAACCCACAGCCAATATACCTAGACGGTATAGCCTTAGAGTATGTCGAATCATACATATACCTAGGCAAACAAATATCTTTCAACCAAGATAATAACAAACAAGAAGTTGACAGACGCATAAGTAGAACATGGAATCGATACTGGTCCTTAAAAGAAGTTTTCAAAAGCAATATTCCAATAAGACTAAAAAAAGTAGCTATGGATTCCTGTCTACTACCATGTCTCACATATGGGGCGCAAACCTGGGTATTTACCGAAAATATACAACAAAAAATAAGAACATGCCAGCGAGCCATGGAGAGAAGCATGATGAGACTGAAACTACACAATAGAATCCGTGCCACAGATATAAGAGAAGAGACGAAAGTTATTGACTTCTTACAGCACGCACTAAAATTAAAATGGCAGTGGGCAGGCCACCTAGCCAGACTGCAAGATCACAGATGGACCTATACCATAACCAAATGGCGCGGACCAAGTGGAAAAAGAAAAAGAGGCAGACCGGTGGCAAGATGGGCGGATGGCATCAGCAAACTGGCAGGAATAACCTGGATGAATACAGCAAAAGATAGGGATGAGTGGAAAGCTCTAGAGGAGGCCTATACCCACCAGGGGTTCTCATCACAAACTAACTAACTTATATAAATAATACTATAATCTATCAACAAATGGACAAAAATCATAGTAAATTGTAATTTTAATTGACATTTTTAATTGACATTTTAGTAATAGTAATTAGTAAGGTTAAATTGTAGTAATTGTAATAGTGAATGTAAGTAACTATTTTACTAATGACTGTTTTAAATTAAATATTATAATTAATGACAATGAAATTCGATTCTGCAATGTACCTATCTAATTTAAACTTTAAATGATGATTATTTTTTAACATTTACTGTACATATTATTCTAACAATTATAGTAATGACAATCCAATGTATTTAATGATGAGATGAGAAATTAAAGGCTTTTTTATTTTTATTTTTTATTTTTATTTTTATTTTATTTATATTAAGACAACGCGGGCTAAGCTGCGTAATTTATATACCATCTTAAGCAAGTACTAAGAATACGCAGGCCAAACCGTAACCTATTATCATCATCATCCTGCCCTTAGATTTACTTGATGACAATAAATATTATCTTATCTTATCCCACTAGGTGGGGTCGGCACAGCACGTTTCTTTTCGCCACTTCACTCTATCATACGCCATCTCATCATCAACTCATTTCTCTCGCATATTATCTTGCACACAATTCATCCACACTTTTTTTGGTCGTCACCTCCTATTTCTGCCGCTTACCATCATATTTAGGGTTCTTTTCGTGACATTACTCTCTTCCCGTCTCATGCCCTTACCAAGATAGCCTGCCACTCTTTAATTTCTCAGTCACTGGCGCTACTTTCAGACTTCTTCTAACATACTCATTTTTAATCTTATCCATTCTTGTCTCTCCGCACATCCATCTCAGCATTCGTATCTCCGCTGCATGCAATTTCCTTTCATTCTCCCTATGGTGGCCGAACACTCTGACCCATACAATACGTTTTTTATCCAGCCAAATACTAAGACGATTCAGGCCAAACCGTAGGCATTATCCTTGCAAGTAATACGTTATACGACAATGCTGGGCTACACAAGCTATTATTATTTTAAGCAAGTGCCAAGACAACGCGGGCCAAACTGTGGGTTTTTATTATTTTGAGCAATTACTAAAACAACGCGAGCCAGACCGTGGGCCATTATCATTGCAAGTAATATGACAACGCAGGCCATCAGACAGCCTTTTTTAATTTTAAGCAAGTACCAATACAACGCGGGTCTAACCGCGGGCTATTTTCATTTTAAGCAAGTACCTATGTACTAAGACCACGCGGGCGAAGCCGCGGGTTTTAAGCTAGTACATTGATAAATATATAAGTTTAGCATTTCTTATTTATCTACTTCTTTCAATTATTTTACATGCTATTTTTGTACAGAAAGATCGCGTTTATCTTTGTTATTTGAATTTTCTCTTCAACCAAATTCAAAAACGAGTTAAAAGAGTATGTTACGCGATCATTCCGCCAGTTATATATTATGAATCGATTTTGACGATAAATTTTTGCTTTTATTTAACTTGCAATGGATGTACCTATGTAAGTATGTAAGTTCGAGTGGAATCTTGCAAGTTAAATTTGACTAACTTTCCGGGTTCCGATTGAGCTGAAATTTTGCACGCAAATGTATATCGCGTGACGATGGAATAATATGGTACCATGGAGTTGATTTGATGATGGAGTCGAAAGGTGGCAATAGGAACTCCTATACTAAACAAGATAGACCCGTCGTGTTTGGGCTCGTTTTACTTGTCTTGGCTAGCTCTCTGCTGATACATTGCTTGTTTTTAAAAAGTTATTTTTATGGAATAATTTATTGTTTGGTCGGTCATGCTTCTCAGGTGATCCCATTAAAATTATATACTTATATCGAAATCAATTAAGCGGTTTTTGAACAATCGACAATAATCAATGAATTATTCGAATTTTTGACCGACGAACCAAACCGGAGGAGGTACTCAATTCGACGCGTATATTTTTTTTTTATGTGTAACCATGCATAGATTTTTTTCGAAGTACTCCGATTTCAATAATTCGTTTTTTATTGGAAAGAGTATACTTCGAAATTGGTCCCATTAAAATTTTATTGAAATCGGCTGAGCTATTTTTGATAAATCAACAATAATGTGAAAAATGTAACACCAATCCGTGCGAAATATTCGCGAATTCTGTACACGGGGGAAGTAGGTCATGCTATTTTTTTGCGAAAAATAGTTATTATGTATCGTACGTATGTACTCGAAGATCGCAATGATCGGAGTCGAAGTCGGTTATGCAAATTTTGGCGAAAATTAAAAATTTATATTGCTGGTCTTTGCTACCGCTATAAATAAAGGTATAAAGTTTAATTTGTTTCCATTCATCCATCTGGTATATTTTAAGTTTTCAGAGGTGTATATCACTACATAGTATAAAGTAAAACCGTTATTTCTGTGTGTCTGTCTGTGTATCCGTTTATATCTTCCAAACTAAACTATAGATTTCAATACGGGTTTTACTATCGTTTAGAACATTTCTTCCGAAAGGTTTATAGCTATAATTCTTTCGTATCCGGGCAAAGCCGAGATAGGCAGCTAGTTGCTCATCATTTTAACCAACTTTCGTGAGATGAACTATGAAATCGGAAAAAAACATCTTGCTCCATACATATTGTCGCGGGTCAATGAACATATTGGATGGAACAGCACTGCTGACTTTTTTTCGAATTCGCAATTGGTCCCATGATAAAATTTGTTCATAATGATAAGTATTCACAGGGTTATTCCTAACCAATTAGCACCCTTTTAGGGGCTTATTCTGTACATCAAAACAAACACATTGTACATTTTGTCGAGAGTGAATGATATTTTTCTATGGAACAACAACTTTTTTTTGAGTTTTGACAAAAGTCGCAGAACAAAAACTGTTAGTTTTGATGTACAGAATAAGCCCCTAAAACGATGCTAATTGATTAGAAATAACCCTGTATGCACTACTAAAAGCCCCTGCACTTTGCAAAGCAAGAAATCAACAGACTTTATCTTGCACACAATGCATTTAAAAAACTTTACTACACTACAGGAAAAAAAACATAAAATTTAGCGTTTTAGCCGCAAAAGTTTATTTAATTTCCGAGTGCAAACAAACTCAGGGTAGATAAAATAAATTACTATTTATACAATACATAATTATGGGAGGGACTCAATTTTTCTCTCGGCTAATATTCTGCGATATAGATAGGACACGTTTTAATTCTATTTATATAACTGCTTTGTACTCGTCGAAGAATTATAGAAGGATGATTAAGTCTAACAAAGATATGATAACAAAATACATTTTTCATACCAGCGGTTTGACTCAACATTTCTGATTCGTACCGCCAGGGAATGGAACAGTCTTCCTGCTTTCCTGTTTCCTATGAGATATAATCTAAAGCTTTTTAAAGTCAGAGTGAATAGGTATCTTCTAGGTCTGCGTGCTTCATCTTTGACCACAACGTCGCCTACCATCAGGCGAGTTGGTGGTCAAACGCGGACTTATGTGCGTTAAAAAAATACCACCTGCTCGAAAATGACTCATTATATGTCGTACAATCTCAACGTAAACCAAGTCATTATTATCTTAAAACAATCTAGAGGGCTATGGCAGGTCAATAATGTTGTATGAAACTCCCTAAGAAGTAAAGTAATTTAAATTGGGAATGTCTAATTGGTATGATAATTTCTTAACTTAGAACATTTAAGCGAGGTTTGGTTTTGTAAAATCGAATAAAACCTGTTACATTGCACGGCAACAGGTATTGAAAGGTTTTATTCGATTTTATAGAATAAAAAAAAACCTAGATATTTGGTGCCTATATCAGTTAGATTTTATGGAATAAAACCTCTTTGCAATGCTCTTGTTAGGCCATAATAATAGAGTTGGCCATGGTATTTTGTTTTTCACGCAGTATTTACATTCTGTTTTATTACGGATTTGTGTGCGAATCTATGAAAGTTCGTAGGTACATTTTAATTTATTTTATTTCATTGTGAACAATACCGAGTAGCCTAGTGAGTACCTACACTCAGTGAGTTTATGTCGCAAGTATTACTCATGTTCCTGGGATTTTACTTTCGCGCAGGATGTATGAACAGTACGGTCATGGTATAGTACGTTCTAGTGGGCAGATGCCTTAAAAGTCAAAACATCACGCTGGACAAGCCGAAGCCAAAGCTAGTACTGTAACAAATTAATCACTAAATCACAGCATCCATTTAAGTAATTATGTCCGTGACAAGCGCCAAGACGTCAAAGACGCGTGACACCACAATCTGCATGCCAATGAGCTCACATGCGTGATAATGTATCGTTCTGTTCCACGGAAATAATATACCTAAAAACACTGAAATAGCTTGTATAAGATAAGATATACAGGGTTATTTCTAATCAATTAGCATCCTTTTAGGAGCTTATTCTGTACATCAAAACTAACAACTTTTGTTCTGCGACTTTTGTCAAAACTAAACTAAAAGCCATACAATACTCAAATTAGTTTGACGTGCTGTGTCCTGTCTCATTAATCGGAATCAGAATAATTTATTGACGTATCGAGCTTAATAGATACTATAATTTAATAATAATGAGCTTAATAGGTATTATAATTTTTATGGGTCAATGGCCTGAAATATTTTTTGACGTGACAACGTCTTATAAATTGGTTTGCCGGGTGACACTTCAAGAAACTGCGTTACGCTCCGCTCACGTTATGCGCTCACAATGAGAGCGAGTGAGAGGCACTTTTTTAAATTTTAATAATTACTAAAAATACAACAATCTGTATAATAAAAGTACCGCCAATAATAATAGGTTTCGACATTCTACAAAGATAATTCCACCGACTTCCACCGTGTACAGAATTTGAATAGTTTCCATGAATCGATGTGACATCCATGTACATTCTTGTTGATTTATCAAAACGGCTCAGCCGATTTCGATAAAATTTGAATGGGACAATTCGTTTCTTTTCGAAATAAAAAAAGTATTTGTGAAATCGGTTCACAATTGGCAATAATATCGATAAACATACACAAAAACAACACATTCAGACGAACATTGTCCTCCTCCTTTTTAGGAGTCGGTAAAATACATACTTTGCACAAAATAGAGAAGAAAATAAATAGTTAAAACAATTTATGAAATTAATATTTAGTGTGAAACAATTTCACTTGAACTTGCTAGTCCGTTGAGTTATGTCGGTAAGTTTAATAATGGTTTCGTCGAAATCAATCAATTAATTTGAGAGTCTTTAAATCAATATAAACTTTCAAGGTTTAATATATTAGGCTTAATTTATTTTAAATATTAAACTATTTATTTTTAAATTTAATTTATAACTTATCTTCCTGTTGCCGTTATTAATATCGAGCGGAAAACGGCCAATAATTCAAGTGGTTGCATGGGAGTCCCCCTTATTTTTTTTTCTGTTTTTAGTATTTTTTGTTATAGCAGTAACAAAAATACGTCATCTGTGAACATTTCAACGTTCTAGTGTTCATGGTTCGTGACATACAGCCTGGCGACAGACAGACGGACAGCGGAGTCTTAGTAATATGGTCCTGTTTTTACCTTTTGGGTACAAAAGGTAAAATCAGGACCATATTACTAACCCTAATTACGGAACCCTAAAAAGTTTGAATTAAACAAAAAAATCCCAAGTCGATGATCATGGAAATCAAATGAATTTGCAACCTACTCACTCACTCATTCACTATGAAGCTACTGTACTATACCGGCCTTATTATAATACTCGTCTAAGGAGGATCGTAAATCGATCAGTGTTTTCGCGTTTTCTGTAGAACATCAAGAAAATTCGCGTTTCACTTTTAGGGTTCCGTACCCAAAGGGAAAAACGGGACCCTATTACTAAGACTCCGATGTCCGTCTGTCCGTCTGTCTGTCTGTCACCGGGTTGTATCTCATGAACCATGATAGCTAGGCAGCTGACACTTTCACAGATGATGTATTTCGGTTGCCGCTATAACAACAAATACTAAAAACAAAATAAAACAAATATTTAAGGGGGGCTCCCATACAACAAACCTGAATTTTTAGACGTTTTTCGATCTATATTAATAATGGTACCAGGTAGATGCTTGAAATTTTCACAGAATATTTAGTTTTATATTCCTTTCAATAACAAATAATAAAATAAAATAAAATAAATATGGGGGCTCCCATACAGTACAGAACCCTCCGTGCGCGAGTCCGACTCATACTTGGCTGATTATTGATAAAATTTACGATCCGGGAGAAAACTCTTTTCACTCCTTAAATTGTGACAAATGTTATGTTTTTGGTGTCAATTATTGCACGTTCGTACATCGTACGTCTTGACTTACGAAAAGTTTTTAGTTTAAGAAGGTATATTTTTCGGTCAACGTGTGCGTGAAAATATGAAGTAATAGAGATTTATAACTATAAGGACATCAAAAAAACTGTAAAAACTAAGCCTAGCGATTGCTGATTACATGAAAAAAAATCATTCAAATCGGAAAACATTTAGAAGTAGATTACAGCTTATTGTTTTTGTATGGACAAGTTGGCACCTCACAATCGTCTTAATAGTTCGCTGCTGAACATAGGCCTACTCGTGAAGGGTGATTGGGCCATATCCACTAGGCTGGCCCAGTGTGGGTTGGTGGATTCACATACGTCATTGAATTTCATCTAAGGACGTATGTAGATTGCCTCACGATGTTTTCCTTCACCGAAAAACCAGTGATGTGAAATTCCCTACATAAGTTCCAAAGAATTCATTGATACGGACTGAGATTTGAACTTATGACAAACTCACAATAATTGTAAAGCAGGTTACTACCATTCGTCCACCAAGACTTGGCACCCACTCCTTATACAGGGATATCGGCAAATAATTAGCATCCTTTTAGGGGCTTATTCTATATTTCAAGACTAACAACTTTTCAAATCTCAAAAAAAATGCTGTTCCATAGAAAAATATCGTTCACCCTCGACAAAATGTATGGAACAGCTGTTTTTTTTTTGTTTTGACAAAATTCGCAAAACAAAGGTTTTTAGTTTTGATGTACGGAATAAGCCCCTAAAAGGATGCTATAGTTCGGCCGTTCAGAGAATGCGTTCCTGACACGTCATCTTGAAAAAATGTTTTTGGCCGAAATCTCGGAAACTATGTACTTAAGGGCAACAAACATTAAGATCGTTATTGTAGTAAATAATATTTCGCATCTTTTGTTTCCGTAAAACTTTTTTGTAAAACTTACCGTTTACGATTTATGGACCATTTAATGTTTTAAGGTCCATTTAATGAAATTTCAGTAAATGGGCCATAAATCGTAAATGGTAAGTTTTACAAAATAGTTTGCTGGAAACAAAAGATGCGAAGTTTTATTTTCTACAATAATGATCTTAATGTTTTTCTTGCCCTTAAGTACATAGTTTCGATGTCGGCCAAAAACATTTTTTCAAGATGACGTGTCAAGAACGCATTCTCTGAACGGCTGAACTATAATTGATTACCAGTAACCCAGACAGTAACAACACAGACACTTCACAATATCTCCGCTCATATACCTACCTACTCTCGCTTGCATGAACGCCGAACGTAGGCTCGGGTTATAAAACATTTTTTACTTGACATGCTACTCAATGCGGTTGAAACAAGATATCCCAGTTTATTTGGCTTTATCACCCGATGAATGACATCTCCGTCTCGAGCTTGAATAAGAATCATTTATGGCACTGTTGTAGAATACAAGAGAAATGGATTACGGGGACGTGTCAGCCGTAAAAATGTGTGTTATGAAATGACCTACCTGTACTTGGAACAGAACATGTAGTAATTTCATATTATTTTTAAAAGTATTAGCGTATAGCCATGGTGGTCTAGTGGTAATGACACCCGCCTTACAATCGTGAGTTCGTGGGTTCAAATCCCGGTCCCGTACCAATGAATTCCTTGGAACTTTTGTGCGGAATTTCACATCACTGACTTTTCGGTGAAGGAAAACATCGTGAGGCAACCTGCATACGTCCATAGAGGATATTCAATGGCGTATATGAATCGACCAATCCGCACTGGGGCAGCGTGGGTAGGTATGGCCCAATCACCCTTCGTGGGTAGACCTACGTCCTGCAGTGGACTATTAAAAAGGCTGGTACAGCACAGTACAGTAGCGTATAGCTGAGTACGAGATACTCGAACTACAGAAGATTAAATGCTGTAAACAGCGTAGAAAATTCACCGTTTGATAATTATTTTTTGCAAAAATTGGCATAGCCTGGCATATCATCAATGTACTTATAGGACAAATTATACAAGTCGGCGGATGTGAAGTTATCCTAGAGCTGCGAAATATCCAATCCTGACTCCCACATAAACATAATAATAATAAACATATTTAACTCAAATTGATTTGATTTGACATAAAGCTGCGCGTTGATTGGATACTGTGCAGCTTGTAGCCAAGTTCACATCCGCCGACTTGTAGGTGTGATTCCATCCATCATGAAGTCCACTGCTGGACATAGGCCTCTCCTATAGCTCTCTAATAAGACCGGTTAGTAGCGGCTTGCATCCAATGTATGATTCGGCCTATAGTATTTTTTTTTTATATTATTGTTGATTTTTTAAAAAGACTCAGCAGATTTCTATGAAATTTAAATGGAGTGACACCCCCTGATCCTATGGCTGAAATGATGCTGATGATGACCCCAAAATCAACGCCATTGACCTACTTTTCTCACCAGATAATTAAAAATGACTAATTGTGTTACCCTCGTCTGTACCTGCGCCATTTCCCCAAAAGATCCATATAAAAGCATATCACAATTAGCTTATTGAATTACACTCAGTAATAAAGGAATGGCTTTTTAATGAACTTTATTTATCTACCTTTGGTGCTCCTTTTTGTTTCGTGACGCCCTTTTCTAATGTGTATTTGAATTGAACTTGGTATTTGTATTTTTGGGGAACTTTTTGATTACGAGTTTTGGATTGTCAGACTTGTTGCTATGTTGGTTTTGATGGAAAATATTACTTAGGGCTTAGAATTACGTAAAATAACTATGGAAATAAAATAGATAAAGTTGTACCTACCTATCTAAAGTTTTTCTATGTCTAGGTACGTAATGTGATATCGTAAAATCAAGACTCCTCTTTTTGACAGCCTCGGTGGCTCAGTGGTTAGTGACCCTAACTTCTGGGTCAAAGAGGCGTGGGTTCGATCCCCACCCAGGGCAAAAATTTATGTGATGAACATAAGTGTTTGCTATGTGTCTGGGTGTTATTTAGTTACTATCTATATAAGTACCTATGTATTTAAAAATAAGTGTATGTAGTTTATCAGTCTCTGGCAGCCATATGCTTAGAAACTTGAAGAGTCAGTGTCAGAGCAAAACAATGAATTGACATCTGATACCTTTCGGGAAACATTCATTCAAGTCCAGTTTGAATACGTAATTTTGAAGAAAAACAAAGTGCATTTTAAGGGTTCCGCTTTTTTCCTTTTGGGGTACGGAATCCTAAAAAATGTAATCCATAGCGATCACCAAAGTGAAAAGTGGCAGTAACTACGGTCAGTCTTCCTTCGAACAGGTGACGAGTATTATTTACAATTTTACAAGCTTTTATTAAACTTGCAATGGATGTATACGTATGTAAGTTCAGATGGAATCTTGCAAGTTAAATTTGACCGACTTCCCCGTTTCCGATTGAGCTGAAATTTTGCACACATATTTATATAGCGTGACAATGCAATAATCTGATACCATGGAGCTGATCTCATGATGGAGTCGGAAGGTGATCATAGGAACTCCTGTACTAAACAAGATAGACCCGTCGTGTTTGGGCTCGTTTTACTTATCATGGCTAGCACTGTTCCCTGATCTGTGGCTAGCACTCTGCTGCTACATGATATCCAGGATCTCAAAAGCTTGAAAGCTTGTGTTTTAAATGGTAAATTTTTATAATAATTTATTGTTATTACTGACCATTGTCGTGGCTTTGATGTTAAATTATTTATAGGCCCTGGACATAGAAATATAGTAAATAGAAATATTAGTAACTAACTGACGCTCAATTGTGTGATGTATTGCTAGAGTTCTTTGGCTCTTTCGTGGTTTCGCTCCACAAGCTATTCGGCCCGCGGGGCGAATCAACGAAGCCTCTTTTTGAATGCCCTCTTTCGCCCCGTGGGGCGAAACGCCGAGAACGATAAAATAAGAGGCCGTTTCGGTCCACGTTGATAAAGATCAATTTCCTGCATCAGTATTACGTATTTCTCATGGTACAGCCACGCATAAAATTACATGAGATAAAATAAAAATTAGGCGGCACAAAAACCCTGACACCAGGTACAACCACTCAATCTGTATAAAGTTACTTGCCTTGGTAATAAATTCATAACAAAATAGCCACTAAAATGTCTCATTACCACGACATAAAATTCACTGTTACATAATTTTACGTTGCTTTTTAAAGTTCATTGGCTGTGTCCAGGTCTTCAGGGAAATCAACCGTTTTAACAAAGTGTGACCGTCAGAAATTTAAACCGTGGTTACCCTATAACTATGTTTTAGTAGATCTATTCCTTTAGGGAAAATTACGTTGACTGTGACGTCGAGTCTCGTGTAACATTTTGTTTGTTAAAAGAAAAACTTTCATAGCGTAGGTTGACGAGGTGTTGTTCAGCAATTACCGAAGTAAAAGTAAGTTTGTATAGGCCGTGACTAGCCCTGGTGTCAGAGTTTTTTGGGCCGCCTGAAGGCCTCTGACATGGCTAAACGGTTAAAGCATCCGGGATCTATGTACCTAGATAGTGGTAGTTTATGTAGTCTTGTAATTTGTGATAGTTAATAAAGGCACTTGCCCTATAATTTTTTTGTGATATACAAGTCACTGTTGCACCAACTGCATCGTCGTAGACTAAAATCAATCTAGTGCCAATATTGATGCAACGCTGCCTACTTTTAAAACTTTTCTTATAAGAACTTCGTCGCAACACGGTATAATAAAGTGACAAGCTGGAATAAGCTATTACTTAAGTTGTTATAAGTCTATAAACCTCTAGAGGTAGAAGCTAGAAGACTTTTCATCTATTTACAGGGTTACTGGTAATCAATTATTATTAGCATCCTTTTAGGGGCTTATTCTGTACATCAAAACTAACAACTAATGTTCTGCGACTTTTGTCAAAACTAAAAATAAAATCAGGTGTTCCTTACATCTTGTCGCGGGTGAACGATATTTTTCTAAGGAACAACATTTTTTTAAAGTTTTGACTTAAGTTCAGAACAAAAGAGGTTAGTTTTGATGTACAGAATAAGCCACTAAAAGGATGCTAATTGATTAGGAATAACCCTGTACTGTATAACAGCTGTAATACAACTAGTTCATAGACAAATAAATTCATCTGCGCCATCAAATGGTATTTAGAGTTAGGAACTTACTGTTATCTAATCTTTGAATCTGTGACTAAATGTAATTTATGATCACCAATAAACGTTCAAGAAATTTTAGTAGAAGATATAGAGGTAATAATGATTTGGTTCAGAAAATATACTACCCTGTAGAGTGTAGGTAATAACTTAAAAAAAAGTTTCGTAAAGTTAAATAAGTGCGATTTTTCTTCCCGAGCGATTTTCTGGTCATGACTAAATTTAGTTGAAAAACTTTGAAAAGTTGTAAGAAGGTAAACGTTGGTTTTCAAACTTCTAAGAAAACTTGACGTATTGTTTTAAAGTTTACGAAGCGGATAATTTTTAAGTTCAGAGAGAAATTATTATTCATTGTTCAAATAGTACTGAACACATTTTAACATTAGAAAGAACGGATAACCCTAGATCGGTCATATTTCTGAACTTATTGCATTGAGCTCATTTTCGTTTTGTGGCTTTTAATTACTCATATTTGTTTACATTATTCCTATAGATTTGTTATGGTAGCTAGACAGATTTTTATAAACGAGATTATATCGCGCAAGAAGGGTTCCGTACGTAGTACGGGAGCCCCCCTTAAATATGTATATATTTTATTTTCATTTAATTGTTTATTACAAAATATTCTGTGATTATTTCAAGCATCTACCTGTTACCATTATTAATATCGAGCCAAAAACGGTGGTGGAGCGCCTTAACATCTTTTATGCATTTTTTCAATCTTTTCTTTTTATAATTTTAATTTAACCCGCTTTCTGGTGTCGTCGCGCGCGTCGGTAAAACAGGTGCAACACTGGGACAATCTGTCAATGTTCCGTTGACGTCCCGGAGTTTTCCGAGAGATGGCGCTAGTCGTCACGAACCGTGATGCCCTCTACCGCTATTATTGGTCGAAAATGATGCGATATTCATCGCGTGCCGTGTCACTGCCGTGATTTATGAATGGCAGAAAATTCATTCAGTCCGTGTACTTCCATCCGCCAAAAAGGAAACTTATATCTTTAAAGTTTATGTCGTGAACTTCGGGACTTTTCTATTGTGTAGTGCAGTTTTCGACAATGGTATCGCCTCGACAAAACACAGGACTTTAGTGGACGATACCAGCAGGCGCCGTGCATCAGCGGCAGACGAGTCTTCTCCAGCCGGTCTCGATTACGAGGTTAAATTTGATCCACTTCCCGGTTACTATGACTGAGCTGAAATTTTGCATACATATGCAAATCACGTGACAATGCAATATTATGATGACATAGTGCTGATCTGATATTGGAGCTGGAAGGTGGCCAAAGAACTTAGCAATAAAACGACACAACCTAATCGAGTTTGGGTTCATTTGAATGGTCTTGGCGAGTAGTTTGACTTTCAATGGTAACCAGGGTCTGATGATGGAGCTGGAAGGTGGTCATAGGAACTCTACAATGAAACGGCGCAACCCAATCGAGTTTCGGCTCGTTTGATTCGTCTTGGCGAGTACTTGTTCAGTAAAAGCTTCTTTTAAAAAAAATGATTTTTTATTATAATTTCTGTTTAAATCTTACACTTTTATGTCGGTTCCAGATTTTAACATCGAGGTAAACCATTATAAAAAAAAAAAAAGCTATTAATGGTTTTAAAGCTATTAATAGGGTCGTAGTAAATCAACGCTATTGTGAACTGAAATTATGTCGTGTGTAGCCATTACTTTTGATTTATACACCCTGCTAGTTACTGTCAGCAAGGGTACGTGCGAAATATTGGCATTTTCGGAAGACAAAGAGATTAATCTCCGTGCGTGTAGATACATTTAGGTATATACAAAGGTATTGAATTATCTCACGTTTTATTGCGCGATAAGTCCCGTAGGATTTTTTTTAAGTCGTGGACATCTTCGTAATATACTCGTCCGTCAGTTTCGGGATACATCTAGGTCATGTGAGATTGCCCTAAATAAACCCTCGGTGGCCTCCTTTTATGCGTTATTAACTGACTTTCACACCACTGGCTTTTCGGTGAAGGAAAACATCGTGAGGCAACATGCATACGTCCGTAGATGTAATTCGAAGGCGTATGTGAATCCACCAACCCGCTATAGACCAGCGTGATGGAAATGACCCAATCACCCTTGTTGGGCAGGCCTGCGTCCTGGAGCTGGTACAGTAGAGTAACCGACTTTAAAAAAGGAGATTCTCAAATACTGTACGGTGAGTTCAACGTGCTAAGAGTTTAGCAACTATTTGTTTTAAATGCAGTACAAATCATCTGCAAAAAGTCCCCGGACTGCGATAGCTTCAAAATAAGCGTTGTTTCTCGTTCCTGTCCCACGAGTTAATTCGTTGTTAGTCAAACGCAGCCTCGCATACTTTCTGCCATGTGTGAATGAATGTCTGTATAAAAGTTTACTTAACTCCGGAATTTCCCAAATTTATTAGTCGTTTAAAAGAAATGTCGAGCCTATACTTATGTGTGCGGCTGAAAACCTCATACAGCAAACTTTGCATAAAACAAAAAAATGATGCAAAAATGTTTCTCTGACTTATATTATTGTCAGAGGAAGACCTGACGAACATACAAAAAAAGAAAAATGTCAAAAACTGGCTTTTGAATTTACTATTTTTCAAACTGATAGCCGCATTCTTGACACAGAGTTATTTTTTATGATAAACATTTTAAAAATTCGTCGCGGATGCAGGACTCGAACCTTGCGTCTTCGGATCACTAGCCCGACGCTCTGACCACTGAGCTAATCCGAGTATTCATAACGTTAGTGACAGACGCACTTGAATAGTTGCTAACAAGATGAACTCCCGGCCCCCACGGACCCAAGATACAATTATGAATTCTATGTTGTAATCACGTATTTATGTATTGTGAAATAAATCTATAAAATCTTTAAATACGGCAATAAAATGACGCCATTACTACCTATATAAAACATTCATGTTCTTTAGTACATAGTACTATAAATGTAGTAAATACTTCCAGAAGACCTATGAGAATGTCTAATATTCTTGTAAATAAAACGTCCTGAAGGCATTTCTTGCAATGTCCTTACAACGATCTTCACGTAGTTTGATTCCATCTCCAATATTTTAATTCCTTTAGCTAACGGACTTTACCAAGCTGGTAAACTATGGCTTGCAAGGTAATTCTTTATGAAAAGAGGCGCGTTACGTGCCACAAGTTATTTTTTTGTTATTACTGATTTCCAAAAAGGAGGTACTGTGTTCGTCTGTTTTTATTTTATTTTGTGTGTACTGCGTTATTGTTCATCGATATTTTCGCCAATTGTGAACTCCCGAGGTGGTCTCACTTAAATTTTATCGAAATCGGCTGTGTAAGTCTATAAGTGAAAGACAACGAGGGTATCTACTGTTAGCCGCATAATCGACTCTCCGAGTCGATTGGTATCGGCACATCCCTAACGCGCGCCAAGAGAGGGCACAACACTAGCGACGCTACAGATTTAGAAAAGGAACGAGCAATGGCGCGCATTAGCATCTTTTGTAATATTGATAACGATTGGAGTAAAAGTGTAAATGGTCCTATACCAGACTTTATAATACGCCCACGATCGACCACTAACAAAATAAGGGAAATCAAGCGCATCCTTTATTAGTTCAGAAGTGGGATGAACCAATGATTTAATAAGCGCGGCTTTCGGCGCTTGCGTTTTCTTTCTGTTTTAGGTGAATATACAGTTGTTTATTACGAAATCATCTATTACTGTTGGTACCAGCTGTAAAAAGCATCGAAAACAGTAAACATTTACTTCACGTAACACGCAAGATGTGAAGCTGTGTTGTAATTGCGTCGTAGAATAGACCGGCACAAAATGTTCAAAACGTATGGGTAAAAATGCCTTGAAATCGTGAAGAAAGTACGTGAAAACTGTTATCTCGTCTTATGTTGCCGTGTGCTAGCTGTGGAACCCGAAATACTGTGAAAAACGGTGAAATATGTGTGGAAAACGTAAACTACGACTAACTTAAGAAAAGTGGCTTGTAAGTACTGAAATATGACGCAATATCATCGAATACAGGTAAATTCTGAATTACTCACGTAGTATGACCCCCAAACCGGGTATTAGTGATACCAAAGTGCATTTGTCTGGGCATAAAAGATAATAACCTATTCTTGCAACATTTGCATTGCATCCTGTTGAAAATGCTCAGAGTTCTAATTGGCCAAGTACCTAGTGCTAGGTTGGCATGTATACACAGGAGTTGGCAACTAAACCATCATGAAACAATGATGTGTACATGTAAGTATTCATTCAGTACTTAACAGTGAGATATCTGTATCTAAACTATAGATTGTTGACATATTCTGGGGTCATTGACCTACACAGTTCATTATCAAAGGTCAACTGGGTGTTTGTTTCCAAGCTTGCAGAATGACCATAAAGGGCCATAGACTGGGCTCTAAGTTGCATCCATGCTGCATTATATGTATTGTTCTTTGCCAGTGCAAGCCTACAACCATGATAATGTAAGTAGAAGTGTTTTATTACCAATAAATACTGGAATGGAACCTGGCCAACATAGCCAGTGACAGCATGAACTAGCTGTGTCATTTATAATGCACTACATTGTGGAGATAACATGGTAAGAATTATATTAGGTACGTGGAATGATACTCAGTCACAGTATGAAAATCAGATATGATTGTACTGCGGAGGTCTCAAGGCACACTTCACTGGCATGGACTGGTAACAAGCAGTGACTGAAAGTATTCCTGCCTGTGGTTGTTAATTCTTGTTAAATGTGAGTAGTGGCACTAATGATTATACTGTCATCTCTAATACAATTTCATGTCAAGGTTGGTCCGGATAATACATTAGTAAAAAAATGCAATTTCATCGGAACGTTGGTCCGGACAAGACACATTTACTACCCGGGGTGAGAATTTATGTTTGGCTACTGTGTATCACACAAACTACCATGTGCATGACTGTTATTATATAGTTTCAGCCTACTCTGATGTGACTGAATTATATGGTCACTATTGGTCACCCATCCATAAAAGTTCAGAATTTTGAATGTTGACCGTGAAATACAAAATTACAAAAGTAAGTTAATATAATGTGGCTTATACTTGTCTGCACATAAGTATATCATTTTTATGTATTGCCAATATCATAGTGTCACACAACTATAATATTAATGACTGAAATTCCATGGCCACCCATCCAAAAAGGTACATCTGTAAACATGGTAAGTGAAATGTGAAATTGCAAAGGCACATATTAATTACTGTTTAACCGAGCCAAAATGTTGACCCCAATGGGCTGACTGACATGTCCTAGTGTCAGAATTTCGGATGGTGACATGTATCATGTAAATATTTGGAATGTTCGATGACTAGTCAGATTAGAAGCTAACAAAACAATGTGGCAGTGTTAACAATGAAATGGGACACGTTATGGGCGAAGTGATTTGCTGTAATATTTTTTACAGGCGTCTTCAAATTTTGATTTATGTTTCATAAATGAACAGTAACAGTGTATGATGGTTTTTGACAACATTATAATGTATTGTTTATAATTTTCATGTCCAACGGACGAGAGCGGAGTACAGAAATGTGTTATGACAACAATACCAAGGAATATACTCCACCAAAGCGAATGGACCTTGAGCATCAAGTGGATGGACGGTGTCCACCTCACCGAATGCGAGACACTATGACGGCATATTCCTCTGACGATTGAGACGTAAGTTATCAGAAAGGACATGCGAAGGTTAAGTATGGAATGGACTATGGAAACTAGTGAGTTACTATAAAATGAAGTGGCCTTCCAACAGGATTGATTTTATGTCGAGTTATCAGTTATGACAGAATTGTCACTGATTGATTGATACGACAGAGCACCGATTCAGCGCGAGACCATCAACATGATCATCATCAGCGACAGTATGGGTGTGTGACGCATAGCATCACATGAGGTAAACATTGTTATCATTGTCAGGGCCTGTAAGGAGCATGGTGTATGGGGTACGTCATCAGTCATCATTATCACGATTACAGTTTGTGAATTGTAATTCTTGGAGCTGACTCGTGCATGAGGTAATCATTGATTATGAACAAAGCCTACAAAGGCAAGTGGTGATCATAGCTGATCAGGATTTGAGCTGCCATATATTACTAATAGCTTTACTACTGTACTGAATTTTACTAGCCTACTGCTGAACATAGCCTACCCACAAAGGCGGTTGCCGAATTGTTGCCTATCCTGTGCGTTTGGTACTCAACGTCGATGATGACCATTGTCGATCGTACCGACTGTGGCCTACTAGAATGTGTTAAGGTTATCATCATTGATCACGCTAACTGAAGAATTATTTTGGGTGGTAATGGCTGATTGTAATACGCAGAGCCTAGCTCGAGACAAAATGATTATCGCTGTCTTGTACGAGTGGGACTGTAATCAGAATCGAACTTGGACAGCTTAAGGTGACCATGCTTAATCGTATTAAGTGTAAGCCTATCTACAGCATCGAGATCAATTGTATGGGCTCTTTGAACCTCTGTGAGCGTGATCCTTCTATAAACACATTGGTGAGTAGTCATGATAATTTCAGCTCTCTGTGAGTAACTTGGTGAGTGATTATGGCAACTGTGGTAGGAAGGTCCCTGACCTTCACGAGGCGTGTTACCTGATGCTGAAGTCTCTCCGCGAGACAGTCTGTTCTTCATCGAACGGGACGTGTACCTGAAGTCTCTCCGCGAGACAGTCTGTCCTTCATCGGACGGGACGTGTACCTGAAGTCTCTCCGCGAGACAGTCTGTCCTTCATCGGACGGGACGTGTACCTGAAGTCTCTCCGCGAGACAGTCTGTTCTTCATCGAACGGGACGTGTGCCTGAAGTCTCTCCGCGAGACAGTCTGTCCTTCATCGGACGGGACGTGTACCTGAAGTCTCTCCGCGAGACAGTCTGTTCTTCATCGAACGGGACGTGTACCTGAAGTCTCTCCGCGAGACAGTCTGTCCTTCATCGGACGGGACGTGTACCTGAAGTCTCTCCGCGAGACAGTCTGTTCTTCATCGAACGGGACGTGTACCTGAAGTCTCTCCGCGAGACAGTCTGTCCTTCATCGGACGGGACGTGTACCTGAAGTCTCTCCGCGAGACAGTCTGTCCTTCATCGGACGGACGTGTACCTGAAGTCTCTCCGCGAGACAGTCTGTCCTTCATCGGACGGGACGTGTACCTGAAGTGTCTCTCCGCGAGACAGTCTGTCCTTCATCGGACGGGACGTGTAGCTGATGTCTCTGCCACGAGACAGTCTGCCATCTATGGTAGGACGTGTAGCCAAATCTCCCAGTCAGATTGAGGCTGTCAGCTATGATATTGACGATCTTGTTTCCGATACCGTTTCAATAACAATGGAAAGCGAGAAGCGTAATATCTTCGAGCAGCGCGACAACAGCTGCTCAACTACAGCTGGCGAGTCCAGAGGCGCTGCATCCGCTTCAGCGCCCGAGCCGGTGATGCTGTTCCAGAGCGGTTGCCGACTGCGGCGACATCTGGACGAGACTGCATCACTGCACCACGGCTCTCCACACGACTACAATGCACGCTAGGAGCGATACGGTGACATTGTTCTATACTGTATGGTAACATCCACCTGTGGGTCTGTATAACATTATTTTCTAACCCTGGAATTGGATATCGTTTAGAATTTCAATTCAAGTTCCGACAATTTTAAGTCAAAGGGAGATACATTAAGAAGTCTACGACATAACGAACCAAAATACATTCCTGATGTTGCAATGATTTGGTTCGTCTGAGTGGCTCGCGATTCGCAAAACATTCAGTCTTGTTATATGATGTTAATCGACCGAAAAGTGTATCCTGATGTCACGTACCGCACCATTGAGGCTGAGTAAGTTCACAACCTCTTCAGAATGAGGACCTGTGTTTAACGTTTGTTGTTTGTGAACAGTTGCTGCCCATGGCCCAGTTGCTTCTGTGTTCAGTGCAGGAGTCCAGTTGCTGAGAGTGCCACGGGGACGTGGACTGTGATCAGGATGGCCGAATCTGTTAGCCGCATAATCGACTCTCCGAGTCGATTGGTATCGGCACATCCCTAACGCGCGCCAAGAGAGGGCACAACACTAGCGACGCTACAGATTTAGAAAAGGAACGAGCAATGGCGCGCATTAGCATCTTTTGTAATATTGATAACGATTGGAGTAAAAGTGTAAATGGTCCTATACCAGACTTTATAATACGCCCACGATCGACCACTAACAAAATAAGGGAAATCAAGCGCATCCTTTATTACTACTCAAATTTATGTTGAAATTGAGGCTATTTACTCCCAGGACTCTAGTCTTCTCTGTATAGAGTAAGCTCAGATTGCAGCGAGAAGTGGTCCTTTAAGTGGAATCGGTTCTACTTCCATATTATTATAAGATTCCAATGCAAATATAATTTTCTTAATTAATTTATCAAAGCTTTCCCTACAACTCGCTGAATGCGAGCCGATTTCAATCGGCTATATTGGAAATCTATAGGCCTATGTCCAGCAGTAGATGTCTGCAAATAGTCTCCAATCACAGCCCTCTCCATAGCCTCTCTCGGCTCTCGGTGGGCTACTTACGCCTTACCACAAAATATTTAAACACGCTTTAAACACAGATTACCCGTGCAATATGCACTGCTAAACATTGTCTAAAACGTGCGTAAAACTTTAGTGGTAAGACGGTTATAGTCTATAAAAAAGTAACTATGTTCGTATAGGCCAGGTGGCTAGCCCTGGTGCCAGATTTTTAATCGCCTGAAGGCCTGTAACACGACTAAACGGTTAATGCAACTGAGGCTTACAATTTAAAGTATCATCCGAGCCACGGAAGCGCTCAGTTGTAAATGCCACCCGCGATCATCCATCCAAAGATAGTCTACTAATAAGGCCTATAAATAGTATAACAACAAATAATCTCAATAATTATAGAGCGTTGAGTGAACAAAGTGTTATTTCGCAACTTTTATCTCTTTATCTCTAGCGGGTCTCCCTTGATTGACATTTTAATTTCCTAAACAAGATTACACCCACGGGCAACAATATTTATGTCATTATACTAAGCAAGTTTCCAACAGTTAAAGGGGTAGGTTTTGACAAAATCTAAAAATACTAAGTACTTGACTTTTTCAAATCTGACTAACCCCTAATTCACCTGTTAGGTCCCACAGACTCCGCTCTATGTTCTCAGTACCTTCCTAAAGGGACGAGGTAAATGCGGAGTGGAGAGTACGCCTTCCTTTGAATCGGGGTGTATTTATGTTCAAGGAGTCTTCTAGACTCCATCAGGGCATTTGTGTTACAAATATTATAACTTGATGATTTGTGATTATAACTTGATGATTTGTGATAACGTTAAAATATTTTCATATTTCCAGTATTTTTGAGGCGATTGGACCTTGATAAAAATTCATCATCTTAATCTGTGCTGTTAGGTCCCACAGACTCCGCTCTATGTTTTTAGCAGGCCTGTACCCAGTACCTTCCTAAAGGGATGAGGTAAATGTGTAGTGGAGAGGACGTCCTCCTGCCCCGGATCGGGGAGTAATTATGTTCAAGGAGTCTACTAGACTACATCAGGGCCTTTGTGTTACAAATATTATAACTTGATGATTTGTGATATTATGATAAAATTTTATCATATTTCCAGTAATTTTTTTTTCTCGAATCACGGGTTGGTCCCATAGTAAAAGTTGTGTATAATGATGGTCTCAATTACCCTCTTTCGACTTAGTCCTGGGAAAGGAAAATCAGAAATGTGAATTTATATTGTATAGTTCGGCCGCTCAGAGAATGCGTTCCTGACACGTCATCTTGAAAAAATGTTTTTGGCCGATATCTCGGAAACTATGTACTTAAGGGCAAAAAACATAAAGATCATTATTGTAGAAAATATAATTTCGCATCTTTTGTTTGCATTAAACTTTTTTGTAAAACTTACCGTTTACGATTTATGGACCATATAATGTTTTAAGGTCAATTTAATGAAATTTCATTAAATGGGCCATAAATCGTAAACGGTAAGTTTTACAAAAAAGTTTACTGGAAACAAAAGATGCGAAATTGTATTTTCTACAATAATGATCTTAATGTTTTGCATTCTCTGAACGGCCGAACTTTAGTAGTTCCATTCCTTGCAGTTTCAATGTCGGTAAGTGTCATAGACACTTTTCAACCGACTTCCAATAGGGAGGAGGTTCTATGTTCGTCTATGTATTTTCTTGGTGTATATTCCCGATGAACACATTTTCGACAGTTCTGAACCTATTAAAAAAAATACATTTCGAAAGGGTAGGTATACTTCCGAGGTGCACCCATTTAAATGTTATCGGAATCGGCTGTGTCGTTTTTGATAAATTAACAATAATGTACATGGATGTTACATCGATTCATGCAAACTATTCGAGTTCTGTAGACGGTGGAAGTCGATGGTTCCATTTTCTGCAAAAATAATTATTTCCTAATATCACCAGCTAGTCCAGCATGCGACCACGGAAAGAACTCTTTTCGACGTGTGAAAAAGTGACAGATACTTTGCCATAACGCTCTCTCGTTCTGACACGTCGAAAGAAATATTACATCGGGCGCATCCTAGCCCGGCTGGACGAAGCCGCGAGTAGGTAATTGTCTTAGAGTATGTCAGTCATCGTCTAAGAAAAACATTCTGTGGGTACCGTACCAGCCAGCCGCCGGCTAGACAGACGCGACCAAAGCGCCACCCTTTTATGGTGGACATTCCGCGCGTTAGAACCAAGCGTTTCGAGTCCTCATTCCTCATACGAACAGCAAGAATGTGGAACGCTTTGCCTGGGTCTGTCTTCCCGCTAAAGTACGACGTGGGTGTCTTCAAATCCCAAGTAAATAGGTATCTTCTAGGTAAGCGTGCTACATCCTAGACCGCATATCTGCTCAACATCAGGCAGTATGTAGTCAAACGCAAACCTATATGGAATTAAAAAAAAAAAGCCTTTTTAATAGTCCACTGCAGGACGTAGGTCTACCCACAAAGGGTGGTTGGGCCATATCCACCACGCTGGCCCAGTGCGGGTTGGTGGATTCACATTACGCCATCGAATTTCTTCTACGGACAAATGCAGGTTGCCTCACGATGTTTTCCTTCACCGAAAAGCCAGTGGTGTTAAAATACGTACATAAATTCCAAAGAACTCATTGGTACGAGACCGGGATTTGAACCCACGACTTTACGATTGCAAGGCGGGTGTCACTACCTTTAGGCCACCACGGCTTCTGTGGGTATTTCAATCCAAATAAACATAAAAAAGCTTTTAATAAGTAAATGTGACATGTATTACCCAGCTATTTTTACATCAAAAATGTTTAACAAAAGGTGTTTCGTTTGAATAGCGGATAACAGAGCAACAGTATTTTTGTTTGACCCAAAAGGATGGCGGCGACACTTTTTAATTAAAAACCCTTTCGGTTTTGTTGTAAGTGACAAATCCACTTAATGAAATTCTGTATGATAATATTAAAATAAGAACGAAAATCTGTACTCGGTTTGTAAGGTTCAGACTCACTAAAGCGCAGCGGAGCAGAGCTGCATGGGGTACACATAGTGGGACACAGTGTAGAAATATCATAATTTGCTTATCGAAGAACACAACTATCGATGGAAGTGAAATGAAACTGTATACCTATAGTGTCACGCGGTAGGCGCGCGCAGTAACTACGATGAGTCGTTTACATCTAAAGCGCGTAGTGACTATGACTTAAGCTGGGGCTTCTTGTTTACGATTTCGGATCGTATTTTGTATTAGTTTTTTTGGTATTTTTGTATTCAACATCTAACAATAGAGTTTCGAAAACTTTTATGCTGTTTACCTCGTTAAAACAGTAACGTCGATCAGTCTAGATAATTCGAGGCAACTTTGATTCTGGTGCAAATAGACCGCTCGGCCCTTGGCTAGTTGAATACCTATTGTTTTTACCATCGGAGTGAAAACATCTCTTGTTCAGTGCAGTATTCAGTAATAATATAATAAATAATAATATATATTAGGGGACTTCTTACACACGGTCTCTGACCCCAAACTAAGCAGAGCTTGTGATATGGCTGCCAGTGACTATATATATATATACTACATATACATATTTTTAAATACACACTTATATAGATGATACATAAATAACACCCAGATACAGAGCAAACACCTATGTTCATCATATAAATATTTGCCCTGGGTGGGAATCGAATCCACGCCTTTTTGACCCAGGATTCAGGGTCACTAACCACTGAGCCATCGAGGCAGTCAGTGTGTGAATATCAGTGCCAGTGTGAAACGTTTTGTGCAAACCTGTTGTGTCGTGTGTTTTGTGAATATGTGAAGTGAAATGTTGTACAATAAAGTGCAGACTCAATAATCAGCGTTTTGACTGATTTTCCAAGAATCCACAATAGGTCTACGACGCTTCGTGCAGCCGGGCTAGGATACGCACGAAATAATATTTCTTTCGACGTGTCAGAACGAGACAGCGTTACGGCAAAGTATATATCTGTCACTTTTTCACACGTTGAAAAGAGATCTTTCCGTGGATTATTGTGGTCGCATGCTGGACTAGCAGGTCCACTTCACTTTTGTGGAGTGTGATCTTTATGGTAGAGACATTATAAAATTCTACACGAGTCAAACGCAAAGTCATTTTTTGGATATCCCCTTTGCTTTTTTTACTACTCTGTAATTGAGACAACGTTGTCTCACTTTTTGTCAACGATTCTATTTTGGGAATACTATTTTGAAATACTACGCTTACATAAGTATAATCAAAAATATCTACAGAGAAAGCAAAGCTTGTATCAGACTTGAGTCTACAGGAGATGTGTTCCCAATCAACAGAGGAGTTAGGCAGGGTGACCCACTCTCACCAAAGCTATTTACAGCAGTACTGGAACAAATGTTTAGAAAACTTAATTGGGAACAACTTGGACTAATCATAAATGGAGCGAGACTGAACCATTTAAGATTCGCAGACGACCTGGTCATAATGGAAGAAGATCCACTTCTACTTGAATCTATGATACAATCTTTAGTAGAGGAGAGCAGAAAAGTAGGACTGGAAATTAACATAAACAAAACTAAAATGATGACAAACTCAGTTCCAGTAGACATAACTATCAACGGACAGAAACTTGAATATGTGGAAGAATATATATATCTGGGTCAGATTATATCGCCAAATGATCAAACATCTAAAGAAATAAACAAAAGAATTGCAACAGGATGGAAAAAGTATTGGACTTTGAAAGAAATCACGAAAAGCAAGAAATTATCTATGAAGATCAAGAAAAAGACTTTTGACACCTGTATACTGCCATGCATCACATATGGCTGTGAAACATGGGCCTTGACAAAACGTCATAGGGACAAACTAGCAAGGTGCCAGAGAGGCATGGAGAGAAGCATGCTTGGTTTGAAACTACTGGACAAAGAAAGAAATATAGACATCAGGAACAAAACCAAAGTAACAGACATACTGTCGCGTATTGACCAACTTAAATGGAGGTGGGCAGGACATATGCTCCGTTGCAAAAAGGAGAAATGGAGTAAGCAGGTGACAGTCTGGTACCCTAGGGATGGACTTAGAACTCGAGGTCGTAAAGCTAAAAGATGGGAGGATGACCTAATAATGACTTTGGTGCCCCTGTGGACCAGAGTCGCGGCAGATAGACAACAATGGAAAGAGTTGGAGGAGGCCTTTGCCGTAAGGCACGCCGAAATAAGAGATATTTTATAGTAGCAGTGTTTTTTTTAGTATTTTAGTATTGTAAACATAATTGTAGAAATTTTCGGAATTAAAAGGCTTATTATTATTATTATTATTATTTTGAAATACCCACACTTTCTTGCGGACATGAAATATGCTTAAATTTAAAAATTTGATACTCGTAATTGCCGACAGACATTTTCAGTCTTACCACAAAAGTTTCATGCACGCTTTAGACACTGTTTTACAGAATAAATTGCACGATTTAAACGAAACGACGATTAAACTGTACTTAAAGCGTGTTTAAATCTCTTGTGGAAAGGCGGCGCTTCGGCCGTCTAATAAACCGGGGTTAGGAAACTGGTTTCCAAAATGGCTTTTTTTTACTCCTACTTAACTGGTTTCCGAGAAGTACAAACTATAGCCTAAACTGTCATTTTGAACAGTTTATCCATGTCAGAGGCCTTCAAGCGGCCTTAAAATTCTGACACCAGGGATATCCATCCAGCTTATACAAACTTACTTCCTTTATTTTCAAACAACTTCATAAAATGAGGTTCTCAATTCGACTGTATGTTTTTAGGGTTCCGTAAAAACGGGAACCTATTACTAAGACTCCGCTGTCCGTCTGTCTGTCTCCAGGCTGTAGATATCTCATGAACCGCTATAGCTAGAAAGCTGAAATTTTCACAGATGATGTATAGAAATAGAATAAAAATAAAATTTAAGGGCTCCCATACAACAAATCTGGTGGATGCTTGAAATATTCACATAACATTTAGCTGCATGCTTACTTTAATAGTAAATAATTAAATAAAAAAAAAAAAAATTTAAGGGGGCGATTCCCATACAGTACGGAAACCTTCGTGCGCGAGTCCGACTCGTACTTGGCAGATTATTTTGTATTCATGTACCTATGTTACGCAATTATTCCACCAATTATGAACAGATTTTACCGATAGGTAGACCATACCTCAAAAATGTATTTCCCGTATTTTTTTAAATTAATTTAGTAGTTTTTGAAAATCAACAATAATCTAGAAATTGCATATGTCATAGTAAAATTTGATAAACGTTGTTTGCATAAATCCTAGGATTTTTTTAAAAACACGGATAATTAGACATTGGCTATAACTTTCGTTGATCTTTCTTACATCGATTCGAGAGAACTGTTCGAATTTTGTGCGGAGATTGCAATGGTTGCAGTTTTTGGCGAAAAATAATTACATATCTCTATACATCACCTAACAATCGGAAATAGAACCAAATTAATACCTCTCCTCGAATACCTAACAAATTTGCACGAGCGTCCAAATCATCAATTAACGGGAACCCATCTATTCAGCAAATGACGAGTACCGTGAACACAACGTAATGATGTAACATGATCAATGAAGCCTGATAAATAGCTACGCACTACAGGGGAGATGTACGTATTAGCGTATCTGTTTCGAATCATAAGGAAATGTTATATTTATTTTCAACCTTCTTCAATTTGGCTCTCGCGTAACAGTGGAATAACAGTGCACAAACCTACAATTAGGAGATGAAGTTTTGGCTTTATACCTATAGATTTTGCTTTTCACCACAGACTCTTTGTGAAATGGTATTGGCATTTTTTTTTCGATGTTTGGGAAAATTATTTTGATAACATCGGAGGTTGCTAGTTCAAAATCTAGATGGATCTTTTCCGGTTTTCATCTGAAAATCTATAATTAATTTACCATTTGTGGTTTCACTTGGTTTTCTTTGAAACACTAAAAAACACTAAAAATATTTTACTTCAATGTTAGTGGATACATTTTATTTCCCATGACATAACTAAACAGTTTGCAACAGCATAATATCTTGACCTTAAAAATATTTTCAACTATCGGGTACATCACTACCTCCCTAATGTATTGTTTAGTCAAGCACGATCCTTTTAGAGTAGTGTAACCACGAGTAAAAAAGTTTACTCGTAGTCACACTGGTGTAACAAAGCGGTGTAACCACGAGTCTGGACCCATATGTACTATGGGGCCTATAGCGCAATGAGCATTAGAGATAAGTAAATATCTCACTATCCCGACCACGGTAATGGTATGGTATGTACGCTGTATTCCGTCTTCATCTAAACGGTCAGAACGCGAATCATACCTACGCACCCCGGAGTTCAGTACACACTCGGTATACAACAGTCGCAGGGGCGCACCGTAGCGACGAACAAACGTGTGGGTTTGTAATCAGTAAGCTTGCGATTTACCTACCAGCCGGGCAGCCCTAGCGCATAGCGCCCTACAAACTAGCATTGAGATTTGAGCTATCTCGGGTGTTCAAATTCAAAAAGGTAAAAAGTAGGAAGGTAAAATGATAAAATGTGAAATAGGAAAATACTTCGTATTACTTGTAATTCTTCTGAAGGTCATTGCGTGACGGTTGTATGAATAGGCAGTTAAATAGACGCATGAGTACCGCTAGAATTAACGTCTTTGTTTATCACATAAATACTTGCCCTGGGTGGGAATCGAACCCACACCTCTTTGATCCAGTAGTCAGGGTCACTAACCACTGAGCCACCGAGGCTATGCTGACAAATGCAATAGTAAATTCACAAACTACTATAGTAATAATACCACGTATTAGATGGTTATCTTTTAACTTCGTGTAAAATTTGGTGTAGTCGGGTAAAAAATATTTTTATATGTACTTTCTTTTCTGAGATGGGAGTAGAATTGCGTACTAAAACAAAACAGACAAAAAACACATGTCTAAAAAATATGTTAATATAACTGACGGATTATTTATATTTTGTAGATATGTACCCTATTGTTCTTGATTAAATTAATTATTTATTGATCAGGGAGCAATACTTTATGACAAGTTAAATTGCACTCTTATGACTGCAATTTCGAGTTCGAGGCCACTTTTTAATTACCATTAAAAGTTAATATCATCAAGTTTACGGATAATCAGAGATGACTGTAAAAATCCGCACAAAACTCCGTAATAAGTAATGAAAGTAAGTATCTAATTTGTGAAGTTATTTGTAAAGTACAGTCGAAAATGCGTCGTAATTGGTATTTTAACTTAGGCCCAATTTTAAGGGCGCCATCGTATTTTTAATAGCAATTTAAAATGTTCGTGTTTCTTTTTCACCCTATGCATTTGAAAGAGAGATGAATATTTTGAATCTGTATTAAATTTACGATGGCACCTTTGAAATTGGCCACATTATTAATTTGAAATATGTATTACAAATCTAAAATGAAATAATCGGCCAAGTGCGAGTAGGACTCGCGCACGGAGGGTTCCGTACTGTATGGGAATATCCCCCTTGAATATTTATTTTACTTTAATTTAATTATTTATTATTGAATTGTTTATACAATTACACATTCTGTGAATATCTCAAGTATCTATACCTGTTATCATTATTAATATCGAGCGAAAAACGGTTTATATCAGGTTTATTGTATAGGAGCACCCTTAAATATTTTTTTTTTTCTGTTTTTAGTATTTGTTGTTATAGCGGCAACAGTAATCCATCATCCGTGAAAATTTCAGCTTTCTAGCTATAACGGTTTGTGAGATACAGCCTGGAGACAGACGGACGGACCCTTTGGGTACGGAACCCTAAAAAGAAACATTTTATAATATTAATTATATTATCAGTCTCTGGCTGCACAAAGTTCACCAGCTTTGCTTCGTTTGGGGTCAGAGACGATGTGCAAGATGTGCCAAATATATTTTGACCTTGGAATATCTGTACTCGCGGATAACTTACGACAAGTAGGTTTTGAGACATGTTTTAGGGTGCCAAAATAAAGGTTAATACAAGTTTATAGCTGACTATCTCTCATTCAATGAAACTCCTAATTTTTCTGGACTAAACGGTTATTTTGGTTTAACGGTTAAAACAACCGGGACCTACAATTTAACGTGTCATCCGAGCCACGGTAGCGCTCAGTTGGAATATGCCACCTGCGATCACCCATCCAAAAATGACCGTGCGGAACGTTGCTTAATTTCGGTGATCAATAGTCTATAAGTAGTCAAAAACATTTATTTCCGTAGGAACACATAATTATGGGAACACTTGGACACGTCGATGTATACAGTAAAATCAGATCGCTGACAAACACCTAGTCAAACTAAGCTACGAGCGCTACAAGACTAATAGTTATAGGACTAATAGTTGTACTAATAGTTACAATTACCATAACAAAGACTGCCTTTTTCCCTTGGTAGTTGTGTAAATATACCGCACCGCAGTTTCGTACATTGCTTTTGTGGTAAGTAATTAAGTACTCCTCTTTATTAGGCTATACAGTTTATTAGCCTGATGGTAAACGCTGATTACAATTACCACATGTTTCTTCACTAGATGGTATAAAACAAAGTCATTTCCCGCTGTCTGTCTATCTGTCCATATACATGCTTAGATCTTTAAAACTACGCAACGGATTTTGATGTTCTTTTTAGGGTTCCGTACCCAAAGGGTAAAAACGGGACCCTATTATTAAGACTCCGCTGTCCGTCTGTCTGAATCCAGGCTGTAGCTCATGAACCGCTATAGCTAGAAAGCTGAAATTTTCACAGATGATGTATTTCTGTTGCCGCTATAACAAATACTAAAAATAGAATAAAAATAATATTTAAGGGGGCTTCCTTACAACAAACCTAAATATTTAGCCGTTTTCCGCTCGATATCAATAATGGTAACAGCTATGCTTGAAATATTCACAGACTATAGTGAGCTGCATGCTTACTTTAATAAATAATTTAATTTAAATAAAACAAATATTTAATCTTTTATACAGTACGAAACCCTTCGCGCGCGAGTCCGACTCGTACTTGGCAAATTATTTTAAATACATAGAGTGATTCAAGAAGAAGGTTTATTTGTATAACACATGCAAAATATAGTAGAGGAACTCTGATAATGTTAGAGGTTTCTAATGTGATGTAATAAATATTTTTTTTGAGCCTACATTGCAAACGCTGAAACGCAAGAAAGCTGTGAACGTTGTAAATAAAGACATTCTGTAGTATATTTCATTATGATCAACTATCATCATAAAAGAAAAAAAACATGACAATTACGAACAATTCTATACATTTGTCGAGATAGGTAATTTCTTTTTCACGAGATTCAGTATGGTCTCACAGTAAAAAATGGCCGTTTATTGTACTCGTACATGGTTTCGTTACAATTAATACATTCAGATAACGTTATCAAATTTATTCTACGAACGGGTTCTTTAAGATATTTTCCTTCAACGAAAAGCCCGTGGTGTGAAAATCCGTAGATAAATTCTTTAATACGGAATTTGAATCCATGTCCTTACGATTGTAAAGCGACGTTGATTCCACCAGCCTACCGCCTTCAACGGCATTCCATCTTTCGAATCATCCAATGACTTCCAAATATGTTCCTACTTTACACAGTAGGAAAGTATACAGGGTAATTTCTAATCAATTAGCACCCTTTTAGGGGCTTTTACTGTACATAAAAACTAACAACTTTTGTTCTGCGACTTTTGTCAAAACTAAAAAAAAAATTGGTTGTTTCATAGAAAAATATCGTTCACCCGCGACAAGACGGAACAGCTGATTTTTTTTTTCGAGTTCTGACAAAAGTCGTTGAACAAAAGCTGTTAGTTTTGATATACAGTAAAAGCCTCTTAAATGATGCTAATTGAATACAAATAACCCTGTATAGCGGCGGCGTAGCGGAGTAGTGTGAGAAAGGTCTATTTTAATCCTGCGAATACAGTTTTATTCACTTCCTTTTCCTACGAGTAGAGATAATTGCGTTTGCTTGGCCATCTCATAAAAAAGAACACCAAATGGGCGGAATAATAAAAAAATAAACAAGGCACGCTACCACTAGGTTCTAAGCAGGTACTTAATATAACTGAGAAAAGCGCGTAGACTAGGTAAAATTCTCTATTATTCACTAGTAACCAGAAGTTAGCACAGATCGTAATTGTAGGTACTTCTGGTACTGGCTATTAGCTGGCTACGATGTTCATATTATTAGTCATTCAAAGGTTAGGTAGGCCAAAGAGCACTCTTATATATTGACGCGAATCCTAAGGGATTCTGAATGGGCTATTTTTATTTAGGCTTACCTAGGCGTATTACTTGTCTTGGACGTCAGCATTAATATATTAATTAGCATTTATTTTTCTTTAATCTTTGTAAATATTGTAATCAAAACATTTCTTGTTAGTTACCAAACATTAGATATTAGGGTAGGTGTCTCGGTTTTGGCCACCTTAGGGTAATTTTTGGCCACTATGTTTTTTTTACTAGGTACACTCTCATTGTATAGTTAAAATAATATTTTTAAGAAATTTTCAAATTGTGACATTCAAAGAAACAATATGTATGATGTTACATTGTTTAAGTTTTTTAATTGAATTTAAATAGGTTCCTATGGGATAGCACAAAAATTAAAATACTTATCACACGGGCACTTCAATTTTTTTATGGGTTTGAGCCTACGCCTTATGCTTGTTATGTTCATCCATCAGCCATAAAACGTCCACTGCTGGACATAGGCCTACCCTATAGATCGCCAATAAGACCGGTTGGTAGCGGCTTGCATCCAGCGCGATCCTGCGGTCTTAATGAGGTCATCCGTCCACATTGTGGGTGGACTTTCTACGCTGCGCTTGCCGGTGCGTGGTCTCCACTAGGCTTGTTATGTGATTATACATTATGCTGCTCCAACATTATGGTGCTCCAACTAGCTATGAATCAGGTACCATTAAGTATATCAAGCCTTACCGTGACAGTGCTCTACTTAATTAATTAAAAAACCAAGAGACTCGAGTATCGTGTCGTCTCAACTGAGGTTTAACGACCGTCTTAGAGTAATTAGGGCAAGAGAAGCATTATGATGGCTACTCCTTTATCAAGTTATGAGCAAGTACGCGGTGGTAATTTCACGCAATTTTTAATAGACTTTGTGTAAAAAGAAACCGTCGCCGTCGTGGCATTACGGTGAACTAACAATAAGATTTTAATCAGCAGCCAAAGTACCGACTACTTAGTAGTATTAGTAGTACTTAGTAGACGCGAGCCTACTGATGAAAATCGAATTGGTGTCTATCAAGTATCAAACAATTTTAGTTGTACTAGCAACGAGTAGGTACAACGACTGAGCAGTGTTGTCAACGCAACAAATAGTAAAATGACACACGGGCGACCGCACCTACGACACTCTCATTTTACACAAACTCTACGTAAGCGGTAAGATTAGTAAAAAAGTTCCTATATGCCGCATGACTAGCCCTGGTGTCAGAGTTTTTAGGCTGCATGAAGACCTCTGGTATGGCTAGGCGGTAAAAATAACCGAGACTCATAATTGAACGTGTCATCCGAGCCCTGGCGTTTGCTTGGTATCAATTCCGTCAGTGGTCACCCATCCAAAAATTGACCGGTGAAAAGTAGTGTAAGAGGTGACAATAACACCTACTCAGTCAAACTACGCTATGAGCGCTATAAACGATACAATTACGCTAGTCAAATCTACCCTCCTCGACCTACCCTCCTCTTATATCTTATCTCCAACCCAAGGTTTATTTTATAGAGCAAGTGCCTTTATTAACTACCACTAAATAAAAAACTAACTCAATCTAAAACTACACTATATAAACTACTACTACGTAACAAGCAATTGGATCATCCACAGACCCTTGAAGGTCTAAAGATAATCCAAATGCTTCAGCCCACTGCCAGTTGGCAGCGTACCCAGCATGCTGGCAGCATTGCCACGCTGTGGCAATGCTTATACGTTGAACCAAATAAACACCAGTATTTTGGTCACGCGTCGCGTCCACCAGACGCTCATAAAGAATTGAAAACAAGAGCTCCCGGCCGCCACGGACCCAATGTTTCAACTCCAAACGGCTCAAATATACATATTTACCACTGCCGAGGTTAGCATATTTGCGCCGTTTGTGCTGCTCCGCCGAATTTACCGCGCAGGCAAGGACTAAGTTAAGCGGTAGGAATCGGTAGGATTATAGCTACATTTGATCTCAAATACTGAGGTGTAATTGAACGAAGCGAACTAAGCAAGAGAAACCTCCGTTTTAAGGCGACGATTTGGCTTTCGTCTGTAAGGATGTTGATTTTCCTCTACAGCATTGTTCAACGCATCCCGACGAAACTTGGTACATAGTTGTTTGTGTCTAAATGGACGTTTTTAATATATTTCCAGAAACTTTCACAGCGTATATTGCTTCTTGTTTACAATCTTGGATGATGATGGTAATGGAACACATTGACATTTCATTTATGCAAAGAAAAATATACCTTACACTAAAGGAATAAAACTCATGAAAACAATATTGACGACGACCGATAAGTGTTCTCGAAGACGGCTTGGAGTTTTATTCCTTTAGTGTAAGGTATATTTTTCTTTGCATAAATGAACTGTCAAATAAATGACTCCACTTTTTAGTTGCAGAAGTGCGCATGATTGCTATTGAACTTTGAGTAGGCGTTTTACCTATTACCTATTTAATTTTTGAAATGAAAATTTCTTCAGCGGCGTTGTGCACTTTTTGGGATGGGTAAAAAATGTTAAACTTACATTAGGACACTTGATCGAAAATTCGCAAGACGGAGGGAGTGTAGACCGCCGGCGCAGCGTAGGAGAGGAAGTAATATACCTCTCTTTGTACCGCGCGGCGAAAATAAATGTCTACTCCTGCTGGCGAGTTTGCGTGTGTGATACTGTATTTTACCACATAAATAATTTTCAGTATCATTTATGTGGACAGTAAGTATCAATAGACAATATTAGACTATAGACAATATTTTATTGACGAAAACAAAACACAGACACACACACACGCCAACCATACATTTTCACTCGAATTGTTTACATGACGCGCGTGTTTGAGGCTTCCGCAAATTTTAATGATAGAAATCTGAAAACTAATAAGTACAAGGACTCTTTGTTAAAAACAATAAAACACGTGTTTCTGGATTTTTAGTAAATAACCTCCCATTCATCAAATTAGGGGATGGACACAGCGCACGCAAACACTCTTAATGTAGGAGTTTCTTAAAACAATAAGTTTAATAATCTTGACATTTTTTACAAGCTTTTATTTAACTTGCATTGGATTTACCTACATATGTATGTAAGTTCTGGTGGAATTTTGCAAGTTAAATTTGACCACCGGTTTCTGATTGAGTTGAAATTTTGGACCAATAGGTATACCAATATCGTATGTATATCGACCTATGTATATCGCGTGACAATGCAATAATATGATACCATGGAGCTGATCTGATGACGGAGTCGTAAGGTGGCCCTGGGAACTCCTGTACTAAACAAGATAGACCCGTCGTGTTTGGGCTCGTTTTACTTGTCTTGGCTAGCACTCTGCTGCTATTTGATATCCAGGCTCTCAAAAGTTAAATTTATTTAAAAAGTTAAATATTTAAAATATTTTAAAACTGTTAAAAACACGTTTATAAAGTTTTTATGAAGATTCATTGACTATCAAGTCAGTGAATCTTTATACCTGCGGGATCAAGTCCCGCAGGTATAAAGATTACGGCACTCCACTAAAAGCGTAACATACCAACAAATATACTTTCAGATTCATTATATTAGTAAGGATAGTAAGGCTGATTCAATATAATAACTAGCGACCTGCCACGGCTTCGCATAGTTGTATCATACATATAAATCTTCCTCTTGAATCACTCTATCTATGAAAAAAAACCGCATCAAAATACGTTGTGCAGTTTTAAAGATATAAGCAAACAAAGGGACAGACAGACAGGAAAGCGACTTTGTTTTATACTATGTGGTGATGATGATACACACATGGCTTACATCAAGAAGGGCACGTCCTTCTACTAAAATGATGATGATTAATAACCTCAAAACTGCTATATTTCAAGCCTTTCGCCGCAGACCGGAAATCCGGCGTTTTTATTGATATTTACAATCGTTCCTCGAACTGCGGCCGGATATTGACGTTTCTTTGCGGATGTGACGTCAACTTTGCTACAGAATAGACAACAGTGACACTGTTTTCATTCATAGTGATTTTTTGAAGCGATAATAGGAGTGTGTTATAACTTATAAGCATATTTAGTTTTAAGTTTAATGAATGTCTGTGGCTTTTTAGCTCCGAACGGAGGAACCGACATGTCAGACGATATAGAGGCTCACTGGTAATTTACACACGGCCTTTTAAGTAAGACTTTAGCATGTTGAGATGAACAATTTTTATTATGTACCTATGTATCTAAGTAAGTATGTAAGTTCGGGTGGAATCTTGCAAGTTAAATTTGACCAACTTCCCGGTTTCCGATTGAGCTGAAATTTTGCACGCATATGTTGTATATTGCGTGACAATGCAATAATATGGTACCATGGAGCTGATCTGATGATGGAGTCATAAGGTGGCCATAGGAACTCCTCAACTAAACAACAGGTCAAAGTAGTAAATTTTTTTTTCGCCTTTTTTGGACTTGGTCCTAACAGTTGGTCATAATGATGAGTACATTGATATCGTAGAAAATATCCATCGTCTAGAATCACCTTACATGTACTAGCCTTTTTAATGGTTCATTGCAGGACCCATGCCTACCCAATAACGGTGACTGGACCATTTTCACCACGCAGGCCCTGTGCGAGTTGGTGGATTAACATACGAATCGAGGCATCAAATTTCTTCAACGGACGTATGCAGGTTGCCTCACTACGTTATTCTACAAAAAGCTAATGGCGCGAAATTCCTTACTTAAGTAATAAGTTCCAAAGAAACTCATTGGTACGAGATTGGGATTTGAACCCACGGCCTCACGAGAATCACCTTATAAAAGAACAAATGAAGTAATATGTTTTCTTAATAGATATTGCATTGATTTAGAGAGAGGAATTAGTATTACAAAATAATTCTGCAGCTGACAGGCAAAATGCGGTCAATCATACGTACAGTAGGTAGCAGGTAGCATGTATGAACAATTGCATTGCATTATGTAATGACAATTGTCGGGCGGTAATAACTGGGAGATTAGATAATTGGGAATGTATCATTGATAGTAAATTTCAGGACAATTTGGAAATGATTATGGCAAATAATCCTATGAATATTGCCCGTGTCCCCGTGACCCTCTGAGATCTGCTACCCACATGTGGACAAAAATTACATGAAGAACAATGTTTCTATTTTTAACCAACTTCCAAAAAGGAGGAGGTTCTATATTCGTCTGCATTTTTTGTGTAAGTTCATCGATATTTACGCCAATTGTGAACCGATTTAAAAAATATATTTTTTAGTTCGAAAGGAAATACTTTTGAGGTGGTCCCATAGTCCCATTTAAATTTGTCTCCGTGACCAGCCAAACCGCCCTAAAGCAAAGTATTTTTAGAGTTATGTTTTTGTCCTTAAAGTATGTAATAAAATCATGATCACCATAATCCACGATCTTCTCTATTCTTCTCTATTACAGTGCCATTCTAGATTTTAGGTACACAAAATCACGATCATACGAGTTGACGACGAAAAAATTTTAAAATCGTTGGGTATCAAATTGTCCACATGGACGAAATCCCCTCGGAAGTTATGAGGAAGAAGTCAATCAATCTGATCGGATTTATTTCTATAATCACATCTATTTACAGCATTATCTTTAGACCTTCAAGGGTCTGTGGATGATCCAATGCTTTCTATGTAGTAGTAGGTATTGTAGTTTTGTTGCAGTTAATAATGGCACTATTGTCCTTAAAAAAAATTACAGCACAAATTCATATCAAGCAAAACCATAGAGTCAAATCTAGTTACAAAGCCAGCATCCGTATTGGGGAGTACCTAAGTGATTTAGGCTGCTCATGTTATGTAACGTAATTTTATTAACTGTTGTACTAATCGTCGAATTGAAATTATTTAGTCACCGCATCAATTTACATCACAAATGTATAACAAGTAAAACCACAGAGTTAGACCTACTTTCAAAAGCACCTACTCAAGCAGCTCTACATCCTACTAATGCCTACTCCGCTTAGTCACGAAAGGGTGTAATCTACAGGAGCACTCGACGAGATGACGACTAAAGTATGTATGGCGCGAGTTGACCCTTCAGGTATGATTAGGTGCTCGACCTGGGGTGACGTGCCGTGTAAGATATTTGGGTGTAAGTGCCATGATATTTTTAGACTATGATTATGGTATAGGTTTACGACTTTAGGGCATGTCTTAAAAATAATTTTGAGGTTCCGTACTCCGTATTAGATCCCCCTTAAATCCCTTTCAAACGCCTACCTGGTACCATTTTTAATATTGAGCATAAAACGGCAAAAAAATCAAGTTCGTTGTATAGGAGCTTCCCTAAAATATTTATTTTCAGTATTTGTTGTTAAAGCGGTAACAGAAATAATTTTTTCTGTGAAAATTTCCACCGTGTAGCTATCACGGTTATCTCATTAACAGCCTGGTGACAGACAGACAGGCAGACAGCGGAGGAATAGGGTCCCGTTTTTACCTTTTGGGTACAGAAACCTAAAAATGATGAATATATACCATGTTTGTATTACCCAAAGATAAACTCGCTTGACGTCACGCTTAGCTACATTTTTTAACCCAATGTCAAAAATTTGATGCCCTTTAAGATAATGCGTCGAAAAATAATTTTGTCTCAACTTTTCCCGACGGTCTCACTAACTCAAAGAAGTTAGTTATACTGCAATGATGCAATCTCACAGTAACCTTTGCCAGTAACTCGCGTCCTTTGCCTGCCATCTGCAGCGTGCTTATAGTTCTGGTTTCCTACCAGCTTCCCCTCGCTTTCCGGCGCGCTTTGCCCTTATTTCCTCTCCTTTGATTCGGCGGACGTTTGAATATCTCTGTTCATCTTGCAGTTGCGTTGTAAAGTACACGAGAAGTTAGAATGCTAAACGAGAGAAAAGAATAGAATGAAAACGCTTTATTGTTCACACAATCGACAATAACAATAAAATAGTAAAATATAATTAAAATAGTGCGACAATCGGAGGCCTTATCGCTTAGAGCGATTTCTTCTAGGCAACCTGATTAAGAGAGGAAAGGATTATAGAGGAAGGTAAGGGACGGGGTGTACAATAATGGCGAATCAATTAAAACAAAATAAAGAATAGAATAGAGCCCATATGGCAATCAAAATTTAAAACAAATTATCATAAATTATTAGAAATGAACAAAAATACCGCCTTTAAAACAAAATTAAAGATAATCCTGAAAATAAATGGCTTTTACTCAGTAAAAGAATACTTTGCAGCCACCAGTTATGTTGGCTACTAACAACGAAACACAACACGACGTTCCTTTCTTATATTAGATACCCATTTGACACCCTGTATCCATTGTAGGTACTAAGTTAAGGCCGCTGCATACGTAACGAGATAATAGCTCGGACGGGGCGTGAACGGGAACGGGACGTGACTGCCTCGTTTGAGACGGGAACGTGTTTTTAATGCATCCGTACCATAACAGTGATTCGGATCTAACTGTTGTGAAGAAGGAAAGATGGATTTTTCATGTCGAAAATTGTCTTTAATTGCTATTGCTCTAGATGACGAAGTAGTTACAAACGTCCAACACTACTTTTCTCCCCGGAACGAACGGAGTGCCTGTGCATACGTAGCGGAAACACGGACGGGACGGGGCACGCGCGGGGCGGGACGTGCTAAACATCGTTAGCGACGATATTTTTCCCGCCCCGTCAGTGCTACGTTCCCGTCCCGTCCGTGCTTAGAGTATTTGTAAGTACTTTAGTTATTTATTCTCTAAGCGTCCGTGTCTCCGTGACATATGCGCTTCCATATACATTTTGTATGAAACGATATTTCTAAAATTACCCGTTCCGTCCCGTCCGTAAAAAAACCCGTCACGTATGCAGCGGCCTGTTAGGTATACACATTTCTCTACCCAATTGTTCAAAAGCGCCCGAGCGCTAAACAATTTGCAATGCCCGAAAAGTGCGACCGAATTTTTAAGTCCAAGGTATTTTTATTTTAATCTAACGCTTAGTGGCAAATAAATTATTATGATTATATGGAAATATCAGCTTTAGATGTCTTAAATGTTAAAAGTCTTTAATATTTTGTAGCGCTCATAGTGTAGTTTGACTAGGTGCTTCTTAACAATCACCAAAGGCCATGGAGGACATTTACAACTAAGCGCTACCGTGGTTCTGATGACTCGTGCGCACGTCGGAGGCCTTCAAGAGGCTTAAAAAATTCTGACACCAGGTCTATATTGTAAGCCTCTTTACAGTTTTTGATTTGTATTTTTAACTAAGTAGGTACCTATTTCATTTCATAAGTAATAATATTTGATATTACAATTTTTTTAATTTTTTTCGTTATGTTGTCAATGAAGTGTGCAAAAAAAAATCAGATTACACTGCATTTCTGTATTAATTATTAGTAAAAATGTTAAACCGGAAAATTTTGTAATACTATATTTTGCCCGCGGCTTCGCCCGCATGATATTTCTAGACCTACCTCACCACCCTTAATAAAGGAGGTGGAAAATAAATAAACAAAAAAATCGATTTGACATTTGTTCGATTCGATTTTCGACAGTTCTTTTTTGACATTTCTTGGAACGTACGCTAGAATAGCTCGCAGACAGATGGCAGAATTTTTCCTACTTACTTAACACTTATTGTTATAATATGGAAAATTTACGCAATATCATTATAATTTATAGCCTATGTGTTATTCTGATATATAAGCTATATAATTGCAAAGTTTCATCTCAATCCGTTCTGTAGTTTTTGCGTGAAAGAGTAACAAACATCCATCCATCCTTACAAATTTTCACTTTTATAATATTAGTAGGATTTTTTGTAATGTTAGGTTCTATTAATAGCACTAAAGTTATATTATGTTATACTTACGAACTTATCGAGGGTTCAAAAGAGCTAAGTTAAAAAGGTAGAGCCTAAGCTTCTAAGTGGAATTGGATTGGTATAATCTTTAGGTCAGTGGCGGACGCTTCATAAAGACAGAAAGACACTGCCTACCCTAGTTCTGATAATAGATCTAATAATATTTTATCAATAAACAAAATAACACAAAAAACTTAAATCATAAATCAGCTCCACCTATCGAGTGCCGGTGGTATCATTAAGATAAGTTCGACAAGTAATTTCCCGATTCGCGCTGCACAAGCGCCACCCGCCCTTGCCACGGCAAAGACACAAACTATGGATCTCTTAATGTTTTGTATGTGTGCTCTCGTGGTAAGTCGTGGTCATGCGGATTTAATGTGTGTGCGTTCCTATAGCTACGTGGGCTTTGCTGACACACAATGACAAAAATCACGCACACAACTGCATGAAAAGACAGTGTCTTTTTGCTTGGCTAACACGAACAATTACGACTCGTACCGAACATTTCCGAAAGAAAGTTTGCTATGCAATGCAAATATTTTAGGAGTTTCATTGAATTTTATACATTTAGATGGCCATAATTTTTTTGTGGTATTATATTTCCCTTTTTAACAACTAATTTCAATAGTCAATAGTCGCCATATTGTTTGATGTGCATTGTGTTTGTGACTACGCTATCAGATATTTAGGATTTTAACGTTGTTAATAGAGTGAAAAATGGATAATATTGTCTGTGAAAGTTGTTGATGGTGTGTGTGTTGAGAAAATAAAATATGATGCGTTTTCAAAACTATCTTTCGGTGAAAAAAAAAAACAAGTTATCGAGATAGGTCGTGCACCGGATTTGCACCTTCCCAACTTTTACGATTCCATATTGCAGACATTCTTACAGAAAGATAGGCGTGTTGATTTAATATACAAATAAAACAATCCTATATAATATACTCACACCACCATCTTTTCACTGCTTTCATTTAAATTTTGCAAATCACACAAACATTACAAAACATCAAACAAACGCGCCGAAAGGCCACTTCGAATATCCGTAAATTGATATGTCTATAAAAGCAGTCAATCTATGGACATTTGAGCTGGCATTTGGCAATTACATTATCAATCGACAAGACGACGAACCAAAACCAACGTGTTTTTGGTGAGTAAAATTTTCTGCCTACCCTGTCTTAAAACTGTGTGCACGCCACTGCTTTAGGTAATGTTTTTATACTTAAAAGCGTTCCGTTTAAACTCGTATTTTACTTGAAATACAAAATGTTTACACAGGTACCTAGTTAAAGTACACTGTTCAAAGTAATGTTTTCAACTTTGTTAAGATGTATATTATACAATTTTCTAGTAAATGTATTTCGTAATAATAAAAAATAAGTATGATTGTATATACCAGACGGCAAGTATTGAAGTTTTAAAGTCACTTTAAGGTATCTAATCTAACATGGTTAAGGGTTTCTTCGAGGCTGCCATTTTGTCTTATTCTCCTGTCCTATTTTTTTTCTAATCTGAATAAAAATATGTATTGAAATGAAAGTGTATGTATGTATTTACATACCTATATTAGATGTATTCGTATTTATTCATAAGTTATTTATTTATTTATTACATCCTTATTACTGCAATAAGAAAAAAATATAGGATAGAGGAAAAGGAAATAAGTGACAACCCTAAACAAACGGTAAGTAAGTTCGTATAGGCTGGGTGACTAGCCCTGGCGTCAGAGTTTTTAATCCGCCTGAAGGCCTCTGACCTGGCTATACGGTTAAAACAACCGTGTTATCTGAGCCACGGTAGCGCTCACTTTGGAAATGCCATCCGCGGGCACCTATCCGAAGACTGACTGTTCTAAAGTTGCTTAACGGTAATTTTTTGAAAATATAAAATCAGATATTTTTTTAATATATTTACTTTATGGATGACCCCAAAACTGTACCTACACATTAGGCCCAATTATGACGGCGCCATCGTAAATTTAATAGCAACATAAAAAGTGTTCTCTCTATCGAATGCCTAAAGTGAAAAAGAAATAGAAATATTCTAAATCACTGCATAGTATAAAACAAAGTCGCTTCCTTGTCCCTATGTATGCTTACCTATATATCTTTAAAACTACGCAACGGATATAGATGCGTTTTTTTAATAGATAGAGTGTTTCAAGAGAAAGGTTTATATGTATAATACATTGACTTGACTGCCTCGGTGGCTCAGTGGTTAGTGACCCTAGCTTCTGGGTCAAAGGGGCGTGGGTTCGATCACCACCCAGGGCAAATATTTATGTGATGAACATAGGTGTTTGCTCTGTGTCTGGGAGTTATTTAGTTACTATCTAAATAAGTATGTATTTAAAAAAAGTTAAAAAGTATATGTAGTATATCAGTCTCTGGCAGCCATATCACAAGCTTTGCTTAGTTTGGGGTCAGAGACCGTGTGTAAGATGTACCCTAATATTTATTTATTTAATATTTAACTGTGTGAAGCCGAGGCGGGTCGCTAGTTGCTAATATAACTACGATGGCGCCTTTATAATTGGGCCTTTTATTTATAGGTACAATTTCCATCGTACTCGTAACAAACACGCTTACATTTCGTATATTGCCCCATGCTTCTTCACATTATATCACCCTTATAAAATTATTTCCCATCTCACGTCTAAGTTAATTACATTTCTTCATTAATGTTAAAAAGGACATTATTGTAGCGATGCCAATTTGACAATTATCTTTGGGAAGCAAGACTGTCAGACACGTACCATGAGGTGCTCTTTTGTAAACGATTTTATTTTTAACTCACTTCAAAAAAAGGACGTTCTATGTTCGTCTATATGTATATTTTGTGTATGTTTATTGATATTTTCGTCAATTACATCTGCTATTAGTGTATTACGAATACTACCTTTTCTAGTATGTGAAATGGGAAAAATGTTGATGACTATTTTTTGTTTGTTATATGGTTTAAATACGGCTTTGCGTTTATTTTCAATATCCGGTATCCGGTCGGATGTTTAATTTACGCCGGATAGGCCGGATACCGGATAGTTACCGGATATCTGTTACATCTCTAGTGCGTATATAGTTAACGTAATTATATGTCGTACATGACGTCACCTGCCGGTCCCAACAGAATACCAGCGCTGGTTTTTTACAACGGGTTTTGGTTGGTACCTATTAGTATACAGGGTTATTCCTAATCAATTAGTATCCTAAGGGGCTTATTCTGTACATCAAAACTAACAACTTTTGTTCTGAGAATTTAGTCAAAACTAAAAACAAAACAGCTGTTCCCCATACAAATTTTGTCGCGGGTGAACGTTTTTTTATGGAAAAACATTTTTTTTTAGATTTTACTAAAGTCGCAGAACCAAAGTTGTTAGTTTTGATATACAGAACAAGCCCCTAAAAGATGCTACATAATTTAATAGGAATAACCCTGTATAATTTACATTTCTGTCGTGTAACTTGACATGTTTTTTGAAATAAATAAACGTCCTTGCTTTAAAAAGTGCAGGAATTTTCTAGTGTAAGTAGTATTTAACACTGAAAGTGCTAAAAGAAACAACTGTTCTATACAAAAAAATGCAAGTGGAGTCCCTCCGCGCGGAAGAAGTGAAATTTCGACGCAACAGTGCTTTCATACCCCTTCCATGGTAGCGTCAAAGAATATACAATAATACTACGTATAGAACGGCCACTCGTTACCCCCCACCCGTTTGAGTCTTCCTCACTTCCACCCCGCGTTTCACGGACGAGGCTTGTACACCGCGTGTGGGCTGCACTGGCCGGTGGATTTTCTAATAAAAACTACCTAGACTGTGTCAATAGGGAAGATTTATACTGTGTATGGTTGAATATCAATGATACGTAACATAACAAGAAATTTTAATGTTTCCCTAAAGATAACTAAAAGAAACTTATTTTACATTATTCGGTAACTTCCTCTTAATATTTTCTTTCAAATGCATTACATCGGTTAATTTTTGCTTAAATACTTCCAAATTAAGTAATTAATTACTTTTTTAAGCACTAGATTTATATTCATTTTTGCAAATTGAATACGCAACTGTCTCACTCACGCGGCATGACGTCACGTTGTGTTGATCGCTGACAGCCATAGACGTTCCGCACACAAATGCACGTGTAGCGACCGTGCGTATGTGTGTTGTCTGTGAGTAACTACTGTGTTAGTGTGCGTAAGACAGCAGATTTTGTATGAAAAATCGCGGAGTTTCCGGGCTGTGGTAGCGTTCAACGTTTAACGCAACCTTGTTGGAAGTCACATTAGACGTTTCACTTCAAAAAGTTTTTCGACTCTCGATAAATTGTAATTAATGTTTAGAGATTTCCGGGTTAATCTGTTAGGGGCAAAGGATATTCATAACAATGAGTTTAAAAATCTTCTGAAAGTTAACCTACACTTTAACACACAACAGCACCTTATCTACAATACCTAGAATAGGCTAGAAGTCTTCCTAGACTAAAAATATTATTTGTAGCTAGATTACAAAACAATATTACACAATATATTGGCTCAACGTACGAGTATAAGCATTGCCTTCAGCGTGGCAATGCAGCCAGCATGCTGGGCACGCTGCCAACTGTCAGTGGGCTTGAGCATTTGGATTAAAAGTATCTTTAATTCTTCAAGGGTCTGTGAATGATCCAAAGCTTTTTATGTAGTAGTAGTGTAGGTAGTTTAAGCATATAAATTGGTGTTGTAATTTGATTTTACACAAGTATTTTTTTATTTTGTCAATGAAACAAAATTATGATGCAGATATAGCCCGTTACAGTTCCACGTGACGACACGCTTAGGTAGACTGTATACCATATTATAGTGACGTTACATGCCCCTACCGAACTTTGACTCGCTTTATCTTTGCAATTTTTGTATCTTTGACAAAAAAATACGTAGGTATCTAATATTGTTTGTTAATCTGACGGAAAAAAAATCCAATCGTCATACCTATTAATAAGAATGTAGTCAAACGCAAACCTATTGTATATTAAACACCGCTTGTTATCTATTCTTATTCTTATTCTTATTTTTATTCGATGTAGGGGCGATAAGTCCTGCACTGACGTCCCGCATGGGGTGTTTTGTGCATTTCCCCCTCCAGCGTCTACCCGAGCCAGCCCAGCTCCTTAAAATAACGGAGCGTGGCTCTGGGCCGCTGGCATAACTGCTCCAGTGGCTTGGATGGTGTACCAGATAGCGATGAGGATGATGATGTCGATGCTGATGACAAAGCAATAGTAGCGTCATGCAACCCGCAAGCGATTCTAGTTTCTGCCGTGGCCTTGCAATGCCACAAAACATGCTCTACCGTTTCATTCTCCTGCAGGCAACCACGACAGAGTGGGCTGTCGGTGGCTCCCAGTTTATACATGTGACTATTCAAGTTGCAGTGACCAGTAATGAGCCCTACCATAAGTCGGAGGTCTTGTCGCTGCAACTTCAATAGATCGTTTGTTATGTTTCTGTTCAGGGCTGGGAAAGCAGCTTTGGCATGCCTGCAATCCTCCCTCTTGTCCCACATATTTTGTTGTTCTTTTTCAGTATGACGGCGCAGTAGATCACGTACTTCCACTGCTGTCGTTTTGCAGTGTCTTCTTGTTATCTATCTATCTATCTTTTAGTTTTTGTATACTTTTCAGCCAAGCTATAAATATAATAAGGCTTATAACCTTAAGGTCATTTAAAAACTGTAAAAACAAAGGCGTAATCCTGGCAATTGAAGTGCTGATTACATGAAAAAAAAAACACTTGTATGGGATAATATTTAGAGAAAGAACAGCTTAATGTTTTTGTATGGTCAAGATGGCGACTCGCGATTGCCTTAAAGTTAATTAGGTGAAGAAGTCTTTATTATCCGGCCCATTTAAGAGCGTCACTCGCGCCACAGGCTCCCGTAATAATAACGAGAATAATTAAAATTTCCGTTCTAAACTGGCTGAATTTAATTAAGTATGATGTCGCCTAGCGGCCGAATCCATCAAAAACAGCTTTAAGTAGTGTTCTATGGAGTCTCTATTTGCTTGTGTCTGTACTCTCTCAATAGAAATGTACTATCTTTTATAGACCACTAGCTTTTACCCGCGGCTTCGCCCGCGTTATATTTTGATTTTGGCTTATGTTTATGTCGGCTGCGAAACCTAACCTAACCGACAAATATCAAAATACCTTAGAGGAATGCTTTTGTTGGTTAAGTTACGGTTGGAGTGTATTGCCCCCCCGTGTATTCCCGCCTTGTCGTGGCGGGGGAGGTCTGAGGCAGCTGAAAAGGCGGCGCTCGAAGTCTCCCTCTTCTTTGGTTCTTTTCCCCCAAGGAAGCTTAGAGGCTGGCACTCGAGGTTCAGCCGCTTTTAACTAAAGCAGCTGAGAGGATGGCCGGTAGGTTGCATGCCTTATGAGGAGTGTCGCAACTTAGGCGGGCTGCAGTGCCGCTCTTGCGACGCTGCATCCGAGGATTTTTTTTTATTATATCGCGAAATATCCCTGACATGATCAGGGGTCTTAATTACAAATTAATAAAAACTATACCTATATTTCAATGTTTTTGGCTGTTTGCAGTTATAATAAACATTACAATGGTACAGCAAAGTTTATACCTACTTGTTCCTAATTATTGCTTTTTTACAAATATTTGTGAAAAATTCGATAAAATTGTTTCTAAGGTTTTTACGTGTTAGATTAATTCCAATTTTTTGTTCTAAATCAAATCTCTGCTTTCCATTAACTGGACATTCCAAGATTATGTGCAGTGGAGTCTCCTCTTTTGTGGGTTCACAGATGCCCGATGGGCTTTCCCTCAACTTAAATCGATGTAAGTATTGGGAAAACCCACCATGCCCCGTCAGCACTTGAGTTATGATTCCCACTGGTGCTATTTCTCTTACGATCTTGTATGCCGCCCTTGCATCCGGAAAATATGTTTTGGTTACCGCCGCTGTGTGTCCATCCTGATACCGCCGGTTCCACTCGTCAAGAGAGTCCTTTCGGATTTCTCGCTTGACGAATGAAACGGGGCAGTTATCGTAAATAGGTCTGCACTTCGAGTGCAGTGCTGCTTCCTTTGCTAGCTGGTCCGCTCTCTCATTTCCTTCCATCCCCGCGTGCGCTTTAATCCAATAAAGTTTCACTATTTTATTTTGTGCGTGTAGTAACTTTATGTTAGCTTTGAATTTACTGCTAAGGGATGGAGGGAAGATACGCCAACTACCGTTTCCAGTGCAGACTTGGAGTCACAAAAGATTTTTGCTTTTTCGATAGCCTCAAGAAGTGCCAATAACTCGGCCTGATACACGGAGCACCAATCGGCCAATTTCAGCTTGCGGGTACTGATCTCAGCGGCATTATCCTTAATGAATAATGCCGCCCCAACTTTCCCTTTCATTTTGCTGCCGTCTGTAAATAAGTATGTTAATTTCTCGGTTAAGATTTTGCTCTAGTGCTGCTCCGTCTGCCAGGCATATGAACTCCAGCTCCTCCTGCTGCGCTGGGTGTGGCTTCTTTTCTGTCTCTCTATCTCCAGTTACTTGCTGGGAATAACCTTTCTTAGTTTCATAAAGCCAGGCTGCTTCCTGGACTCTGATATGACAGCCGAGGATTAGGGGCCGCGGTGGGATATATGGAACTGGTGGTGTGGGTGCCGCCACCTACCCTACCTTCCGCTAGGCCGTCAACGTGTTGGCAGACGCAGTGGGGCTGCAGGGGAAGAGAGGTGTCGGTATCGCGATGGCCGTTCTCACTGCCCTCTGCAGTTGAAGAGGCAGGCGCTGGGCTACTATGACTGACCCGCTGCACTGGGACCAGGGCGTTGGAATGCTGTCTGACGTTCAGTACTGGTTAGTCCCGAGTGGTGGTTGACGATGTGTCTTGTGCTCCGAAACACTCCGTCATTATGGCGAGAGCGCAAGCTCCGTTACGGAGCCCGAGTCTGGGCTAGCGCTGTTGAGTGCCGCGAAGGAGTGCGAATAATGTAGGAACGTCCTAAACTTGCCATGACAGGTTATTTCTGGCGCTTAGACGGCTGCTACCGCGGCCCGCTCACTTAGTATTTATCCTATCCTACGGGAACTGTTAAAGTTTTTGGGATAAAAAGTGGCCTATGTCACTTTTCGCCTTTCAAACTATATTCATGCAATAAGCCAAGGCAAGTTGCTCCGTTGCTGAGAAAAATTTATTGTTAAGTCCTACGGGAACCACATATTTTTCGGGATGGAAAGTATCCTATGTCACTTTCCGTCTTCCAAACTATGCCCACCCCAAATATCAAGTCAATCCGTTGCTCCATTGCTGAGAATCAGTTATTGTCCTATCCCATGGGAATCACGAATTTTCTCGAGATAAAAATGTATCCTATTATCACATTCTGTCTTATAAACCATAGGTATCCATACCAAAAATCAGGTCAATCTTTTGCTCCGTTGCTGCGTCAAAGAGGAACAAACCAAGAAACTTTTCGGATTGATAATATTAAAGTATGATGATTCTGTACCATAAAGGTAGAATAAAGAAACATGTTAAACCTCTAAAGATAGAAGATTTAAAAATATTTTTAATGTCAGACAAAATGACGGCCTGGTATTAAACGTCACAGTAACATGTAGCATGCAGAGTAAAAAAACATTTTATCCAATTTTAATGTCAGTTGTCATTTTCAATCCATACTTTATTTCCTCTTCAAGGGGATATAATGGTGGAAAAACAATTTGTCCCCTTGCCATGCTAATTGTGATTTAAAAAATTCTGCAGACAATGTCACCTGTCATCTAATTACGTTTGGCTGTGACGTTGCATTAATCCATATTAGCGTCATAGAGGAATTAATCACTTAGCGTCTTTGTGATAGTGGCGACAGTTTCGCTTTCGATGGTTTTTGTCTTGTCCTACAGGAACTATGCAATTTTTCGGGATAAAAAGTATCCTAAAGCTCCTTCCACCTTTTAAACTATGTCCATGCCAAAAATCAAGTCAATCCGTTGCTCCGTTGGTGCGTGAAAGAGTAACAAACCAACAAACCAACAAACTTTTCGGATTTATAATATTAAGTAAGGATTTGTCTTACTAGTAGTTTTTGTTGAGCGCGACGAGCGTCCTCCAAAGCGCAGAAAACTTCCCTCGAATAAAACTCTAACACCTAGACCGATGGTTTATTTTACCTTACCGAAAAAATTGCGTGATTCAGGATTTTGTCGCTCGACGAACGGAGCAATCTATTATTTTTAAGATTGAACTAATTTGCTTAGTAACTAGGTATATGAATGGTTCTAAAGAAAACTATGCGTGAAGCGCTCCAACAGAATAAGACATACTATTAGCATTGCTTTTACATTGGCATTTGTAGTAGGTAGCAATTTCGAGTAGTTGTACAGTTCAATATCTTGACACATCTGGTGGATGATTCTGTATGAACACAAGCGCATAACGCGCTCTTTGTTTTTAAGAAATTCGTGTGAGTAATATTTTGTTTTTAAGAAATTCGTGTGAGTACTAATTCGTGTGAGTAATATTTCTTTTTCAAATAACATAACTTAGACTCGGTATAAAATTCGTTTTAATGTATTTTTACATTTATCAAACATTTCTCCAAACGAAATTCACGAAAATAAAAATAAAATACTTACCACGTTACGTTTTGATAATTCGATAGAGATTCGATAGAGAATCAGACCCCTGTTAAGCTTTATAAACTTAGTATACTTCGATTCGGTCTTGACTGATTTGGTTCATACTCACAAATATTTTTTTTCTAAATATCATTAAATTTACTGATAAAGAGCTGTACAGAAAAGTTTCTATTTGAAACGAAATAGAAATCGTGGTCGACTAAAAATAAAATATTAATATCATATACAGCCAATGTATGTGCCATATAGGTAGTAAATGCAATTTTTATTCAAGTATTTACTACTTATATCTGTTTTATGTTTGCAGACTTAAGTCTACATTTTAGCTCAAACAGTTCTATTCCCGAATTTTTGTGTGTATTATGCAATGTCGACGCTAAAGAGGCTCATAGCATAAAAGAGCGAACGTGGCGTCCATTCCAAAAATTTAATATGGCAGCTTTCAAAGATTTCACTGATATTAAAGCGACAAGGTGGAGAGGCTGCAATCTATTGCAGCCACAAGAGTTAAACTTAGTTTCTAAATTTTCAGATTACAACAGTAGGTACGGGAATGATGACTAATTTTTGTGTGAATTTGTAGACATAAATTGTTTAAATTCTTAATTAAAATAAAAAAGAGTTCGTATTTCCTTTGTATCCTAAGTTTATGTTCAGCGTAAAGATCAAAAGTAGTAATTCATCGAAAATAAATTACCTACTATCATTACTTGTTATTTTATATTTATTAATGATTGTAGGTACTTATGCCTGATTACGCGATGTATCTATACCTAAAATCCCTTAATGGCTGTAAAATACCAAACTGTGACTAAAATCATCATCATTATTATTGGCCATCCTACATCCACTGCTGGACATAAGCCTCCCCTAAGGATTTCTAATAAGACTAGTTGGAAGCGATTTCTTCCAGCGGGTTCCAGCTGTCTTGATTAGATAATCGTGTCACCTGACCGGTGGGCGTTCTTCACTACGCTGTCCGGTAGGTAGTCTCCATTGGAGAATTTCAGTAAATTGATAAAATTCTACATAATGATGTTATACACCTCTGGGAGTACAAAATACCAGTAAATAAATACAAATATTAACCAAAAGTAGAAATACATAACTATACTTAGAGTTTAAAGCGAAAAACTAAGTCTACGATTTGATTTAATACATGACTGTTTTGTCTTACGTTAGACATGCATTTTCAAATACATAGATTAGATGTCAACCCCGACTAGGCTAGGCTTGTGTCTCGGGGCTCGAATGCAGAGTTACCAGAATCTACAAATAATAATAATAATAGATTATTTAGAAGCGTACAATACTGATTATTTATTAAGTATAAGTTTTAACGAGAATAATCACAGTTGACAAATTACTTTTTTATTTATTTATTCGGAACAGGTTTGCGTTTGACCACATACTGCCTGATGTCAAGCAGATAAGCGGTCTAGGTTGTAGCACGCTTACCTAGAAGATACCTATTTACTCGGGATTTGAAGACGTCCACATTGTACTTTAGCGGGAAGACAGACCCAGGCAAATCGTTCCACATTCTGGATGTTCGTATAAGGAATGAGGATGCGAAACGCTTGGTTCTAACGCGCGGAATGTCCACCATAAAAGGGTGGCGCTTTGGTCGCGTCTGTCTAGCCGTATGATAGAAGAAAGGGGCAGGTGGGACCAGATAACTAAAGATAAATACAATAAAAAACGGTTGAGTATTGTCCTGTTCGAAAAACTATATGCCATATAGGTAAACAATTAGTGAGAATTTTAGTCTGAATATAAGATAGGCTCATTAGCCAATCTCTTAGCTTTCTTTTAAAGGCGTACTTAGTGAGGTCATTGAATTTATTGGATGACGACCTATATCAATCCATCCATCAGCCATAAGAAGTCCACTGCTGGACATAGGCCTCCCTTATGGATCTCCAATAAGACCGGTTGGAAGCGGCTTGCATCCAGCGCGATCCTGCGGTCTTAATGAGGTCATCCGTCCACCTTGTGGGAGGACGTCCTACTCTGCGCTTGCCGGTACGTGGTCTCCACTCGAGAACTTTCCGACCCCATCGGTCATCAGTCCTTCGCGCTATGTGCCCTGCCCATTGCCATTTCAACTTGCCAATCCGTTGGGATATGTCGGTAACTTTGGTTCTTCTACGGATCTCCTCATTTCTGATTCGATCTCGCAGAGAGACTCCGAGCATAGCCCTCTCCATAGTTCGTTGGGCTACTTGGAGCTTACTAATAAGGCCCATAGTGAGAGACCACGTTTCTGTGCCATAAGTCATCACTGGCAACACACACTGGTCGAAAACTTACGATCTAAATACATGTAGTACATTATGTGCATAAGGAAGAGTATGCAGGGCTACGTACATAAGTAAACTAAACTGGTATTAAACTCACCTTTCTAAAATTAATAGATTTAAGAAGTTTCAAAAGCGCTCACTACAAAACAAGCTTTTAATCGTACAAAGAACGAGACTCTGGTTCCTTGCAACTGCACTACAATAGAAGTTTTGCGCAGTTAAATTGTTTTTCGAAAAGAAAAGATCTCTAACTTTTTGGATTTAACATCTGTAAGCGAGTTTCAAAGGTAAGTTTTGCGCATTTTATAACTGAACACATTTAGTTAAATTCATAATTTATAATATGAATTTAATGATATTACGTTTTAAAGGCTTTCTTTGTAAATAAGTGTAACACAGCCAACAAAAAACAGCCTCAAGAGGATTCTGAATCGACCAGTGTTTTCGCGCTTTCTGTAGAAGATCGTGAAAAATTGCGGTAAGTATATTTTTGATAAAATTTACGTTCCCGGAGTAAGTCTTATTTTTTTTAAAGTTTTTAGTTTCTGTTTAGATACTTTTCAGCCTAAGTTTTACGTAAAAATATGACTTTTTAGAGACTTATTACTTTTAACTTTAAGGTCATTCAAAAAACTGTAAAAATTAAGACATTGCTAATTACATTAAAAAATCGCTCAAATCGGATAATATTTGGAGGTAGATAACATTATATTGGTTTTTTTACTGACGTAATGGAGGTGGTACTCAATTCGACGCGTATGTACCTATATGTATATATTTTTATGTATAACCACGTATAACTTTTTACATAGTGGTCCGATTTTGAAAATTATTTTTATTGGAAAGAATATACTTTGAAATTGGTCCCATTTAAATTTTGTCGAAATCGGCTAAGCCATTTTTGATAAATCTACAATAATGTGAAAATGCTCCATCGAACCGTGCGAAATATTTGCGAATTCTGTACACGGTTGAAGTCGGTCATGCTATTTTTTGCGTTATGTATGGCACTTAACAATTGCCTTAATTGAACAAATAAACTTGCAAACACACGGGCGCATTGATAAACATACACAAATATCTCGAATAACTATACTTTATTCAGAGCCGCGGGATAAAAGAACGAATTGACGTATCATGTTAAGGTCACGTACCTATTTCCATTTTACGGAAGTCAGCTCAGGCGCCGGGAATTTCATGTTAAAAAATTTTTACTTTGACTTCCATTCGGTATTTGTGTAAGAAAATGGAGAATGTTTTAAAGCATTTCTACGGTTTATTTTCGACAAAATAAATTGAGTAAAAAGCTACCAGTTACGTTTTTTTGTTATCACACTTATTATTTTAACACTTGCGGTTAACCTTATTACTCGTAGATACATTAAATAAATAAATAAATATTAGGGGACATCTTACACACGGCCTCTGACCCCAAACTAAGCAAAGCTTGTTAAATGGCTGCCAGAGACTGATATACTACAAATACATATTTTTAAATACATACTTATATAGATAGTAACTAAATAACGCCCAGACACAGATCAAACACTTGCGTTCATCACATAAATATTTGATGGTTGATTTGGTGTCAGACACTATGTGTAAAATATCCCTAATATTTATTAATTTTATTATAAGTTGAGCCTTGGCATAAGCAACGAACTTACAAACGATAAGCTGTACTCAGTTTATAAGTTAAGATTTTTTGTATTAAGAAACAATAAAAATGAAATATTGGCCAAGTGCGAGTAGGACTCCCACACGAAAGGTACCGTATCATATGGGAGCCCCATTTAATTTAGCAATTTAATTTTGAAGTGAATGAACATCTATTTTCTACTATTTTCTGTGAATATTTCAGGCGTCTACCTTATGCTGTTATTAATATCGAGCAAAGAACGTCATAAAAATCACATTTGTTTAATGGGAGTTTCCCTTAAATAGGTATTTATTTTTCCAATTTTTAGTACGAATTTGTTGTTATAGCGGCAACAGAAATACATTTTTTAATTCATCACGGTTAATGATATACAACCTGGTGACAGACAGACGGACAACGGAGTGTTAGTCATGGGGTTTCTTTTTCTTCCTGTTGGTACGGAACCCTAAAAAGGGCAAATATTTATTACTACTGTTTGGTTCGACGCATCACGCTGTCGGAAAAGCTTAGATAATGCTTTATTTCGGTGTGGAGATACGAGAGGATTGATTAATTACCATTTATCCTCCACATCCTGGATTATTGTGGATCATCCGATCCTATTATCGAGGAGCAAAATACGGGCAAAATTGGATTCACAAATCAAGAGATTGGGTCCGGGGGGCCGGGAGCTCAACTTGTTTTTAAAATCTGTCTGAGCGTCTGGTGGACGCGACGCGTGACCAAATGCTGGTGTTTATTTGGCTCAACGATTAAGCATTGCCATTCAGCGTGGCAATGCAGCCAGTACAGTAGGCTTGAGTAATTGGATTACCTACCTTTAAACCTTCAAGGGTTTGTAGATGATTCAATTACTTTTAATGTAGTAGTAGTTAAAGTATGAAGTTGCGTTTATGTAGTACTGATTTTATTGTAGTTAGTAAAGGCACTTGCCCTATAAAAAGAATATAATATAATTAAATTTTTGAAAGGTCAATTATGGTCGAATTTCGAATTCCACTGTGTGTTACCATGGCTTATGACACTGAAACCTGGTCTGTTACTACGTGCCTTATTAATAAAGTAAAGTAGCCAAACAAACTATAGACTAAAGAGAAGGCTATGCTCGGAGTCTCTTTGCGAGATGTGTAGACACCGGCCAAATACTTGTAGTATTTATAGGTATTATGTTCAAGCAGGAGCCTACTTTTGAAGAGTCGTAACTTTGAGCAAATATCTACAGAGCTACAGTCCCTAAGTGAAAGTAGTAAAAAAATGTCCAAGCGTCGTCATACATTTCGATTTAGATATACCTATACATTAAATAATTCACAATGACCCGTTTTCTAGAATCTCGGCACTATGTCACATAATAATTACTGCTTGTACCTAACCGAGCACTTTGGCATCTCGCGGCATTGTAATTGGCTTGCAACCTCCTTACGACTTCCTAAAAAGCCTGCCCACTACTGCCACTGCTGCACGCTTGGGCAGGGTTTTGGCTCTGACACTTTTTTTGCACGATAGTGACTCTATCTATAGATTTTTGCTTGAAGAGTCGTAACGATAAATTAGATTTCAGAGGAGTTAATTTGATGTAAATTTCCGATAGTTTATTTTTAAGACGCGTACCTAAGAGTTTTAAAACAGCAAAGTTTCGAAGTGTATGACTTACTGCAATCCACATATTGTTACAATATAACGGTAAGTAATAGAGTCTGGTCAACGAAAGCTGTCCAAGAAAAAAGGCGGGAATTTTAAAAAATCAAGAGCTGTTAGCTTGTTTTCTAGTACTGCTCAGCTGATCTCCATGAAATTTAGCATGCACGTAGTTCTATAAACTCAAGATCAGCTGAGCGGTACTAGAAAACAAGCTAACAGCTCTTGATTTTTTAAAATTCCCGCCTTTTTTCTTGGACAGCTTTCGTTGGCCAGACTCTAACTATGGTATTTACAAGAACCCATTTCGAGTTATACAGGGTTATCCATAGCTGGTGTACTAAGCTGAAAAAGGGTGATTAAATTATAAAACTTTTACACCACATAGTAAAAGTTGTTCATAATGATACTCTTAATTACCCTTTTTCGGCTTAGTACGGGGCAAGAAAATAACCCTGTAGAGCCGAAAACTTACAAAATATCAGTCATAATTATGTTAATTATATCTACAATAATAAATCTGTGAGTTAATTTTTCGACAATATAGAAGTTCATGTATGTACTTACCTAAAATGATTATAATGATTATCTAACTGAATACATAAAAAGTAAATATTCAAATAAATCATGTATTTTTGTGTAAATAATAAGATTAAACACTACTACTACATAAAAACGCAAACGGAATCTTGAATTAAAAAAATATGTTAGCTGCGCTTATTAAAGAGGGTACCTAGACATAGTCGCAACAAACTTCGTTATTGCCACGGTGAGGAGTATATGGAATGAGGGTAGACAGAGAGATGGTTTGGGGACGGGCTGGAGTGCCAGTCTGTGATAGTGATCAGTGGTGCATGGGTGAAACAACTTTGATAAGCCAGTAGTTGGAGCAAGCCTTGTAAGTACTTTGAGTTTTATAATGACTGCAGAGATATTGGAGGTCCGTATTATTGTCCAATGGTGTATCATCTGAGTGTCCTACTAGAATCTGAGAGATGCCGTTGGAGCACTATGCCCATCAGTTAATAATTTAGAAGAAATATACAAAATAAATCAACATATCTACAGAAGAACAAAAATATCTTTGCAGTTGGATAAAAACAAACAATTTCTTTTTGATCTGACGTTTCTTTAATAACTCCTGCCTGTTTTAAATCTCTAAATAAGAATATGGAGGGTTTATTTATCCGTAAAGGGGTTCGGAACAGGAAAATCTTTACAAATTAACTTTCTTTTAAAATATTCACTACAAAAGATTTTTACTTGGAAACCAGAAATTTAATTCGCAAAAAGGATTTCTAAAAGAGCGAAGAATTCTAATCCTGTACATGTTTTTGTAGTGATTATCAAGTGGAGTACAAAAGGAGTATGAAAGTAATAATCTATTCTATTCAATATTTTAAATTATAAGAATTATTATTCATCCATCCATCCATCAGCCACAAGAAGTCCACTGCTGGACATAGGCCTCCCCTATGGATCTCCAATAAGTCCGGTTGGAAGCGGCTTGCATCCAAAAGTATTAATATTGCGTAAGTATTATTATTGCGAAAAGTAATTATTATATTATAATCAGCTGATTTCGATAACATTCAAATGGGACTAAATCGGAAGTATACTCCTTTGAACTAAAAAAATACATATATTTAATTGATTCTGTTCACAATAGGCGAAAACATCGATGAACATAAACACAAAAAAAAAATACAGATGAACATAGAACCGTCTCCTATTTGAAAGTAGGTTAAAAACAAAATTAGGTACCAAAATAGCCCAGTGTATTGTCAAGTGGCAGTGGGCAGGGCACTAGGCACATAGCACAGAGGACTCAGGGCCGACAAGGTCGTCAAATATTCAAGTAATTTTCGTTTTGTAGATTCTAAGATCGAAAGGTGGAAAAGTCCTCGATTGGAGACCACGTACCGGCAAGCGCAGCGTAGGACGTCCACCCACAAGGTGTAGGTCGACCTCATTAAGACCGCAGGATCGCGCTGGATGCAAGCCGCTACCAACCTGTCTTATTGGAGATCTTTAGGGGAGGCCTAGGTCCAGCAGTGGACGTCCTATGGCTGAAAGGAAGGAAGGAAGATTCTAAGCTGCAGTTTCGTATCAAACAACTGATATTTGTCTCGAATTCCGGGTTAGCTCCATAGTAAAAGTAGTTCAAAACGATAGTCTGTTCTTATTTCGGTTTAGAGCAGCCCTTTTGGAATAATTCTTCTAAATTTATATTTTCCATCTTCTTTTCTGAATGAATACTATAATATCTTTAGACTTTCATGACCTTACCACAAAACATTTAAACACGCTTCAACAACTGTTTTACCACGCAATTTGTAATGTTAAACATTGTCTAAATCGTGCGTAAAACTTTTTGTAAGACGGTCAAAGTTCAGTGGATGATCCAACTGCTTTTTAAGGGTTCCGTACCCAAAGGAAAAAAACGGGACCCTATTACTAAGACTCCGCTGTCCGTCTGTTCGTCTGTCTCTCACCAGGCTGTATTTCATGAACCGTTATAGCTAGAGAGCTGAAATTTTTACAGATGATGTATTTCTGTAGCCGCTATAACAAAAAAATAGTAAAAACAGTATAAAATTAATAATTAAGGGGGGCTCCCATACAACAAACCTGTTTTTTGCTCGATAATTATAACGGTAACTGGTAAATGCTTGAAAATTTCACAGAATATTTAGTTGTATATTCACTTCAATAATAAATTATAAAATTAATATAAAATAAATATTTAAGGGGGGTCCCATACAGTACGGACACCACCGTGCGCGAGTCCAACCAGTACTTGGCCGATTATTATGTTTATGTTGTAGTATTTGTATTTATTTATTTCTTGCATTATGTACAAAGCATTAATAAAATTAGTGTGGCGTTATACTTTGTTGTAAAATAAATTAAAATAGGAATAAAAAGCAACAAAATCACCCGTTATCTTGTATTAGAAAACTGCGCATCCAACCTTATCCGTTTCATAATTAATATACAACAGATTCGGAAGGCAACTGATCTCATTAATGTTCGAGTACACTATGATTGTGAGTATATCGTTTACGCATGCACGTGAATTGATTGCGTGTTTATATGTACATTAAGATATTGATAGTTCAGATAAATAATAGTAGGCTTATTAGCTAGATTCCTTCCATTCTGGGGAGACCTTTGCCCAGCAGTGGGACAGTACTGGTTAAATAAAAAAAAATAAAAAAAAAATTAGCTAGATTATATTAATTAAGAAGGAGAAAGTCGAGTCCAGTAGTCCAAGTCCAAGTATTCTCGATCTAGATTATTCTAAATCATCACTGTAGCACGAAAAAGTTGAAAAATGAGGTCTTCAAATTAAGAGAAAAAGAATAGGGGTTTTAAAGGTAAAAAAATCTCCGATTTACGTTACTTTTTAGGGTTTCGTACCCAAAGGGTAAAAACGGGACCCCATTACTAAAACTCCGCTGTCCGTCTATCGGTCTGTCTGTTTGTCTCCAAGCTGTATCTCATAAACCGCTATATCTAGAAAGCTGAAATTTTCACATGATGTATTTCTTTTGCCGCTATAACAACAAGTACTAAAAACAGAATAAAATTAATAATGAAGGGGGGCTCCCATACAACAAACCTGGTTTTCAGCCTTTTTTCGCTCTATATTAATAATGGTAACAGGTAGGTGCTTGAAATTTTCAAAGAATTTTTAGTTGTATGTTCACTTTAATAATAAAATTAAAATAAAATAAATATTAAAGGGGGGCTCCCATGCAGTAAGGAACCCTCCGTGCGCGAGTCCAACTCGTACTTGGCCGATTATAATAACGAAGTAAGAACGAAGTTTAGTAGAAAATACAAGTGGGCAATTACTGCACAGGCTTTATGGCAATAACTATGCGTGCTGGGCAATCACTATGTTTTAGATGATTTGAGTTTTTTTATTTTTGAAAGCCAATATTTCAGAAATATGTATTACAATAATATATTTTCCTTTAAATAATAAATCTGACTTTTATTAAAAAATATCAACTCGCTTACTCGAATAATTCATACTTTGTAGAGAAAATTGTGGGTCAATCCGTTAAGTGGGCAATAGCTACCCAGTTTTTCCTACATAGTTTAAAGTTCAATACAGGTATATATTTCTTATTCTAAGACTCCTACTACCCCTATACCAACTTGTAAAAGATAAGACAGATCATGTTAAACTAAGTTTAACCCCTTTTGTTTGGTTTCCAAGTTTCAGAGCTGAAATTACAATCACTTGTGTTTTCCATAATTTAATTCGGGTAGTTTTGTTTGAGAACTAAATTTGTTCTAATTTAGGCGTTCACCACTTTCAAAGCATATTTTAGATTAATAACTTTCTTAATTTCTGTTTTGCGTAAATACAAATTTGCTTTCCTACACAAGGCGTTGAAGTGCATTATAAAGAGGTATTTTTACCTACTTACATACTTATTACTAAGAAAGACATTGAATACGTGACCAACCCCAAGATCACAAAAAAACAATAATATGATTTTTATTTAGAGTGCTTTTCACGCTAGGTTTTATCTCAAAGAGTTATCTTTGTGATAAGCATTTCAAAAATCTGAAGCAAACGCAGGATCTGAACCTGCTCCTTCGGATAACTTAACGCTGTAAGTTTTGTCAACGCTATAGGTAGGTGGATAAGCTGTTCGAAGATTTGGCGCTTGTGTAGGAGGCAAGCTAGCTCAGTTGGGAGAGCGTCGGGCTAGTGATCCGAAGGGGGCAGGTTCAAATCCTGTGTTCGCTGCAGATTTTAAAATGCTTATCACGAAGATAACTCTGTCACAAAAAGTTAACTGTACCATACAAACACATACTTAACTTTTGACAGCATGTAGGTAGGTACTTATTATGGAACAGTTTTTTTTTGTTTGCAATGTCAGGGTTCGCCCCATATACAATATTAAGTTAGAAAATAAAAACGAAAAACGAATGTTTAGAAGTCGTAGAAATAAAGATGTTTATTTTGATGTACAGAATATGCCCTTTAAAAGATGCTAATTGATTACCAGTAACCCTGAATAGGTAATGTTATGTATGTAAGAAGTACAATACAGTGCAGAGGTCTGCAAATCATCACCTTTTTCAAATAGAATTGATTGTTTATTTCCTCTCACGAATTTTTACTTTAATACTGAGAAATGCCAAAAATGTTTACATATCAAAAGAATAAGCTGTTATCTACCTCTACATAAATATTATCAGATTTCAAGTTATATCTTTACGAAAAACTTGGCTAAAATGAATGGCATATAACACAAACTAAGAAATTTTCTGAATAAAATAAGACGTACGAGAGTGCAACATTTCTTACTCAAGCGATTGATACTAAAAACCTCAGAATAAAGTAATATTCCGAGCCAAAATATAACATTTTGTTACAATTTAAAAGGTGAAAAGAGTAATTGTCTTTCGGAACGTAAATTTTATCAAAAATATAGGTACCTAAAATTCTCATGAAGTTCTACAGAAAACGTACAAACGGTGGTCCATTCACAGTCCTTTTAAATGAAATTTGAAGTAGGTGTAGTAGTCGGCACTTAATTTAGCTTCCTGAGTGCGTTTACAAAGGTTAATTAAAATCAACACCTAATTATTTCTGACTTTGTTGACGTTCTTAAAATTAACGAACGTAAAATTAAAAATGGGAGAGTATTTTTGTACGTCTCTGTGTTTAAATAAGAATGAGAATTTATAGCGTTTATTGCACTACATATAGCGTCTATCTACAAATATGATTGTTTAAATTATAACGATAATAATACGAGTATATCAAACTAATTAAACCATAATGGTATGTTTTCCTCTTAAATCTGTGTTTAGAAAATTATGTACCGAACAGATTTTTAATGAGCGTATATCAAAGAACTTTTCTTTTTATTTCGTATAGGTTTGCGTTTGACTACACACAAATGTTTGTTTTTGTGATGTTTTGTGGTTAATAAATATTCTTTCTCTATTATTTAGCTGTTATTGTTTGGCCCTTAGTCCAGGTTTTGCGTAGTTTACTTAAACTTTCGCGTTCCCGTGTGGCTCCATACATTTTGCCTAGTTCTTCCTCGTTTCCGCCAGGGGCGCTGTACAAAAATGTATAGAGCCATACGGAAAGAACTGTAGTTTCAATTTACGTGTAAACCTGGACTAACCCCTATTTAGTTCATTTTGTCATACATTTCGGAATTATAATCATTATCACATAGGTTTAACGTGGGACATTATGTGGTGGTAGTTAACATTGGATTGGTCTTCTTCTTCAGTTATCCTATAAGACCCGACCAGATAGATTGTCTACCTGATGGATGGACGTCCTACGCTGCGCTTGCCAGTGCGTGGAGTCCATTCAAGATATTTATGGCCTCATAGCCTATTAGCACTACAAGCTGTATGCTCTGCCCACTCAATTCTCTGGGCTAAGTACCCAGTATACCGATTATTTTTACATATTACTATCAACCCGCCCTGGCTTCGCACAGGTGTATCTATTATATAAAAGGCTTCGCTGAGTGACTGACTGACAGACAGCCTACAGCCCAAACCGCTAAAGATACGAACATGAAATTTGGAACAGAGATACATTGGACCACGTAATGGAGCACTAAGAACGGAATTTTGAAAAATCGACCTCTAAAGGGGTAAAACGGGCCCTTTTCGTTTGTATGTAACTTTTTATTCCGTTTACCGATTGACTTGAAACTTTGTATACATGCTACTTTTTTTTCCGGTTCCGGCTGTCAAAGCGAATACAGTGTTTTACAAGTGCTCCCAATTTTAATTCGAATAAGCGTGAAAAAACTGTTAAAATCTACCTGAAGTGTACAAATTCAGATATAGAAGACCAGATCACAATTTGGATTCATCACTAAACACTCAGCGAACACTATTGAAAGGCAAAATCACCAAAAACATCCATCGGAATCACATTGAAAAGGTCAGCCATTAATTCATTCCAACGTAAACAGATACGAAGTTAGTGCACTTGACCAACATAACAGGCACAGAAAAATACGTTCCGTTTCACCCAAACTATAAAACTAAGTGTCATCTGTCAAATTTGAACTTAGCCAACCTAGCAAATATCTCGGTCCGAATTACACATAAAGCATATTTTGTCAACTGTACAATGGAAGCTAGCGGAATGTCAGGAGATATGCTGAAACTGTTTCAAATGATGAAAATTGAATTAGAGAAACAAACTACGACAATTACACAAAATATTACGGATACTTTAATGCGTACTATAGATGACAAAATAAACCCTATCATAGAAGAAAACAAATACTTGCAAGCCGAAGTACAATCGTTGAACAAAAAAATTCAGTATTTGGATGAAGCTAAGAGAAAAAACAATATAATAATACATGGTATTAAGGAAACAGAGAACAACTATGAAGAGTTATTTAATTTGATTAAATTAACCTTGCGAAAACTGAATGTCGATTTAGAAAAAAAGGAAATCAATAAATTCTATAGATTGGGACGCAAACAAGATGGAAAACCTAGACCTTTACTAATAGCACTCCTTTCCTACCAAAAGAAAGCAGAAATATTAAAAAATAAATCAAAAATGCCATTACAATCGTATATTACAGAGGATTTTTCTAAAACAACGTTGGAATTACGTAAGCAACTGCAACAACAACTAAAACAAGAAAGGGATAATGGAAACGAAGCATTTATTAAGAATAACAAACTTATCATAAAGGGCAAATCAGACGTTGAAAAGAGAAAAAGAGAATCATCCATGTCACCCGCTAACATACAGACACCACAACGTCATGCAGAAGGAAAAAAGATTATCTTGGCTCCTCCTAAGATGCCTAAAACTGACGCTTTTGCTTTTATGAGAGCCAGATCTCAGTCACTGTCAGAATACATAACCAAACCTAAAGCATAGGAATTCATAGACACCGGAAACGTGAAAACAACAAATAATACAGAAGAAACAGTAACAAAAAAACTTAAGATCCCCAATACGGCTGGTCACCGAGGGGAGATAGACCACACCCCCCTACAGCTTGCAGTAAATGGGTCCAACAAAATGTTGCCAAAAAGAATCAATTCGGGGAACAAGGCACAAAGATCGAATAAATTAAATATAGCCACATTGAACGCAAGATCATTAAAGTCTCAAGAATCTCTATTAGAGCTAGAATATGCCCTGGAAAATGTAAACTGGGATATTATTGGATTGAGCGACATAAGAAGAGCAGATGAGAATATAGAGGAATACGAAAAATATGTACTATATCACAAAAATGAGACAGTTGGGCTATATGGAGTAGGATTTATGGTGAAAAAGTATCTTAAAAACGAAATAATAGAATTTAAAGGAATCTCCGATAGGATCACTGTTTTAAACATTAAATTTCCAGGCTTCAAACATCCAACTTCAATTGTACAAATATATGCACCGACTGAAGTCGCTAAAGAAGAAGTGAAAAATGATTTCTATAATAACCTACAGAGTATAATGCCGAATTTGTTTAAAACAATAATTATAATGGGAGATTTTAACAGCCAAATAGGCAGAAGAAAAAAGAACGAGGACAAAATACTTGGCCCATATACAAACGGAAAGAGGAACGACAATGGACAAAGACTGATTAATTTTGTATCCGAAAATAACTTACACATTATGAACAGCTATTACAACAAAAAACCTAACCGAAAATGGACGTGGATATCACCCAATGGAAAAACAAGAAACGAAATAGATTATATTCTTACAAATAAACCAAAATTGTTTACAAATATTGAGGTGGTAAATCAGCTTAATTACAGCACAGACCATAGAATGCTTAGAGGACAAATACCAAGGAAACAACCTAAAACATCTAGAAAAAACTTGCAGAATACCAAAATACCATTGCACTTACCAATAGAACAAATCATCTTAGAATCTTTGTCCAATAACTTAGAAGCAATGAACAGAGCTATAGGAGTTCAAGAAAAATATGACATCTTGGAAAACGAACTGAAGAAAGTTGAAATTAATGCTAGAAAAAGTAAGATAACAAAGGATAAATTGGGCACAGAAGCAAGAAATTTAATAAAACTCAGAAAAACCTTATACGATGATCGAAAAAGCAACAAACAAGAGATAGAAAAGTTAAGCAAGGAAATAAATCTGCAAATTAGAAAACATAGACAAAAGGAAAGAACTAATACTATAAACTATTATATAGAAAAATCAGGTGGTGTGAATAAAGCATGGGTAGAACTAAAAGAAAGCTCGAACTGGATTGACAAAATGGTACATCATAGAAATAATAAAAACCAGACAAGCAGAGTCGAAATATTAAGAGTAGCAACAGATTACTACCGTGAGCTATATGAAGATAATGAATTCCCATTCGAGTATAAAGAAATGATAATGTCTTCCACAACTAACGAAGATGATACTCCAAGGATACTAAAAGAGGAAGTTCTCAAAGCTATTAACTCACAAAAGAAAGGAAAAGCACCAGGAGAAGATTTCATATCTAACGAACTTTTGATCGGAACATCTGAAGTAATTATAAATTTTGTTACAGACCTCTTCAATGATATATTATACTCAGAAATTATACCTCAACAATGGACCACATCAACTATAATACTACTTCATAAAAAGGGAAGAAAAGACAATATAGCCAACTACCGACCCATTAGCTTGATGTCCAATTTATATAAAGTATTTTCTAAAATATTATTGAACCGCGTAACAAAGATTCTTGACGAAAATCAACCCAAAGAACAGGCGGGTTTCCGAAGCGATTTCTCCACGATTGACCATATACACACCATATACACACCATAAAGCAACTCATACAAATAAGTCATGAATATGGTATTAAATACTACCTAGCATTCGTGGATTATAATAAAGCTTTTGACTCCCTGAAACACTCGATAATATGGGAAACACTGACATCGCAAGGAGTAGATAAAAAATATGTGTGCTTGATCCGAAATGTATACAGGCATATGAAAGCCAAAATAAGAACAGAGAGAGCAGGGGAATATTTTCCTATAAAAAGAGGAGTAAGGCAAGGTGATCCCATGTCACCAAAAATATTCTCAGCTGTACTAGAATATATATTCAGAAATTTAGAGTGGAATAACTATGGATTAAATGTTAACGGAACACAATTGAACCACTTAAGATTTGCAGATGATCTAATACTAATTTCAAAGGATCCAAGAAGTCTACAAGAAATGCTAGAACAACTTGTCCAGGAAAGTAATGAGGTCGGACTGTCCATGAATACTGAAAAAACGAAAGTGATGACCAACTTCGATAAGATCCCAATCGTAGTGAATGGTGCCATAATAGAATACGTGGATGAATACACATATCTTGGTCAAATAATATCACCAAAAGATTTGACAACAAAAGAAATCGAAAACAGAGTAAGTCTATCATGGAAAAGATACTGGTCACTTAAAGAAATTGTGAAAAACTCTCAAGTGCCACTAAAAGCCAAGAAAAAGATATACGATTCTTGTATTCTCCCCATTATGACATATGGCTGCCAAACGTGGAGTCTAACTAAACAAAATATACACAAACTGGAAACCTGTCAACATAGTATGGAGCGAAGTATGCTCAGTCTAAAGTTAAAAGACAAGATAAAACTTGAAACAATAAGAAATCAAACCAAACTTAGAGACGTGACATATTGTATTAAGAAATTAAAATGGAGATGGGCTGGGCATATGATGAGAAACACAAATAATAAATGGACAAAGATCGTGACAGAATGGTGCCCAAGACAACACAAAAGACGAAAAGGAAGACAACGACGCAGATGGGACGACGACTTTAAAAATATAGCTGGCATTACTTGGAGGAGGAAAACGCAAGATCGCAAATTATGGCAAGCGCTAGGGGAGGCCTATGCTGAAAAGCAAGACAATCATAAAACCGGTGTCTAAAACTGTTGAATTTAAAATCATATTACGTTTAATTTTAATATTAAGTAAAATAGTTAAGTTTTTTTTATATATGTTTTGTAAGATTGTTGAATAAAGGCTTTTATTATTATTATTATTATTATACATGCTACTCAAACAAAATAAAAGTTACGTTTGTTCCTGTTTTTCCGAATATTCCTTATCTAAGGGGTCAAATAGGGTCCCAAAGTTGGTGAAAAGAGCATCAATTACAACCAACGAGCTGAACTGTTATGCATGAAATCTGGTATGGAGGAAGCCACACAACATGTTTCAATACAGAAACTATTATTATCCCGGAAAATCTAAAGGTTTCCTTAGGGATAGCCAAAATTAATCAATTTAGGCTGCCGCCCAAACCGCTAAAGATATAAACTTAAAATTTGGAGTATAGGTTTATTGTATAACGTAATGGAGCACTAACGACGAAAACTTTGAACTTTTGACCTTTGACGGGGTAAAACGGGCCCTTTTCGTTTGTAAGTATATATTTTATTCCTGAACCGATTGACTTGAAACTTTGTATACGTGCTACTCAGACAAAATAAAAAATACGACTTTTCCTGTTTTTCCGAATTTTCTTTGTCTAAGGGGTCAAATCGGGTCCCAAAGTTGGTGAAAAAGCAACAATTACATCCAACAAGCTGAACGGTTATGGATGAAATCTGGTATGGAGGAAGCACACAGCATGTTTAAATACAGGAACTGTTCTTATCCTGGAAAATCTATTGGGTTCTTTAGGGATATCCAAAATAAATCAATTTATGCTTCAGCCCAAACCGCTGATGACATAAACTTGAAATTTGGAATATAGGTACATTGTACGACACAATGTAGCACAAAAGACGAAAATGTTGAATTTTCGACCTCTAACGGGGTAAAACGGGCCCTTTTTCATTTGTAGGAAACGTCTTATTTCCTGTTCCGATTGACTTTAAACTTTATACACATGCTATTTAGACAGAATAATAAATATGTTTGGTACTGCTTTCCAAATTTTCCTTATGGGATCAGATAAGGACCCAAATTTGGTGAAAAAAGCTTCAATTACATCTAACGAGCTAAACGTTTATGGATGAAATCCGGTATCTATGTAGGTAGTCCGGTAGGAAGCACACACCATGTTTCAATACAAAAACAATTACTATCCCGAAAAAATTTAGAGAAATATTAGGGATATCCAAAATATACCAGTTTAGGCTACAGACCGAACCGCTGAAGGTATAAACTTGGAATTTGGAATATATTATGTATGTTGTACATCGTTATGGGGCACTAAAGAAGAAAATTTTGAAAAATCGACCTCAAACGGGGTAAAACGGGCCCTTTTCGTTCGTACGTAACTTCTTATTTCCTGTACCAGTTGACTTGAAACATTGTGTACATGCTACAAGTAGACCAAATAAAAAATTCATTTGTTTATGTTTTACCAAATTTTTCTTATCTAAGGTATCAGATAAGGTTACAAAGTTGGTGAACAAAACATCAATTACAGTTTAACGAGTTGAACGGTTATGCATTGAATCTGGGAGGGAGCACACATTATCTTTCAATAAGGGAACTATTATGATCCCGGAAAATCTATAAGGTTCTTAGGGATAGCCAACATTTTTCAGATAGCTATTAAGTTTAGAGAGAACGGGTAAATGACTTCTTATGAAATTTGGTATTAAGCTAGAAAACAGTCCAAATACTACATAGGGTACTGCTTTCCCGGAAAATGTGAGTGGGTCCTGGGTCCTTCAGGATATCACTTTTTTTTATCACAAAAATACTGAAATTCACTACAATTTTGTTCGGAAATAGCCCACCACTTCTAAGACATGGATTGTGGATGGCCTGGAAAACAATTCCGGTCAAGCTCAGAAGAAACATACATAAGTTCATGACAGATTTTTAATACGACAATGAATTCGTTTTATTAAAGGTATAGGAGTAAGGAACAACATGGATTAACGTATTTTTATCCACTATTCCGAAAAACATAGACGATTCCCTCAGAAACGAATAAAAAAATGTTTTACACATTGTTAAAACACTGATTATATTTCTATAATACTTTGTATGAGATTTCATTACAGAAATAACAAGAAAATTAGATATTTACGTCTCCGGAAAATTGTACACAGTTCCTTCAGGAAAAAACTTAAAAACCTTCGTAACAGTTTGCTAAAACGATACTAGATTTGTTTTATAATTTTAAGTATGGGACTAGGCAACAATATGTCTTAGCGTATCGCTTTCTCTCATCCCGAATAAATTATTAATGTAGGTACGGTTCCGGTGAAAAATATTAAATAATCGTAAAAATACTATTATATAATATTTTATAAGTGTAATCGATAATATATATATATATGATAAAAGTGTGTAATCGTATAAGTGGTAAACTTAGAAAATAAAATTGATGATTCATCCTTAACCTTTTAAAGATGAATCATCAACATTTTATAATGGGCTTTTATTAGCTTACATTTTTTTTTTTTTTGTGAGCCAATAGACTTCATCTTGGGTCAATGTAGGTGTTTACTTTACCATGGGATCAACTGAAATAGCGAAAATTAGTTATATACACATTTTGTCGCGGGTCGATGAACTTTTTGTGTATTAGCCGATTAATTATATTTTCGCTATTTCGGGGTTGGTCTCATTGTAAAAGTTAGTCAAATAATGAGTATGGTACACTAGAACATGCCTGTTGTCTAGAGATACGCTATATATTTATCAAATAAAATAAAACATACTTGTGTGCTACTTTTTCATCTGTCTTGGGTCAGACGACGCCTGAATGTCCTACAACTACCTCGATCACTTTCAGCTGGCTGAACGGTTTTGGGTAAGATTGTCTTATTGTTCCGGGAAAAATATGGGTTCCTTCAGTCAGGAAAATCGAAATGACTGATGGCTTAATCAAACATGCCGTATGCTGTACCGATCTTTTTAATAGTCCACTACTGGACGTAGGCCTACCCAGGAAGGGTGATTAGGCCATATTCAGCACGCTACCTCAGTGCGGGTTGGTGTGTTCACATATGCCATGTTTTTTTTTCTACGGACGTACTTATGTAACCTCAATGTTTTCCTTCACTGAAAAGCCAGTAGCGTAAAATCCCGTACATAAGTTTCAAAGAGTTTACTGTTACGGCACCAGAATTTGAGCCCGTCTCATGATTGTAAAGCGGGTGTTAATACCACTAGACCAGTGGTCGTCAAAACGCGGCCCGCGGGCCGCATGCGGCAACGCGGCCTTTATTGGTGCGGCCCGCGGTACATTCTTTAATTAAAATCTGAAAAATGTTCATATTTGTTTTCAAATAACTAAAAATTAACGGAAAAACATTCACGCTCGCGGCACTCGCGCATATAAGTAGTAACGTGGTCTGCTTTGTTCATGCCAGGATTAAAATGACTGAAAATAACAAACAAAACAAAATTGGGGCTCACCGCGGTCGCGCATGATAGCAGTCGTTAGTCTGCTTAGCTCATAATATATCTGTTTTCCGTTCTGTCCGTTTTTTTTTTGCAAAAAAAGCAGTTGATTGGTCTATTACACAACAGTTACTGAAAAATGCTAAAAAATTTCGCGCTCGCTTCGCTCGCGCATGTTTTTTTGTCATGGTTCGTTCAGTGGACAGCGCTGTAACCCAAAACAACTCGGGCTGGTATGTTATAATTAAGTTCATCAGTGTGCGGCCCGCAGTGTTGCTTCGCACTGTCGTATGTGGCCCTTGAGCTCATAATACATCGGTTTTGAAATCACTGTAAAAAACTTTTTTGCAAAAAAAGCAGTTGATTGGTCTATTACACAACAATTACTGAAAAATCCTAAAAAATTACGCGCTTGCTTCGCTCGCGCATGTTTTTTTGCCATGGTTTGTTCAGTGGACAGCGCGGTAACTTAAAACTCGGGCTGGTATGTTATAATCAAGTTCATCAGTGTGCGGCCCGCAGTGTTGCTTCGCACTGTCGTATGTGGCCCTTGAACAGAAAAGTGTGACGACCACTGCACTAGATCATGACATGAGAATGCATTTGAATAAAATTTGGTATACAAGATACAAGTGTGAAACGACATGGGTCATGAGTGAGTATACTGAAAAATATTCTTTCACGACCTAAAAAAACAGTATTTTAAAATGTGCTGATGAACTTGGTTTGATTTTAGTGAGTTTCTGGAAAACTATTTATCACATTGCTAACTATTTATGTTATTTATTTATTAACTATGTAAGATAGATATGTGAGTAGGCAATTACATGGATTAGTTTTCCATAATCACGTAAAGTATATTCATATTCAATTAATTCATAAAATATTACATTTACATGTTAATACGATAGGTTTACATACTCACTATCTAGATATAAACAGTTCCCACAGGAAATAGTAAAAGAGTTAAGTCAAATGTCTGATTTGGCGGGGCACCGCCCGCCGTGCTCTCAGATTAATCAAGAAGGTGCTAAAATGGTGCGGCCCATTATTATTTGAAGCAAGTACTAAGATAATATGGACCAAAGCGCAGGCCACAAAATATCATCTTAAGCAAGTACTATGATATTATATTATAGGATATTATATATCATCCTAGGCATAAATACCTACTAAGAGAGCACGGATCAAACTGCAAGTTCTTATAATTTTAAGAATGTACTAAGACAACGCGGCCAATCTATGGGCTATTATCATTTTAAGAAAGCAATACAACAACGCGGGCGAAATAGTGGCTTATTATCATTATAAGCAATCCATCATATTTATCATTTTAACTAAAATGTCAATTTTTGGCTTCTTATAAATCAGTAATATTCTTAATATACAATATATTATTTTAAAATTCTGCTTATAATGTTTTTAAAGTGTAAATATGCCTTTTATATTTGTACGCCACAATGGGCAAGAGCATGCATTTTCTACTCTCTGAAAATCTGTATACATATGTACTACTTTGTATGTTGTTTACGCTACCATGTTTCTGACAAATAAAGTATCTTGAATCTTGAAACAAGTGCTACGAGTAAGACAACAAGTGCCAAATCGCGGGCTATTATAATTTTAAGCAAGTACTAGGACAACGCGGGCGAAGCCGCGGGTTTTAAGCTAGTTATACATATATACCTTCCTCTTGAATCACTCTATCTATTTAAAAAACCTCATCAAAATCCGTTGCGTAGTTTTAAAGATATAAGCATACATGGGGACATGGGGACAGCGGAAGCGACTTTGTTTTATACTATGTAGTGATAGTGATATCACATAGGCACCAACTCGCCTGATGGAATGGGATGTTATAGCCTAGGATGGAGTATGTAGACCTAGAAGATACCTCATCAGAGCCTTCTAATAGCTAAAAGCTAGATTTAATAATTCGGAATTCCTAGAACAAAAGCAATTCGTTTCGTCATAATTAAATAAGTTTTCTTTTTAAAGTTGTCTTGTTGGAAACGTTTGTAAAATCAAGTGTTTTGCGCCAGAAATTGTTGATTACAATAAGAGTTCTTAAAGTTTTTAATGTATGGGTTACGAAATGTAGTTACAACTAAAGTTAGGGGCGGTTTTCACAAATGTTCACGTGTGGTCGCCGACGGAATCCTAAATGAGCTCTGCGAGTGTTTTTCACTATGTAAATGTTAGCACCTGCAACCGTAATATCTTTACTTAAATATATTAGAACGGTTCTAAACTGCGAGTTTATTTGCTAGTAGATTTCGCCTTCAATTCTGTGAAACTCGGGCAAATCATTTTAGAGGACTCAGTTAATCTAGTTTTGTTTTAATAATACCTAATCGTGGATATAGCGGCATAATTGGGAGACGGATTTTTAAAGACAGATTTGCAAATACGAAAACAAAGTCATTGAATTTCAAAAATAAATCTTGCATTTGTCAACTCAATACGTCTAATTGATTCAAGAAAAATATTTACAAACCTAATTAAATAGTGGAGAACAAATAAGTTTGCAAATTTCGTTTATATTTGATCTGTTCTGCCAAAGCAAATTAAAAACAAACTTTCTACAAAAATAATGAATCTAAAACAACATTTAGGTATTTTTCGAAAATTTATATTAATTATTCCTTCATTTCAATAACGTGAAATCGTGTGTTGTTCTTGTCACCCGTGGTCCCGGTGGCTCGACGTATTACCGGGTCTACGGGTAATTACAATTACGGGTAATTACCCGTAATTGTAATTTTAATTACCCGTGGTCCAATGGCACTAGGGGTTGATAAAGCACGTAATAAATATTAAATTACTTTTACTAATTTTGTGACAACCAGCTTTAAAAGTTCAGAAAAACATACACATATAATTCTCACCTTGTTAATAGTTATAGATTGTTTGCAGTGATTTTCCCGTTTCAAAGAACAGTTCCAAAGAGATGATTCATTTTATAAACAGAATGCTTGTGATGAAGAAACATCATACTGATGATTTTTGTACAGCAAAACACTACTTTTCTTCCCTTTAATTATTTTTACGTTATTTTCCTTGTTTTGCGAATTAATTGATTAAAAGTGGAGGCTACTAAAAATTTTTAATACCGATTCGTATTTGTAACTTGCATATAAATAATTATGTCGAAATGGCGGCTACTCTCTACCTACTCCTAATCTCTTTGTAATATACACTATATAATATACTTTGTACTGACGGTTTTCATTTTATATCGATAATTTCAGAAGTCCAGAGAACAATTTCTAATGCCTTGGGACCACGGATAATTAAAATTACCCGTGTGGGGTAATTAAAATTACCCCATAACCCGGTATCGGGTCGACCCACGACTCGAAATCGCCCTTGCAAGTTAGAATTTAACGTCTAGTAAGGCGTTTCACTAATTCAATACTCAATCTTCAATAATCAATACTAATTCAATTGTACTTCGGCAAAGTGTCGTGAGAAGTAAAATGCTTACTGTCACATTTGTCAGTTTGTCTACTTCTGTCTGTTTGTCAGTTTTGGACTCTACTCTCTACTTTTAGTTAGTATAATTTCGAAAATTACGATTCGTCTTATAGTTTTCGCCTTTACTAGCAGTTTCCAACTTATCAGTATTGTCAACATTTATGTTCACTAACAATGCTGTCAATCGGGAAAATATAGAGACGAGCACATTAATAACAAAAATGGGATAAGCAGAATTGGTACAAATACGTTTAGAAGTAAAGTTGTTTCATTCGTAAAAGGAAGGTGGGCCACTGGAGATTTAAAAGATCAACGCTACTTAAAAAATAATGAAAGCTTGTTTTTTTCAATTATTGTGTGTCGGGGTTTGGGCAAAAATTGTATATTTTAAATAATGTGTGGTTTTTGGACATACTCGACAGTTCGAAGGGTAGTCAACCACAGTCTTTTAAAAAAGTAAATGCAGCAAGAAACGAGCTATTTTTAAAGCTTAAAGAGCACTGTGATGGAAGAAATAAATCTGAAAATATTATTATTGTAATAATGATATTTCTACTGCATCGAGTCCTCGGTTTTTCTCACACATGTAAACAAATACTTTGATATTTTGGTTCATTTCTTCGTTTCCACAACTTATTTTTATTAGTAAAACTAGTTTTATCGATTATCATTCATCGATTGCATTTTATCAAAGTTGAATATAAAGTGTTACATTACTGGCAAATGCTCATCAGTCAGGGAGGCAGTATTGTAACGTCATGCATCACGTCATTGTACTGTATACAATGAGGTATAGAAAGGTGTAATTTATAAGGAATGAGATCAGTTTTTTTTTATAATTAGATTTTTTTTGAAGTTGGTAGTATGAGTAGCCTCACCGCGAAAGCATTCTGCCACCGTCACTGTTTCCTGACAATTACAATTTGGATATTTTCTAGGTTTACATACTTCATCTTCGGCTACAACTTCGCTTTTCATCAGGCGAGTTGGGGGCCAAATGTAGCCCTATTTTGAATAAAAAAGCATTCACTCTTATGCAATCTTATTAATCAAATTACACCTTTCTATACCTCATTACCGGTCTTTATTGTAGGTCTAAATCTGTATAACTACAAAGCGTTTTTTTTTTTCACTTTCCTGGAGGAAAATTAACCTTTTGTGGTCCCAGAAGAGCAGATTGTTCAAAAATTAATCTCGCTCATCACTTTCTGTCAAATATTTCCTTATCTATCCGATGTATTTTCCTCAAATCGGCAGATAACTTCCGGCTTTTTGAATCAGTAATATTATTGCCCCATTGGAAGATAATTGGATAATATCAATTATTCAATATGCTTTCAACATCACTTTTATATTGCATTCAGTAAATAAGAAAATCGAGAGATCATTTTAATACCAAATTAAAGGCAGATGTTTTGTTGTAATGATAAATAAAATAATAATAATAAATATTAGGGATATCTTACACACGGCCTCTGACCGCAAACTAAACAAAGCTTGTGATATGGCTGCCAGAGACTGATATACTATATATACATACTTTTAAAATACATACTTATAGATAGGAACTAAATAGCATCCTTCACCTTTTAACACCATTTGCCCAGCACGGGTAGCACGGCAAAGGAAGAAACCCATTTTTTCCACTTTAAATGTCAGTTGTCATTGTCAATCCATACATTATAATGGTGGAAAGACAATCTATCCCTTTGCCATGCTACCCGTGCTGGGTGGGGATCGAATCCACGCCTCTTTGACCCATAAGTTAGCGTCACCAACCACTGAGCCACCGAGGCAGTCAGCCTCGGTGGTCAGTAATGAAAGTGGAATCATTGACAGTAATCTTTACTGCTGCCAAATAAATAAATAATTATGTTATTATTTTTAATAAATCTTATTATCATTAATTTTTTTTTCAAAAAGAGGTTTTTTTTTAAATATTTGGCACGTTTGTTTAATGTATAAATCCTTACAAGATATGCGAGTATCGCGCAAGAGGGAGTCGGGAGATAGGATTTTGAAGAATTAGTAAGACAGATTCGAATTCTTCTGTTCGGAGAATGACTATTTTTAGAACTATTTGATGAATTGAAAAACAATCCCCGTCATAAAACCCTTTTTTTAAGATGGAGCTAAAATAACACCACCTTAACTTAACAAAGATTCCTCCAACGCAGATTTCCGAGTGAAATATTCAATCAAACCATATTCCTGAGATCCGAATTCCGAGATTCAGTTAAGAAGTGAACGTAAATTATTAAATATCATGTTCGGGAAGAAGCCACAGCTATTTACTGAGTACAATATTCGTGTCACACACATAGCTTTACAGCATAAATCTGTGAGTATGTATATTCAAGAATATCTGCGAAGACGCGTGTAGAATACGTAATAATCAATTTAAAGTTTCGCTACAACCAGCGACGTGTTTCTTTTTAAGGAATTTCTCGTTTCTAACTTTAGATTTTTCTTTATGTCCTAAAAGAATTTTATAGAGCTTATGTGTCAGAGCTCCTAAAATCTTTTTCTGGAGGTTTTTGCGTAGGTATACGACTAATTTCAGTTTTATTTTTTCGTGATGTGAAATAATGTAGTTATTCTTAATAACCTCTTGTTAAATATTAAATCATTTAGCCCCGAGTTTATAACGCTCGTTTAGGTTAAACGTATGATTACTGTATTTAACCAACGGTTTTTGCTTGCTGAACAGCAAAAATTTACTAAAAAGCTGTTTAAGATTTAACCAACGGTTGATAAATTAAACATCTGTTGGTGAACTAGGATCTAAAACCCGAGTTTAATCGTTGTTCAAATACAGTAATAAAACCTTTAACTTAATCAAGCGTTGGTGAACTTGGGTTTTGGTCTGTTAAAGTCCTCAAAAGAGCATTTTGCTCACATTTATAAAATGTCATTAAATGCAACTTTTACAAAGTAATACATTTTTTTTTATTTTATTTAAAAAATAGGCATTATAATAGCAATTTAGAGTATTCCTGTTTCTTTTTTTCACTCTATGATATTGATAGAGAGGACAATATTTTACGTTGATATTTAATTTACGATGGCGCCTTTAGAATTGGTCCTCTAGTGTATCTAAACTTAGAAGGAATGTGGTATTACACCGGTTGTTGTATTATTATGGGAAAGCACAAGATCAAAAATGTAGGCGGGTGAAATCGGGGGCAAAAGCTAGTAAGGAATATATCTATCTATCTTGATTCTAGAAGCTGTGGTGGTCTAGTGGCAGTGATACCCACCTCACATTCATGAGGTCGTGGGTTCAAATCCCGGTCCCGTACCAATGAGTTCTTTGGAACTTATGTACGGAATTTCACACCACTGGCTTTTAGGTGAAGGAAAACATCGTGAGGCAACCTGCGTACGTTCGTAGAAGAAATTCGATGGCGTATGTGAATCCTCCGACCCGCATTGGGCCAGCGTGGTGGATATGGCCCAATCACCCCTCGTCCTGCAGTGGACTGATAAAAAGGCTGGTACAGTACAGTATCATAGTCAGGTCATCTTTCACAGCGAATAAAATTACTAAGCATAAATAAATTGCAAATTACGTGACCGCATCTCGCCAATCCAACTTTTCCTTCTCTAGAATAGATAACACGATTTTCCTACAAAGAGATTATAGAAAAAGCCTGATAGGCGGGAGTGGTTTGCTGTGTAGCTTATTATATAAAGATAACACGATAATCGGGAGATGTATGGTGAATATACCTAATACCATTTTTTTCGAGGAAAAAAGGCAGAGTGCATAAATTGAATAAAAGCAACAAGATAAAGTGTAAAAGGTATTTTTATAAAGTAGATTTGGAGGATGCATTATGGAAGAAGCCGTGATGGACTAGTACGTAAAAGGTATCTTTAAAATTGCGAGGTTGTGGGTTCAAATCTCGGTCCCGTGCCAATGTGTTCTTTGGAATTTATGTTTGTATTTTCTCATCGTGATGAAATTTCCGATCAGAATCTGAAATTCATCGATTCTGAATAAACCTTCGAGCAAATATCTACTGAGCCACAGTCCCCAAGTGAAAGTCGTAAAAAAAATCCGAGCGCCGTCATACATACCGACTTAGATATTTGCATTAAATAATGCACAATGACCTGTTTTCTTGAAACTCGACTTTCTGTCACCTAATTAGTGCTTGTAACCGAGTACTTTGGCATCGCGCGGCGTTGCAGTCGGCTTGCAATCGCCTTACAACTAACTAAAAAGCCAGCCCACTACGTAGCTTGGGCAGGGTTTTGGCTCGGACACTTTTTTTGCACGATTGTGACTCTATAGATATTTGCTCGAAGGAATAAACGTAAGGATAAGAAATGCGATGGCGAAATTTAATTAACCAATCCACGAGCCATCGTAGTTATGGCTTAATCGATCTTTATTGGTCAGTCTATGTTCAACAGTGGGCTATTAGTGGGCTGATACAGTATTTATTTGCATATGTTACTCCGCCATGTTGCTAAAAGGGAACCATTAAGGTTTCTTTCCTCATTCGTTTGATTTATTAATTCTCACAAAAAATCTATTGAGTGTCATTTATAAAAACGGCAAATTTAAATAATCGGCCAAGTGCGAGTCGGCCCTCACACGAAGGATTCCATACAGTATGGAAGCCCCTCTATTTCAAGCCTCTATCTGTCACCTTTTTTAAAATTGAGCAAGAAACAACTAAAAATTCAGTGTTGTTGTATGGGAGCCCCCTTATTTTTTTTTTCCTTTTTAGTATTTGTTGTTATTGAATGTTTAATGTTATGTAACAGAAAAACATTATCTGTGAAAATTTCATCATTCTAGCTATCACCGTTCATGAGATACAACCTGGTGCAGACAGACGGACAACGGAGTCTTAGTAATAGGGTCCCGTTTTATCCTTTGGGTACGGAACCCTAAAAATAGAAGGAAACCCTCGTATGGCATTTACAAGTACATCCTTAGGGAAGTATCCTTCAGAGACCATACTAATGCGTTTTCGTAATAGATTTTTATCAAATAGAAAATAAAAATAGGTACCTACCTATTAATATTTTAGCCTTTGATCTTAAAAGGGGGCTGTTTTAGAAGTTCTTAGAAATTAAGTAAGTTCGTATAGGCCTGGTGGCTAGCCCTGGTGTCAGAGTTTTTAGGCCGCCTGAAGGCCTTGGCTAAACGGTTAAAACAAACGGGAACTACCATTTAACATGTGATCCGAGCCACGGTAGCGCTCAATTGGAAAATGCCACCCGCGGTCACCCATCCGAATACTGACCGTGCGGAACGCTGCTTAATTTCGGTGATCGCTGACAAACACCTAATCAAACTACTAATTAGTAATTGATTATACGGTGAAGAGTTACTTTTTATGATAAACATTTCAAAAATTCGTCGCGGATGCAGGATTATACGGTAGTTAAAAATAATGTTGTTTCCGTGTGCTTCTTTACATATTTGTAAATTTTCTCTGGCGGAATGAGGATAACAGACAAAAACATATGTAGAATACGAAACGAACGCTACACGAAAACGATAAACATTTTCGGTAACCATACACACAAAATACAAATCAATACTAAGGCCTGGTTCTATACTTTTGACCGACGAAACGGAGGAGGTTATCGATTAGACGTATTTTTTTTTGTATAACCACCCATACCTTTTTACGTAGTCGTCCGATTTGTGTAATTATTTTTTATTGGAAAGAGTGTACTTCGAAATTGGTCCCAATTAAATTTTATTGAAATTGGCCGAGCCATTTTTGATAAATCAACAATAATGTGAAAAATGCTACATCAATCCGTGCGAAATATTCGCGAAAACACGGTTGAAGTCGGTCATGCCATATTTTTTCAAAAAATAATTTAGTGGTTAATAATAATGACACGTTTACACTTTTCACGCCACTAGCTTTTCGGTGAAGGAAAACATCGTTAAGCACCTGCAAATACGTTCGTAGAAGAAATTTCGAGCGTGGTGGATATGATCCAATCACTCTTAATGAGTAGGCTTATTTTTAGCAGTAGACTATTACAAAGGCCGTTACAGGTACAAAAGCACTTAAGAGTACCTAAGAAAACTCGAAACGTAAAGAGCTTTTTGACCAGTTGGGCAAAAATCATTACAATAGTATCCCTTTGTCAATAATTGAGGTAATGTAAGTAACCTTTTTCAATTACCTTGTTACAAGAGGCCAAACTTCAAAGCTAAAAACTCGACTGTGTGGTTACACAAATGTGTGGTAGGGACGTGTACAATTGTTTTACTTTTCGTCTTGTTTTCAAGATGTTTATCTTACTACCGTCAAAGGAGTCAGTTAAATTAAAAGGTTTGGTTTGGGTTGCCCATAGTCGTTTTGTGTGAACTGCGTCATGGTCGAGTACCGGCCCAATACAGAATAAAATGGGCCGAGGATGTTTGGGACGAATGGGAAAACACTGAAGACTGAAAGGGATCGTTAGTATCATCATTCACCTTCTTTATTCCACTGCTGGCTTCTAGTTTACTGAGTTATCTGCCTCGGTTTGGTGCCAATCGCCCCCACAAGTTAATTCGCGATTTCAGTTATATCGTTCATCGTGCATCGAAAAATAAAATGAAAACAGTTTTTAACAAACGATGCGAAATTTTATTTTCTACAATAATGATCAAAACGTTTTTTGCCCTTAAGTACATACTTTCCGAGATATCGGCCAAAAATATGTTTTCAAGATGACGTATCAGGAACGCATTCTCTGAACGGCCGAACTATAATCAGATAATAAGATATCTCAAAAGAACAGATAGATGTGCATAAATGTCCAGAATAGCTAAAGGGATGATGACTAAAAAAGTATTTACTTGTGTTCATTACATAAGAGAAAATCACAAGACGCGATTCTGAAGATAAAAAATGTTCGTAAAAATGTGAAATTTATTTGAAGTTATGTTGAGAAATTATCCGGTTGCTTATTTTACTGTTCAATTAAATCCTTTATTTGCCTGATAATGTGTAAAAAAGTTTTAGAATAATAAAAAATCTTAAAATTAAATGAATATAATACAAACAAGTTTTAGACCTTTAAATTAACGGGTGGCAATTCTAGTAGAATCAGGGAAGAAACCCAAGCTTTTTGTACGGCGTAAGGTTTTGAATTGTTATATGGAGTGCAAAATTTGAAGCGCAAACCTATCTAAAGTGTACTTTATGTCATTGGTCCAATTGTGTACAACAATTTTTTTTTACTCTGTATAGGTTTGCGTTTGACTATATACTGCCTGATGTTGAGTAGATATGCGGTCTAGGGTATAGCACGCTTACCTAGAAGATACCTATTTACTCGGGATTTGAAGACACGCACGTCGTACTTTAGCGGGAAGACAGACCCAGGCAAAGCGTTCCACATTCTGGCTGTTCGTATGAGGAATGAGGATTCGAAACGCTTGGTTCTAACGCGCGGAATGTCCACCAAAAAAGGGTGGCGCATTGGTCGCGACTGCAAACACACAAATTACCAGGCTCAATAATTTCAGCTCCAACGCTGAAAAGTTTCAAATTCCGCCTCCAGCGCTGGCTTATTGAGCACTCCTTTAACGATGGAAGTGATTATTGATTAATTACTTTATTTATTGTGACAAATGAAATTTTTCTTTAAATTTACAGTATTTAATCGTTTGTTTTTAATGTAATATAAATATGTAATTGTTGCTTTTGATTTGTAAATTATTTTTTTTCAAATTTATAAAATATGAGTAGGTATGTATTTATGATGCTTACTTGCGTCCAAAAAAATGAACCCTATTAAATATATAGCTTTTTTTCAACGTAGGCAAGCGTATTCCTTCAGTCAATTAAAAGTTACTTATAATTACTTTGGTCTTTGAAAGGTATCTACCGCCAAGTACGTACTAATAATATTTCTTAGTGAAAATATCACCCGTGAAAGACTTTACGGAAGGCTAGCTTTAATCTGATCGACGGACAAAAAACTTTGACTTTAAAACTCGGTTTTAATGATTCGCCGTCATACCACAAAATATTTAAACACGCTTTAAACACTGTTTAGTAATGGTAAACATTGTTTAAAGCGTGCGTAAAACATTTGTGGTTAGACGGTCGGTTTCTAAAACTAGATTTTTAAAACTAGGTTTTAAAATCGACGACTTTTTAACTTTCCATTTGACGCTTTCCTCTTTTTCAGTTTACCTTTTCTTTTTTCATACCACAAAAGATTTAAACACGCTTTATACACTGTTTAACCGCGCAATTTGTACTGTTAAACATTATCTAAAGCGTGCGTAAAACTTTTGTGGTAAGACGGCTAATCTTTAAAACATAGTTTTAAAGTCGAAGATTTTTGTACGTCGATCAGGGACTTGAGAATATTTAAAGAGACGTAGAGTAATTTAGAATACCAGAAAATATTTGTTGTAAACCTTACATTAAATTTACAAAACAAGATTTAGAGGTCTCCCGTTGATGTCTTTCGTATGTAATATCAACCAGTGGTATAATAATGAGCTTACTTTCAAATTGTCTTAAGAAAATGTCATGAAAAATCTTTTTAAAATGGTTTTTCTCGAGAAATGTTTTTTTTTCTAGAATAACCTCGACGTCACAATATTTTTATCTCACTTTTCTTTTCACGAATTTCACTAACAGGTTTTTCTAATTTCTAATATAAAACGGATTGAAGCAGTATGAGGAAAATAAGAGTAATGTGAAAATACAATTTAACTTTTTTAATTTTCTGGGTTTGCGAGATCGTGCGGAGAAATAAAGACTGGCTGCACCCCTGTCATGGCAAATTGTATTTCCACTAATTTATCCTTTAGAAGAGAAAACAAATTATGCATTGATCTTGAATACTGACATTATAAGACCCGAGTTCACCAACAGATGTTTAATTTATTAACCGTAAAAATATAAATTCTAAAAAAGATAAATTTTAAACGGCTTGTTAACAAAATTTTGGTTTGGTAGATTATATTATAGAGGTGGTTCCATTTAAATTTTATTAATATCGGTTGAGTCGTTCTTGAATCAACAGTAATGTGAAAATTACTACATCCATGACACATTGATCCGTGCGAACTATTCAAATTGTGTACACGGTTAACCCTTTATTACTCGCATTATATGTATATACTCGCATAATTACGGGTCTCTACAGGCCCCAAACAAAAATGTTGATATGAAATAGAAGAAATGAAAAAAATATAAATATGTAATGATATATATTAAAATACTTTTTTCTAAATTATGTTATACAATTAGGATATACTAACTTTGACTTTAAATAACTGAAAAATTAAAACAACTTCTGTTCTGACTCAAATATTCTCAATTTGCGGAAGACAGATATATTTAAAAAATACGAGTATAAATATATGTTATTCAGGCTTATCACTTTGTATCCAAATCAGGTTTTAAAATGTTACTTGCAAATGAAATTGTTTTTTTTTTTAATTTACGAACAATTTGTAGGCAACAAAAAAAATTCCATAATTACTCGCACGGGGTCACCGCTTAAGTGTGCAGCGACGTATCCAGCCACTCTCGTGACTTGGTTGCTACTGGAATACAAACATTGACGAGGATTGTGAAAGCTACTGGGGGCGCGGGGAAATTCAGGCAGTGGAATTCCTTCGTTTTTAAATGCGAAACTACTTTGACCCCGTGCGAGTAATTAAGGGTTAAAGTAGGTTATGCCATTTTTGGCGCAAAGTAATTATTATTTATTGACATGGATATAGATCAAATGTTGGAGGATAAATTAAACACTGGCTCAAAAATCAAACTTTCACGCGGGCGAAGCCTAATAAGTAAGTACTTAATAAACTGCCTCATATACCTATTTTCTAAAAGGTTGAGTTTGAAGTGGCTTATCAATAAAGATTGGGTATTCGGATACGTATTTAATTAAAGTTGAAATGTTGAATGAGCTCGGGGTGCAATCATGAATTAGGCGAATGCAATTTCGGGTACAACAAATTTTGTGTTCCGACTGTCGAATATATGCATTACAGGGAATGTATGTATAATATTTTTATATGATAGGTAGCTTACATCGTCATATTTAAAAAAGTAATATTTCAAGAAAAGTAATAAATAGTCTTCAAAAAATCTCAATCTTAAAAACTTATGTCTTACAAAGATAAATAATAGTTTTTTGGAAAGTTGAATAAAATATTGTTTTTCCGTGACATAGGTACCTAACATTATTGCACAATATTGTATGTCAAAAGTTTTAATTTTCAAAGTCATAATATAATTCGTATTTTTGTCTTGTTTTCTATATTTCATAAAAAAATAGTGTGTAGAAAAGTGTCTATTAATATTAATTTTGATCAAAATCACAAGTAAAAAATATTTCAAACTTTCACAAAAATTAAAGTATCTAAAACCTTTTCAAAGTATAAACTTGGTAAAAATTCAGGATCTGAAAACGAAACAAGAAAATACGAAGATTTCTCAAACTTCCAAACCAAACAATCTTTGCATACTTTTAAAGTTGAAGCCAATTGACTAATGTTTATTTTTTATTGCATAATCATATTTCTCCTTCAACTTTTAAAGAAGTTTTTTTGTAAGTAGAGTAAAACTCTACTTATGTGCGGGTTTTTTAGTACTTATATTATCTCTCTAGCCTTAAATTCTAGATTTTTAGATTCTAGATGTTTAAACAATATATTTTTTGGTAATATGAAATATTTTTAAAATTTATTAACTTTAATTCGCTTTACAAAAGAAAAAAGTTCCGTATTCAAAATACCTGGGCAATTTTTTTAACGGTGTAAAAGCTTTTCATTTTATTTTGATTTAGTTTATTTCAAACACTATCTAATAACGTTCTAAACGTGTAAGAACTCGTTATTTTAATTTTTGATATATTGAGAAGAGCGATTTATTTTAAATACCTATCTAATTTTTAATACCGTATAAACTTTTTAATTAATTTTGATTACTCACCTTTTGTAAAGGAGAGGTTTATTTCAAACACCTACCTAAAACGTTGTGAAATTGTAAGAACTTGTCTTTCAATTTTGGTTCACTTTACAGACGAAGAGTGGCTTATTTTGAATATCTATCTAAAACCGCAGTAAAGGTAAAATCATTCCACATTACATTTTGATTTACTAAAAAAGAGTTACTTATTTAAAAGACCTGTCCAAAATTTTTATAAACGTGTAAAACTTCCATTAAGCAAGGTGTAAGAACTTTTCGTTCAATTTTGAGTCAATTCACAAAATAAGTGTTCTTTAATTTAAATACCTGACTAAATATTTTAAGGATTTATAAACTTTACAAAAAATTTTGGTACAATTTACTAAAGTGGTTTATTTCAAACACCTGTCTTAAAACGCTGTGAATGTGTAAGAACTTATTATTTAAATTTTCGATCAATGCAGAAAAAAACTTCTTATTTTAAATAACTGTCCAATTGTTTTTAATTGCCTAAAACTTTTAATTCAATCTGGTGTATTTTACAGCAGAATAATTTCTTATTTAAAATACATTCCTAAAAATGTTGTAAAGGTGTGAGAAATGTGTCATTTTAATTTTCGAACAGTTAAAAAAGAGTGACTTACTTGGAATCTTTCGTCGAGTAGAGTTGGGCGAGAACTGGCAGTCAATGCGGCATGCCTCACGCGCGAAGAGATCACTGTGCAGCTCGGTTCCCGCCCGCCCTTATATAAGCAAGCGCCGCCCAACAGGGCGGGCGGGAGAACTTGCGTCGCTGATAACGAACTTTACTCGTTTATTGTGGTCATCGGTGTGGCCAACTTTACTGAGTACTAGTTTTCGACCGACTACTAAAAGCCAATTGCTTTTAAAAATATTTTCGATTTGACTGAATAGATACTTTCATATTATTTATAGAAAAATTAGAAAATAGACACACACGTAGGACATCAGTGCAGGACCCTTCGCCCCACACCGGATAAGAATAAAAAAGAAATTATACAAAGCCTGTGCAATATCAGGATGCGAAATACAGTCCGTACATAGATAAAGAAATCTCAATCTTCTAACAATAATAAAATTGGGTACATTTGTACGTAATAATCTTTTTCGTCTAATATTTGTCATTTACAAATTCGTTAATCGAATAGCATGCTTTACTCATGAGTAAACGTTTTAGTTTAAATTTAAATTAGATAAAAGAAGTTGCATTTTAATGCATTCTAGTAGGTGACCTATATATTTGCGAGCCCCGCATGTCATTGACTGTATGTTTTTTGTTCCGATGTTAAAGATAGATAAATTATGTATTTCTTAACACCGAGGAAAATACACAGACAAAATTAAAACTGTAACAAGCGTAACAAGAGGCGATCTTTTCGCTAAAAACAACCTGTTCCCTGTAACATTTTGATGTTATCTGATTTCTACGCTATTTGTGTGTTGAGTTTTGTTTTCAATTTATTGAGGAACTAGACGACCCGCCCCGGCTTCGCACAGGTGTATTATACATATGAACCTTCCTCTTGAATCACTTTATCCATTAAAAAAAACCGCATCAAATTCCGTTGCGTAGTTTTAAAGATTTAAGCATACAGACAAACAGACAAAAAATAGCGACTTTATTTTATACTATGTAATAAGGATTGCCGAGATGGTCACATTAAAAAAAACTAGTCACAGAAAATTCATGAAAATTGAGCGACTACCAAAATGCACAGCAAAAAAATCGTCACTACCGCTAAAAAATTGGTTCTATACTTATAAGCTGGTTTTTAAGTATTTGTCAAAAAGTATTTTAGCCTCTTTTATTCTATGTACATTTGTACATGTTTTCCGGTCTTTTATTTCTAAATCGATTTTGTACTGTCGTTACCATTATTAAATTGCCATTACTGTTACCACCGTAGGTATATGTTGTGAAGCTCACTGATTTTGTCATTAATACTAGATACGAGTGGGCGACTGTCCCAAAACAAGAAAGAATGGACAATATTTTATGTTTTTCCAGGGTAATTGTTATAAAATGAACTTGAAGAGAAAAACCTATGTACTAAGTAGTACTATGTAGACAAGTCATCGCAAAGTGAATATCATTTTTTCATCCGTTTCAGCCATAGGACTTCCACTGCAAGACCATAGGCCAATAGACCTCCAATATGACCTATTGGAAGCTGCTTTTCATTAGAGTGTAGAGAAACTAACCTTTTTGTTAGCTTCTCTACATTCAGACTCTTTTAACGATAACACTGCCAACTAACAATTCTAATTGTGAAATTATTCAAATTTTTGAAATGTTTATCGCTGACAGGATCAGCGATCCTTGTTTTGTAAAATTGGGTAGTCTGGAGAAGGAAGTCATGAAAGAGACACGAAAGATGGTGCATGTCTTGTGGTATTTTTAAGAAAGTATACATGTTAACGTGTGATCTTTGAACGTGGTGACGGGTCCTGCAGAGAAGACAGCATGAGCGTCTGGTAACTCTTCTTCGCGAGGCTTCGGTCTCTTTGACTTTGTTTCAGGAGGACCTCAACTTTTGGGGCCACTGACCTTGCCACTTACCTTGGAGTGCCGAGCGAGTGCTACAGGCGATTCCATCTCAAGCGCCAGAACAACACCATGGGCGTCTTCATGCTAGCGCCCAGCTAGCGCACATGCGCCTCCACCTCAAGCGCGACAACACCACGGGCGTATACACGCTAATGCACAGCTGGCGCTACAGGCGCTTCCATCTCCAGCACCCTGCTGGCGCTACGTCTATCGGCGAGTCCAGCTTGTCTTCGCTCCAACCTCGGCCAGCCTCCAGTGTGTTTTCTTTGTGTGCTACCCCTCCCCTGTTAGGCTAACATTCCACGGACTCTTTACAAAATTCTATCTCTATTCGCTTCAAGAAAAACGTATAGACTATAAGTACAGTGTGTGTCTGGTGTAAATAAATGTGTAAATACTAAGGTTAGTTTTCTGTTTTAATCTCCTCTCTCCGAACCGTTAGGAATCCTATCCACTAGGTAGGACTCTTCGGTTAGGTTCTCTGAAGTCTCGTAACTTGTGGTGTGGCAACTGGCTCCCCCGCTTGCCACATTACGGGTTCTCAAATCCTCTTTTAACTTGTGGTGCTGCAAACGGCTTCCCCGTTTGCAACATTACAAGAGGCGAGTCTTAATAAGATCACAGCTGTCCACCTTGTGTGCAGACGTCCTACGCTACGCTTACCAGTACGTGGTCTGCACTCGAGAACTTAGTTATGCGAGCCAGTCAAGTACGGAAAGAAGACTTTATATTTTCCTAAATTACATTTTTTTCCTACAGATTTCCGGGTGACACACACTTTACCTACAAGTTGTTTTTCACCCAAACATGCGTAATTTCGTGTAAATTTTTGTGTATTAATGTTAAAAAGCGCTAAAAAATCTGTTTTTGGCGGAAAGATTTGGTAGTTAACTTCACTTATTGCGTGGGAACTGGAATGGCGTGTAAATAGCTAACTCCTGGGTAAGAAAGGGCGGGAAGATTGTACACAAAGAAAGAATTTGACGTCGACGTATACACAGGAACTAAACTGAGACTGACCTGCAAATTACCGCCTTCATCTCCTCGTATTCGAGATCGGCTGGAGAAGTCTTCTGCCACAGATGAACGGCGCCTGCTGGTATCGTCCACTAAAGTCCTGTGTCGAGGTGAAATACGATTGTCCAAAAAAACTGCACTGCACACAATAAAAAGTTCTCGAAATGAACTTTAAGGATAATATAAGTTTTTCGTATGGCGGATTAAAGTAAACTTGCGGCGGATAGAAGTACACTGACAGAATGATTTTTTCTGCCATTTATAAAATAACGGCGGTGACACGGCACGCGATGAATATCGCGTCATTTTCGACCAATAATAGCGGTCGAGGGCATCGCGGTTCGAGACGACTAGCGCCATCTCTCGGAAATAATCCCTTTTGTAAATATGACAGATGAAAAATAACAGTTTTTATAGGTTACAGATTAAGTAACATGTTACAAAACAATGTTTTAAGATAACTTGTTTCAATAATGCGGACATAAAACGTTTTATTATAATGAAAGGCTGCAGATGAGAAGCCAGAGAATTCCCAGTCTTTAGTATGTTTAGGTAACCAAAATAACGAGAAAGTATTTACCACAACTAAACTAAGTGGGGCCACGAAACCGGCGACAATCTCAAGGAGCAAAGAAAATATGAATATGTAACAAATCACAAAACCAGTTTGGGACAACCTGTTAGTAATATTCCAACGATGACCAATTTCCGGGAAGGCGATGAAGAGTGGAAAACTGTGAACCGGAAGAAAAAGAGGTAACCCACTAACGAAGTGAAGCGAGAAGGGTGGCAGCCGGCAAGGGACTTAGATATTCTTATACAAGGGACTGAGCGGAAGAAAGATTTGCATTAATGGCGCCTCCGTAAGGAAACCACAGTTGAAAATTTAGAAAGCTACATGAGAGGGATATTTCAAGAGGTGATAAAAGTGACGAAAATAAACCACAAGACTGAGAGAGAGATTATACTTCCTTTAGAGTAAGTGTACCGGAAAGTTAATATGAGAAATTGTGCAAAAAGAAAACCCGTAAATGTTGAATTTTGTAAGTGGATTTGGTTTCGTAGACCGCCCAATAAAGGGCGTAAAACCCAGTAAACAATCTGAAATATTAGTCTACAATCAGAACGTTCGCGGGCTGAGAACGAAACTAGACACATTTTCGAGTAGTGTGGCCTCATCTACTGCAGATTTATTCGCCCTGACTGAAACTGGTTGCAATGAATCCATTTACGATGCTGAAATAATTCCCCCGGGATACACGATAATTAAATGTGATCGAGCGGACGGCAGGATGAAGGGCGGCGCGAGTTTAGTGGCCACACCGCGGATTGAGCTGAGACGTGTTTCGGTACCGTCAAATGTCAACATAGTCGAGCATATTTTTTAATTAGTGGGTAGTTCTGTATATTGAAATAAAGATTTTTGTTTTTATTATGTGTCGTGTTTATACCGCCAAACAGTGACGAAAATTAGTGCAATGATTACAGTAAAATGGTTGTATTAGGAGATTTTTATTTGTTTTCTTGCTCTGCAAATGTAAGTAATTATTTTGAGTATTTTCAAGCTTATTGTGGATTCAATCAAAGTTACACCGTAGGCAATAATGGACAGCTAGATTTAGTGATGAGTACGTTTGAATACAACAGTGTGATAGTGCGCGCGGCGGACGAGCCCTTAGTATCGGCACGGTAATGATATCTATCATTACCGTATTATCATATTATGTGGTATCGACGTGGTCGACGCATATCATCCTCCGCTGGAGGTCTCGGTGCGCCTGCTGGAGCCGGCCACCGGCGCCGGCGCCGCAGCTGCCGCCCGAGCCGGTAAACCTACCGTAAGTGCTTACAATTATATTATAACAAAGCAAATTTTCCGTTTTTGAACAAGTACATCTATAGCCACAATTGACTGGACTAGGTACTATTTAAAAATTAGATCTAGATTTGAGTTTTAGACTGTTTTTAGGGTTCCGTACCCAAAGGGAAAAACGGGACCCTATTACTAAGACTTCGATGTCCGTCTGTCCGTCTGTCTGTCTGTCTGTCACCGGGCTGTATCTCATGAACCATGATAGCTGATTTTTTTACAGGTGATGTATTTTTATTGCCGCTATAACAACAAATACTAAAAATAAAATAAAATAAATGTTTAAGGGGGGCTCCCATACAACAAACCTGATTTTTCAGACGTTTTTCGCTCTATATTAATAATGGTAACAGGTAGATGCTTGAAATTTTCTCGGAATATTCTAGTTTTATATTCACTTCAATAGTAAAATTAAAATAAAATAAATAATTAAGGGGAGCTCCCATACAGTACGGAACCCTCCGTGCGCGAGTCCGACTCGTACTTGGCCGATTATTATAACAATATGAATGGGATTATTATTAATAATTGTGTTCCGATAAAAGTCTGTCAGCCTTCGGATGGGTGACCGCGGGTGGCATTTACAACTGAGCGCTACTGTGACTCAGATGACACGTAAAATTGTAGGCCTCGGTTGTTTTAACCGTTTAGCCATGTCAGAGGCCTTCAGGTGGCTAAAAACTCTGACACCAGGGCTAGCCACCCAGCCTGTACGATCTTACTTGTTTTAATAAGACCCGGGATAATAAGAATAACTCTATATTCATATATTCATATTATTTTATTGATATCAACATACAAGATACAAGTCAATACAAATCAATAAATATTGTTATTATAATAATAATAATATTGTTCCTTAAAATGTCAGCTTTGCTAAAGCAAATTACAATTATCTTAAAATTAAAAGAAAGAATAATTGCTTAGTCAAATAAACTATCAAATATTAAATTGTGCAAACAAAATAATAATCATTCAGTATAAATAAGTCAAATTTACAAAATAATTAAAATAAAAAAAATAGTTTCAATTTTTAAACGTTAATAATGTTAATGTATATGTAGTACAGTCATGTCATGTCAGTCAGTCAATCGCCATGGGTGATAAGGCCGCCAGTTTATAATCATGTTTAGTCCTTAGTGTGTCCATATTGTTTAATTATTGTTTGTGGTTATGAATAAAGAGTTTTGTCTGTCTGTCTGTCATGGCCTGAGCAGATTCAGCAAAAGATTCCTACAACAGAAAGCCAAAAGAAATCACCTCTTATTTACGTAATACTATCATTGCCAAGTCGTCAAACGAAACCACTGTTAAATGAATGATACCTTTAATTTTATCAAAATAAAGCGCGAATGTTGTCAGTGAAATTTAATTTTCTTTAAGTAAGGATACTGTCTACTGTCTAGGTTTGATTGGCAGCAATTATCTATTTTTGCTATCGTTGCGGAAACCAGATATTGATTCCAGGGGAATCAGCAATAAAATCTAGTATTGTTTAACGGCTTTTCAACAGGTCATACGAACAGCCAGAATGTGAAACGCTTTGTCTGAGTCTGTCTTCCCGCTAATGTACAATGTAGGTGTCATAAAATCCCCTAGTCACCCTAGACCGCATATCTGTTTAACATCAGGCAGTGTGTAGTCAAACGCAAACCTATCTACATTTAATAAAATTGTAGTGTCTGTTAGTAATTTTAAAATAACCGTTTTTTACTGCACGTAAATGAAAATTTATACGGTACATACACCTAAATAATAAATAATATTTTTTACAATTTTAGTCTGTCTGTCTGTTTGTTCCGGATAATCTCTGAAACGGCTGGACCGATTTTGACGGGACTTTTATTGGCAGGTAGCTGATGTAATAAGGAGTAACTCAGGCTAAGAAAAGGTCACAATTGCAACACTTGCACATTTGAAAGTTTGAATAGATGTAATTTCTACAAACTATATTAAACATTTTCTAGTCTAACACGTATTTATTAAGGAGATGAATGATGCAAAAATATATAAAACTTAGGTCATTAATGTACAGTATTTTTCGGCAAATATAACTGAATCGGAAAATTCTTTTTTAGTTCGAAAGGGTATACTCCCTCGGTGGTCCCGTTTAAATTTTACAGAAATCGACTGAGCCGTTTTTGATAAATCAACAATTCGAGCGAAATATTCGAATTTTGTACACGATGGGTTTTGCCATTTTTTGCGAAAAATAATTAGTATTATTTGTTTTACGGTAGTAACACGAATTTTATTGCTGTTCTAACAATTTTCAATGGCAGTAGTAAGAACTGTAAGTCATTTACCATTATTATTACTGGTAGTAGTGAGATTGGTATCAACACTGGTAATAAACCTTTCTAGGGTTTATATTTAGTAGGTATCCAATGTAAAGTATTAATTCTGTCGAGAACAATGATGAACTGACTAAAAACCGTTGTTGCGCGGCTCATCTAAAATTAATTATAATTTACCTCCCTTTATTGGAGATTCCTCGCATATTTTTGCTTGTGTGTGATTGTGTATTTCGTCTTTTTAAACAATTTAAACTAATTTCATCCCTCTTTTCATATACCTATTCACTATTTAATATTATTTTCTCGCTTCATTTAGGTAGTATCTAGAGCATGTAAGTATGTGTACAGCATACATGATTGAATCGAATAAGGAAAGCGCGTTAATGTGGTTCATTTAATACATTACTTTTGTTTTATAGATATTGGAAGCCACGCCAATTTACGCTAATCTACCTAGAGCTTGGCTAGAAAGTCTCAAAACGAAACTACTTCTAGTACTCATTGCATATTCTTACAAAATCCATAGAGAAATAATATCATGGGGTTGATAGTAATTAAAGCGATTTGCTTAGGTTGTGGCGCCCCCGTTAATTTAGTGTCTTTATTTTTACCAAGCTCTATCATCTAGCCATTATTATTCAGTGTCGTTTATTACTCACAATGTACATAAAATTGTATTGTGTGTGCCGACGCATTTCAGCTGTTCCCGCGACGTCTCGCGCGCCCATCCTCGGTTCACTTCACTCCAGGACGCGCCGACTGCGCCGCTGAAAACAGTGAAAACTATCAAGGTAACTATTTTAAAACATTAAATAAATAATCACTCGCAGATAACTACCATCATGGTGCGCAATTAAAACTACAGCTCACTTTTTGAAATTCGAACGCCTAGGACGGAACTTTGACAGTGACAGTTCGAAAACCATTTGCCTCAATAATATTTGTTTTGTTAGTTTTTCGAAGGGTTCCGTAATGTATGGAAGCCCCCCTTAATATATTTTATGTATTTTAATTTAATTATTCATTTTTAAAGAGAACAAACAACTTAATATACGGTAAATATTTAAAGCATTTTCCTGTTGCAGTTATTAATATTGAAAAAATCACGTTTCTTGTATGGTACCCGAATGTACGGTCTATGTATGATGTAGGTTTCTATAATGTATGGTCTATGCCGACATTGCAAGATCTTCTTAATGCACTAAAAAAACGTTTACCTATTTGATTTATAAGAAAACATCTAAAAAATCACAGGTTCGTTTTGAATTTATATTTGTAATTTTTAAATTAGTGTCTGAGCTATCTAGCTAGACTTTGAACTTCTTGCAGACTTCAAGCTACCTATTACTTAAAAAACTTTCTACGACAAATATTGCTGTTGAATAAATCAAGCAACACATTATAATGATATACATCCACGAAGTTTTCGTGGAGAGTAAAAAAAGACTTCAATATGTATGATGACTAGGTAAAAAACATTATTATAATTGTTCCGTGAGTTAGATTATCAAAACATATTAGATTCGTATTTTTCTTTTGTCAATCAAACAATTAAATGACAAAGGAACCTTGTCAATGTTCGGGAGTGTTGAATCGTGAAGTCAGTTATCTGTTAAAAGTCTATACATGGTCTAAGCTACCATGGGTTATCCAAAACTGGTGTACAAAGCCGAAAGAAAGTGATTTAGATCATCATTATAAAAACCTTTTACTTTTATAAGATTCAAACACCTCGTAGTCAGTGATACAATATAATTTATTACATGTTTCTCCATAGTTCAATTAATATATCGCAACAAACATTTTTCTATCGCTCCATTTTAACATCTTCGATCTTCCTTTGTTTTTTTCCTCTCTCTCCATTCCCGCCAAAAGGTATGCAACCTTCATCTTCTTTTATGTTTTGGCATCGCATGGTTAAGCATTTGCCAGTGTCAATATTAAACCTTCATTCTCTTTTATTATTTTACTAAAACAACCTATTCGATCTAACTTGTCCCGCGAATCTATTTACTAAAGAGGTTTCTATGTGTTAAGTGATATTTATACACCAATAGACGAATATACCTATAGTTCTGTGTTGGCGGGACAAGTTAATTCGAATAATTCACAGCTGGTTTGATCCGTTTATACTAAAATACTGGTTACTTTTAAGAGAATATAAACAACCTTACACTATGGAGCCAAACCAAAAAAAAACAGCTGTTTCATATATTTTAACGATTCTTGTAGTATTTAACCGACGAAACGGGGGAGGTTTACAAGTCGACGCGTACCTATATTTTTTTATATACGAGCTATCGTATAACCAAGCATAACTTTTTACAGATTTGTCGAATTCAATAATTATTTTTTTGTTTGGTAGATCATACAAAAGAATGTCGAGAAAGAGAGGAGGTCTATACTCAGCAGTGGGTGGAACAGGCTGAATAGATAGATAGACCAAACATCAAAAATGGTCCCGTATAAACTTTATTGAAATCGGCTGAGCTATTATTGATAAATCAACAATAATATGAAATAATACTACATCGAACCGTGCGAACTATTCGGATTCTGTACAAGGTTGCAGTCGGTTATGCCATTTTTTGCAAAAAATAATAATGTATGGAACAGCATATCGAATTTTGAGTTGCCCCATAGTACAAGTTGTTCATAACGATAGTCTTAGTCACCCTTTTTTTGCTTAGTACAGGATACGCGGATAACCCTGTATAGCCTAGGTTTATTTTAAGAGCTGAAAGATAAATTAGTAAAATCGGGGCGTCCAGTTAATGTCCTAGTTCTCCTGATGGCTCTCATTATCCTTATGGCAACTCTAAACCTCTAGCTTACGAAGCTAATTGTTGGTAATGAACCTATTTCTGGGCGGCCTGTCATTACTTTCCAGAAGTTTCTTTTGTATAATTTAGGGCAAATTCACGGAGAAGACTTGTGTTCACTTGTCGTACGATAAACGTGTCTTCTGTTTTATATTCTGAATAGCGACCCGCCTCGGCTTCGCACAGGAGTATTATACATAATTATAAACCTTCCTCTTGAATCACTCTAACTATTAAAAAAAAACAGTATCAAAATCCGTTACGTAGTTTTAAAGATATAAGCATACATAGGGACAGACAGACAGCGGGAAGCCACTTTGTTTTATACTATGTGGTGATGTAGTGATATTTATATACCCAGCCAATACTTTTCAGCCAAAGTTTTGCGTAAAAATATGACTTTTTAGAGAATTATAACTGGTAAGTAAAAAGTCTAATTTTTACGCAAAATCTTGGCTGAAAAGTATATAGATAGAGATAAATTAACTAGATAGATAGATAAATTAACTAAAAACTTTTCTGAAAAAAATAAGTGCAATATTTTTACTCAAGCAATTGACACCAAAAATATCACATTTTGTTAGAATTTAAGGGGTAAAAAGAGTTTTCTCCCAGAATGTAAATGTACCACGGTTGTAAACAGTCGGCCCCATGACATGAGTGAAGTTTGTCTGATTTCACCAGTAGGTATCTGTTGTATCACAACACTTTATTCATGATATTTACGTGTAACGTAATGTAGTGTGTAAAGGTATAAGTGTGTAGTGTATAAGCAGATGTTTATACCTATTTTTAGATTTCTCAATTTGAGATTGATATCTTTGGAAATGTTGGAATTTGGAAATAAACTAACGCTAGAACGGTCGCAGATGTACATACTCTACCTAAGCGGGGCTTAGTAAAAAGAGCATTGTAGTTCGTCAGTCTACTGCATGTAGTGCCAAAGAAGGATGCAGCGAATGGACCTGTCGTTTTTTTTTTTTTTTTCAAGTAGGTAGAAAACAAAACATCATTTCGAAAAATGATATGTACTTCAAAATTATAGTGATTTTTTGCTGTTTTCATATCACTAATTAAAATTAATATTAGACCACCGGAAAAATTACAATGATTTTTTATTGTTTTTACATTAGTAAATTACATACACAAGACGAGGCGGTATGTCCTTAAAGACATTAGCCTGCCCAAAAATGGGCGAAATATTTAAAAAAAAGAATCAATTTATTACTGTTGCTGTCATAAATAAAGGTAAAGTCATAGTCAGTTAATCAGATGACGTATTCAGTATTACCAGACTTCGTTTACGGTATTCCGATTTGGCGATTTTTTTGGAGGTGTCGTTAAAATTATTTTCTTTTTTAACCATTGGCACATAATCCTGCGTTAAATCGTTTCGACTCGTAATACTAACGAACTGAGAGGTGTCTTATTACATAGTTTATAGAAACACATTTTTGTATACTAGATTATCAAAAAGAAAGAATACTCATGTTTACTAACAAAAAGCTGTAGTTCAAGTCATCCGAGAAATTCGTGCTCATTTTAATATTACTCGTAATAATCCTTAAAGGTGCTATTCGAACCTCGGCTGCAGGCTACAGCTGCAAGCAGCACTTGCAGCAGCTGCATGAAGCCGGCTGTGGCTGTACAACTGGTTATCTATGTGGTAGTATGAATTTCTGCAAAAAAGATTCCGATCGTGGATGCGGTAGCACGTGCTACCGAGCCTCGGCTGCGAGTGTTGTTTACCTGTTTAGACAAGTCCGACGTGCTGCCTGTCGCAGCACGTGTAGCCAACCTCTGAATCACTCCCGACTGCGGAAGCAGGCAGTGGCTGCATTTCAGACGTGTGTTACCTGCAATCGCGACCTGCATCCGCAGGCTGCGGCCGAAGTTCGAATAGCAGCTAGTTGTGGTTCTTATACTATTGCTAATGAAGTGGATGAATACCGAAATTCATTATCATTCTTTTTTTCGTAGTACCAGTCGTCGTAGTTACCAATTAGCGCTTTTGGCGCGTTTTTGACGTGCTGATAGCGAATTTTTGCCAAAAGGAGTTGGCAGCACTGCTATGGTCTACTTATAATTCTATAAATCAAAGTAGGTACATATAGCTTGAAAATTGTTTGCGGTTTTTCTTATTTTAACTTCATTTTAAACAAACTTGTACATATCAGAACAGTTTTAGAAGCGTCATAAATTACTCTGGTGAACATAACATTTTTAGAAATGAGCTTGGGAGAAACTGAGTGTATTCGTACACAACAGGTATTCGTATGTATGAGCTGTCGACATCCTTCTTTGCTTAGCGAGAAAAAACTCAATGTCAAACTAGTTTATGGCAGTTTGTAAGAGATTTCATATGGTGAAATATAAAAATATTATGGCTCAATACATTTGCTCCTTCTAGGCCTGCAAAGTTACTGGCAAATCAAATTAATATTAGAGAAATGAGTATAAAATATTTTTTTTTATGTTTTTTAGTTGGCAAAAGTGCCATTAAAATAACTATGTTAGTCGTTTTTTTTTATTTCTTACAGGTTTGCGTTTGACTACACACTGCCTGATGTTAAGCAGATACGCGGTCTAGGATGTAACACGCTTACCTAGAAGATACCTATTTACTCGGGATTTGAAGACACCTACATTGTATATTAGCGGGAAGACAGACTCAGGCGAAGCGTTCCACATTCTGGCAGTTCGTATTAGGAATGTGGACTCCAAACGCTTGGTTCTAATGCGCGGGATGTCCACCATAAAAGGGTGGCGCTATGGTCACGTCTGTCTAGCCGCACGATAGAAGAAAGAGGCAGGTGGGACCAGATTGTGCAACTCCTGAGCGCACTCACCGAAGTGTATCCGATAGAAGGCCGATAGACACGCCACGCTACGTCGATGCTCGAGACTCTGCAGAGCAGCTTCGACTCAGTTAAAGTTTCGTTCCCTATCAGCGTCCTGGCTCGCTTTTCAATGGACTCTAAAGCCTCCGGCTGGTACTTGGCAGAGCCATCCCAAAGGTGAGAGCAGTATGCCATGCCGAACCTGACTTGCGCTTTATAAAGACTAAGCAGTTGCTCAGGTGTGAAATACCGTCTCACCCTGAACGCCAAGTTTTTTTGAAGCTAATTGAGCTTTTGACTCTATATAAGAGCCAAAGTTGAGAGTCGATGATAGCGTAACGCCTAATAGTTCCAGGCTGTTAGTTACCGGAACGGACACACCACGGAAAGCAGGAGACAATTGGAAGGGTCTCTTTTTGGCCGAAAACAAACAGCCTTGAGTTTTCGTGGCATTAAACTTGACTAGGTTAAATTACAATATTATAGATTTCTTAGTCAATGTTAGTATTCCAACTAATTTTCTTATTAAATTATATCATCAGTCACCTAGGTGGACGTCCTACGCTGCGCTTGCTGGTTCGTGGTCTCCATTCGAGAACTTTACGACCCCATCGGCCATCCGTTCTTCGAGCTATGTGCCCTGCCCGCTGCCACTTTAATTTGCTGATCCACTGGGCTATGTCGGTAACTTTATTATTTAACTTTGGAGGTATAGGTAATAGTGCATGCATACTGCATCAAAAAGAGCCTTTCTCATGAAGTAAATATGTAATTACACGTATTTTCGTTATTTTGCACTGTGATTACATTTTTACAATGATTGCGGGCTGAATAATCTAGATAAATGTTATTTTGAAAATAATTACAAAGGCCTGCCCAGGGGCTTTTATTTTTGAACCAAAAACCTGCTGGAACGTATTCGTAAATGGTCACAAAACCGAATAAGAGCAGGAGTGAGCATTGAAAATCTGTGATAGTACGAACGAGATGGCATAGCATTCGATTATAAAAGTAATTCTACAAAGTTTCAAAAACTGCGCTCCGCTCCGATCCACTTTTAGTGTGTGTCTCTAAGTGGATAAGAAAGAGTTATTTTCGTACATTATCAAAAGCTCTCCGAGATGTAAAAAGTATACTTTATAAATAGGTAATAGAAACCAAAACAAAGAACTCGTTCCGAAAAAGTCTTGGTCGTGTTTTCAGATTAAGCTTTATGAAATGTTTTTTTGACGTTAATGTTTTTTAGATGAGTACGTTCGTATGGGCTGGGTGATTAACCTTTTCGTCAGAATTTTTAACCTGCCTGAAGGCCTCTGACGTGGCTAAATGGTAAAAATAACCGGAACCTACAATTTAACTTGTCATCCGAACTATAGTAGCGCTCAGTTGGAAATGCTACCCTGCGGTCACCTATGCGATGACCGACCGTGCCGAACGTTGCTTCAGTTCGGTGATTGCTGACAAACACGTAGTCAAACTACACGTTATGAACGCTACCTACTAGATTTAATAAATAATTTTCATACCACCTGCTCGAAAATGACCAATTATATGTCATACAATCTGAACGTAAACTAAATCACTATAGTTCGTCCGTTCAGAGAATGCGTTCCTGACACGTCATCGTGAAAAAAAGTTTTTAGCCGATATCTCGGAAACTATGTACTTAAGGGCAAAAAGTTTTTGGCCGAAATCTCGGAAACTATGTACTTAAGGGCAAAAAACAATAAGATCATTATTGTAGCCCATTTCATTAAATGGACCTTAAAACATTAAATGGTCCATAAATCGTAAACGGTAAGTTTTACAAAAAAGTTAACTGGCAACAAAAGATGCGAAATTTTATTTTTTACAGTAATGATCGTAGTGTTTTTTGCCCTTAAGTACATAGTTTCCGAGATTTCGGCCAAAAACATTTTTTCAAGATGACGTGTCAGGAACGCTTTCTCTGAACGGCCGAACTATATTATTTTAACACAATCTCGAGGGCTGTGGTAGGGCAATAATGTTGTATGAAACTCCATAGGGATTAAAGTGATTTAAATTTGAAATGTCTAGTTCATATGGAAACTTCTTTACTTAGAACAAATATGAGCATTGTATAAAAGGTTTTATTCGATAATCGAGTAGGCCATGATTGTCACGTAGTATTTACATTCGCTATTTACATTTCGGATTTGATTTGCATTTTCACGAAAATTTGTACATAGGTATGTACTAAGCAAGTTGAAATGGCAATGGGCAGGGCACATAGCGCGGAGTACTGATGACAGATGGGGTCGAAAAGTTTTCGAGTGGAGACCACGTACCGGCAAGCTCAGGGTAGGACGTCCACCCACAAGGTGGACCTTATTAAGACCGCAGGATCGCGCTGGATGCAAGCCGCTTCCAACTGGTCTTATTGAAGATGCAAAGGGTAGGCCTATGTCCAGCAGTGTACTTCTTATGGCTGATGGATGGATGGACTAACTGGTAAACGTTGTAATTCCATATTAAACATGATGACTGAAAATATGAAGGGGATCACATGTTTGCAGAGATTTGATAGCTCTGAAATATGCTCAAAAATTCATGAAAATCAGTCAAGCCGTTTTGGAGTAGTTCGGGAACAAATTTTGTCACGAGATTTTTTTATTAGAGACTAGTCGACCCGCCCCGGCTTCGCACAGGTGTATTATACATATAAACCTTCCTCTTGAATCACTCTATCCATTAAAAAAAACCGCATCAAAATCCGTTGCGTAGTTTTAAAGATTTAAGCATACAGACAAACAAACAGACAAAAATAGCGACTTTATTTTATACTATGTAAGGATAAAGCCAATGATGCAAAAGTATAATTACTTAGACGTATTTTCCTTAGTTTCACAGTACACTTACTTACTTTTATACAATCAGCTTATGACTTCTAACTGGCTTTCGAAAAACACCTCTTACCGTCACCAAAGCCCACGGTAATTCTATTTTGAATATGGTTTATCACTTTCTTACCTTTTCTTTTCTTTTATTTATATAAGCAGATAGGTATGAAATTCACACTCTCACAATAGGCTTATGGCCCATTGTATTCATACGCAATAAATACACAAATTTTATTTATTATATTTAATTCAGTACTTAAATAACACTATAATAAATACATACCACATTTAATAGTTTTGTATATAATAGTTTGGTGGTTGCGGTCTTAACCTTTTGACCGACATGCCCCAATTTGTTTAAGTTCCTAAGAGATAATAATCTAGAGCTTTTCAAGATCATAGGTATATTGTAAGTCTTCGTGCTTCATCTTCGACCACAACGTTACGCGCTTACCATCAGGTGAGTTGGTGGTCAAACGGCAGACTTATTTGCGTTAAAAAAAAGTTCACATTATGAGACCCCATTTTTTGACGTATAAATATCATTGGCACCCGGAAATGCTGGTCAAGTACCTATAGGTGACTTTGGCGGTTAAAAGGTTAAAGTAATAAGGATAAATTCAAAAGTCAGAACTGCTATTATTTACACTGATAACATAGGCCATAGTAGTTAGGTATCTCTGGATCCCACACTAGGATGATTTGTTGTGGGATCCAGGCCCTTCTCGCAATGGAGATTTATAATTCACTACATTATGTCTAGGTTTTATAATAATTGTTTATATTTATTAAAGAAAATCATTATAGTCCTTGGATAGTTTGCTCTAAATCGCACGATTGCGGCAAGGTACTTACAATAAAAATGTATCCATGATTGTCTCACTTAAAACTCAAAGTAATCGTGAGACGCCAACTTATGTACAAACAAAAACAATAAGCTATTATCTACCTCCAAATATTGCGTTATCCCACTTGAGTGTTTTTTTTTCAAGTAATCGGTACTTCAATCGCTAGGATACGTCTTAAGTTTTCACAGTTGTTTAATGACTTTAAAGTTATAAGACTCCAAAAAGTCATATTTTTTCATTTTTACGCAAGAACTTGGCTGAAAAGTAGACAAACTAAAAACTTATCTGAAATAATTGTTTTTCGCAAACAATTGCACAACCGCATTTCATCGTGTTTAGTATTTGAATATTTCGCTCGAATTGTTTACATTATTGATGATTTTTCAAAAACGGTTCAGCCGATTTCTGTAAAATTTAAATGGGACTACCTCGGGAGATATACTCCCGAGGTAGTCCCATTTAAATTTTTTCGAACTAATTCTTTCGAACTAAAAAAGATTTGATTCGGTTCACAATGGCGAAACGATATAACGATAAACATATACAAAAAAAAATACAATGTCATCCATTGGAAGTCGGTTAAAAAATGAGATGTACGAGCGTGCAATATTTCTTACTAGAGCGGTTGACAAAATAAGCCATTGTATCAAAAATGTACCGAAAATTCGATGTTCTACGGAAAACGCGAAAACAGTGCCCGATTCACGATCCTCTTACATCATTTCTCTCATTTTTAAAGACAACAGATACTTGATGAAATAGACATTCATTTAAAAAAGTAAGTTACTGAATGACAGATGATAGTAATTTTACAACGCCTGCAAAATGAAACGAAATTAAGTGTATAATAGGTCGTAATATATCAGGCAAATTAGTTTATAAGTAAAAATGTCCAAGTCAAACAGACCTTAAATATAACATGGTTGACGTCATTAAGCTCAAGTTCTCCGTAAATATATTTATTAGGTCGCGTCTGATAAAGATATTTAGGCTACCAGATGGCCCTTCTTTCACAGAGATATGCCGTTAACGTAACACGCAGTAAAGCAGTAAGGACATTCCGTTTCCGTGTGACTTTTCTAAACCATACTAGGTTCTTTGATTACGTACCTGTCTAGATGGACAAATATAAATATCAATTACCAACAAAACGGTCCAGTTTTTTGACATTGTGCGAGTAGTCTAAACTGTCGAAATTCAGAATCTCATGGTCCATACACAAGTATTACTTTTTGAGCCGTTTTTCTCAGTCAATTTGGTATCTAGACGTAAATACATGATCAAAGACTAGGTTCTATTGCTACTCGTTGCTAACAGACACACATATAAGTGATAAGTAACGCGCACTGAAGTGTTGTCAAATAAATCTTAAAATATTCCACTCTCAAAATTATATCCTGTGGAGTTTGTGCAAAAAGAGAAACGTCGTGGCGTTACGGTGAGCAGCTAACTATAAGCTTTTAATCAGCAGCCAAGGTACGTCGGTACCTTGGTAGACGCGAGTCTACTGATAAAAGTATCAAACACTTTTAGTTGTACAATACTAGCAATGACAGAGCAGTGCGAAAACTGTATGTTTATTATGCTATTTTTAAATTAAATAAGTAGATTGTTTCAGTACCTTCTTTTGTTCTTCCTTTTTTAACCCCCGACGAAAAAGAGGGGTGTTATAAATTTGACGTGTCTGTTTGTCTGTGTGTCTGTCTGTCTGTCTGTCTGTCTGTGGCATCATAGCGCCCGAACCACTGAACCGATTTCAGTTTAGTTTTTTTTTGGATGAAAGGAGACTTAATCGAGAGTGTTCTTAGCTATGTTTTATAAAAATCGATTGAGCCGTTTAAGAGTTTTGGTGGATTAAAGTGGGGATGGAAGAACCAAAATTCTACAAATGTGCCCAAAATGGTTGTCAATTGAAAGTTTGTTGTCAAATATTTTTGTGTCGGGGGTTTTTAAAATTTTTAATTTATAATTATCTCCACTTTTACTTTACGTTCAATACAGTGAAGTTTTTGTGCTTTTTTTCTACTTCAAAAAAGAGGGTTCTCAATTCGACTGCTAATTTTTTGTATGTACGTTACGCGATTACTCCGCTATTTATGAACCAATTTTGATGATTCGTTTTAGGGTTCCGTAGTAAAACGCGGAACCCTCACTACTTCGTTGTTTGTTTGATAGATCACACTTCAGAGCTTAAATATCTAACTCAGCTGATTTGTTTTTGAAACTTCAACAGTTATGTAAAAATCACTACATCGATGACACATGCGAGTTATTCGAATACATTCTGTACACGGTAATTTACCATCTTTTGGGAAAACTAATTATTTTATTTCGGTTTTATTAACACGAAAGATTGTCCATATTGCCTATAGATTGTATAGAGGCGTTAATGTGGCCCACGCGTGATTGATTGAGAGCTTTATCTGTATTGGCTCGTAATAAATAAGAAAACAGTCTTATTGACCCTTTGTGGACACTCCGGGGCTCGGGTTTCTTTGAAAATAGGCTTGTGTCTGACCGCTGTGTCACAAACTCGATCAAAAAATGAAAATTTCTTTAGCAGAGTTGTGCACTTTTTGAGATGGGTAAAAAATGTTTAACTCGCCTCAGGACACGTGACCTAATCGAAAATTCGCAAGAGGTGAGCCAGTCTTCACTTCTGCCGGCACTCTGGGTGTGCAACTCATTGTTTTTTTACGGCTACAAACGCGGCCGAAAGGTTTTTTGGGTATTTTGCGGTTTACAGACAAACTACTCATTTTAAGTTTACGAAAATTCATTTAGACCTTGAATAAATAGTGTTTACAAGTTAAATACACCTAAAAACCATAATAGTGGACAGTTTATGTCATAATTTTTTTTCACCTAAGTTTTTGTTTTTTTTTAAAGGGCAAAAGTGCCTTTATTAACTACAACAAAACTACACTATTACTGCATAAAAAGCATTGGATCATCTGCAGACCTTTGAACGTCTAAAAATAATCCAAATGCTCAAGCCCACTGCCAGTTGGCAGCGTGCCCAGCATGCTGGCTGCATTGCCACGCTGAATGGCAATGCTTATGCGTTGAGCCAAATAAACACCAGCATTTTGGTCACGCGTCGCGTCCACCAGACGCTCAGATATGAGCTCCTGGCCCCCACGGACCCAATGTCTCAACTATGTAACCACTACCGAGGTTAGCATATTTGCGCCGCTTATGCTGCTCCGCCGAATTGGCCGCCGCTCCAGCCCTACTCTGAGTCTCAGAAAGATGTGAACAGCGTCATGCCGTCAGGCTTTTTGCCATCACCACGCGAGAGCCAACTCGGTTTGAGTATGGCTACGAAATTGGCGGTGGCAAAAGCCCTGCGAATGACATCGTTAAGGCTGGCGTGGCGGCCAATCCGACCAGCGCTTCTTGAGCAAGAGTAGTTCAACTGTGTATAAACCTCAACTACACCAAAACGGTCAAAGTTATTCATTTGCCAGAAACTAGGTATGCACATAGTGCAGGGCAGGTCTTAAAATCTTTAATTTTCCCTATGTTCTATCCGTGTTGGACATGCATATATGTATTGTCATAATAATAATTGTAGAATTTCATTTATGTCATGAAACGTAAATACAAATGTCAAAATTTAAACAAATAACACACACATCAAAACAGACAAAAAAGGTTAGTAGATTATTTGTACCCTGCCTGTATGGCCCCTATGAGACCAGACATTAGTGTGTGGTCCAAATACTCGTACTCTAATGGAACTTTAACAAAATTTCAACTACGATATTTATAAGGCCCACTGTTTGCTAGTAGTAAATAGGACCATACATTTCCTTTGATGTTGGAACAAATGAAATAAAAATATTACTAATTATGATGAAGATATAAAAATGTCCACTCACAAACTATAATAAATAACGTACACGTGTATGGAGTAGGATTTATTCATGAATAAATTCTGTATTTATGTATGCGAGCGTAAATGACGAAATCCGGCTATCGCACCCGACACCCGCCATAAATTCTACCATCACGCTAATTGTAGTTAAAATTTTGCTACCACAGAGTAAGGCAAGAGGGAGAGAATTTGCAAAAATTCTCGACAAAAATCGTCTTACCACAAAAGTTTTACGCACTGTTTAGACAATGTTTCACAGAACAAATTGCACGGTTAAGCAACGTTTAATGCGTATTTAAATCTTATGTGGTAAGGCGGAAAGTCTTTAGACTTTTCTTTTTGTAGCAATAACATTTTATATTTTTAAATCAAAAGTAATTGGTAATGCTACTGCTCCAAATTTGCGCAGTAGTGATTTCATTACTGCGCAAAGGAGTAGTAGCATTACAAAGTTACGTAGTAGTGGCCAATGTTTTAATATGTGTCAAAACGTAAGACTGGATTTTAACGGCTTAATTAGTGCACTTATTTACTCGTTCAGACGGAGATGGAGATGCGGATGTATTTATGCTGGATGTGTTTGGATTTCTCTTAATTATATTACTGAGAAATACAAACACAAAATAATTTATTTAGAGAAAAGTATATCTAGTTGTTGGTGGTTCTACTCGTAGCTGCCAATCTTGATGGTCGAAAAACCGCGATTTAATAGTTATTTATATCTATCTTTAAGTAAAATACAGCCTACTTCAGAAAATAAGGTTTATTGTACAAATTATTTAATCTACACGTAACGAACGACAATCTACTGAGGCTTCAAAAAAACACAGAAATACATTTATACCTGTCAATACAGGCTACGTATGTAAGTAAAAAAAAATATGATCATACATTTGACGAGAGTCGATGAACCTTTCTGAATAGAAAAAAAGATTTTCTCGCGATTGCCACTCTGTTTGACTCTTTGTTCACCATAGCAGACGTCAAATATGCAACAGTAAAGCTGTCTACCCACTACGTCGTACCATACCATGACCGAGCTTGAAACGTGTCAGGAAAAAAAATTCTTTGTATAGATAATTACTTTTCGCAAAAAATGGCAAAACCGCCTTCCATCGTGAACAAAATTCGAATATTTCGCTCGAATAGTATACATTATTGTTGATTTATCAAAAACGGCTCAGCCGATTTCTGTGAAATTTAAATGAAATCACCGTGAGAGTATACCCTTTCGAATTAAAAAAGAATTTTTCGATTTGGTTTACAATTGGCGAAATTATCGATGTTCATCGTGTACAAAATTCGGATTTTTCGCTCGAGTTGCTATATTATTGATGATTTTTTCAAAAACAGCTCAGCCGATTTCTTTAAAATTTAAATGGGACCACCTCGGGAGTACACCCTTTTGAACTAAAAAAGAATCTTTTGATTCGGTTCACAATTGGCGAAACGATCGATGAACATACACAAAAAAAACATACACTTGAACAAAGAACCTCCTCCTTTTTGGAAGTCGGTTAAAAATTAAGAAAGTATATTCGCTAGCTCGACCATTCTGTCACCAACCAGCACCATCGCGTGTGTGCACGGATTATTTAGGCACCGGCAAGATATTCTCGACTGTTAGGCTAGAGTTACATTACTAAGTTAGTGACGATAAATCTAATTTCATGAAACTTATTGCAGGACTAGTTTCTTTAAAATATAATGTCATGAAACCTTCAGTATCACAGCAACCATGGCACCATCCGCATCGAAGCTAGTTTTTGCAAAGCATGATGTAAACACATGAACTATAAAATAAAGAAAAAACTTTCTCTAAGAAACGACGATTGTGTGGATATCGAAAAAACATCTTGTTGCAACTCTCTGCTAATCTCTGAACTTCGGTTTTTGTATTTAGGGTACTTTGGACCGACATTAGTTTCGTCGGGTATATGCGTTTGAAATTAGTTGCATGACATTAGTTTTAGGAAAAAATCCGCAGGACATAAAATTAAATCAGTGTTGTGAAATTAATGCATGCATTGTAAAATTTGATGTATTATTGATGAAACTATTGTCGTGAAATTAATTTTATGTCACTAATTTCGCAATGTAACTAGCTTTATCTACACTAATGTTGTAACATTCTACTTATGTTTCCAATACTTGACTTATAATGACTACTGTTATAGCGCAGACAACAAAACACTCAATTTAAGCAATTTCACATGATGTTATAATATCCACATCGATATCGTAAAATCTCATTATAACATCGCGCGCTTGCTCCTGATTGGCCCTGCGCGCGCAGCTGCGCTCTGATTGGTTAGTTTAATGGCGCCAAGTTCACTGTGACAATACACGTACGCGTGAATTTAATGTTTCGCAATATGTTTTATTTTTATTTTTATTAGTGAAGATAAAGTAGTGTATGCAACTGCATATAACACGGGTATTAAAACACTCGTTACTATTATGAAACTCGCTGCGCTCGTTTCATAAACTCACACTCGTGTTTTAATACCCTTCATTATATGACAGTTGCATAAACTACTATTATTGACTTACGTTGACGGTACTTTGTAGTGCGCATAATGGAGCGTATCGTGTTGTTTTCCGTGCTTGATACGTTCCTAGCTCGGTCATGGTATGGTACGTTATACTGGACAAAATCTTTAGCTTTCATTTATTCCATTTGCATAACCGTGCAACTCCCACCACGCTATGCAATACATATATTATATCATCACTTTCAGCGCGCATTTTTTTTTGTTATTTCTGAGAGTAAATGTTTGTAAACTTAGCTTTATATTTATGAATATTATGTTCCGCGTATATTCAGAACTAATTATACATTTATAAAATGCAATATAATTTTTTCCGTTTGACCAAAACAGGCCTAGACATAATATTATAATAATAGTACTTACGAACCAATTTAATTGATTCAATTGCATTAAATTTTAAATTCTCGCATATCAATATTCTAATGTATAAGTCAAAACCGTTTTAAGGATTTTTATCTAATTTTGTAACCAAACTAGAAGTTTGGAGTAAAACTCAGTTTTCTAGACTTTTGATTTCTAATCTTACTCTCTATGTGTATTGTAGGCTTCGGTTGTTTTAACCATTTAGTCATGACAGAGGCCTTCATACGGCTTAAAAACTGTGACACCAGGGCTAGCCACCCTGGCTGTACAAACTTACTTAACCCTTGTATAGCCCTTATTTCACTACATAGTAAAAAACAAAGTCGCTTCCTGCTTTCTATCCCTATGTATGCTTATATCTTGAAAACTACGCAACGGATTTTGATACGGTTTTTTAAATAGATAGAGTGATTTAAGAGGAAGGTTTATATGTATAATACACCTGAGCGAAGCCGGGGCGGGTCGCTAGGATATTACATAAGAGTCGGGTAAAGATACGTCAGATTTTTTTTATCCCCCATTTTCGTAGCGTCATCGTAGTACTCGTATACGTAAAGGCTACGACGTAGCGTGGGCCGTAGCGCCGGCCTACGCGCTCCGTTATCTCTGAATCGTCTTCTCGAAATGGATCTCAAGAGGTCGTACAAAGAATTGATTTAACATAATTTGTGACATTTCTAGAGTATATGCAAGGCTATTTTTAGCCTTCGATAGTAACACTGTAACGTAGTATGACGTCAATTCAATATAAAATGTTGCATGTAAGATCATAAATAACTAACAATTTATGTATCGATAGCCCAAGACACGTGCGTAGATAGTCACAATACCATAACAGACAGACAGACGGACAGCGGAGTCTTAATAGTAGGATCCCGTTTTTACCCTCGGGTACGGAACCCTAAAAATAGGGTTTTCGACTAGAAACACCTATTTTTGCAATTTTAGTACCTATATTATTATTATTATTAGCCTTTATTCTGAGTGAGTTTTGGTCAAATGTATTGTGGTTAATATTGCTATAAAATGTCTCTCAGCGCAGTGTGCCTTTTGTCATAGGCCTCCTCCAACTGTCTCCACTGTGGTCTGTCTTCAGCGACTCTTGTCCAGTACGGTCCCAAGGTTAGTCTGATATCATCGTCCCATCTTCGGATTGGACGTCCTTGTCTTCTAGTGCCATCTCTTGGGTACCATAGTGTCACCAGTTTACTCCATTTATTTGCTTTGCAACGCAACATGTGTGTAGTACCTATATAGTTGTTGTATAAGTTGCGTATTTATATCGAATATAAATACTGTGCACAGTGCACACTACACAGCAACAATTTACATGTTTACCAAGGAGATTCTGTGGTCTAACATTTAATTTATTTACTGTCTGTAAAAATTATGTACACCAATAAAAACTTTGTCTCACAAAAGTCAAAGCTAATAGCTCTTATTCATCTTAGTCAAGCGTTAAAATACTCTTCGAAATATTTTATCGTGAAATGGTGGAACTTTTCAAGCTAAGTCTGAAGTTGTATAAAAAATATTTATTCAGCGGACTGACTTTAAATAAGTCATAAATTAAGATAATTTATACAATTCATGTGGCTATCCCTAGTGCTGGAATCATTTCTTGATCTTAAAATCTCTCACGTGGCTAAACAAGCGCGACCTATATTTTAAATTTTTCATTTTACTTGGCTTTACACAACAACGTTTTTTTTAAATAAGGCCTTTATTAACTACAACAAAATACAACACTAATTACATTATTAATCACACATTTTAATATTTTATATCACGGGAATGTACTCACGTTTATTTTTCATTGTCATAACATAGTACAACTATAGTTTCGATCGCATCCGGCGATCTTTCTCAAGCCGAGTGCTAGCACGCGGAGCTGTCTCGCAATGCACTAACACTCCCGTGATATAAAATACTAAAAATTACATAAGCTAAAACGACTACTATATAAAAATTAAGCAAGTAGCGTTTAGTTGTACTTATCAGCTACTTAAAAAAGTTCTCGATTAGAGGCAATGTACCGGCAAGCACAGCGTAAGAGGCCCTCAAGATAAACGGCCTCATTAATACCGCAGCATCGCGCTGGATGCATAATGGAGGCTTATGTCCAGCAGTGGACGTTCAATGGCTGAAACGACGACTACTTATCATACTAACCAAAGAAATCTAGAAAGAGGCTTTCTTTTTACTAAGCTCGCGAGACATTTATACGAAATATTTTTCGAGACTTTTACTATGGGACTAGCCCCGAAATAGCAAAAGAAGATCAGCTGTTCCATACAAAATGTTCATCGACTGGACAAAATGTATGGAACAGCTGATTTATTTTATGTGTCATCCGTAAGATTGATAATAATAATTAATGGCCATATGTGTAAAAGAGCTTAAATTGAGTGGTTGTACCTATGTAAAAATATGTATTCAATAACTATGGTAAATAGTAATAGAAGCGTGGGAATAACTGCGGTAACGCTTGCCCACACTTAATAATGATCCTAGATTTAAAGTATACCGTACCTTCTACAGCACAAAACTCATTTTTGAATGACTAAGTTAACTTTTAACCAGGTGGGTGTAGAGTAGGACCGATACGACCTCTCAATGGTAACGATCGTCAAATATAAATAACTCTGGCTTAGTTGATGCCGCGGTTACTCAATGAAAGGTAAGGTGCGGGATAAATTCCCGGAAAATTGTTGAGAAATACTTCCTCAAGCGATTTTCAAAGAGGAGAAGGTTGTCAATTCGGCCCCATGTTTTTACAAGCTTTTATTTAGTTTCACCTGTCCCGTTGTCAGTCTGTAGTTCTGTAATCAAATCTCGCAAGTTAAATTTGATCCACTTTCCAGTTACCGATTGAGCTGAAATTTAGTACTTGTGTAAATTGCGTGACAATGCAATTTTATTATGACATGGTGCTGATCTGATGATGGATTTGTAAGGTGGCCAAAGGAACTTAGCAATGAAACGACTTAACCTCATCGAGGTTGGGTTCATTTAAATGGTCTTATATAAAATTTATTGGTAATTGTACAATATTACACGTCAGATATAATTATAATAAAATAAAAATTGAAAATAATGCCTATTAAGTAGGAACGTAAATACTATTACATAATTACGAGTACATACTTGAGGTGAACATTGTTATTAAAAAAATATGTAAAAAATTTACAATTTTATTCAATTTTTGGAATAAATTCCTTGACGTGCCCTATAGATGCCATGTCAGTAAGGAATATTTTAAGCTTTCTTGTTATAATATTTGGCAAGGCATTGAAAACCCTGACTCCAAATGTTCGGGTGCACTTATGGGACTTAGCTAGATTTAGGATGGCGTGAGTGGTAAATTTCTATCGCTTAAAGAAATATCGCGTGAATAAAACCTGTGTTACTTACAAACATGATCTTAGTTTATGTATTGTTATGCTATTGATTACATGAAATAAATAAATTAAATAATCGACCAAGTGCGAGTCGGAGGGACTCGCGCACGAAGGGTTCCGTACCGAATGGAAGTCCCCGTTAATATATTTTATTTTAATATAATTATTAATTTTGAATTAATTTATTTAAATAAATATTCTATAAATATTTCAACCATCTATCTATCACCGTTATTAATATCGGGCGAAATCGGCAAAAAATTCAGGTTTATTGTATAAATTGTACTGATTTTAGTATTTGTTGTTATAGCGGCAACGGCAATACGACATGAAAATTTCAACGTTCTAACGTTTCACCTTTCATGAGATACAGCCTGGTGACAGACAGACAGACAGACAGATGGACAGCGGAGTCTTAGTAATAGGGTTTTTACCCTTAGGGTACGAAACCCTAAAAAAACACCTTTAAAATGTTTTCACAACGTAGCAAAAGTACAAAAAGCTTCAGTCACAAATATAAAACTATCTAGCGCGGCTACTAGTCAATATATTATTACCTATTACAGATAATAATAGATATAACAAGATAACCTTTTACTAACGCCACACATGTTGCTATAATTAGACATGAAGACACGATTTATTATCTGATAACCTAAACACAGATTTGACGCCCCGTTACGATAAGTACACAATTTTCGAATAAAGCAAACTATAGGCTGATATTCCACCAAAGCGGGAACACAAAAGTGACATTAGAAAAGTGAACTCTGACGTTGTCTCTGCAGCGGCCTACTTGGGTCCGGAGTCGATTTAACGACTTACACGTGGGCTAAATTGATTTAACGACTTACACGTGGGCTAAATTGATTTAACAACTTACACGTGGGCTAAATTGATTTAACGACTTACACGGGAAGTCACAGCCTACCGGAAATAGGACATGTATTTTTTTGTCAATCAAATAAACCTTGTCAAAGTGGGGGCTCGTGATGTCACTTCTCTGTCAAAAGTCTATATATCTTTTATAGTCTTGTCGTGACATTACGCGAAAATTTAACCTTTAACCTGCTGTATCTTCATAAACTTTTGTTACATTGACAAAAAATACGTGTCTAATATTTTTGATTAATCTATTTGATCATTTAATTTAGTAACGGCTTAAAATTTAGGTAGCAACATTATAGGCCCAATTTTAAAGGCGCAATCGTTAATTTAATTGCAACTTAAAATATTGTTCTCTCTTTCAATTGCATATAGTGAAAAAGAAACAGGAATACTCTAAATTGCTATTATAATTAGGATGGTGCCTTTAAAATTGGGCCTATTTCCCAGTCGTATAAAGACAGTAGCTGCCCGCTCCGGCTTAGCTCGGGTACGATTAGCTAAAGAAGTCAGATTTTATAAGTATTGTTCCTAAATACCTACCACATAATATAGGTATGCAAATTTTAGTTCTAATTTTTAAAAATATAATATGGTCTATGTCATCCGGAGATAGTGTAGCAGTAAAAGATTTTTTCAAATCGGTTCAGTAGCTTCGGAGCCTATTCAATGCAAACAAACAATTAAATCTTTCCTCCTTATAATATTGGTATAGATTACTAGAAAAATATGGCCGCCATATTTGCTTTGCTTCGTTCCTCTTACTAGTGCGTTTTGTTTCTCGAAAATTAGGCAAATTTAACATTTCTTCAGTGGACATATGGACTACAACGCTCCACCCAGTACCGCTCTGCTCCGTTTTGGTAGAGTCCAGCCTATATTCCATCGTTATCGAACATTGATGGTGGCCTACATACCGAACGGTAAATAGTCAGTAACTTTATCTCATCACTTACGGATACATGACTATTCCATATGTAAAGCTGTTGTCAACAACTGAAATGTTAATAGGGCCCGGTCACATTACCGCGCAGTGGCGTCATCGTGTCGGTCGCGACGCAAGGCATTGAAGCGCAATAAGATATGAAAACCTGCTACTATTTGTCTTTCTAATTATTTTTTAGATGAAATGATTTTAACTTTATAATGCACCCACACTAGGTTTATCTCAAAGAGTTATTTTTATGATAAACATAGCTCAGTTGGCAGAGCGTCGGGCTAGTGATCCGAAGACGCAAGGTTCGAGTCCTGCATCTGTGACGAATTTTTGAAATGTTTATTATAAAAATAACTCTTATTTTTTAGAGCTTGAGTTTGGCAGTTTTTCCGCAAGGTACAATGGAAATAGCGATCCAGTATGTAGAGATCTTCCACTCTAAAACGCCCCTCTCCTGGCCCAATTGCTGTATATCGTAACAAGAATGACATTTGCAATTTTTCGCTTCTGTGCATAGCAGTAAGCTCTGTAGAATACTTTCAATTACACATGCATAATGTAAGTAGAATTGTTATGTTTTACACAATCCCCGGTCGAAGAAGCAGAGGCATACCGAAGACAAAATAGAGGGATGTAGTTCTGAGGGACATGAGAGAGTGCAGTGTTTCCGGAGACGAGAAGTGGAGGAGAAAAGTGCGGAAAGCTGACCCCATCACCAAGTGAGTTATATAGCCAGGAAGAGAATTTATAATAAGAAAATCTTAAAGCTTAAACGAAGGACGTCTTAAAGCTGAAATGATGATAGGATATTGTGAGCTCAATAGGGCAAAAATAGCCAAAACAAAACACCGCCTATCATCAAATTAAGCCTGAAGCCGACACCGTGGTCGGAACATGGCGACAAATCACTATTAATTTGGGCGAACGAGCTTACCTCCTGCAGTCCGCAACATAAAAACTGACGCATCAGAGCACAAATAAGCAGATTGGAAAGTTTATTTTTCACGTAGAGATCCCAGAGATATAATGTGTTCGTTCGAGATAATCTGAAAGAGATGCATTCAATTAATAGGGTACGAGTCAGAAAGGGATATGAAAGATATCTCGATTCGGTGGCTGTTGTCAGATTTTCCGTAGAGGAACGTCTAATTTCAATACGTATTTGACAATTTTGACAGCTCTAGACCAAAATTAAATACTAGTCGTTTTTCTTTGGTATATTTTTCGTTTACTGACTATATTATATATAATATAATACAGCTTGCTGTTTTAACCGACTTCCAAAAAGGAATAGGTTCTATGTTCGTCTGTATGTATTTTTTTGTGCATATTCATCGCAAATTCCGCCATTTGTGAGCCGAAACTAAAATGTTGTTTTAGTTCGAAGTTGCACAATCTGGTCCCACCTGCCCCTTTCTTCTATCGTACGGCTAGACAGACGCGACCAAAGCGCCACCCTGTTATGGTGGACATTCCGCGCGTTAGAACCAAGCGTTTTGAATCCTCATACCTCATACGAACAGCCAGAATGTGGAAGCCAGAAATTTTCCATAATAAAACGATAAGTGTTAAGTAAGTTGGAAAAATTCTGCTATCTGCGAGTTATTCTAGAGTGCGCTTCAAGAAATGTCAAAAAAACAACTGTCAAATCGAACAACCGTCAGATCATTTTTATTTATTTTCCACCTGCTTTATTATTGGTAGTAAGGTAGGGCCTTGGGTTTAAAAGACGGAAAGTGACATAGTCTACATTTAATCCCGGATAAATAAAGGGCTCCCATGGGATAGCACAAAAATCAAAATATCATGCGGGCGAAGCCGCGGGTAAAAACTAGTTTCAAATAAACGTAGTGTCTATTACGAAAAATACAACACATGCATTATGTGCGAGTAGTCAATATATCTTAAAATGAAAGATAAAACAAAATTAAAACGGTCTGTAATATCTACACAACATTATTTAGGTACCTATTTACTTTTTGCTCCGAAGTTGTAAGTCTGCCTTTTTTAATCTCCACCATCAAGCTGCATGGGGTGTATTAGGCTGTACAAACTGCGGGGGTGTAATTAGAGAACATTTTATGGAACCCCAGTTTCCTTAAAGCGAGTCTAGATTCCGATTTATTTGTTTTTGATTGCACGAATGGGCTTAATTGAGAAGGAGATGGTCATTAGTAAGCTTTGGTATTACTAAGTGAGCGTTTTCACGGACGAGTTGATTAGCAACTGATCTGTGAGTTTGTGGGATGTCTTCGCGTTGAAGGATTTTTATCCGGATATTTTATATTTTTATTTTATTTATTTTTATTTTTTTAATATTTTATATATATTTTTTTTGTATTTTTTTTAAATTTATTTTTTTTATTTTTACTGTACCGTCTTTTTTCATACTTCACTGCTGAACATAGGCAACCTACGTAGAAGCTTAGTAGTCAAATAGTAAATCTATTGCTATTTTTTTTACAAATCCTAATACATTACATCCCTATTATTTAAGTAGTGACAGCTTTGTTTGGTTGAGAGTAAGAGTGACTTGTAGTGATGTCTTACTGTGAGTTTGTAGTCTGATATCTTCGATTTGAAGGATTTTTATCCAAGTACTGTATGAATGAATGAATGAATGAACACTTTATTGTTAACACAAATACAGAAAAAAAAATACACAGAAAGGAAAATAAAGTATATTAAAACTAGTGCAACAAAGGTCGGCCTTATTGCTTACAGCAATCTCTTCCAGGCAACCCTTAAATCTAGAGAGGAAATAATAATAGAAAAAAAACGGGGTGAGTAGCTGAGTAGTAGAGGAGAAAGAAACAAAAAAAAAACATTTAATTAATAAATACGTAACAAGTTAAAATTCGAATAAATATATTCAGTACCTACATCCTAATACATGAATAAAAAAAATAACAATGAAAGATAGACTAATGCATACAATTTGATAAAAAATATATATATATATATAGCAATAAATAACAACAAAATATAACAACAGATCTACTGCGATGGCACCTGTGACAGATAAAGCTTTTTACTGTACCGGATTTTTTAATAGTTCAGTGCTGAACATAGGCTACCTACGTCGAAGCTTAGTAGCTAAATAGTAGTAGTAAAGAAATAGTAAAGCTGCTATTTTTTTTACAAATATGAATATTTCCTGAAATGAGAATTTACGTACGTACGTAATAAATATTTAATTTAGGAAATTGTACTTTGGAAATCGTAGTAACAAATTGGAAAAAATATGGTAGATATCCATAATTTCGATACGATTTTTGTCTCTACGTATCCTTTTTTATTTTTCTGCTTATCATACCTAACTATTATTTTATATGATGACCGCGTTGTTTGGTTCTTAGTTTAAGTTTAATTTTTATTTTCTCTACTAAGAAATAAGTTCAGTTGCCCACTAGCTACATCAACAGAAACAACTTGAAATATGTTCATTATAAAGTTCAAATTAAAACAATTTGCTGTAGGGTTGACCGCAGAAAGTTAGATTTGAAATTAATTATTTTGATGACAGTCTCAATCAAAGAGTTATAATACAGGGTTATTCGCATAGAGTACACTGTGCTGAAAGGCGGTGATTCATGTCATTTTAGAACTATGGAACCAACCCCGAACTCGAGAAAGAAAACAGCTTTTTTAAACATCTAGTCAATTTCGAGTAGCGATTAGAAAAAATAAAGAAAATTTAATTCACCAAAACACGATTAAATTAACAAATTCAATAAAATTCCCTAATACCAATATTGTATTTTACCTACAGATTATATACTCGTAAGACAGCTGTTTTTTTTATACCATTTATATTGTACTAGCTTTTGACCTTGGCTTAAATTCGCCCGTGTAGTATTCTAATTCTTGTGCTATCCCATAGGAACATTTTATTTTTCTGGGATAAAAAGTAGTCTATGTCACTTTCCGTCTTTCAAACTATGTTCATGCCAAAAATCAAGTCAATCCGGTGCTCCGTTGCTGCGTGAAAGAAGAACAAACCAAAATACCAACAAACACACTTTTGGATTTATAATTAAGGAAGTAAGGAATATAGTTTGTCATCCTATGATTTAAGAGAAGTGATAAAGAAGTATTATATTAAAAAGAAAACCTTTTTTTTAAATACAAGCTTTTACTGTACAAGTACTCGTCAAGACGAGTCAAACGAGCCGAAACCCGATAGGGTTGCGTCGTTTCATTACAGAGTTCCTATGGTCACCTTCCAACTCCATCATTAGACCCTGGTTACCATTGAAAGACAAACTACTAGCTAATACCATTCAAATGAACCCAAACTCGATGAGGTTGTGTCGTTTCATTGCTAAGTTCCTTTGACCACCTTCCAGCGCCATCATCAGATCAGCACCATGTCATCATAATATTGCATTGTCACGTGATTTACACATGTATGCAAAATTTCAATTTAATCGGTAACCGGGAAGTGGATCTTGTAAGATTTAATTACAGACCGACAGACAGACAACGGGACATGTGAAACTAAATAAAAGCGTGTAAAAATGTTATATACGTTTTTTTTTAGTCCGGACTACCGCTTTGTTACACCAGTGTGCCCAAAAGTAAACATTTTTACTTGTGGTTACACTACTCTAAAAGGATCAATAGGTAGTGATGTGCAAATTAATTTATTCAGGATATTCAGAAAGTAAAATACCTACCTACTTCAAAACAAGCGTCATATTTTAAAGTGTTTAGAAAATCACATACTGTGATTTTTAATCTGCATTAATATGAGATAGAAACTTGGCGCAGAAAATCCCTTTAAGTGAACTTGTCCTTACTAACTCACGTTTCCGCGTTTTCCACTGGATCCCTGAAGATTCGCAATAAACATTATTGACTCCGGAAACATTTTTATTGGATGTTATTTCAGCTGTTCAATAGTTTAAAACTCGATATAAACCCTTAGAAGTAGGCAAGGAGTTGGATCAGATTTAGCCATAACAGTTCTAAGTACTTAAGTTTGTACAAGCTGGGTAGATAGCCCTGGTGTCAGGGTTTTGTAAGCCGCCTGAAGGTCTCTGACATGGCGATACGGTTAAAACAACCGGCACCTACAATTTCACTTGTCATTTGAGCCACGGTAGTGCTATTACATTTTTATATGAAAAACCGGATACACTCACGATAATATTTGAATTTGTATCCGGTTTTTCATATAAAAATTTAATAATGAATCCTCACGCTAGTTTCAATGAAGTGACGGTAGTGCTATGTTGAAAATGCCACCCACGGTCACCCATGCGAAGATTGACCGTACTGAACGTTGTTTAACTTTGGTGATCGCTTTAGCGGCAACAAAAATACGTCATCTGTGAAAATTTCAACGTTCTAGCTATCACCGTTCGTGAGATACAGCCTGGTGACAGACAGACAGACGGACAACGGAGTCTTAGTAATAGGGTCCCATTTTTACCCTTTCGGTACGGAACCCTAAAAAGAAGCAAATTAGAAACTCATACGTCTTCCTCTTGTTCCCGTTCACTAGACATTGGTCTGTTGCATGGTCTGCGGACCTTGCAATAAAACCCCCAAAGTTGTGATAAGTAACTGGGCATTCCGTACAAAGGTTTTAATGCCTGCCTCTTGGACTAGAAGCTTAAAAATGTCCACTATATTGAATAACCTGCTATACTAGTATTGGCTAAACGTGGAGGCAGTGGACTTTTATCCTGCTCACTTTAGCTGCTACCGCTTTGCGAGCGAGCGAGAGGGAAGAAATGCGAAGACCAATCTCAACAAGTTTAGCCCGTTGCTTGTTCCTTTAGAGTAGTTTACTATACTGAATTTTCAAGATTTACAGTTTAACAGAAGGTAACGGATAAAAAGTATCGTTATCAATAGCAGTCGAAAATATATGATTCAATCAATCAATCATTTATTTATTTTTGAAACATAAGTATGTTAATGTACAATATCGGATGATCCATAGATTCGAAGAAAAAACAAATTTTTAAATCGATTCGAAATCGACGAAAGCATCGATGAACATACACAAAAAATGCAAACAGACGAACTTAATACCTCCTCTTTTTTGGAATTCGGTAAAAAACAGGGTAGTTTCAATAGTAAAATAATCAACTCACATAACATACCGCTCTAAGCGAAAGGTCAAAACCCACTTGGACGGCGCGCGGCGTATCGAGCGCGTATGCGTGCCGAGTCAGCGCCCCACTTCGCGCTCAGATGTAAAACAATAATGAGATACTCGATGCAGCATCACAAGATGCACACGAGCTTTGAAACCGGTGAGCATGTGCACGAGCATGTGAACTATATAACAATTTATGGGAGCTTATCTTATAATAAATTACCAAAAGATATAAAACAAGCTAAAACATTTTCTACCTTTAAAAAGTTACTAAAACTCCACGTGTTAAAAGATTCTTCGTACGTATAATTTGTATGTTATGGTATACAATAACTTGTTAATTATTATAATATGTACGAGTATATACATTTATGATAACAAAATGAATAAACTAAATGAAAAACTTAAACTCAATCATGGCAGAAAGTGCCAACCCTGTTCTTTAACTCTTCTTACAGCACACAATTAATAATTTAACTAATAATAATATCTAATAATTTGTAAAACTGTAATTTTAAGTTAGCTCAGTAATATTTTTGCTACTTTGGTATAATTATTGCATGTGGTGCTTCCTTAGAAAGATGACGCATTTAGTATAAGTTAGTATTTAAGTAATTGATGTTTTTTTGATGCAGTTATCAATGTGAAGCCTAATAAATAAAATAAAAATAAAATAAATATTTGAAAAAAAAAACAATAATTATAATAGTGTGCCACAACCCTTATAGTACACTACAATAGGTATTTAGTATTAAGATAAGATCTTTCATTGATGTAATGCAAAAGGTGATATTGCAAAAAGGGCTAAGACTAGGTACAGTAGCTCAAAAAATCCGATAAACTATGATAAATAAATGCGCAGAGTAAAACAACCGCATTAAATGCTTAATTTATGAGTAATTTCACATTTTCCAATTTGATTTTTGCTCAGTTATTGAATTACTGCCATTTTGGTCACATATAACCTTTTTTATATAACCTACATAGAATTAATAGCCTACGTATAAAAAATGCACTGAAGAGTTTAGTTTTGTTAGCAAAACTTCTCAGACGTTAATGATACATCAAACTGGTACGTTTATAGGTACTTTATACTTCGATCAAGACTTTATACGTTTCTTTTGTTTCATTTATTTCGTTGATTTTTTTATTATGGGACCAACAGCAATCTTCAGTTGTTCATAATAACGTAGGTACTACATATAAGTGGTTTCAGTATTATTAGATCTCTGAGAGACACACGGTATATGTATGTATCTACCTTTCATGTTTCTGTAATTTTTAAAAGCATACTGCTGAACATAGGCTAGGCCTACGAGTCATATCCACTGCGCTGGCCCTGAGGAGGATTAAGTTGTTACTTGGTGAAGTCGCGGGTCACCGAGAAAGTCGAAGGCAAACGTGTAAGAGGTTTGTTTTTATTTTCCTGTTTATCGTAAATAATCAAGAACATTTTGTCGTTCTATTAATTTTGTAAAACCATCATTAATAGTGTGATGAGTGTAATGTTGTTTATATTCTCTTAAAAGTATTATATTATATCATATTTCTGTATAAATGGATCTAAACAACTGTGAATTATTTCGAAGTAACTTGCCCCGCATTCACATTGCTGTATTCTTAATAATGGTGTATGAAGATCACGTAGCACATAGAAACCTCTTTAGTAATCAAACTCACGGGACAAGTTCTCGGGATCTACATATTTTTTTTTTTTTTTTAAAAGGAGAATGAAGGATGCATACTTACTTTTTGGCGGGAAAGAAACTAAGGAGGATCAATGATGTGAAAATGGAGCGAAGAATGAAAAAATGTTTGTAACTATAAATTTCTAAGATCGGAGAATGCTGAATAAAATATTTTGACTACGAGGTGTTTAAATCCTGTAACAGTTATTTCGTTGTTATAAGAATCCAGGATAATATAGAAATCGGTTTTAAACAGGCCTTAAGCCTATTTTTGTTATTTGTGACATTTTATTAATGTTTCAAGTCGAGTATGGCCGGGTGGTTTTTGGCGGGAACGGGGAAAAATCAAGTCGCCGCATTTTATTATTTTGTGAAATATGTTTCTATCAGTGATAATTAGTTTGTCGATGCTTTACTGAGGTCTAACTTGACCGCGACTTTTTCGGACTATGACGTGACTTAGACTGTAACTATTTTGATAAAATACAAAAAAAAGGTTCAATACTTATAGGTAACACTAGCAAATGCATAAACCATGCGACACCAAAATATAAAAGAAGAAGAGTATGGCTGCCTTATTTTTAAACAATGTCAATGTAATTTTCAATCCGAATACATAAAATTACTTTTAATGGACACCGTTATTTTAAAAAATAACGGGAAAATAATTATCCGAAAGAAACGAAGCAAATTATGAAATACTGTACCCTTTGGTGGCCCAATTTCTATATATTTTTGCAATATCTCCTTTAATTTAAGCAATAAGCTACAGTATGTCACAGGCTTTATATCGCAGTCACTTGTTATCGCATAACAATGTACGAGTCGACCGACGACAGTAAACAGTGAAACTACTTCACATGTATAAAAAAAATGTTTTGAACTACTGATTTTTAGGTACTATTTAGGTATAGTATATAGTGTTGCTGAAATTCCGTGATGTTTTTGTAGTTTCTTTTTATTTATTTTTGATTTTATATAAGTCTGGACTCTGCGCTTCGTAACATAAATGTACTTATAAAAAGTTTGTAATCTCAGTAAGCGATTTTTTGTATATTCTTTTGAGATTAATAAATATTCTTAAACCAGCCAATTTTAAAAAATACCTGTTGAAAATCTTAGCATGTGCGAAAATCTTTGTTCGAGAGAGCATAGCATGCGATCCTCTGCGAACGATACATATGATTGAAATATAATAGAAGCTTAATTGCTATTCTTTATGTGTGTCGCAAGCTTTGATTATGTATCTGTCTTGGCACTAAGTTTAAATGAGTGTACAATAAATTAATTTATTGTGTCTAGTTTGGAATTGCTACATATTTAATTGCTATTCTTTCTATCTGCGTGTCTAAGTCTATAAAACAATAACAAATATTGGTGGACACACGGTCTCTGTCCCGTCTCTGTCCCCAAACTAAGCAAAGTGATACGGCTGCCAGAGACTGATATACTACATATACATTTTTTAACCACATACTTATATAGATAATACCTAAATAAAACCCAGACACAGAGCAAACACCTATGTTCATCATATATAATTGCTTGTCCGGTGTGGGGATCAAACCCACGCCTCTGTGATCCAGAAGTCAGGTTCACTAACCACTGAGCCATCGAGGCAGTCAGCAATACCCTCAAATACACCGTTTGCATGAACGCACTGGCCGCTATACTGTCGGCAAAACAATCATAAAGTAGATATGAAATTCAAGTGAGTGTTTATACAATAATAGAAATTCATTTAAGTATTGTGTCAAGTTTGGGATTGAATATTGATATATTTTACAATACAGATAAACTTAATATGCTACATATTTAATTGCTATTCTGTCCATCTGTGTGTCACAAGTCTATAAAACAATACACCGTTTGCATGAACGCACTGGCCGCGCCGAGGTACCGTCGGCAAAACAATCGCAAAGTTGGTGAGAAGTTGGAGTGTGTACAGTTTCCGAGCTGGCATAATAGGCAAAGATAATGTTGTTCTTACATAAAGTTCAGAAAATAGTTTATTTTTAGCTTTCAAGTTAGAATTTTGGTGGCTCAGACAATACAAATGCGTATATGTACACTAAATAAATGAAATTAAACATTTAATACACATACATAGGAATTATTTTTGTTTATAGGATATCTATTGTGTGTACAAAAATGAGGTCATAAAATCTTTATGACATTTCAGATACGGTACAGAAAAATTCGTTATAATAGATTTTAATCGACTTATAGGAGCACAAACTATTTTTATTTTTACGTGATAACGTCTTTTACGAGTAAATCGATGAACGCCAGCTGTACGCACGAAAAAGTACGGAACAAGCTATAGAGAGGTATAATCGGCCTAAGCGTTCGGCTTGTTTCAGTTGTTGATTCAAAAATGTTTTCTTATGATGTTATATTTACAAACAACCAATTTTACATTTTCCTAGTAAGACCTGTGTTTTTTCAATAGCAGTATTTATATCTGCTCGATGTAGGTACTTAGTCGGCCAAGTACGAGTCGGACTCGCGCACGGAGGATTCCGTACTGTTTGGGAGCCCCCCTTAAATATTTATTTTATTTTATTATTTATTATTGAAGAGAATATAAAACTAAATATTCTGTGAAAATTTCAAGCATCTACCTGGTACCATTATTAAAGAGCAAAAAACGTCTAAAAATTAAGGTTTGTTGTATGGGAGCCCCCCTTAAATATTTATTTTGTTTTGTTTTTAGTATTTGTTGTTATAGCGGCAACCAAAATACATCATCTGTGAAAATTTCAGCTGCCTAGCTATCATGGTTCATGAGATACAGCCCGGTGACAGACGGCTGACGGACAGACGGACATCGAAGTCTTAGTAATAGGGTCCCGTTTTTCCCTTTGGGTACGGAACCCTAAAAGACAAAAATAAGAATAGTGCTTCAGGCTAAGATTGAAAATAAACGCGGTTTTTTTTGACGTGATAACGTCTTTTAAATCGATGAATAAATAAAAATAATAAATAAATATTTGGTAACATGTTACACACGGCCTCTGACCCCAAACTAAGCAAAGCTTGTGAAATGGCTGCCAGAGACTGATATACTACTTATACATATTTTTAAATACATACTTATTTAGATAGTAACTAAATAACACCCAGACACAGAGCAAACATCTATGTTCATCACATAAATACTTGCCCTAGTTGGGGGTCGAACTCACGCCTCATTGACCCAGTAGTTAGAGTCTCTAAGCAGTGAGCCACCGAGGCAGTCAATGAATGCCGGCTGCACACACTAAAAAGCATGACTCTTTGTCACGTTCCGTCTGAAGCGAGCGTGCAAGCGCGAGCGTTGAACAATCGATAGAGAAGCACGATGGGCATAAGCGTTCGGCCATTATCACGTCAAACTATCGTCCGTGACCAAACCAACATTTTATTTGTATTAAACAATTTTTTCCTGCCAACCGTACTAGCTTATTATAAAACCGCAAGCTCCCAGCTTTGTTTATGCTATTCCGGATTTATATTCAGCACTATTTAAATTTGCGGTAAGATCTCGTGAACATTGACTATAAAATAAGTTAGCATAGACCGAGTGGCTATGTTAGTCTTTGAATGGGTGAACGCGGGTGGCATTTCCAACTGAGCGCTTCCGTGGCTTGGATGACACGTTAAGTTGTTGTGGTTGTTTTAGCCGTTATGTCGTGTCATGTCAGAGGCCTTTTTTATAAATAAATAAATAGTGTGGGACATCTTACACACGGTCTCTGACCTCAAGCTAAGCAAAGCTTGTGGCTATGCCTGCCAGAGACTAATATACTACGTATACATATTTTAAATACATACTTACTGTTACTTACTTACCTACTTACTTAACTGTTAAAAATTTAGGTATACTTTTGATAGACAGTTCTCTTGGCATCCTCAGCTGGCAGAGGTCAGTCGAAAAATGTTCGGCTCTGCAGCGTCCCTTAGTACCTTTATCTGTTTATTTTTATTTTAATTTTTTGTATCTAAGTATTTTTTTTATCTCTTATTATTTATTTCACAGTATTAATACACCACCGACCGTATTTCTATTTTTCGTGTCCAGTCCATCCAAAGGTTGCTTGGTAGAAATCGCTAAAGACGATAAGGCCGCCCTTGTACAACATTTTTTGTGTAGTTTCTGTTGTACCTATGTTACTGTTATTTTTGTGTACAATAAAGATATATTTATTTATTATTTATTTATATACATAGATAGTACCTAAATAATAACCAGACACAGATCTAACACCTATGTTCATCACATAAATGCTTGCCCTGGGTGGGGATCGAACCCAGAACCTCTCTTTGACCCAGAAGTCAGGTTCACTAACCACTAAGCCGCCGAGGGAGTCTTCAAGCGGCTTAAAATCTCTGACACCAGGGTGAGCCACCCGGCCTTTAAGAACTTACTTATTTATGTATAGCCTAAACATCATTCCAAACAATGAAGATCATAATAGAATGTACTTGGAAAATTTCAAAGTTAAGATTTTGCGGCGGAGATATTTGTTACCACTTTTACTTGCTGTTGTGAAATTTTGAAAGAACAGAACTCGGGTACGAGTCATTGTAAACGAAATTATGCCTTAAGGGGCTAAGATAGGCCAAATGGGTGTATTGAACTCATTATTTTGAAGAATCTACAAATTTATCCACAAATACATCAGCTATAACATAGGCGTGACAACTAGGGTGAAATCAATATTAATCATAATCATAATCATTTATTTCATAAATACTATTCACACGTCATGTCAGGATAATCAATTAATAATAAGATCAAAATAGTACAAAATAATAGAAACAATGTCAAATAAAAATAATAATAGATTAGGTTATGTGTATTCTTTTAATTATTCCGAAATATAGATGAAAAAAATATTGGACACATATTTTTAGGGTTCCGTACCTGAAGGATAAAAACGGAACCCTATTACTAAGACTCCGCTGTCCGTCCGTCTGTCCGTCTTTCTATCACCAGGATGTATCTGAACGGTGATAGCTAGAACGTTTAAATTTTCACAGTTGAATACACTACTATTACTTTTAAACAAATACTAAAAACAAATAAAATTAAATATTCAAGGGTGGCTCCCACACAACAAACCTACTACAATAATACTACGGTTATTATATATTCTTTGCCTGAACTTTAAGTTGTTTTTCGCTCGATATTAATGACGGTGACAGGTAGATGCTTGAAATATTCACAGAATACTAATTTGTATATTCTCTTCAAAATCAACAATTAAAATAAAATATACTAAGGGGGGCTTGCATATGGTACGGAACCCTTCGTGCGCGAGCTCGACTCGCACTTGGCCGATTAGAATTTTATCAATGAACCAAAAAATAGCATAGATAAAGCAAGTCAAGTTTGGGAGCGGTGGCACGCAACGTCACTGTAATACAAGTAGATATGGTAAAAAGTCTAATACATAATTATAGGATAGGTGTTTTGATAAAATTTAATTGTCCTGATATAATTATATTTTTAAGTCTTTTCGCCTATTGGCTCCAATTATATCCTCTTAAGGAGATTTTGTACATTGAAAGAAAAACTGATTTATTTTATTTAAGGAAATAAATGCCTGAAGTTTTAATAATAATTTAAAATATGTACGACCTTTACAACAAAACGACTTTCAGGAAGGCGGTGAAAAATGCTTATAAAATTACTTTTGAAACTTTTTTACAAATAAAAACCTCTTTAGGGATGGTCCGTGATGGATAACGAATTAATAGATTTCCTTAAGGAATTCGGGCCAGATTGTTTGATTTTATTATACAAATGTCCCAGTTGCCCTTTTTGTTTCGTTTTTAGGGTTCCGTACCCAAAGGGAAAAATGGGACCCTATTACTAAGACTTCGATGTCCGTCTGTCCGTCTGTCCGTCTGTCTGTCTGTGTGTCTGTCACCGGGCTGTATCTCATGAACCATGAAAGCTAGGCAGCTGAAATTTTCACAGATGTATTTCTGTTGCCGCTATAACAACAAATACTAAAAAGAAAAGAAAATAAATATTTAAGGGGGCTCCCATACAACAAACCTGCATTTTTAGACGTTTTTCGCTCTATATTAATAATGGTACCAGGTAGATGCTTGAAATTTTCACAGAATATTTGGTTTTATATTACGTTTAATAATAAATGATAAAATTAAAATAAAATGAATATTTAAGGGGGGCTCCCATACAGTGCGGATCCTTCCGTGCGCGAGTCCGACTCGTACTTGGCCGATTATTTTTAGCTCATGGCATGTCCAACAGTGAACATTTTATGCCTTTATTAGAATACTAGCTGTCCCGGCGAACTTCGTTTCACGCAATACCTTTATAAATTACTAGCTGCGCCCCGCAGTGTTACCCGCGCTAGCCCGAGATTAAAAGTAGCCTAAGTATCCAAGGTCTAATCTACCTTCATATCAAATTTTATCCACCTCGGTTCAGCCGTTTGGGCGTGAAAAAGTAACAAACATCTAAATAAACAAACTCACAAAAATACGCCTTATAATATTAGTAGAAAAATAAAGGAATACTTACATAGCAAAATATGAAAAAATATGAGAAACTAGGAATCAATTGGCCACTATTTGTGGCCCCACTTACGAACCTATGTGAAACATCTTGAAAGATATGTTTTTAGGGTTCCGTACCCAAAGGGTAAAAACGAGACCCTATTACTAAGACTTCGATATCCGTCTGTCTGTCTGTCTGTCACCGGGCTGTATCTCATGAACCGTGATAGCTAGGCAGCTGAAATTTTCACAGATGATGTATTTCTGTTGCCGCTATAACAACAAATACTAAAAATAAAATAAAATAAATATTTAAGGGGGGCTCCCATACAACAAACGTGATTTTTAGGAGTTTTTTGCTCGCTATTAATAACGGCAAGAGAAATGGGGCTCCCATACGGTACGGAACCCTTTGTGCGCGAGTCCGACTCGCACTTGGGCCAATTATTTTTGAAAAACAATCGTTCGATCGTCACACTTCGAATTCGCTGTTCCTCTCGAGATTCAAACTATAAATACTGGATCTATAAAAAAATATACAGTCGGCGTAGTTTCTCGATTTTACGTCTTGTGTTTTATAGTTCAGAAATTGATTTGACCATATTAAGTAGAACTTAATAGGCATATTGCCTGGGTAAAAAATCATTATTATAATTAGTCCGTGAGTTAGGTTATCAAAAAATATTAGACACGTATTTTTCTTTTTGTCAATCAAACAACAAATTACTAAGATAAACCTTGTCAAAATTTAGTAGTGGGGGTCGTGACGTCACCTCACTCACAGAAGTCAATACATTTATATGGCACTTGTGACGTCACGCGGTACTTTAACGGGCTATATCTTCATCAATATTTGTTCAGATATTTGACAAAAGAAAAATAAGTGTCTAATGTTTTTTGATACTCTATCTGACGGAGTAATTATATTTCAGTAGTCTTCATGCCTATTATATTATAGAGTATTTTTTTCTGGACCTTGCTAAAATTTTCACACAGTATCCGTACCTCTCTCTCCGAAACTCTGACACCAGGGCTAGCCACCCGGTCTACACGAACATACTTTATTATTGAAGTATAGTTATGAAAATTTAATAAGTTTCAATCCTCCACGGATGATCCAGCATAGCTAAAGTTGAAATATTCAATTTCTTCCAACATTGGTGCAGACGTTGAAATATTGTTAATAATCAATATGATATTTTCATACGCTGTGTATTACATCTTTGATTTCCCTGAGGAACTGGTGTGTGTGAGGTGTCCGCCTAAAATACCTACTGGTGCAGTGGTAAATTCGAACCTCGAATAATAATAGTAGTTTATGCAACTGTCATAAAATGAAGGGTATTAAAACACGAGTGTGAGTTTATGAAACGAGCGCAGCGAGTTTCATAATAGTAACGAGTGTTTTAATACCCGTGTTATATGCAGTTGCATACACTACTTTATCTTCACTAATAAAAATAAAATAAAAACATATTGCGAAACATTAAATTCACGCGTACGTGTATTGTCACAGTGAACTTGGCGCCATTAAAATCTAACCAATGAGAGCGCAGCTGCGCGCGCAGGGCCAATCAGGAGCGAGCGCGCGATGTTATAATGAGATTTTACGACATCGATGTGGATATTATAACATCATGTGAAATTGCTTAAATTGAGTGTTTTGTTGTCTGCGCTATAACAGTAGTCATTATAAGTCAAGTATTGGAAACATAAGTAGAATGTTACAACATTAGTGTAGATAAAATCATTAACGTCATCATTATCAGCCGTAGGAGATAAGAGCTCGTTAGACACACTTAAAAACACTAATAACTCGTCCCACTTTATCATTGTCTATTAAAATAAATATAAATAAATAATAAACATGTCGGCTGCCACCTTCAAAGTATAAAATTAAGCATAGCCCTCTCTGTACAGACACACCCGCAAACATACATCCACTCACTCACTAACATGCACCCTACACATACATTCGATCAAACACATTACGCAATCGAAAAATGGAAATTACTAGTACTTACTCGTATGTAAGTAAATTACTAAGAACTTATTGTTACGTCACTCTTTTCATTACATCAGGTAATAATTATGAGATATCTTATTTAAAAGCGGAAGAGAATAAATTTCACAACACAGGACCACCCTAGTGTGAGATTTAGGGTTCCACTCTGGATGTTGGTAAATTTAATCTAAATACCTACTAACACTGCTTTAAGCATCATCAACATTTACTAACTCAAACATGCAACTGATTGAGCAAAATGAACGTTATCTTGTCTTGCTTTCTGTTGGTTTTGGTTGATTTGATCCCGTTTAGAAACTGTAAAATGTAAGTACCTAAAAGAGTTACTTTTTATGATAAACATTTCAAAAATTCGTCGCGGATGCAGGATTCGAACCTTGCGTCTTCGGATCACTAGCCCAACGCTCTGGACCACTGAGCTAACCCGCTATACTGACTCGCGACGAATTTTGTGAAGTGTTTATCATTTTTAACCAACTTATAGCGTTGGCGGCGCCACCTGTGATACCCGTATTAGACAGGTTATCACTCAATTGAAGTTATAAGAACTTCTGTATTGACGAGAGATGGCGCACTGCTAATCAATGAAATGATTTTTAATTTTTTGGTGCATCCCACACTCGGTTTATCTCAAAGACCTACCAACCTAAGTACCTACTTAATAACTAGAATAATTGAAGCATCACGCCGAAAGGTGGAATATATGGCGATCATAAATATTTATACATAACATCTGTATTACACTGTAAACACCCATATTATACGCAAATAAAGGTTATAAATTACTAGCTTTTGCCCGCGGCTTCGCCCGCATGATATTTCGGGGCCCTGGCCTTACCACCCTTAATAAAGGAGGTAGAAAATAAAAATACAAAAAAAATTCGATTTGACATTTGTTCGATTCAACAGTTCTTTTTGACATTTCATGGAGCGCACGCTAGAATAGCTCGCAGATGTCAGAATTTTTCCTACTTACTTAACACTTATTGTTATAACTAGCTTTTACCCGCGGCTTCGCCCGCGTTATATTTTGATTTTGGCTTATGTTTATGTCGGCTGCGAAACCTAATAACCTAACCGACAAATATCAAAATACCTTAAAGGAATGCAAGGTTGGAGTGTATATGCAAGGGTCAGGGGTCTTAATTACAAATGAATAAAAACTATACCTATATTTCAATGTTTTTGGCTGTTTGCAGTTATAATGAACATTACAATGGTACAGCAAAGTTTATACCTACTTGTTCCTAATAATTGCTTTTTTACAAATATTTGTGCAAAAATCGATAAATTCGTTTCTAAGGTTTTTACGTGTTAGATTAATTCCAATTTTTTGTTCTAAATAAAATCTCTGCTTTCCATAAACTGGGCATTCCAAGATTATGTGCCACTGCACATGAGTCTCCTCTTTTGTGGGTTCACAGATGCACGATGGGCTTTCCCTCAACTTAAATCGATGTAAGTATTGGGAAAACCCACCATGCCCCGTCAGCACTTGAGTTATGATTCCCACTGGTGCTATTTCTCTTACGATCTTGTATGCCGCCCTTGCATCCGGAAAATATGTTTTGGTTGCCGCCGCTGTGTGGCCATCCTGATAACGCCGGTTCCACTCGTCAAGAGAGTCCTTTCGGATTTCTCGCTTGACGAATGAAACGGGGCAGTTATCGTAAATAGGTCTGCACTTCGAGTGCAGTGCTGCTTCCTTTGCTAGCTGGTCCGCTCTCTCATTTCCCTCCATCCCCGCGTGTGCTTTAATCCAATAAAGTTTCACTATTTTATTTTGTGCGTGTAGCAACTTTATGTTAGCTTTGAATTTACTGCTAAGGGATGGAGGGAAGATACGCCAACTACCGTTTCCAGTGCAGACCTGGAGTCACAAAAGATTTTTGCTTTTTCGGTAGCATCAAGAAGTGTCAATAACTCGGCCTGGTACACGGAGCACCAATCGGCCAATTTCAGCTTGCGGGTACTGATCTCAGTGGCATCATCCCAAATGGATAATGCCGCCCCAACTTTCCCTTTAACTTTGCTGCCGTCTGTAAATATGTTAATTTCTCGGTTAAGATTTTGCTCTAGTGCTGCTCCGTCTGCCAGGCATATGAACTCCAGCTCCTCCTGCTGCGCTGGGTGTGGCTTCTTTTCTGTCTCTCTATCTCCAGTTACTTGCTGGGAATAACCCTTCTCAGTTTCATAAAGCAAGGCTGCTTCCTGGATTAGGGGCCGCGGAGGGATATATGGAACTGGTGGTGTGGGTGCCGCCACCTACCCTACCTTCCGCTAGGCCGTCAACGTGTTGGCAGACGCAGTGGGGCTGCAGGGGAAGAGAGGTGTCGGTATCGCGATGGCCGTTCTCACTGCCCTCTGCAGTTGAAGAGGCAGGCGCCGGGCTACTATGACTGACCCGCTGCACTGGAACCAGGGCGTTGGAATGCTGTCTGACGTTCAGTACTGGTTAGTCCAGAGTGGTGGATGACGATGTGTCTTGTGCTCCGAAACACTCCGTCATTATGGCGAGAGCGCAAGCTCCGTTATGGAGCCCGAGTCTGGGCTAGCTCTGTTGAGTGCCGCGAAGGAGTGCGAAAAATGTAGGAACGTCCTAAACTTGCCATGACAGGTTATTTCTGGCGCTTAGACGGCTGCTACCGCAGCCCGCTCTCTTAGTTTTTATCCTATCCTACGGGAACTGTTAAAGTTTTTGCGATAAAAAGTGGCCTATTATGTCACTTTTCGTCTTTCAAACTATATTCATGCAATAAGCCAAGGCAAGTTGCTCCGTTGCTGAGAAAAATTTATTGTTAAGTCCTACGGGAACCACAATTTTTTCGCGATGGAAAGTATCCTATGTCACTTTCCGTCTTCCAAACTATACCCACCCCAAATATCAAGTCAATCCGTTGCTCCATTGCTGAGAAACAGTTATTGTCCTATCCCATGGGAATCACGAATTTTCTCGAGATAAAAAAGTATCCTATTATGACTTTGTCTTTTAAACCAAAGGTATCCATACCAAAAATCAGGTCAATCTTTTACTCCGTTGCTGCGTCAAAGAGGAACAAACCAACAAACTTTTCGGATTAATAATATTAAAGTATGATGTATACCATAAAGGTAGAATAAAGAAACATGTTAAACCTCTAATGATAGAAGATTTAAAAATATTTTAAATGTCAGACAAAATGACGGCCTAGTATTAAACGTCATAGTAACATGTAGCATGCAGAGGTAAAATAACATTTTATCCAATTTTAATGTCAGTTGTCATTTTCAATCCATACTTTATTTCCTCTTCAAGTGGATATAATGGTGGAAAAACAATTTGTCCCCTTGCCATGCTACTTGTGATTTATAAAAGTCTGCAGACAATGTCACCTGTCATCCAATTACGTTTCGCTGTGACGTTTCGTTAGTCCATATTAGCGTCATAGAGGAATTAATCACTTAGCGTCTTTGTGATAGTGGCGACAGTTTCGCTTTCGATGGTTTTTGTCCTGTCCTACAGGAACTATGCAATTTTTCGGGATAAAAAGTATCCTAAAGCTCCTTCCGCCTTTTAAACTATGTCCATGCCAAAAATCAAGTCAATCCGTTGCTCCGTTGGTGCGTCATGGAGTAACAAACCAACAAACTTTTCGGATTTATAATATTAGTAAGGAAGGATGTGTTATTCTGATATATAAGGTATATAATTGCAAAGTTTCATCTCAATCCGTTCAGTAGTTTTTGCGTGAAAGAGTAACAAACATCCGTCCGTCTATCCTTACAAACTTTCACGTTTATAATCCATCCATCCATCCATCCATCAGCCATAGGACGTCCACTGCTGGACATAGGCCTCCCCTATGAATCTCCAATAAGACCGGTTGGTAGCGGCTTGCATCCAGCGTGATCCTGCGGTCTTAATGAGGTCATCCGTCCACCTTGTGGGTGGACGTCCTACGCTGCGCTTGCCGGTACGTGGTCTCCACTCGAGAACTTTTCGACCCCACCGGTCATCAGTCCTCCGCGCTATGTGCCCTGCCCACTGCCATTTCAACTTGCCAATCCGCTGGGCTATGCCGGTAACTTTGGTTCTTCTGGGAATCTCCTCATTCCTGATTCGATCTCGCAGAGAGACTCCGAGCATAGCCCTCTCCATAGCTCGTTGGGCTACTTGGAGCTTATTAATAAAGCCCATAGTAAGAGACCACGTTTCAGTGCCATAAGTCATCACTGGCAACACACACTGATCGAACACTTTCGTCTTGAGGCACTGAGGTATGAGGTATGTAATACGTTTATAATATTGGTAGGATAATTATGAATTGATCGTTTGCCGGTACGTGATCTCCATTCGAGAACTTTACGGCGCGGCGCCCTTGGCCTTCCTTTCAATTGGCCGAATCATACAAGTCGGCAGATGTGAAATTAGCTACAAGTTACACACAGTGAAATTAGTTACACACACAGACACACACATAAATAAACAGCGCAACTATGTTATAAATACTCGTATTAAGTATGCTGTGAAACTGCAAAATAAAAAAAAAACATTGTTTGGTAACATAGTATAAATCAGTTATTGGCCAGTTTAGTTTTTAAGTTAATTTATGTTTTTTAAGGGCTGTTGATTTTAATAAATGAATAAAATAAAATAAAGTTGCCCAATATCCGATTCGGACTGAAGCTCACATAAAGCTGCGCATTGATTGGCAATTTTTTTTTAATAGCGAATAAGTCCGCGTTTGACCACCAACTCGCCTTATGGTAAGCGACGTCGTGGCCGAAGATGAAGCACGCAGACCTAGAAGATACCTATTCACTCTGACCTTGAAAATCTTTAGATTATATCTCTTAGGACACAGGAAATCAGGTAGACTGTTACAATCCCTGGCAGTACAAATAAAAAAATGTTGAGTCAAACCGCTTCGTACGTATCGAAGGAAAATCTACAGTGTAGGGGTGGTAATGTGGCGTTTTTCTACTTGTCCTATAGTAATAATCGGCCAAGTACGAGTCGGACTCGCGCACGGAGGGTTCCGTACTGTATGGGACTCCCCCTTAAATATTAATTTTATTTTAATTTTATTATTTATTATTGAAGTGAATATAAAACTAAATATTCTGTGAAAATTTTAAGCATCTACCTAGTTACCATTATAATAATGGGGCGAAAAACGTCTAAACATTCAGGTTTGTTGTATGGGAGCCCCCCTTAAATATTTATTTTGTTTTGTTTTTAGTATTTGTTGTTATAGCGGCAACAGAAATACATCATCTGTGAAAATGTCAGCTGCCTAGCTATCATGGTTCATGAGATACAGCCCGGTGACAAACAGATAGACAGACAGACGGACAGACGGACATCGAAGTCTTAGTAATAGGGTCCCGTTTTTCCCTTTGGGTACGGAACCCTAAAAAGGGGATGGTAGGATAAGGTCGTGTAGCTCAGATGGACACTCTCTGAAATGAATCCTATAGAAAATGGACAATACGCAACTTGTAACTAACTTCACATCCGACGACTTGTATGATTCTGACTATATTATGTATGATTATGATGCTTCGGACTGTATTATGTGACCTATCTACTGCCACTTTAACATGGTTATTCTTTGTAACTTAAATAACTTGCACAATAATTTATTTACCAACGAATATTACTAAGCAAAAAAAACACCGTAGCAACCTTTCCGGCTATTGAAATACACACTTAACCTGTAATTGACTAGCACTTTATGTTGAAATTGTTAATAATAATAGGTATAAGTCATCTATAGTTATCTGTACTTAACAAATATGTCAATTATTTTTGTTAATATAGAACTAGGTATCTATTACTTATTATTTATAAATCACTATTGCACGCTCGAAATGGGCAGGCTGTTGAAACAATTTTTATGTAACATCTTTTTACACGGCTTTACTATAAACATTTTCTTATTCTTAAAAAAAAAACAGAATCAATACCTATTAAATGGTTATGTAGTCGATCTTTTTACTTAAAAAGACAAATACTTAAACAACAATCTGTCGACGATCAAATTTCTTCAAACAAATAGGAAAAAAACGTTTCCGTAAAAACCTAACTTCCAAACGCTATAGTAATGTCGGTTTACTGCAAGAGTTTTTGTAACAGTTAATAACCCTTTTGTACCGAATAAGGCCAGTCGGTCACGCGTTACTAGGTAAATAAATAACATTAAATCTTGCGTATTTGTTGTATAACGCAGTTCTTAGTCTTCAAAGACGTACCGATTTGTTTAGAGCGCCGAGTCTTAGGTTTTAACGCGTTAATACGTTTGGCCACATCACACGTTAATAAGCGCTCTAATTTATGCATTACGACGCATGTAGAGCATAGATAAGTTAAGAGGTGCGTAAATTACCAGTAACCCGGAATAAACGAAATTCATTTAATTTTTATCGCCAAAAATGGCAGTACCGACTTCAATCGTACAAATTTCGAATAGCTAGTAAGATTTTAGATTTAAATTCTTATTAATTTTTCAAAACGACTCTACCATATTCAATAGAATTCCAATGTACCAGTTCTGAAGTACGATCTACCAAAGAAAAAATACCTAAGCATCAAAATCTATTCATAATATGCTAAAAATATAATTAGTCCATCAGATAGATTTTATCAAAAAATATTGGACACGTATTTTTTTTGCCAATATTTTATCTAGTCATCATAAAAATTGGAAAAATTCAAGAAATAAATAAATAAATTAAATCATGTCTATTGGCGGTATAATCGCGTACATATAAATAAAATCGGCCAAGTGCGAGTCGGACTCGCGCACTGAGGGTTCCGTACCGTATGGGATCCCCATTCCTCTTGCCGTTATTAAAAGCGAGCAAAAAAACTCCTAAAAATCACGTTTGTTGTATGGGAGCCCTCCTTAAATATTTATTTCATTCTGTTTTTATTGTATTTGTTGAAGCGGCAACAGTAATACATCATCTGTGAAAATTTCAGCTGCCTAGCTATCATGGTTTATGAGATACAGCCCGGTGACTGACAGACAGACGGACAGACGGACATCGAAGTCTTAGTATTAGGGTCCCGTTTTCCCTTTGGGCACGGAACCCTAAAAATACATAGTCAAACTAAGAACTTCGGAAAGTCGGTTGACAACTTAATTGTCTTACATCTATCCCAATATTATAAAGAGGAAAGATTTGATCGTACCCGGGCGAAACCGGAACGGGCAGCTAGTATTATGTATATAGCACAATTATTTTTCGCAAAAAATGGCATGACCGACTTCAACTGTGTACAGAATTCGCGAATATTTAGCACGGATCGATGTAGCATTTTTCACATTATTGTAGACTAGCTTTTACCCGCGGCTTCGCCCGCGTTATATTTTGATTTTGGCTTATGTTTATGTCGGCTCCGAAACCTAACCTAACCGACAAATATCAAAATACCTTAGAGGAATGCTTTTGTTGGTTAAGTTACGGTTGGAGTGTATATACAATCCCCCCGTGTATTCCCGCCTTGTCGTGGGGGAGGTCTGAGGCAACTGAAAAGGCGGCGCTCGAAGTCTCCCTCTTCTTTGGGTCTTTTCCCCCAAGGAAGCTTAGAGGCAGGCACTCGAGGTTCAGCCAGTTTTAACTAAAGCAGCTGAGAGGATGGCCGGTAGGTTGCATGCATTATGAGGAGTGTCGCAACGTAGACGGGCTGCAGTGCCGCTCTTGCGACGCTGCATCCCAGGATTTTTTTTTATTATATCGCGAAATGACATGATCAGGGGTCGTAATTACAAATGAATAAAAACTATACCTATATTTCAATGTTTTTGGCTGTTTGCAGTTATAATAAACATGACAATGGTACAGCAAAGTTTATACCTACTTGTTCCTTATTATTGTTTTTTTACAAAAAAATCGATAAAATTGTTTCTAAGGTTTTTACGTGTTAGATTAATTCCAATTTTTTGTTCTAAATCAAATCTCTGCTTTCCATAAACTGGGCATTCCAAGATTATGTGCAGTGGAGTCTCCTCTTTTGTGGGTTCACAGATGCACGATGGGCTTTCCCTCAACTTAAATCGATGTAAGAATTGGGAAAACCCACCATGCCCCGTCAGCACTTGAGTTATGATTCCCACTGGTGCTATTTCTCTTACGATCCTGTTTGCCGCCCTTGTGTCCGGAAAATATGTTTTGGTTACCGCCGCTGTGTGTCCATCCTGATACCGCCGGTTCCACTCGTCAAGAGAGTCCTTTCGGATTTCTCGCTTGACGAATGAAACGGGGCAGTTATCGTAAATAGGTCTGCACTTCGAGTGCAGTGTTGCTTCCTTTGCTAGCTGGTCCGCTCTCTCATTTCCATCCATCCCCGCGTGCGCTTTAATCCAATAAAGTTTCACTATTTTATTTTGTGCGTGTAGTAACTTTATGTTAGCTTTGAATTTACTGCTAAGGGATGGAGGGAACAGACGCCAACTACCGTTTCCAATGCAGACCTGGAGTCACAAAAGATTTTTGCTTTTTCGGTAGCCTCAAAAAGTGCCAATAACTCGGCCTGGTACACAGAGCACCAATCGGCCAATTTCAGCTTGCGGCTACTGATCTCAGCGGCATCATCCCAAATGGATAATGCCGCCCAAACTTTCCCTTTAATTTTGCTGCCGTCTGTAAATATGTTGATTTCTAGGTTAAGATTTTGCTCTAGTGCTGCTCCGTCTGCCAGGCATATGAACTCCAGCTCCTCCTGCTGCGCTGGGTGTGGCTTCTTTTCTGTCTCTCTATCTCCAGTTACTTGCTGGGAATAACTTTTCTTAGTTTCATAAAGCAAGGCTGCTTCCTGGACTCTGATATGACAGCCGAGGATTAGGGGCCGCGGTGGGATATATGGAACTGGTGGTGTGGGTGCCGCCACCTACTCTACCTTCCGCTAGGCCGTCAACGTGTTGGCAGACGCAGTGGGGCTGCAGGGGAAGAGAGGTGTCGGTATCGCGATGGCCGTTCTCACTGCCCTCTGCAGTTGAAGAGGCAGGCGCTGGGCTACTATGACTGACCCGCTGCACTGGGACCAGGGCGTTGGAATGCTGTCTGACGTTCAGTACTGGTTAGTCCCGAGTGGTGGATGACGATGTGTCTTGTGCTCCGAAACACTCCGTCATTATGGCGAGAGCGCAAGCTCCGTTATGGAGCCCGAGTCTGGGCTAGCGCTGTTGAGTGCCGCGAAAGAGTGCGAAAAATGTAGGAACGTCCTAAACTTGCCATGACTGGTTATTTGTGGCGCTTAGACGGCTGCTACCGCAGCCCGCTCTCTTAGTTTTTATCCTATCCTACGGGAACTGTTAAAGTTTTTGCGATAAAAAGTGGCCTATGTCACTTTTCGTCTTTCAAACTACATTCATGCAATAAGCCAAGGCAAGTTGCTCCATTGCTGAGAAAAAAATATTGTTAAGTCCTACGGGAACCACAATTTTTTCGAGATGGAAAGTATCCTATGTCACTTTCCGTCTTCCAAGCTATGCCCACCCCAAATATCAAGTCAATCCGTTGCTCCATTGCTGAGAAACAGTTATTGTCCTATCCCATGGGAATCACGAATTTACTCGAGATAAAAAAGTATCCTATTATCACTTCCTGTCTTTTAAACCATAGGTATCCATACCAAAAATCAGGTCAATCTTTTGCTCCGTTGCTGCGTCAAAGAGGAACAAACCAACAAACTTTTCAGATTGATAATATTAAAGTATGATGATTCTGTACCATAAAGGTAGAATAAAGAAACATGTAAAACCTCTAATGATAAAATTTTTAAAAATATTTTTAATGTCAGACAAAATGACGGCCTGGTATTAAACGTCATAGTAACATGTAGCATGCAGAGGGAAAATAACATTTTATCCAATTTTAATGTCAGTTGTCATTTTCAATCCATACTTTATTTCTTCTTCAAGGGGATATAATGGTGGAAAAACAATTTGTCCCCTTGCCATGCTACTTGTGATTTATAAAAGTCTGCAGACAATGTCACCTGTCATCTAATTACGTTTGGCTGTGACGTTTCGTTAGTCCATATTAGCGTCATGGAGGAATTAATCACTTAGCGTCTTTGTGATAGTGGCGACAGTTTCGCTTTCGATGGTTTTGTCCTGTCCTACAGGAACTATGCAATTTTTCGGGATAAAAAGTATCCTAAAGCTCCTTCCGCCTTTTAAACTGTGTCCATACCAAAAATCAAGTCAATCCGTTGCTCCGTTGGTGCGTGAAAGAGTAACAATCCAACAAACCAACAAACTTTTCGGATTTATAATATTAGTAAGGATTTATCAAAAATGGCTCAACAGATTTCGATATATTTTGAATGAGATCAACTTTGAAGTATATTCTTTCCAATACAAAAATAATGATTGAAATCGGACAACTATGTAAAAAGTTAAGAGAGATTTGCGTAAGTAGTGCGTAAGTTAAAAGTAACCTGCTATCAACGCGATTCACAAAATACAGTACACTTGTAATAAAACAATTTCCTCTGCCATAAACACCGCGATAAATGCTATAAATAAGATATATTTAATATCCTTTATCTGGCACTTGAATGACCAATATAGAAGCAATAACGACTACCTACTCACGTATTGAAACTTTTTTCAAGTGGGATTATAAAACGGATGTTTTCTCTGCAGGTTATTATTTTACTTTTAGTTATTTTGGTCTGGTAATGAAATTCAATTTACTTTAGCTGTTGATATTAACAGCTAATCCTTATCTATAAATTTGAAAATAAATCGTGGTTGTTAGTCTCGCTAAAACTCGAGAACTGCTGAACCGATTTGGCTCGTCAGTCGAATTATGGCGGCGCAGCACCGACGCACTCACCACATCTATAAAAAACTGGCGTCACTTGTCTGTTAACGACGTTCTGTCTTTATTTTTAGGGTTCTGTACCCAAAGGGTAAAAACGGGACCCTATTACTAAGACTCCGATGTTCGTCTGTCTGTCTGTCTCCAGGCTGTATCTCATGAACCGTGATAGCTAGACAGCTGAAATTTTCACAGATGATGTATTTCTGCTGCCGCTATAACAACAAATACTAAAAACAGAATAAAATAAATATTTAAGAAGGGCTCCCATACAACAAACGTTATTTTTAGGAGTTTTTTTTTGCTTGCTATTAATAATGGCAAGAGGAATGAGGCTAAGGGGGCTCCACGGTATGGAACCCTTCGTGCGATACTTTGACTCGCACTTGGCCGATTTTTTTATTATTTGGTGTGAGGTTCTTAGATTGAGTTTTTATAAGCTTCTAGTGCCCAAACGTCTGCGAAAATTACATCGACCTAGTCTTCACAGTAAAGCAAAAGCAAGCATTAATTTTACGCCAGTTAAGGAAAGACCTTGGTTATTTGTTGTACCTACTTAGATGCCAATTTTTTGTCAGATTTTGTAATCCTTACTAATATTATAAATCCGAAAAGTTTGTTGGTTTGTTGGTTTGTTACTCTATCACGCGCCAACGGAGCATCGGATTGACTTGATTTTTGGCATGGATATAGTATAAAAGGCGGAAGGAGCTTTAGGATACTTTTTATCCCGAAAAATTTCATAGTTCCTGTAGGACAGGACAAAAACCCTCGAAAGGGAAACTATCGCCACTATCACAAAGACGCTAAGTGATTAATTCCTCCATGACGCTAATATGGACTAACGAAACGTCACAGCCAAACGTAATTAGATGACAGGTGACATTGTCTGCAGACTTTTATAAATCACAAGTAGCGTGGCAAGGCGACAAATTGTTTTTCTACCATTATATCCCCTTGCAGAGGAAATAAAGTATGGATTGAAAATGACAACTGACATTAAAATTGGATAAAATGTTATTTTCCCTCTGCATGCTACATGTTACTATGACGTTTAATACCAGGCCGTCATTTTGTCTGACATTAAAAATATTTTTAAATATTCTATCATTAGAGGTTCAACATGTTTTTTTATTCTACCTTTATGGTACAGAATCATCATACTTTAATATTATCAATCCGAAAAGTTTGTTGGTTTGTTCCTCTTTGACGCAGCAACGGAGCAAAAGATTGACCTGATTTTTGGTATGGATACCTATGGTTTAATAGACAGAAAGTGATAATAGGATACTTTTTATATCTCGAGAAAATTTGTGATTCCCATGGGATAGGACAATAACTGTTTCTCAGCAATAGAGCAACGGATCGACTTGATATTTGGGGTGGGCATAGTTTGGAAGACGGAAAGTGACATAGGATACTTTCCATCCTGAAATAATTGTGGTTCCCGTAGGACTTAACGATAAATTTTTCTCAGCAACGGAGCAACTTGCCTTGGCATATTGCATGAATATAGTTTGAAAGACGAAAAGTGACATAGGCCACTTTTTATCGCAAAAACTTTAACAGTTCCCGTAGGATAGGATAAAAACTAAGTGAGTGGGCTGCGGTAGCAGCCGTCTAAGCGCCAGAAATAACCTGTCATGGCAAGTTTAGGACGTTCCCACATATTTCGCACTCCTTCGCGGCACTCAACAGCACTAGCCCAGACTCGGGCTCCATAACGGAGCTTGCGCTCTCGCCATAGTGACGGAGTGTTTCGGAGCACAAGACACATCGGCATCCACCACTCGGGACTAACCAGTACTGAACGTCAGACAGCATTCCAACGCCCTGGTCCCAGTGCAGTGGGTCAGTCATAGTAGCCCAGCGCCTGCCTCTTCAACTGCAGAGGGCAGTGAGAACGGCAATCGCGATACCGACACCTCTCTTCCTTTGCAGCCCCACTGCGTCTGCCAACACGTTGACGGCCTAGCGGAAGGTAGGGTAGGTGGCGGCACCCACACCACCAGTTCCATATATCCCACCGCGGCCCCTTATCCTCGGCTGTCATATCAGAGTCCAAGAAGCAGCCTTGCTTTATGAAACTAAGAAAGGTTATTCCCAGCAAGTAACTGGAGATAGAGAGACAGAAAAGAAGCCACACCCAGCGCAGCAGGAGGAGCTGGAGTTCATATGCCTGGCAGACGGAGCAGCACTAGAGCAAAATCTTAACCGAGAAATTAACATATTTACAGACGGCAGTAAAATTAAAGGGAAAGTTGGGGCGGCATTATCCATTTGGGATGATGCCGCTGAGATCAGTCCCGCAAGCTGAAATTGGCCGATTGGTGCTCTGTGGAACAGGTCGAGTTATTGGCACTTCTTGAGGCTACCGAAAAAGCAAAAATCTTTTGTGACTCCAGGTCTGCACTGGAAACGGTAGTTGGCGTATCTTCCCTCCATCCCTTAGCAGTAAATTCAAAGCCAACATAAAGTTACTACACGCACAAAATAAAATAGTGAAACTTTATTTAGCGCACGCGGGGATGGAGGGAAATGAGAGAGCGGACCAGCTAGCAAAGGAAGCAGCACTGCACTCGAAGTGCAGACCTATTTACGATAACTGCCCCGTTTCATTCGTCAAGCGAGAAATCCGAAAGGACTCCCTTGACGAGTGGAACCGGCGGTATCAGGATGGACATACAGCGGCGGTAACCAAAACATATTTTCCGGATGCAAGGGCGGCATACAAGATCGTAAAAGAAAGAGCACCAGTGGGAATCATAACTAAAGTGCTGACGGGGCATGGTGAGTTTTCCCAATACTTACATCGATTTAAGTTGAGGGAAAGCCCATCGTGCATCTGTGAATCCACAAAAGAGGAGACTCCACTGCACATAATCTTGGAATGCCCAGTTTATGGAAAGCAGAGATTTGATTTAGAACAAAAAATTGGAATTAATCTAACACGAAAAAACCTTAGAAACAATTTTATCGAATTTTTGCACAAATATTTGTAAAAAAGCAATACTTAATTAGGAACAAGTAGGTATAAACTTTGCTGTACCATTGTAATGTTTATTATAACTGCAAACAGCCAAAAACATTGAAATATAGGTATACTTAGTTTTTATTCATTCGTAATTAAGACACCTGATCATGTCAGGGATATTTCGCGATATAATAAAAAAAAATCCTCGGATGCAGCGTCGCAAGAGCGGCACTGCAGCCCGCCTAAGTTGCGACACTCCTCATAAGGCATGCAACCTACCGGCCATCCTCTCAGCTGCTTTAGTTAAAAGTGGCTGAAACTCGAGTGCCAGCCTCTAAGCTTCCTTGGGGGAAAAGACCCAAAGAAGAGGAAGACTTCGAGCGCCGCCTTTTCAGCTGCCTCAGACCTCCCCCACGACAAGGCGGGAATACACGGGGGGGTTGTATATACACTCCAACCGTAACTTAACCAACAAAAGCATTCCTCTAAAGTATTTTGATATTTGTCAGTTAGGTTAGGTTTCGCAGCCGACATAAACATAAGCCAAAATCAAAATACAACGCGGGCGAAGCCGCGGGTAAAAGCTAGTCATCTAATAAATATGACTAACTGACAACAATTGATTTGGGTTTGGTCGTGAATGAAACTGTGACTTTTAAGAAGTAAAAGTTTCGATTATTTAAATGATTACTCGGGCAAATCGCAGAATTGGGTATAATTGAATTATTGAGAAAATACCTACAATATATTTCTTTGCAAAGTTCAGGGACTTCCAGAGGTCTATACAGGGTGGAGAGCTGACGCTGGCATTAAATGAAATCACATATTTGACCTTCTGCTTCAAAGCCTTCCGGCATATTTTGAATTTAATAAATAAAGCTATTTACTTAGTTTATAAGCCGTTTTGTTCTACTGGTTGTAACGTAGGCCTATCATTCTTGAGGACGTGGATTCAATCCCGGTCCCGTACCAATGAGTTTCTTTGGAACTTATGTACGGAATTTCACACCACTGGCTTTTCGTGAAGGAAAACATCGTGAGGCAACCTACATACGTCCGTAGAAGAAATTCGATGGTGTGTGAATCCAGCAAACCGCATTAGGCCAGCGTGGTGGATATGGCCCAATCGCCCTTCGTGGGTAGGTCTACGTCTTGCAGTGGACTATTGAAAAGGCTGAAACAAAACAGTACTACTCGAGGGTCAACTTAATGTCGGCGTCAGCTCTCCACCCTGTATACTCGTAGTCATTACTATGGACATTTTCCATAATGATGAGTACGAGTTTAAATAAACCATGATGTAGCTCATAGCGTAGTTTGACAAGATGTTCATTAGCGATCATTGAAGTCGAGCAATATTTACACGGTCAGTCTTCGGATGGGTGACCACGGGTGCCATTTACAACTAAGCGCTACCGTGGCTTGGACGACACGCTAAATTGTAGGCTTCGGTTTAACCGTTTAGCCATTAGCCATGAGAGAGGCCTTCAAAACTCTGACACACCCGGGCTATACGAACTCATGTGACTAACTTCAAAATCGCAGCAAAGAACAACGGCTCTTATATGCCAAAAATTCACGTAGTCTCGACAAAATGTATGGAACAGTTGATTTGTTTTGCGATTTTTAGGTTGGTGTTAAGTATAGTAAAAGTCTTTAATACTTTACGACTGCTAATCAAGCTAAAGGAAACCTCTGGTGGTTTTTGTAGAGTGTGACTCTTATGACATTTTAAAGTCACACGGGGTTGATTATTGTTTAGACCGCATTTAGCGTCTTTTATCAAGAACAAGTAGAATAATTATTATTTTTCGCAAAAAATGGCAAAACCGCCTTCCATCGTGTACAAAGTTTGAATATTTCGCTTCGTTTAATTACTGATGATTTTTCGAAAACGGCTCAGCCGATTTCTCTTAAATTTAAATGTGACTACCTCGAGAGTCTGCCTGGACTGCCTCGGTGACTCAGTGGTTAGTGACCCTGACTTCTGGGTCAGAGGCGTGGGTTCGATCCCCACCCAGGGCAAACATTTGTGTGATGAACATAGGTTTGCTCTGTGATGGGTGTTATTTAGGTACTATCTATATATTTAAAATATGTATATGTAATATATCAGTCTCTGGCAGCCATATCACAAGCTTTGCTTAGTTTGGGGTCAGAGACCGTGTGTAAGATGTCCCCTAATATTATTATTATTATATTATTAGTATACTCTTTCGAACTAAAATATATTTTTATTCGGTTCACAATTGGCAAAATTATCGATGAACATACACAAAAAAATACATACAGACGAACATAGAACCTCCCCTGTTTTGAAAGTCGGTTAAAAACGCTGACTTTTAAAATTTCCACAACCGTAATTTTTAGATGTTGAGTGTAAAAACCTCATTTAAATTTTGAAACATTTAAATGAGTTTTTTACACTAACTCAGAATAATACTTACCAAATTGTGGATAACAATAGTCTAAATCTAACCCTTTGTTATTGGTCTTCCAAACTAGTACACATTATGAAAGTGTAAATAATCGTCCAATAAACTTATGTCAAACGAGATAAAGAGCTATGTCGTAAAGCATTGATTGCGATCACGTGTCAAATCGGTAAATTAATTCTCCGATTTTGTATGGCAGTGTGGCGACGATATCGTAGTATCAGTGTTGAAAAGGCTGTAACGTTTGCAAGCAATGCAAGGTCGTTTATGTATTTTAGTTTTCAGTTTTATAATCTCAAGCGTTTCTTCATAATTTCTGTTTTAGAATCTTCTTCTTCTTTTCAGCCATAGGACGTCCACTGCTGAACATAGGCCTCCCCTAACGATCTCCAATAAGACCGGTTGGTAGCGGCTTGCGTCTTGATGAGGCCATCCGTCCACCTTGTGGGTAGACGTCCTACGCTGCGCTTGCCGGTACGTGGTCTCAGTCATCAGTCCTCCGTGATTTGTGCCCTATCCATTGCCACTTTAACTTGCCAATCAGCTGGGCTATATCGGTAACTTTAGTTCTACGTATTTCCTCGATCCTGATTCAATCTTGTATAGAGATTTATGTACTCAGTGATTACTAAACTGGTACAGAGCATTACAAAATATTCGAATTTTGTACAGGATGGAAGGCGGTTTTGCTATTTTTATGCGAAAAATAATTATGTAGTCTTCTCTTTGTTGTCCTATTTTGCTCTGTTCTGTTTATTGTTGTGTCCTTCGATACTTATGAACCGGTTTGACTCAACATATATAATTCGTACGGCCAGAGCAACGCAGGATGGAATCGTCTGCCCGCTTTTTGATTGATATAATCTATACGAATGAATACGTAGGTATCTTCTAAGTTTGCGTGCTTCATCTTCAACCACAGCGATGCTTACCGTCAGGAGTAATGGAGGTCAAGCGCAGACTTATTTGCAGTAAAATCATCAAAAAAATACTTGACATAATTATTAATCTTAAAATTCAAATAGTTTGCTCAAATTAATGTATATATTTTTTACATTAGTGTGGATTTTTCAAAAATCTGTAAAATGTAAATAGGACTACCTCGAGAGTATACCCTTTCGAACTATAGTTCGGCCGTTCAGAGAATGCGTTCCTGACACGTCATCTTGAAAAAATGTTTTTGGCCGATGACCATTTAATGTTTTAAGGTCCATTTAATGAAATTTCATTAAATGGGCCATAAATCGTAAACGGTAAGTTTAACAAAAAAGTTTCGTAGAAACAAAAGATGCGAAATTTTATTTTCTACAATAATGATTTAAATGTTTTTTTGCCCTTAAGTACATAGTTTCCGAGATATCGGCCAAAAACATTTTTTCAAGATGACGTGTCAGGAACGCATTCTCTGAACGGCCGAACTATAAAAAAGATTTTTTCGATTCGGTTCACAATCGGCGAAATTATCAATGAACATACACAAAAAAACATACAGATGAACATAGAACCTCCTCCTTTTTGGAAGTCGGTTAAAAAGAGGAGGTTTTGAACCTCAAAAACTTTCTTTCCTACGTCTATGATTCAGCCTCTCCGTAACACAAACTGAAAAAATTACAATCACTCATGCAAGCGAAATGCATCATCACTTCGATTAATAGTTACAAATCTACCATTTAGACATAGCAAACAAATAGATGTTTAGGTAACACGATTTGACTATTTAAATGGGTCCACAAAAAATCAATTTCTTATCAATTCACTAACTGAAAAGTTCATTGGCTCCAGTTTTTACCGAGGTGGATGCAATCGGATGAACTGTAGCGGTCACTCGTCAGTCGTCACACGAGCCGCTGGCGTCATAACAGCCTTGGAGGCTTCGGCAGACGGGCGGGGAGAACGTCGCGTTACAAACGCTAGAAAATAAGTAGCAAGTCTTCCATCCATGAAGCCATGGTGGTTTAGTGGTAATGACACTCGTCTTACATCGTGACTAATCGTGAGGTCATGGTTTCAAACCCCGGTTCCGTACCAATCAATCCCTTGGAATGTATGTACGGAATTTCACACTAATGGCTTTTCGGTGAAGAAAAACATCGTGAGGCAACCTGCATTCGTCCGTAGAAGAAATTCGATGGCACATGTGAATCCACCAACCCGCACTGGGCCAGCGTGGTGGATATGGCCCAATCACCTCTCGTGGGTAGGCCTCCGTCCTGCAGTGGACTATTAGAAAGGCTGGTACAGATACAGATCTTCCATCCAAAGTAGGCAGATTCTAATTTGAAGTAGAGGCGATAAGTCCTGCACTGACGTCTACCCGAGTCAGGCCAGCTCCTTAAAGTAACGGAGCGTGGCTCTGGGCCGCTCGCTGGCATAACTACTCCAGTAGCTTAAATGGTGAATGAGATGATGGCGATTTAGATGACAAAGCTGATGACAGTGCAGATGCATCATGCAATCCGTTAGCTAAGTAGGCAGATATTTTCTACGTAAGCATGCGACGTCTTAGACTGCGGGGTGACCTCTTTAGCATTGCAAACTGTCTACCCAATACTCAATAATTATTTGCAACATACATATCATTTACACGCAGTTTTTATGCATATTACCTTAAAAGCGTACGGCAATTTTCATTGCATGTTACAGCTTAAAAAGCATTGATAAAGAGGTTGGCATGACAAATATAAAAGTACTTAGCATCACAACAAGTACATTTGAATAATATGTGAAAAGTAGGTGAATGAATGAATTAATATATAATAAAATTTCCTCACTTTAGGAGAAGACCAAATTAGTTTAATGAACTAACTTATCTTAATAAAGGTGCCTACGAGTATACAATTTTTAAATAATTTTACTACTTTATTGTAGATACTTTTCTTTCTATATTTTTTTTCAATGAGACTTGAACACTGTACTGTACCCGCTTTTTTGATAATCCACTGAAAGACGTAGGCCTACCCACGAAGGGTGAATACTAAAATTGAGACTTTAAATGCACTTAAACAGGAAATACTTCGGTAACGTAGTGCTTACCGAAGATATATATTTACTACTAGCGATTAAAAAAACCGCATCAAAATACGTTGAGTAGTTTTAAAGATATAAGCATACATAAGGACAGACAGACAGGGAGGCGACTTTGTTTTATACTATGTAGTGATATTTAGATAATCCTTATGAAAATGTGAATTTGATTAAATGTGTATTTAAACGCTCGTCTGCCACACTGCGAACTGAAAATTGAAGATTTCACGCCACTGTCTCTGACACGACAGGTAGCTGTGGATGAGTCTTTTGATTAAATTATTTTATAGATTGTGATTAAAAACCAAAACTAAATCTTTCATTTTTCTGTCGTTAGAAAAGATAAAGATATTCTATAATGCTCTAAACTATGTACAATAAGATGTTTAATGTTACATTTTATTCCAATGCAAAATATTCTTTTGAAGCCTTTCTTTGATACCTATAATTATGTATGTAGCCTTTCTCTGATATAAATATTAAAAATATTTGTAGGATTACCTACGTTAGAAACAACAATTTTTATGCAAAAAACGTGCCCCGAGTTTTCGTGAAACGCTTAACTTATTAAAATTACGACCAGTAAGTAGGTGCGTACATACTAATTCATTTTAAATTACGAGTATCTGTAAATATTACAGAATTCGACAAAAAAAGTATTGCTCACTTTTATTCAATAAAATCGGATAGTACGTGAAAATAATGTGATAGTACATTTTTTAAGGATTAATAATTTATCGCAGGAAAAAGAAAAAATATATTTAAGAACAAAGAACTTTCGCTTGGTATATTATTGCTCGCGATTTGTTTTTAAATTAACGGAGCATCATTAATTCACAGTAATTACTAAATTAGCCAGTGCCCCTAAATACTCGTAGTACAAGTTTTATTTACTTATAAAAAACTTTAGTGGTAAAACGTTGAAAATATCGGATGTCGAATCCATACTATTCTTTCGCGCCGCCGTCGATCGCCACCGCAAAGAATAGTTTACCAAACAATATAAATAATAGTAGTTTAAACTATCGCAGACAGTTTGATTCGCGCAACCGCGGTGTGGCCACCTCCGACTGGTTACTTAAATGTCTTAGAAATGTTTACAAAACTACTAACTCTAAGTGCTCTATTCGTTTCCGCCTGTTGTCTAAGCATTGGGACTGTGAGTGAACAAAATGTGACTAAACGTGAGGCAAACGCTGAAGACCTTTTCCCGGATTGGGTACCTTTCAAAAACAAACATGGCGATGAGCTCGGAGAATTCGTACAGGTAAAGAAAAACAAAGTTAAGAAAAGATTAGCGCCACCTATAAATTTCTTATTGCGGGCTGTGGCTGAACCTGAAGGAGAGGATTACTATGATAAAGGCGCCGGAGGAGAAAACGACGCTGAGGACTACTTTGAAAAGAAAGATTGGTCGGATGTACATAGGCCAGCAGAAGCAGTTGATAAAAAGGCTGTTGTTGTTAACCATACCGATATTTCTGACATTGATGGGGTTGTCAATATAATAAAGCAAGCACCTCTTAGCCCTGTATTAGAATTTATATATGATAATACTCCTGCAAAAACAAAGAAACAATCTGTGTCAGAGCCAAGTCCAGAGCCAGAGATTGATCAGATCAATGTACAAAGTAGTTCTACGACAGAAGCTCCGGCGATTCTTGCCACAACTACTCCTGAACCAAACTCTGAAGAACCAAAAGAGAAAAAAGAATATTCAAATAACGAAGAAGAAACTGAAGAGTATGACGAAGAACCAAAACAAAAATCAAATAAATCACCGGAAGAAGACAAAGAAAGTGAAGCGAGAAAGGCTAAAATTCTAAGCAGCGTAGATGAACTTAAGCAACGTCACGCAGAAGAACAAAAAGAATTAACAGAGAGAATTAAAGGAGAAGAAATTTTTAACGATGAATTTGAAAAAGATAAATCTTCTGATGAGACTCCGGATAGATTTTTAGAGTCATCATCAGAATCTGAAGAATCTACCGAGCGGCCTGAAAGATACAGAAAATCAAGACACAGAAAACCAACGACGAAACCTGATTACGATGAATATGAAGAAGTAAATAAAGCCGGAGAAGACAAATACAAAATTAACGTTTTAAAAAGCGAACCAGAACCGACTACGACCGAATCCACTAAACGAAGAAGACCTACTACTAGACAAGGACGCAGAAAAGATGTTCATTTAGAAAGCGGAAAGATATCTGTATTTAAGAACCCACAGTTATTTGTGATGTACGATGACTCTGAAGAACCTACTGTCGCTCCTGTTAAACCAAACACTCTCTATAGAGGACCTATGAAATTTTCTTCCAAATATACAACAATCACACCAGTTAGCAGCGACGAAAGAATTTCGCTGGTACCCGCTGATTCTAAAGAAGGAGAGCCTACGTTGTTCTTCCCAAAACCGAGGAAGAATAAAAGGAAGAAGGCAAAGGCTACCACGCCTGCGACTGACTCTACCGTAGCCGAGACCGTTACGGATAATTATAAGCAAACTACAGCGTATGACGTCACGGCTCCAGATTTGCAGGCAAATTCGACAGAAAATTTGAGTAATGGAAGTCTAGAAGTGACGTTGAGTAATGGAAGTCCAGAAGTGACGTTAACGACTGGAGCTGAAGTAGCCGATGCTGACACCACTGGTACTGACACGGTGTCGGTTCAAACAGACGCGGTGACGGACGCCGTTCCAGCGCCTTCAGACCACAAGAAAGAACACAAAAAGGACGAAGACTATCACAAGGAGAAGGGTAAGTTTTTCATTCAGTTTTAAATAAATCAGTAAATTATTTAAAAAATCGGGAATAACTACTATTAAAAAATCGGACAAGTGCGAGTCAGGCTCGCCTATCGAAAAATCCGTACCGATCCCAAAAAAATGCACGAAACCGGGAACTAAGTTGTTTTACCTTAGAGCGAAGCTAGTAATCGATAAAAGGAAATCATTGTTTTTTTTGTCATAATTCTAAAATCACATTATTCAACATCACAAATCAATCCCTGCTTTTTGTCCAGGGTCAACGAATTTTTTGTATAAAACAGCTATTTTTTTGTGACTTTAGTTGGTTCTATAATAGAAGTTGTTCATAATGATGAGCATATGCCTACAGCTCTAATAGTCTCTACACTTTGCTAGGCAACATCCTGTATTTACCCACCTCTGCAAATATAGCAACGATGCAAAACAGCGGCGTGTATGTGTGATGGCGGCTTTCAAATATTAAATAGGCTGAATCAAGGTTTCCCAAACTATGGATCGCGAGCCACCAACGGGTCCATAATATTGCTATTAACAGTAACTCTTTTAAAAGTACCTAACTCTTTTTAAACAATGTAATTAAAAGTATCAATTTTAGAAAAAATTAAAAGTAAAAAAACTGAAAATATTTTATTTAACACAAACATAGGAAAAAATTACACACATGCTACGTAATATAATAAAAACAATATTACTTATGTTTATGACAGTTATATACAAACGTAGTACCGTGATTTCCGCACTAGGCTAGGCCTGTGTCGCGGAAATCTAATACGAATTTTCCATGTGATTTGGAACCTATATATGTTGACATTTTTCCTTTGCGTTTAAATTTCTGAATAATAAATTCTAAATAATGAACAATAAATGTTAAATAACTCTTTCGATATCGTTGTATAATTAAGTTAAAAATGATTGTATCAAAACATTGTTTTGTTATGTGAAAAGTCCTTTGTTCATATTGTTAATTGTTACATTTCCTATAGGTGGCCCCGAGTGTGTAAACTTGTATTGGATGGATTGTAGCCCAAACCACTTTGGGAACCACTGGGTTAAATAAAATTATCCATTAATATTAATTGTTTCACAGCTACTAGCTTGATAATGCGTATTAACTCTAATCGAATTATAACTAAGGAATTCAACATGGATTCCACAGTGACCCAACTATAAGCATCTAATTTTAGTTAAATTTTCGACCGTCTTTCAAAAAAGTAGGTGTAACTTTATTTTTTACCTGTGTGTGTTTCTAATTAACAGACTAACCCCAAAATTTCAAAAAGGTTAGTAAGAAAAGAAAAGTTTGTTTCATTATTGTTAAAGCACCGAATTGGAGTCTCTAAATAACGCCAACAACTTCTTTTCATCCGTTGGGGACGACCTTGCAAAAAATATTTTGACTAAATTGAATAAAACTGAAGAACAAGTAACCAATTCCATTTCTCTTGAAACCTCGCCTCTAAATTCTTTTTTTATGACGCCAACTGATACATTCGAAATTGCCAAAATTATATCGAGCTTAAAATCATCATCGGCACCTGGCTACGATCAAATTAATAACAATGTGCTAAAACGAGCAAGTCATGTTCTAGCATCACCCATCGCTCATGTATGCAACCTGAGTCTGCTCCAAGGCTCTGTACCAAAATGCTTTAAAATTGCAGATATCTGCCCTATCCATAAATCTGGCTCTAAGTCAATGGTTTCTAACTACCGCCCTATTTCACTTTTACCTTCTCTTTCGAAGATTCTGGAAAAGGTGGTTAACCGACGACTCCTAAGCTTCTTCGAGAAACACGGGATCCTGTCTCCTAATCAATTTGGATTTAGGAACAATAAATCCACAGAAGATGCAGTAGTAGCCCTCGTAAATCAGGTCACAGCCACTCTTGATTCTAAAAAAAAGTGCATAGGAGTGTTCCTTGATATGGCCAAGGCATTTGACACTGTGTCTTGGCCAATGCTGTTGAGGAAACTCGAGTTCCTTGGAGTTCGAGGAGCTGCATTGGAGTGGTTCAAATCGTACCTAAGTGACAGACGGCAACGGGTTCGTGTCTCTAACCAATACAGCGACTTCACTTATGTAAATCGCGGCGTCCCTCAAGGCAGCGTGCTCGGCCCAACCCTTTTTCTGGCCTATATTAATGACCTTTGCCAGCTGCAACTGCCTAATGCAAATATTTTCACATTTGCAGACGACACCGCACTGATCTTTCATGGTAAAAATTGGGACGAAGTCATTGACGTGGCACAGAGGGGGTTAGCGCAAGTAGCGAGCTGGTTACAGAACAATTCACTGACGTTAAATACTAGTAAAACGAAATACATGGCGTTTCGGATCTCAAATAGGACTCAACCCAAACCTTTTTCATTGAAACTTCATTACTGTAGCTCACATTGCAACCCAAACTGCGATTGCCCAGTACTTGAGTGTGTAGATCACATCAAATACCTTGGTGTACTAATTGATCATAAGCTCACTTTTGATAATCACATCACCGCTTTACGTAGTAGACTTCGCAAAATGATACACATATTTAAAAGATTAGGTACCGTTGCTGACCCTAAAACTTTAAGAGTAGTGTACCTGTCTTTGTGTCAATCGTTAATCAATTACTGCATCGTCTGCTGGGGATCAGCCGCCGAAGTGCGCATGATTAAAATTGAAAGAGCACAGAGAGCTCTTCTGAAGGTTTCTTATAAAAAACCTTTTAGGTACTCATCTGAAAAGCTGTACGAAGACACTAACTATCTGCCTGTGCGACAGCTGTACATTTTAGCCGTAGCTCTACGTTTCCACAAATCAGCGATTGACACAATGTCACATAGCAGAAGCAAGTCAGATCGCCGCAATTCTTGGCCAATACCCCGCACTAGAACCACCCATGCTCAAAATTCGTATCAATTCAAAGGCCCCTTTATCTATCAGTTTCTCGAAAACAAACTCCATATTTTAGAAACGTCGCGTTTCGTTTGCAAGAAAAAGTTAACAGCATGGCTATCTACTCTGACTTACGGAGAAACACTCAATATACTACAAGTAAAAAAATAACATTTAGGGGCCTGCTTTTTCGGTACTATTGGACAAGACGTTCACTATCTCTTATCCATATTTCATTCGAGCATCTTAATAGTCACATAAACACAAAATGTGGATTGTTCAACAATATTGATTGCACTGGCAATCACCAAGTGATTTGTGATAAAATCAGGACAGTGACTGTCTCCTTCATTTATTGTCCGGATACCAGGCCCCTCCTCTTCAAATGTCACACCAACATTAGGTTTTAACTTCACTAACCTGACTTCATATATTGGCCCTTCTTATCAAAGCAACCAGAGCTTTATATATTATATACCTATGTTATACATTTACCTATTTATCATCTTCAATATCTACCACTAACAAATTTTGTTAAATAAAACTATTCATTTACGTTTATAAACGAATACTAGCACAATATTTATTATTTTATTTTTATATCTTTTTTACCATTTTTTAGAAGCTATACCTCTGTACCTTTTCTATTCTGTTACATCTTCGCCGCGTACAACGCGCCGAACGTATTGAAGTGACGTTATTCATACTGTCTAACACCCGTAGTATTATTATATATTCTTTGCTAACACCAATCCTGCACTCACGCGCAGGTAACACACATGCAGCTCAGTTGCATCGATGAATAACACGCACACCTCGAGCCAGGCTAATGTTACCCACACAACTCCATCGTTTGTAGTGGTGATCTACCTTATCGCACGCACACGCACGCCATTTATTTTACTTAAATGCATTCGCAGTTGCTCCCGTAATAGTAGGCATCGCTTCATAACTCACTATTGTCCTTAACTGGTATGTTTGTAATAAGTACCTTATGATAGATTAACATAAATATTTTAGGATTAACTTAGATATCATAGGTAGTTTTAGTTTAAATTTAGTGGACTTTTCATTAACCGTTTATTTCAACTAGTTTCTTAAGTTCGTTTCTTGAAATATCTTGCATATTTTTTTTAATAAAACTACTATTAGTGGAAGAGCCTGGAGCCCACGACACAGGCTACCCTAGTGTGGGCCCCAGTGTACACCGATTGTTTAAATATTACCTAATTTAAGTTTCAGTAAACTGTATTATGTTTTAATTGGTGTAAGTTTTTTAGTACTAAGGTTTTTTGAATAAATATTTTTATTATTTTATTTATTATTTATTATTATAATAACAAATTTCATATTTATAGCACCTTAATAAGTGGTAATAATTAATATTCAAAATTATCATAATTAAATCAATTATTGACTACAAAATGCAGTAAGTCAAAATAATTACAATTTAAATAGGAGACAAAATAAAATGCGAAAATTATAAAAAATTAATTTAAAAGTTTTTGATTAATTATAGAATTTAAAATCTGTCTATTAAAAAAAACCGCATCCGTTGCGTAGTTTTTAAGATATAAGCATATCTACATAGGGACAGACAGACATGGAAGCGACTCTATTTTATACTATGTATAGTGAAACGACTTATCCAATTATCCATAATATTAACTGCAGACAAAGTCGGCTAATGTGAAAATTATTAAGATATGTTTTTAAAACTACTATTCAAGGAGGGGTTCTGACCAGCAGTGGGACACTTCAGGCTAACAACAGCAAAAAATATTACCAGTGTTACGCATTGCCCTTATTTTTCATTCTTATTCACCTTTTCTTAACACTTTCAACCCAATTTACATCCTACAAATTGTGTAAGACACATTTCACCTATCAAAGGTGCCAAAATATCGCTGGACCCTAACAGAACCGAACTCATTTTACTGATGTCTTCTGCTGATTCTATATCATTTAAACATTACAAACCGTACTACTAAGAAATAGAGTTCCATATCACCAGGGAGGGTTTTCCCGAGTGTATTATTAATTTGGTTTCTTTTGAAAAGTACCCTAATTTTGTAGACAGCGTTTAAGGGCGTGGGTCAGTCGGAGTACAATATTTTTGTAGTTATTTCGATTTTTTGTGGCAAATATTAGCGATATTGACAGTCTTTGATGCCCGTTACGTGTGAGGTTAAGGGTAAATATTTATTTATTTTTGCGTGGTTTCTTTGAAATCGTTAGGGAAACAATGCTTATAAAAATGAGTAGGTTAGTAGGTATAGTAGGAGTAGGTTATGAGGTGAGAAGAGAAATGGTATTTTAAAATATTATGGCAAAACCGCCTTCCATCGTGTACAAAATTCGAATATTTCGCTCGAATAGCTTACATTATTTTTAGTTTTTTTCAAAAACGGTTCATCTGATTTCTGTAAAATTTAATTGGGACCACCTAGGGAGTATACCCTTTCGAACTAAAAAATAACTTTTCGATTCCGTTCACAATTGGCGCAATTATCGATGAACATACACAAAAAAAAACATACAGACGAACATAGAACCTCCTCCTTTTTGGAAGTCGGTTAAAAAGAAAAATGGCTGTGTAAAAAAGCTTTATGAGCACCTTTGTACCAGGAAGATGAGGTGTTGGCTATTTGATTTTCTTACGTATATTTAACTTACTATCACTAGGTACTATTCTCCGAACAGTCTATTTAACTGAATCATCATAAGCCTAATTCATCCTATTCATCATAAGTTACAGCAACATTACAGTTTAAACTAAGTTGCTGCCCTTATCAAACATGTGAAATAAATGAGACACAAACATAAAAATAATCGGCCAAGTACGAGTCGGACTCGCGCACGAAGGGTCCCCTACTGTATGGAAGCCCTAAATATTTATTTTAGTTTGATTTAAGTAATTATTAATAATTGATATGAATATATAACGAAATATTCTGTAATATTTCAAGCTTCTACCTGTTATCATTATTAATATCGAGCGAAAAACGGCTAAAAATTCAGGTTTGTTGTATAGGAGCCCCCTTAAATATAAAATTCTGTTTTTAGTATTTGTTGTTATAGTTGCAACAGAAATACATCATCTGTAGACATTTCAGCTTTCTGCTCGTAGCTATAAAGGTTCATGAGATACGACCTGGTGACAGACAGACAGACTGACGGGCGGACAGCGGAGTCTTAGTAATAGGGTCCCGTTTTTACCCTTTGGGTACCCTAAAAGTTACATAAAAATATGAATAGGAAACAATAACATTGACCAACAAAATTGATATCATCGCTTTTCACATATTTTCAGCGCCACTTCTGTGAAATTTGCCAAACTACATCCAAAAATATCAATCTTTGGCGATTTTATTCAATATGTGTTGTTATATCGAAATCGGCTGATAAATAGCGCAACAGCAATTTTCCTTGCTTTTTGAGAGAAATATTATTATGTCCACTTTGTGGGATCCTACGCTGCATTTGCCGATACTTAAGAACTTTTCAACCCTATCAGTCCATCTATTGATATTTCAAATAGCTAATTCGCTGCGCGGTCGATAAGTAACTTTTCATACCACCTGCTCGAAAATGACCCATTATATGTCATAGAATCTCAACTTAAAGCGAGTCATTAATATCTTAACACAATCTCGAGGGCTATGGCAGGTCAATAATGTTGTATGAAACTCCCTAGGGGTTAAAGTGATTTAAATTTGGAACGTCTAATTCGTATGAAAATCTCACAACTTAAAACATTTAAGGACATCGTAAAGAGTTTTCATTTTGCAAAATCAAATATAACCTCTTTACATTGTACGGCAACTGGCATTCTACTTGACTTCACAGAATAAAACCTCTTTGGTGCCCGTATCAGTTCGATTTTACAGAACACAAACTTTTTGCAATGCCCGTTTAGGCTATGATGATCGAGCTGGCCATAGTCTTATTTTTTTTCATGTAGTATTTTCATTCTCTTTTTTATTATAAATTGTGTGCGCTTCTATGAAAATTAGTAGGTAGTTATGTACTTGCAGCGTACACAACCGCCTCTAGTACTCTAGGTTATATGTTCCCACGTAATTTAATACTATAGATAAGCGGTCGGTTCCCAGTAACAAAACCGAGCAGTGGTCTTATCAGTAGAGCTGACTCTGACGTCTGCGAATAAGACCACCTAGATGCCTAAGTTAGCTTGTAAGATATCTCAATGTATTTTGATTCATTAAATATAGTGCCTTTGCATCGGCAACACGTTTGTTTAATTTCTAGTTTTTAAAAACATCCTCACGCGCTCCAGGAAGTTAACTGGCGCAGCCGGTAGGATAGTCGGCTGCTGTCAGCGCGAAAAGTTTGCTCTTAAATTCGGTGAATTTCCCCCGCGCTGTGCAGCATTAAGTAAACGGTGTTAATACTGAATTCAGTGATATCCGTTCCGGCTATCCTCACGAACCAAAAAAATAAGTTTTCTACGGGCGCAGAAGATGCAGGTCGGTTGGTGAGTAAGCCTTTTTCGCCATCCTTGACCTTCCACCCCATCTTCCTCGAATTTTGTAAATTTAGACCTTGGTTATCGGTCAGATTTGCTTGTGTTAATTGTAATTTTGGAAAATTTGGTCTTAAATTGATTAAATTGTGTTAATTAAGAATATTTAATATTAAGTAATAGGATTGGTATTAACTCTACCCAGACTTTAATTTAGGAGTGAATAATTTTAGTATAGTTGTGTTAAATTAAAATTAATTAAAATGGCGCAAGAACATAGAGTTGGCGCTCTTGCGCAAACGGAAATTCCAAAGGAAATGCTAGGGTTAATTCCTGTCTTCAATGGGGAAACTAAATTACTAAATTTGTTCATGAGAAAGTGTGAATATGTCCTCCGACAACTACAGGGCACGCCCACACGAAACGAATTTCTTATGCAATGCATCACGAGCAAGTTAACCGGAAAGGCCGCCGCCGTTATTAGTGAGCGAAGCGACTTCACTACTTACAACGAGTTAAAAGAGGTCCTAGTGCAACATTTTGGTGACCCTCGGAGTGAGGAGTGCGTTGCTATAGAGTTAGAAACCCTAAAAATGAAAAATCACGAATCATATTTAGACTTCTGCAGCAGAATACAAGATGTTAAGGCCATCCTAATATCCAAAGTTTTTCAGTCAAATTCAGAAGAAATGAGAGTCGCGAAGAAGATCATCTATGATCATACCGCCCTAAACGTCTTCCTTTATAATTTGCCCGAGCAAATGGTTCGGTTGGTTAGGTTGAAAAACCCAACCTCACTGGAAGACGCTCTAAAAATTGTACTGGAAGAAGTAAACTTCCAGGAACAATATAACATGAAGTCAAAATTGCTTAGATCCCAGTTTTCGATGCCTAGTAGCCAGAATACTATGAGACCCGCGATTCCCGCGCCTCAATTCCAGTTCGGCATACCTGGGAACCAAAATTTAAATCGACCACCGGTTCCAAGGTTCGGACAGCCTCAATTTGGCTACCGCCCGCAGCTAGGCTCCGCGCCTCAATTTGGCTACCGCCCTCAGCTAGGCTCCGCGCCTCAGTTCGGTTATCGCCCGCAATTAGGCCAACAATCAACACCGCAGCAAGGGTTCAGACCCCAGTTAGGGACGACCCCTCAGCTAGGTTATAGGCCACCCCAATTCGGGTACAAACCGCCCCAATTCGGGTACAAGCCACCCCAATTCGGATATAAGCCACCTCAATTTGGCTACAAGCCACCCTATCAACCACCTCAACAAATTAACCCGCCGCACTTGCAATCTGGCGACGTATCCATGAGGACCGCCCGTCCCACTGGATTCAAGCTCAACGAGATAACCGGTCACGACGACGAACAAAATTATTACCATGACGATGCTTATCCCTACGACCACGAAAACGACATGTACGGACAATATGAATGTGACCCTACAAACGCCTTTGAATACGACGTATACAACAACGACTTGACATACGAGACCCCACTGACAGATTCAGCTCAGGAACAGCTGGCTGAAAATTTTACAGCACAGGCCTCCATAGAGGACAAGAAGTGATAGAGCTAAACTGTGACCCCACACTAAAACTACCCCACATTTACATCCCTGAAATAGACGCGAAATTAATGATAGATACGGGTAGTACTAGATCATTTTTGAAACCCCAGAAAGCATACGAATTCTTCTACGAAAGCGTTAGGAACGAACCTTTCGAGGTAGTTAGTACGCACGCATCTAGCAGGCATAGCGAAGTAGTTGAAATTCCGCTTCTGCCTACATTCCGAACAGACGACAGCCACAAGTTTTACTTGTATAACGTTGACTCAAGATATGACGGACTGATAGGAAATGACTTACTAAGACAACTTGGTGCCATAATAGACTTAAAGCATTCCGTGCTTAGAACAAAAACGACCCATATTCCAATTATCAATACAAATTTGGACTATGAAATAGAGTTGCAACCCCGTTCGGAACAACGTGTCAGAATACCAATAGACCAACACTCCGGTGAGGCTATATTAGACTACCGAAATTTTGGTCCTGGTGTACGAATGCCCAGTGCCCTAGTAAACTGCATTAACGGATACGCAACCACCGTAATACAAAACACATCAGAGGAAATAGTGACTCTTACAGTAAAACGACCCTTACAAGTGACGAAATATGAGACCACCAAATGCGACCTCAATGCGACTAATGTGACTACTACAGACCCGCAAACAGACAGAATACTGACTGAAAATTTAGACAAGTTAAAACTAGAACACACTAACCCCGAAGAACATGAGAAAATTTATAGGCTTTGCAATGAGTACAAAGACATCTTTCATTGCGACGAATTGCCCCTGACCTTTTCCAACGCAGTAAAACATAAGATTAGGACAAAGAATGAAGACCCAATTTATGTAAAACCCTACAGGCAGGCACCCGCTCAAGCTCAAGAAATAAATCATCAAGTAAATAAAATGCTACAGGACAACATAGTCCAGGAGTCACACTCCCCCTGGAACGCCCCAGTGCATTTAGTGCCGAAAAAGAGGGACGCGTCCGGGGAACAAAAATGGCGACTAGTAATCGACTTTAGGCGCCTAAATGAGATAACAATAGACGACAAATATCCATTACCGAACATCAGCGATCTTTTTGACAAATTGGGTAAAAGCACGTACTTTAGTACGATAGATTTAGCTAGTGGATTCCACCAGGTCGAGGTAGAAGAGCGAGATAGACAGAAAACAGCTTTCAGTACGCAAAACGGCCATTTTGAGTTTTTAAGAATGCCGTTCGGGCTGAAAACAGCCCCCGCGACCTTCCAGCGTACAATGGACCATATCCTTCGAGGACTGCAAGGACTACACTGTATGGTGTACCTTGATGACGTAATCATCTTTTCGTCTAGCCTAGAAGAGCATATCCAAAAACTAAGACTAGTTTTTGACCGACTTAGGGAAACCAATTTAAAGGTACAGTTAGGGAAGTCTGAATTTCTGCGCAGGGAAGTGCTATACCTGGGACACATCATCACCAAGGATGGCCTAAAACCAAATGACGACAAAATTAAAGCTGTAATGAACTTTCCAATCCCACGGACTACGACGGAAATCAAAAGTTTCCTCGGACTTGTAGGCTACTACAGACGCTTCATCCCCAACTTTGCGAAAATTACCCAACCACTGACTTCGTGCTTAAAAAAACGCAACAAGGTTATAGTAGACCAAAATTACATCGACGCGTTTAATAAATGCAAAGAACTCTTGACACATGCACCACTCTTACAGTACCCCGACTATGACAAACCTTTCATCTTAACAACAGATGCTTCGAACGTAGCCCTGGGGGCAGTTCTCTCCCAAGGACAAGTAGGCAGTGATAAACCTGTCGCGTACGCGAGCCGTACCTTAAGCGACACAGAATCTCGTTACAGCACCATAGAGCGAGAGTTGCTCGCTATTATCTGGGCAACAAAACATTTTCGCCCCTACCTGTATGGACGGAAATTCTTCATCTATACAGACCATCGACCCTTAGCTTGGTTAAACTCCCTGAAAGACCCCAATAGTAAATTGACACGATGGAGGTTACGCCTCCAGGACTTTGACTTTGAAATAATTTAAAAAAAGGGAAAACAAAACACTAACGCTGACGCCCTAAGCAGAGTTAAAGTTAACGCCTTGACCGACGATGACTCAATGGTAGTGAACATAGGTGACCAAGAACCTAAACCACAGACGAGTAGGCAGACACGACAAAATCCGACAACCGTGGAATTATCTGAAGAAAGTGACGCGATTTCCATTGTGACCCTCTCAGACTCTGACGAATCCACCATATCGCTACCCGAGCTAGAGATAGAGAGGCCGGTTATTCCGTCCCCATCAGCAAGTAGTAGGACGCTCACAGTGCACTCTGCTGAAGATATGGACTCCACCGGGATACCAATCCTTCACGAGGCCATTGATACCAAACCCAATCAAATCCTGGTATACTCATGGCTAAAAAACGAACTTCATGTCAAAGACATTTCCATAGGGAAACACAAAATTTTGGAAGTTTTCTTGCCCATTAACAACCCCGAATTAATCAAAAACTTTCTGAAGGAATACGCTAAACCAAAAGCAAAACTCTTCATCTATTTCGAGAACGCAGAACACCGCAAACAATTTAGTACAACCGTTATAGAAATCTTTAGAAAAGGGACAATAAATCTAGTCGAGTGTACAGAGCGAGTAGTTTACGTAGACGACGAGAATGAACAGAAGGCAATAATAATAAAATATCATGAAGGAAAGACCTGTCACCGTGGTATTAAAGAAACGTTAGTTAGGCTTCGTAGGACTTACTACTGGGACAAAATGCAGGAAACAGTTTCAGCCGTGATAAATAATTGTGACGCATGTAGAAAGACCAAATATGATCGAAAACCGATAAAACCTGTATTGCAGCTTACTCAGACCCAAGATGCACCCTTTCAGGAAATTTTCATCGACCTTTTCAGCATCGAAGGAAAGTATTACCTCACCCTCGTAGATGCATTCAGTAAGCTAGGCCAAGCATTCGAAATCCCAAACAAATCCACACCCGAAGTTGTAAGAGCCCTAATGAAATACTTTTCATTCTACGGGATACCAAAGAAAATCAGTTCAGACCCCGGTACGGAGTTCAACAACGAGCTCATGAAAGAATTCCTCAGCCTACACAAAATACAGAGACACATAGGGACTGTCAACAACCCCAACTCCATGGGACTTGTAGAACGGTTCCACTCGACCTTAATAGAAATTTATAGGTTGGCTAAGTACGAACAGAAATGCACAGACGCCGCGTCTGTCATGACTTATTCCATCATGGCTTACAACCACACCATACATACTGCAACGGGCCTAACGCCCTTCGAAGTTGTCTTTGGGCATACCGACACAGACAACCCGTTTAACTTAGAAGTTGAAAAAACTTATACACAGCAGTTAGTAAAAGACCACAGTAAACGAACAAAACACCTGTACACACACATATCAGAAAAACTTAAGGCGGACAAGGAAAAGGTTAGGTCGAAACGAGGTGGGGAAACCGACGTGGAACTCCCAGAAGTAGTGTTCGTAAAGGACATAAATAAGAGGAAAAGTAAAGAAAAACCCCGTTATAAGAAGGCCAAAGTAATAGGCCCTGTTGAGAAAAACGTTGTCCCTGTCAAGGTAGAAACCGAAAGGAAAAATAGTAAAGCACCCATTAAAAATATAAAACGACCTCCACAGGTGGTGCAGCGCGATGCTAGCAACAGCAGCAGTCGCCCTTCATCTGCAAAATCTTGATGGAAATCCGGGACTTCTGCCAGTAAAGAAAGGCCAAGCTCACATGCAAACCGACAGTTGGACAATTCTAAAAACTATTAAGTTAGACAATATTTGGACCGATCTCAACTTAGTCATTTCAAAATTAGCAGAATTTCAGCAATTAATTTCATCTAATAAAACATTTCCGCACGAATTCATAGGAATGTTTATGCACGCAGAATATATGCGCGACATAACCATAGACAAGTATCACCAACTAATTCCTCAACGATTCAAGCGTGGGATACTTAACCCATTAGGATCCATTATTAAGATTGTAACAGGCAACCTAGACCACGAGGACGCCCTTAAATATGATCGGTTGACCTCAGAATCGAGTCATAACCAAGTTATTTTGTCAAAGAAAATCACGATTGTTACTAAAATGCTAGACAGCCTAGTAAACGCCACAGAGTTAATTCAGCAAAACTCACTAACGATGGATTCCCGTCTAAGAAGGGTTGAAACTACCCTTAAAGAGACTGTAATCCGAGAAAATAATTTAAGTATTTCATCTTACGCGTTAGGACTATATAATCTATTCATAAGTAGTTTTAGGACTATATTCATTAGATTAAGTGAAATCGAAACCGCTCTAGCTCTAAGCAAGAGCTCCATACTACACCAGTCTATAATTAATTCCACCGAACTGCTATACCATTTGAACTTGATAGCAGAATCTAGAAACCTGGTATATGTACCCAATGAATTTAATTTAATTAAAATTGAGGAAACTATTGATGTTAAATCTTTTATCAAAAAGGACCAAATTACCTTTATATTGGAAATCCCTCTGACCGATAATGTTACGTATAACTATTTTAAATTGTACACATTACCCATCCTCCTCAAACCTGAAAACCTAACCGTTGCCATATTTCCTAAATACCCATTCCTATTGGCGAAAGGGCTGAAGTATCAGCCGATCGTAAAGCCGTGCCGCTCACTCGCTGCTGGAGACGAGTTTCTCTGCGACGATGACAACCGCGCCCCATACAGCGGACCCTCATGCGAGGAAAAACTAATGAGGTACGAGGACGTCACTGGCATCTGCAAGCAACACCCCATTCACGTCGAGGACGTGAAGCTGCAGAAAATAGATAAAAACAACTGGATACTATACACCAGATCGGAAACAACCCTCACAGAGACCTGCGGCGAAGAGGCTTCGAAGCAGCAGATATGCGGAACACACGTTGTGACCCTGAACAGACCCTGTGATGTCACTGTCAACGGGACGACCATCCGGTACCACCGTCTTTACACCGAAGCGGACCCAGGGACCCCACTACCCATCATCAACCTTCCGAAATTACGCGCAACCGAGAACCTATCCAGTGCACATGCACTCAACATGCGAGAGATTGCACTGGACGAAGTTAAATACATGGCCTTTGCTTTGAAGAACAGTGAAGTTTTTAGTGAAACCTATAACAGAGAAAATGACTCTACAATTAGTGTCATAGCGTTAGGATTAGTAGTCTTAAGTATAGTTTCGATTATTTCATATGTTTCTTACACTAAAATTATCCCTTTCATACAAAATTATCGGAATCCCTCTCAAATCGAGCGCTCCGATAATTTTTCGCTTAGGGAGGGAGGAGTTATGTACTTGCAGCGTACACAACCGCCTCTAGTACTCTAGGTTATATGTTCCCACGTAATTTAATACTATAGATAAGCGGTCGGTTCCCAGTAACAAAACCGAGCAGTGGTCTTATCAGTAGAGCTGACTCTGACGTCTGCGAATAAGACCACCTAGATGCCTAAGTTAGCTTGTAAGATATCTCAATGTATTTTGATTCATTAAATATAGTGCCTTTGCATCGGCAACACGTTTGTTTAATTTCTAGTTTTTAAAAACATCCTCACGCGCTCCAGGAAGTTAACTAGGTACATTCTTATTTGTTTTAATTTATTGTGAACAATACCGAGTTGCATAATGAGTACCTACCTAACTTTAACTTAGTGAAGTAATGATGTAAGTATTACTCATATTCTTGGGGTTATATTTTCTCGCAGGATGTATGAAAAGTAGAGTATGGACCTATAGAATCAAGTTTGTCTTCGTCTTGGGCGACTGAACCTTGCTTCACTCAGGACTCTAAATTAACTTAAAACACCCTCGCTGCGCTCGGGGGTTCACTATAGAGTCCCTCGGCCCTTAACTTCGGTGATCTGTGATTATTTGTCTGGCGATAAAATGAAAATGCCCACTTATTTCATATTTCCATTTTACACTAATCAATATTTTTGCAACCCGAACTGGGGCTGATTATCCAAAACGCCCTTGTCTTTCATCAAAGTTTCTAAACAAATTGATTGACAACGGTGACCTTTTTAGTTAAGGTGATTCATAAAGCAATATCTACGGCGCATTAGTTAAGGCACCGTAGTAATGCATCTGAGACGCTCCAGTGCGTTGAAAGGAGTTTCGTGCCGTTACGAAATGCGTAGGTATTGTTAGTTTTTCTCAGCTTTAAAGCTGTCTAATTGCAGCTACTATATTGGAGTAAGGCCATAATCCATTGGGGAAAAAATTTGAATGTGAAATCGTTGCCTTAGGTTGCTTCTCCATCAGAGATTTCGCACGCGCTAAGTTGTTTAGTTAATAGTCGGCCAAGAGCGAGTCGGACTCGCGCACGAAGGGTTGCGTACTGTATGGGAGCCCCCCTTAATATAAGTATTTTATTTTAATTATTTTTGAAGTGTATATTACAAGCACAAACATGTTGCCGTTATTAAAATCGAGCAAAAAATCATGTTTCTTGTGTGGGAGCCCTCAAATATTTATATAATATCTTATTATTAACTATTAAAGTAAATATACCTACAACTAAATTTTTTGTTAACATTTCAAGCGTCTACCAGTTACTGAAAAATGTAAAAAAAAAACAAGTTTGTTATGGTTATGGGAGATCCCCTTAAAATATCTATATTATTCTATTTTCAGTACCTATTTGTTGTTATAGCGGTATCAGAAATACATCATTTCAATTTTCTACCAGATACAGCCCGGTGATAGACAGACGGATGGACAGCGGAGTCTTAGTATAGGGTCCCGTTTTTACGTTTTGGGTACAGAACCCTAAAAATGTATCTGTTAGTCGACTAACATTTGATGATTAATTTGTTCTACTGATACGAGTATCTACTGATAATTTGTCTTAATAGTGTATACACGAATGAATTCTTTTTATTAAATTCCAATAAAAGGAATTATATTATATGATGTTCAACAGAAAATGACACACAGTCATGATCTTACATCTCGTAATTTTACAGAAAAAACTCTAACACCAGGCTACCGCTACATGGCCACCCAGCCTATACGAACTTACTTACTTCCTGATTAGCAGTTTTTTCTTTATATTCACTTAAATTAATAAAAAATTTGGTACTAATATTAAATATACAAACTACAAAAACTTGCATTGCAAATGTACCTACATACGTATGAAATGCTATGCCACCAACGCAATTGGTGGTGGTGTGCTCTTTGTTTTTAAGAAATTCGTGTGAAAAAATTTCATTTATCAAATAACATAATTTAAACTCGGTTTATAATTTATTTTAACGTAATTTTACATTTTTAAAACATTGCTCCAAACGAAATTCACGGAAATAAAAAAACACCACGTTACTTTACGATTTGTCGATAGAGAATCAGGCCCCTGAAATGGTCATAATATATAACATAGCTGTATCAATTAGTATCTGGGCTATTATTCTCAGAAAGCATTATAATGTTTGTTGATTTTATGATTTTTTGAAGTGAAACTTCTAATGCGACTTCCAACAAGGTTGCGTTAAACGTTTAACGCTACCAAGGAGGGGATATGAAAGCACTGTTGCGTCGAAGTTTCACTTCTTCCGCGCGGAGGGACTCCACTTGCATTTTTTGTGAGTTTTGACAATAGTCGCAGAACGATAGTTATTAGTTTTGACGTACAGAATAAGCCCCTAAAAGGATGCTAATTGATTAGGAATAACCCAACCTCTGACCCTGTATAGAGGTATGTACCTCAAGTTTTTTTGTTTGCCTAACACGTTCCTACCACGGTCATGGAATGGCACGTTACGAGAAAACAACTTTAGATCATATAACGACGTCTTAAGACTTAGAACTCTTACTCAGCTAGCTTAACATGGAGCCTCCATATTACCCCAGCACCTTATCGCAAAACGGCTTACGTAAATACCTATTAATCAAAGATTAGCTTGGAACCTTTCCAGAAGCCGCAATCTAATTTCGCACTAAGATCGGGTACGTGTTACGTATCAACTTTGAATTGAAAAAGCTAATTTTGTCGTGAAATTGTACGAGTGAGTAATTTGTTATTGAATTGCGGTGCGGTTGAGTTACAGAATAAAATGATACAGATATTTAACTTCACTCTTCGTTTGGAGTGGAATGACGCAGGCGTTTGTATAGTTGTAGCTTTAGTATTTCGGTTGTTTATTGTAGTTAATAAAAAAGATTAAAATATTAGCAGAGGAATAAGATTTTGACCGCCTCATTATGCTAGAATGACGAGTAACAAATTCATGTCACGGTTTTGAACTAGTACGAAGTCGGGTAAAATGACTTTATTTTTCTTAAAGTTACAGGTTTCGATATCGAATTAGACATACAGGGTTACTGGTAATCAATATACCCCAAATGGCACCATTTTAAGAGCATATTATGTACATCAAAACAAACATCTTTTGTTTTATTTTTTATTTTTATTTTCTTCCGAACACAAATTAATCTCTATCTCTATGTAAAAAATGTGCGCCATCGCGAAACACTGTGTAAATGTGCAAACAAGTGTAAACATTAGTTAGGTATATTCTATTATATAAAAATGAATCGTGGTTGTTAATCTCGCTAAAACTCGAGAACGGCTGGACCGATTGGGCTAATTTTGGTCTTGAAATATCCGTGGAAGCTAAGGGAAGGTTTAAACGGTGAGAAAATATAAAAATATAGTGAGTAAAATAATAAAGACATTCATTGAATTTTCCCATACAAAATTCAAATGTTCCTGCATGTAAAAGTTGTCATTGACAGTTGACAGATGGTGAGATGAAGTTCACCGGGGCAGCTAGTAAAAAATAATTATTTGTACAAATGCTGATTCCGCTGTTAACATTTTTTTTTTTGGAAATTTCTTGAGATTTGGAAAAAGTTGCAGAACAAATTTGTTTTATTTTAATGTCAGAACATGCCCTTAAAAAGCATGCTTATAGACTACCAATAACCCATTATATTTTTCGGTGAATTTATCTTTGTAAAATCTAATATTTTGCTATTATTAGTCTGAAGTATTCCCTCCATAAGTAAAGACCTCCTGCTAGGATAGCCCCTCCTCTCTATGTTGTGCTACTTGAAGCCAATTCGGTCCTGCTGCCTTCTGGATCTTGTCTACTTATCTGGTGTAGGGTCTCTCTTTATTTTTTTACCTTTTGGGCCCTTCCATGTAGTGCCTCTTTTAGTCTATCGTTTGTCTTGAAATTGCCCAGCCTACTTCCAATTTTGGCGCTTTTGTGCTTGTTCTTGAGCATCATTTGCTTTGTTAATTTTTCTTATTTTCGTGCGTCGTATTTTTTTCTATTTACTTTTCTATTCTTATCTGACTAGTTTCTGACTCTAAGGTTTTGGATTAGTTGGTTTTAAACATCTGCTAACTGTAGATACCTACTTCGTACACAATTTTATAACAAATTTGATGGGTACGAGTAGAACGCAACTCGTCTTTGCATTATTTGTAAGTTTACATTATACATAATAAATACAATTATTGACACAATCACTTCATTGAAACACGGATTGAAGTATTGGACTTAATGAATTTGGCAGGTATAACAGGTGGCGCCACCAACGCTGTAAGTTGTTTTTAAAACATGAACATTCGAAGTAATTTGACGTGAGGATCAGAGATCCATCTATTCTTTCATAGTTTGTGCTTAAAGTGAAACCCTTGTGGAATAGAGTTAAATGGCTGCCAAATAACATGGCGGCATGCCTACGACTGTCAAACGCGAGTAATCGTATAATACTTACTTATTTATATTAAAAATTTAAAAAAAAGTTGAGTAGATAAGAAACATCAATTTTTACAGGATTATTTAGAAAGGGTATATTTACTAAACCAAAAAACCAAGACATAAAGAAGGTGATTTAGACCAAACCAATGTTAACACCAAGACAAAAAAAATTGACAACAAAAAGATAGATCTTGTAGAAAATTACTTGTACTTATGTCAAAATATCAATTTCACCTACAGAACAGAATAGAAGTTAAAAGAAAAATGACATTAGCTTGGAAAAAGTATTAGAGAAATAATTATAATAAAAATTTAACTTTTTAAATACAAGCTTAGAGTTTCTGGATATCATGTAGCAGCATGTGCTAACGAAGACAAGTAAAACGAGCCCAAAAACGACGGGTCTATCTTGTTTAGTACAGGAGTTCCTTTGGCCACCTTCTGACTCCATCATCAGATCAGCTCTATGGTATTATTGCATTGCATTGAAATTGGCTGAGCTGTTTTTGATATATCAACAATAATGTACATGGATGTCATATCGATTCGTACAAGCTATTCGAATTCTGCACACGGTGGATTTTGGTGTTGCGATTTTTTGCGAAAAATAATTGTTATTTTATTTATTTACTGCTTACAAGCAAAGTTTACAAGGTTATGCAGAAAGGGTGTTTAAGTTATATAGCAATGTCCCTGAGACATCGCCCGATACGCAGGTTAATTGATTTTCAACACACTTGCTCATAAAGTGGCTCTAATTTCACCGCAACTAGGCACATCATGACACCTGTAATCAAACTGTGACATTTTCATTGCTATTATTCACAAATGAGTTATAGAGTTTTTTTTTTCGGTTGAGTTGCTTTGTTCTTAAGAAAAGTTACGATACAAAAAAGATCGTGTTCAATAGTAGGTACACATAAATTAATGTACCTATTGCTTGCTCATTTCATGCAAGTTCATATTCAAATACATAATTTGAACTTGTACGTGTTTAATAAATAAAACTTTCACTTTATTTCTTTTATTTTCTCTGTAATCAATACAGAAAACTTGAAATTCCCCATTTTGAACGTGGCTAAAACGCAATCCGTGAAAAGCCAAAAAAGAAACCTCATTCCTGTAGTCTATGGCCGATTGCCATTGCGCGCGCATAGGAAAAGTGATTAATTTTTCCCGCCATTTCGAAACATTTTTCACCACTTGTTTTCACTGATGAAATTACAGTTATTTTTTAACCACCCACTAAATCAGCATTTGCACAGCGACTTCCACTTTTCAGGTCCCCTTACAATTATAATAAGATGAATAAACAGCTTAACATTTATTCTAAAACAAAACGAGAATGTAAAGTTGCTGTGACAAACTACTTATCTAAGCTATCCTACGAAAACACGGATAAATTATTAAAAATTATCACTTGATGGTAATTCTTTTTCGCGCGCACATACATACACACACACACACACACTTACACACTTGCTGCATGGGTATTCAATTTTGAATAATGGCGTTTCTTTCCTGTTCTCAACCCTTAATAAATATTGTTAAGCACTAAAAGCCGCACTAACTCTAAAAAGCAAGCAATTTGTTCTGGGCCCCGCGATACAGGATTCTCCTAGTGCAGGGCCCGCAACTCAACCTGCAAACCCTTTACATTAGAAAACTGTAGTAAAAATTATTATTCATATTCATTCATATTCATTTATTTGCCACTAAGTGTTACAAAGGTCTTAAATTAAAAAATTGCACTTACAAACTTAGTCGCCCTTTTCGGGCATTGCAAATTACATACTAGGGCGCTTTATAAAGTTTCGAAATAATTTGAACTTACGTAAATCTATTGGGCAGCTGATCGTTGTATAAATATACATCTCATTCTTGTTAGTACCTATACTAAGATCCTGTTATAATTTTTTGAAGCTATTAAATTCAAAGTATTCCTCTAAAGAATAAAAACAGTTCGAAGATAAAAATTGTTTCAATTTTAAATTAAATGTTGTTGGTTTCGGCTCTTTTCCTATGCTTATTGGTAGTTTATTGTAAATTTTGATTGCCATATAGTAAGGGCTTTCATTTAACATTTTTATTCTTGAGTATGGTAAGCTAAGATTATTTTTGCATCGGGTATTCAAATGATGTGTTTCTTTTATTTTACAAAAGCTATGATTGTTTTTAAATACGAATATGCATAATTCTTGTATGTATAGGGAGGGAAGTGGTAGGATATTATATTTTTTGAAAAACGGTCTGCAACTAACCGTACTGTCTATTTTTGCAATAATTCTGATGCATTTCTTCTGCATTATAAACAATTGTTCGGCATTAACGCTGTTTCCCCACAGCATTAACCCGTATTTTAACCATGAGTGTGCATACCCGTAATATGCTGAAATCGCTGTTTTTACATCTGTACTGATTTTGATTTCGAAGAGTGCATATGTAAATCTAGATAGCTTTGTTTTGATGAAATCTATGTGTGATTTCCAGTTAATGTGTGTGTCTATATTTATCCCTAGAAGGTTCAGTGACTCCACTTTTTCTAGTGAAATGTTGTTATAATTTAGAGTTAGGTCAAGTGAGGGACTGTTATAAGATTTGAATTGCATAATTTTGGTTTTTTCGTAATTTAATGCCAGGTTATGTTGCTGAAGCCAGTTTGAAACTTTTTCCAGAGTATTTTGTAAGGTGTGGTTTGGATTTTGGTCTTTTTCTAATTTTACTAGTATTGAGACATCATCATCATTATAAATTATCATTATCATCCAACTAGAAATAATCTACATTTATTTACCTACATGTGCTAAGGTTTAATGTTATCTTTTTGGTAAATAAATCTTTTTGTATTTTGTATTTGTATTGTATTCATAGCTTTTGCTCCCAATATATCTAACCAACCAACGACTACGTTTGCTATCTGTGCTCACACTTGCCCTAGGAACTCAATTAGTTGTGACTGCAACACTTTAACCCAAACGACATCCATAAAGTATTTGGGAGTCGTTCTAGACTATACAATGTCCTGGAAATTACATATAGATTCCATGGTGTCCCGGGTCCGTAAACTAATCTACGTTTTTAAAAGTCTAAGACCTGTGGTAGATTTACGATACCTCAAGTGTGTCTATTACGCTTTAGCCCAATCAGTCTTATCATATTGCATCACCTCCTGGGGTGGATCACCTAAAACTTACATGTTAAGACTAGAAAGAGCACAGAGAGCTGTACTTAAGGTCCTTGCCAAGAAACCTATCCGCTTTCCCACTTCTGACTTGTACTCCTTATGCAAAGTTCTAACTGTAAGACAACTTTTTGTATTACAAACTATTCTTCGAAAACATTCACAATTGTATTATGATCCTGACTTCTCAACTAATAAACGCAGATCAGATAAAGTTTGTGGCTCGGAAAAGTGCCGCACTGCTATAGCAAGTCGTCATTATCAAGTTATCAGCTCATTGCTGTATAATAGATTAAATAAAGAACTCAGTATTTACCCACTTCCCTCCTATAAATGTAAAATAAAATGTGTTGAATGGCTGTTATCACTATCTTACCAAGATACCGAGGACTTAATTACAGTTATGACATGAATGCAATCATCACACACACGCATACACTCACACACACACACACTCACTCTCACACACACACACACACACACTCACACACACACACACACACACACACACACACACACACACACACACACACACACACACACACAACCACGTACACACAATTAAAACGGCTATTGTTGTCTAAATTATGTAATTTTGATTAAAATATTGTATTTTTTGGATAATTTTCTGTTATCCAAATCCATAATGTTGTCTAAATTCTTTTGCCGGAGGTGGGCGATGCTGCCCGCGACACAGTCTTTCTGACTACTGCAGGTAGTATCGTTCCTTTGTTTTAGAACTAAGTTTTTGTGCCAAATAAAGAATTTTATTTATTTTATTTATTTATTATTTTTAGTATTATTTTATTCACAAGTGTGTTAAAAACGTCGTATGTTACACGTGGGTATTGATGATTACCGTCCTTGGCTCTCTTAAGACTCAATGGCGCCTCAGCGGTGGTTACCAACATTACACACTTGTACAACACCAACGTCATCATCATCAAATAGTAAATTTAATATTGAACTGTTCTAATGCAAACAATTTTGTCAATGTGGCCATACCCTTTCAGAGCCATATGTATTCAACTACCTGGACTAGTAATGCGTTTTTAATAGTCCACTTCTGGCATAGGGTAGGCCTATTGGGCGAAGGACGATTGGGCCTTATCCACCAAGCTACGGCCCTGTGCGGGTTGGTGGACCTTCTATTAGTGAATAGTCATAAAATTACTCAACATTTTGAATTAATCAATTTAATTATCAATTCTCTAAGTATAATATAACAAGATAATACGAGATAATGTACATATATCAGGATAATGTACTATCTCAAGTTCGATCTTTTTGTTCCGATCGTAGCTAAAATATAATTTAACAAGAAACTTTCCTGAGTTCAGTATTAAGTTCTACTTTAGAGATAAACAAGAGAAAACTCGCGTTGGGCTACTTTCGTTTTTTGTGAGAAAGTCTTTAATGATATTTACGGTTTAATTTTATTTAAAAATAATTTTTAGAACTTAAAACTTTATTGCGAGTTTTTTCTAGCATACGAGTAATAAATGAGTTGTAATGAACACATATGTAGTACGAAGAGTAGTTTGAAATAGGCGTTTCTTAGAAATCACCGAAGTTAAACAACGTTCGGCAAGGGTGTGTGATTTCCTTTCGAGAACTTTACACCTCCATAGGCTATCAGTTTAGTATGCTATATACAGGGTTATTTCTAATCAATTAGCATCCTTTTAGGGGCTTATTCTGTACATCAAAACTAACAACTTTTGTTCTAGGACTTTTATTAATTCTCAAAAAAAGTGGTTGTTTCATAGAAAAATATCGTTCACCCTCGACAAAATGTATGGAACAGCTGTTTTTTTTTTCTAGTTTTGACAAAAGTCGTAGAACAAAAGTTGTTAGTTTTGATGTACAAAATAAGCCCCTAAAAGTATGCTAATTGATTAGAAATAACCCTGTATAAGCCTTAGCTATATAAGTCTTGCCCACTCACATTTCAACTTGCTAATCTGGTGAGTGGTTTTATAAAAAAACAGCACGCCCCAGGTTATGTTTTGTTTTTAAGAAAATCGTGTGATATACCTACTTCTATATTATATTTATTACAATAGGTAGTATAATTTAAACTCACTTAACCTAGAAATTAACACCATAGGTACTTGATTTACAAAAAAATATTTTATAACTAATTTCACGAAAGATAACAATTTCTTAGACAAGTTTTGTTATTTCAATAGGTAATCAAGGCCTTATTGTGTTAGCATGTTTGCTTTTGCTACGGATCTCAGCATTTCCAATCCGATCACTAAAAGAGAAATATACAAATACAGATGTTGTAAAAGTATTGCACTCCTGAAAAGGGCAAAGCTGTGATAACTGTTATATTTTTTTTAACAACTTTAGTACTAGTTTTATGCAATAAACGAAATTGTAATTAATAACTTCTGCCCAGAAAATACAAAAAATACGACTAACCTCAAAATAGTCTTTGAACAACAATAGCAAACATTCATCCATCCATCAGCCGTAGGACATCCACTGCTGGACATACGCCTCCCCCATGGATTTCCAATAAGGACGCTTGGAAGCGGCCTGCATCCAACGCGTTCCTGCGATCTTTATTACAACGTCAGTCCACCTATTCGGTGGACGTCGTACACTGCGCTTGCTGGTCCTTGGTCTCCATTCGAGAACGTCACGGCCCCATCGGCCATAAATATTTAAGGGGGGCTCCCATACAGTACGGAACCCTCCGTGCGCGAGTTCGACTCGTACTTGGCCGATTATTTGTTGCTTAGTGTACCTACGCGATCTCTGAACTAAAACATTTCGAAGCGTAAGCGTAAAAATAATACGTAAGTGGTGTTACCACTTAATCATAAAATAAACATTTTTTACTTATCAAAAAGGGAAAAAACTGGTTATAAGGTACGCGTTCCTGCGATCTTTATTATATCGGTAGTCCACCTAGTCAGTGGTCATACGCTGCCTCGACCATCCGTTCTTCGAACTATGTGCTCTGCCCATTGCCACTTTAATTTGTTAATCCGCTGGGCTATGTCGGTAACGGTTGTTTTTTTTATGTTTACTAGCAAACATTACTCATTTTAAATCTACAAAATAATCGGCCAAGTACGAGTCGGACTCGCGCACGGAAGGTTCCGTGCTGTATGGGAGCCCCCCCATAAATATTTATTTTATTTTAATTTTATTATTTATTATTGAAGGGAACATAAAACTAAATAATCTGTGAAAATTTCAAGCATCAACCTGGTACCATTATTAATATAGAGCGAAAAACGTCTAAAAAATCAGGTTTGTTGTATGCGAGCTCCCCTTGAATATTAATTTTATTCTGTTTTTAGTATTTGTTGTTACAGCGGCAACAGAAATACATCATCTATGAAAATATCAGCTTTCTAGCTATAACGGTTCAAGAGATACAGCCTGGTGACAGACAGACGGACAGACGGACAGCGGAGTCTTAGTAATAGGGTCCCGTTTTTACCCTTTGGGTACGGAACCCTATAAAACTATCACGATTAGCATAGTCGGTCACAGTGAACGAGCACAACCTTCCTGTCATTGCACTACTGCCGGCCGATGGCCCAACCGCAAGCGAAGCCGACCATCTCTATATACCATCTCTACCGTAGACAGATATTGTTCACAACCACACTTCACTGGTTCACCGCAATCATGTCGCTAAATCATAATCAATATAAACATCTTCTACCTTAATAGAAAATCAATCGGTTGTAAATGATATTTCATTTAAATTCACTGAACATTTATTCATATTCCATGAGCTTTGCACAAATTGCAGTAGCGCTGCGCAATGCTGCACGACAAGGTATACCTATACAGTCTTTTAGTATGTTTTTATGTGGCGTGTACACGATACCTACTTAGATAAATAGTTAAATAATAAATTCGTTTATTGCATACTAATTTGCAAGTTGAAATGGCAGTGTGCAGGGCACATAACACGGAGGACTTATGACCTATGGAATCGAAAAGTTCTCAAGCACCACGTACCGGCGTTGGACGTCCACCCACAAAATTTAGAAAAATATTTAAAGATTTTTTTTTAAATATAATGTGACATCTTACACACGGTCTCTGACACCAAACTAAGCAAAGCTTGTGATTTGCTAGAGACTGATATACTACTTATATACATAGATAAAATATCTAAAATTCTAAATAACACCCAAACACAATGCAACCACCTAAGCTCATCACAGAAATACTTGCCCTGGGTGGGAATCGAACCCACGACTCTTTGAGTGATAGTCAGGGTCACTAACCACAGAGCCACCGAGGCAGTGGTCATTCACAAAGTGAACGGATGAGCTCATTAAAAGACTGCAGAATCGCGCTGGATAGAAGCCGCATATTGATTAGAATATATACAGACCACAGAAGGCCCGGAGATAAAATATGTAAGGATATGATAAATAGGATAGGAAAGATAGAAAGGCAAAATTCGTGCGTGCCATGCTGGCACGCACGGCCATGTTGCCATGTTGGCAGCATTACCTCATTGAAGTCTTTGTGTTTTGTTCCAAGATCAGAGGTTGTTTAATCGTTGACCATTGTCACCGCGCATAAGATAAATAAATAAACTAATAGATACTTACACAATAAGGTATCAATTCCCTGCTGTATTCGTATAAATACTCATTTTTCGCAAAAAATGGCAAAACCGACTTCCATCGTGTACAAAATTCGAACAGTTCGCTCGGATTAATGTTTACAATTTTTACATTTTTAGTGATTTATCAAAAATGGCAAAGCCTCGGGAGTACACCTTGTATATAACAAAAGGCAACTTGTCTGATTAACTTGAGAATAAAACATGTGTGGATTTATCTATAAGTACATTGTATTTCTGGTTACCTATATCTTCAAACGATGATTGTGAAAACCATGAAGTCTAAACTTTACTACACTAAATTGGCAACATTGACCACATCCATTTGGATTTCATTCATTCGGAGCATTAGGCATGATGACTAAAAATATATCATTATTCCGTCAGATAGACCATCAGAATATATTAGATTAGACACATATTTTTTATTTTACCATTAGGGTATTTTACTATGACCGAGAAAATACCTGTAAATGTATTTTTGAGATAGCTTAGGCAAAAAGCAATCGGAAAATGTTTATTTTAGATCGTAAAATAACAAAATGAATTTTAAAAATCAATACAAAATATTCTGTGTTTTTAATCTGTGCATAAAATAGTCGCCGCTTTGCTATGACGTCACACGGCTATGTAAACATTAAATAGTTTGTCCGGTGTTGGTACACTAGTTTTCCAGGAACAGCAAACTAACGATAACTCATTATTAACCATTTATAATAACTCATTGTAAACTTTTATCTCAAACTTACGCACAAAAACACCATCGTGAAAAATATTTACGCACATTGTTTACATAGCCTAGTGACGCCATTCACGACCGAGTAATTTAATGACATCCATCGTTTTCGTAAATTACGCGCGAAATTTTGAAACTGTAAAATTAAAATGCATTTTTAAAGCACTTAAAGATTGAATTTTATTTTTTCGTATTTTTTTGTGGTTTATTAGACCAATAGAATTTGACTGAGATACTTTTCAAAAATGACTGTAATGCCCTATTAAACAAAAATTTATGAAGATACTAGCTTTTACCCGCGGCTTCGCCCGCGTTATATTTTGATTTTGGCTTATGTTTATGTCGGCTGCGAAACCTAACCTAACCTAACCGACAAATATCAAAATACCTTAGAGGAATGCTTTTGTTGGTTAAGTTACGGTTGGAGTGTATATAAAACCTAAATCAAATCTCCGCTTTCCATAAACTGGGCATTCCAAGATTATGTGCAGTGGAGTCTCCTCTTTTGTGGGTTCACAGATGCACGATGGGCTTTCCCTCAACTTAAATCGATGTAAGTATTGGGAAAACTCACCATGCCCCGTCAGCACTTGAGTTATGATTCCCACTGGTGCTATTTCTCTTACGATCTTGTATGCCGCCCTTGCATCCGGAAAATATGTTTTGGTTACCGCCGCTGTGTGTCCATCCTGATACCGCCGGTTCCACTCGTCAAGAGAGTCCTTTCGGATTTCTCGCTTGACGAATGAAACGGGGCAGTTATCGTAAATAGGTCTGCACTTCGAGTGCAGTGCTGTGTCCTTTGCTAGCTGGTCCGCCCTCTCATCCCTCCATCCCCGCGTGCGCTTTAATCCAATAAAGTTTCACTATTTTATTTTGTGCGTGTAGTAACTTTATGTTAGCTTTGAAATTACTGCTAAGGGATGGAGGGAAGATACGCCAACTACCGTTTCCAGTGCAGACCTGGAGTCACAAAAGGTTTTTGCTTTTTCGGTAGCCTCAAGAAGTGCCGATAACTCGGCCTGGTACACGGAGCAACAATCGGCCAATTTCAGCTTGCGGGTACTGATCTCAGCGGCATCATCCCAAATGGATAATGCCGCCCCGACTTTCCCTTTAATTTTGCTGCCGTCTTATGTTAATTATGTTAAAATTGTAACTTCTCGGTTAAGATTTTGCTCTAGTGCTGCTCCGTCTGCCAGGCATATGAACTCCAGCTCCTCCTGCTGCGCTGAGTGTGGCTTCTTAATATAGGTAAGGGACCAACTTTTCTGTCTGTCTATCTCCAGTTACTTGCTGGGAATAACCTTTCTTAGTTTCATAAAGCAAGGCGGCTTCCTGGACTCTGATATGACAGCCGAGGATTAGGGGCCGCGGTGGGATATATGGAACTGGTGGTGTGGGTGCCGCCACCTACCCTACCTTGCGCTAGGCCGTCAACGTGTTGGCAGACGCAGTGGGGCTGCAGGGGAAGAGAAGTGTCGGTATCGCGGTGGCCGTTCTCACTGCCCTCTGCAGTTGAAGAGGCAGGCGCTGGGCTACTATGACTGACCCGCTGCACTGGGACCAGGGCGTTGGAATGCTGTCTGACGTTCAGTACTGGTTAGTCCCGAGTGGTGGATGACGATGTGTCTTGTGCTCCGAAACACTCCGACATTATGGCGAGAGCGCAAGCTCCGTTATGGAGCCCGAGTCTGGGTTAGCGCTGTTGAGTGCCGCGAAGGAGTGCGAAAAATGTAGGAACGTCCTAAACTTGCCATGAGTTTTTAGGGTTTCGTACCCAAAGGGTAAAAACGGGACCCTATTACTAAGACTTCGATGTCCGTCTGTCTGTCTGTCACCGAGCTGTATCTCATGAACCGTGATAGTTAGGCATCTGAAATTTTCACAGATGATGTATTTCTGTTGCCGCTATAACAACAAATACTAAAAATAGAATAAAATGAATATTTAAGGGGGGCTCCCATACAACAAACGTGATTTTTAGGAGTTTTTTTGCTCGCTGTTACTAACGGCAAGAGGAATGGGGCTCCCATACGGCACGGAACCCTTCGTGCACGAGTCCGACTCGCACTTGGCCGATTATTATCCTATCCTACGGGAACTGTTAAATTTTTTGCGATAAAAAGTGGCCTATGTCACTTTTCGTCTTTCAAACTATATTCATGCAATAAGCCAAGGCAAGTTGCTTCGTTGCTGAGAAAAATTTATTGTTAAGTCCTACGGGAACCACAATTTTTTCGGGATGGAAAGTATCCTATGTCACTTTCCGTCGTACAAACTATGCCCACCCCAAAAATCAAGTCAATCCGTTGCTCCATTGCTGAGAAACAGTTATTGTCCTATCCCATGGGAATCACGAATTTTCTCGAGTTAAAAAAGTATCCTATTATCACTTTCTTTTAAACCATAGGTATCCATACCAAAAATCAGGTCAATCTTTTGCTCCGTTGCTGCGTCAAAGAGGAACAAACCAACAAACTTTTCGGATTGAAAATATTAAAGTATGATGATTCTGTACCATAAAGGTAGAATAAAGAAACATGTTAAACCTCTAATGATAGAAGATTTAAAAATATTTTTAATGTCAGACAAAATGACGGCCTGGTATTAATCGTCATAGTAACATGTAGCATGCAGAGGGAAAATAACATTTTATCCAATTTTAATGTCATTTGTCATTTTCAATCCATACTTTATTTCCTCTTCAAGGGGATATAATGGTGGAAAAACAATTTGTCCCCTTGCCATGCTACTTGTGATTTATAAAAGTCTGCAGACAATGTCACCTGTCATCTAATTACGTTAGGCTGTGACGTTTCGTCAGTCCATATTAGCGTCATAGAGGAATTAATCACTTAGCGTCTTTGTGATAGTGGCGACAGTTTCGCTTTCGATGGTTTTTGTCCTGTCCTACAGGAACTTTGCAGTTTTTCGGGATAAAAAGTATCCTAAAGCTCCTTCCGCCTTTTAAACTATGTCCATGCCAAAAATCAAGTCAATCCGTTGCTCCGTTTGTGCGTGGAAGAGTAACAAACCAACAAACCAACAAACTTTTCGGATTTATAATATTAAGTAAGGAAGTAAGGATAGTCCGTCAAAGTTCCGCGTGACAAGTGCCATACAAATGTATAGAATTTTGTAAGAGAGGTGAAGTTACGACTCCCACTCCCAAACTTTCACAAGGTTTATTTTTGACCGACGAACCACCGGAGGAGGTTCGACGCGTAAATATATATTTTTTTAATGTATAACCGCGCATAACTTTTTTAATAGTAATCTGATTTCAATAATTCTTTTTTTATTAGATAGAGTATACTTCGTAATTGGTCCCATTTCAATTTTATCGAAATCGGCTGAGCCATTATTGATAAATAAACAATAATGTGGAAAATGCTACATTGATCCGTGCGAAATATTCGCGAATTCTGTACACAGGTGAAGTCGGTCATGCTATTTTTTGCAAAAAATAATTATTGCCATTTATTGTTTCATTAACAAAAGAAAAAATACGTGTCCAATATTTTTTGATAATCTAACTCACGGACTAATTATAATAATGATTTTTTTACCCAGTCATAATGCCTTTTGTCAGTGGGAGCCTTAAAACTTGGCTCCTAACATCACTTATCAAGAACGGGTACAATCAATAGCTGTTTATCGGAGTTCTCTTATTATCCGGTGACGTCACAGGCTAGTTCTACTAATATCTGTGCCCGTTTAATTTTACGGATATTTGCACGGCGATCCGGATAGCGGTCAAGTCGCAGATAGAGAATGATAGATGATGCAATGTGATTAACATGACTGTGTTTTTGATGTCTAATAATTTATTTTTCGCCATAAATGTTACAACCGCTTTCAATTATTAAATTCAATGCAATGCAATTCTACGTACGAAATTCGAATAGATCGATGTATTGATGTACTCGTGCTTATGCCATTTTTAGATTATTGTTGATATTTCATAAACCACTGATTTTGATTTTAGATGGTAAACTGCTTAAGTATGACATACTTAAAAAAACAACGAAATAGGTTCATAATTGACGCAGTAATCGCGTAACAAACGTACAAAAAAACATACCAGTCAATTGAGAATATTTTGAAGTCGGCTGAGGATGAGTCCTTTTTTTTGTTTTACTTTCTCAAATTTGCTTTCGAACAATGTTTTATATTTAAATTGAATGAAACCTTAACTTATTTTTTAATATTTGAAAAGAAAACTATTTCAGGCGAATAATTTGAAAACAAAACTTAAGTATCATGAGGCACGTAGCGCGCTTGATTTCATACATAAGTTGCCGTTACAAAAGTTAAGCGTAAGATACCAATATCACATTCATTCGTTATTCATTGCCGTCCCAACATCCTTTTTTCTTCCTATCTGCACCTTTAAAATAAAATATATTAGAGAAATCTTACACACGGTCTATCATCCCAGAATAAGCACTGGTTAAGCTAAGCTAACTAAGCATGTGGCTGACAGAGACTGATATTTTTAGAAAATGATATATTATTACATATATATATATTGTTACTATATAACAAACACCCATGTCCATCACAAAAAAGCTTTTGCTTCGGCAGGAATCGAACCCACGCCTCTTTGGCACCGGCGTCACAGTCACTAACCACTGCGCCACCGGGCCAGTTAAGTTTTAATATTTAGTTTTATCACGGAGCGTCGTCTATATGTCTTACATCTTTGACAGTATTGGCCATCATACTCTGTAAGAACTGAAGGAAATTATGCTTTTCCACTCCATGTTACACGGCTTGTTTTACTTATGTTTACTGGATGTATATACAGGATTATTTCTAATCAATTAGCATCCTCTTAGGGGCTTATTCTGAACAACAAAACTAACAACTTTCGTTCTGCTACTTTTGTCAAAACTAAAAAAAAATATGTTATTCCATAGAAAAATATCGTTCACCCGCGACAAAATGTATGAAACAGCAGATTTTTTTTAGTGTTGGCAAAATTGTAGAACAAAAGTTGTTAGTTTTGATGTACAGAATAAGCCCCTAAAAGGATGCTAATTGATTAGAAATAACCCTGTATAGAGATGTCTTTTAATAGACATGAGACTTGCGTAAAATAATGAGGATGAAACAAACAGGTGATTTTTTGCGATTGGAGGTTGGCCCCTTAGTAAAAGTTTTTCATAATAATGTGTAAGTATATTTGGCTCTGGAAACCGTACTTCATACACTGGAAGTCTACAAAGATTACGCATGTAATGGGACCAAAACGCCTAGCTTAATATTGAGAAAACATTTTAAGATTTTGACATGCTTAAATGTATACAATGAACATTTGTTGTTGATAGATTATTTTTATCAAATGTGTATCATTTTACAATGATGCAATGCAATTCTAGTTACATTATATTTTATTTTTAAAGCTATGCTTTTTTTGTTAATTACATTGACATAATTGACTTAATTTTTTATAATTTGATTGTTGACGTTTTAATTTAAACTATTTATTACTGTGTAATACTATAATTTTGCTGTTCTGTTGATGGCATTTCTAAGCCAACAACAGAACAGCCTGGAAACAGCTGGAAGAGGCTGTGTCACAAGACACGCCGACCACTAAACCCGAAATTCCGATGTGTTGGATTAGTACTAGGTTTAAGTTTCATATTATGTTTAGTTTGGCAATAAAGGCTATTATGGCGTGGCCACATTATCGCCCTACGGCGAAGTTTTCGTCACTGGGGGCTCATTCATCTAATTCAAACGGTAGTAATTGGTTGTTCACGATTTGAACTACTACCTGAAGCTGGGCACACACGCTGCGATGATCGCATCTATTCATCAGATCAGTCCAGCGAGGTCCTAATATAGTTGCATTGCCAGTAGGTAGTTATTGAGGAATCAAAATGACACCTCTATTTTTATCGAAAAATATTGATTTAACAAAAAAAAAATTGGCATCAAAGTTGTAGATTATCAAATTTTAAACAACTTTTGTTCCTATTACTTCTGCTGAAAAATTGAAATAACACAAGTTATTGAAGATATGAAATGGCACAACCGGCTAATTGAAAAAAATATCGATCCTACAAAAAGTTAATGGGAACTAAAGTTGTAGAAAATCAAATTTTAACCATTTTTTGTTCCCATAACTTCTGCTGGAAAATTGAAATAACACAAGTTATTGAAGAAATGAAATGGCACAACCGGCTATTTGCAAAAATATCGACCCTACAAAAAGTTAATGGGAACTAAAGTTGTAGAAAATCAAATTTCAAACAACTTTTGTTCCCATAACTTCTGCTGGAAAATTGAAATAACACAAGTTATTGAAGAAATGAAATGGCACAACCGGCTATTTGAAAAAAATATCGATCCTACAAAAAGTTAATGGGAACTAAAGTTGTAGAAAATCAAATTTCAAACAACTTTTGTTCCCATAACTTCTGCTGAAAAATTGAATTGACACAAGTTATTGAAGAAACAAAATGGTACAACCAACTATTTAAAAAAAATATCGATCCTTCAAAAAGTTGATAGGGATCAAAGTTGTAGAAAATCAAATTTTAAACAACTTTTGTTCCCATAACTTCTGCTGTAAAATTGAAATAATACAAGTTATTGAAGAAATGAAATGGTACAACCAACTATTTAAAAAATTATCGATCCTGAAAAAAGTTTATGGGAATCAAAGTTGTAGAAAATCAAATTTTAAACAACTTTTATTCCGATAATTTCTGCTGAAAAATTGAAATAACACAAGTTATTGAAGAAACAAAATGGTACAACTAACTATTTAAAAAAAGATCGACCCTACAAAAAGTTGATGGGAACAAAAGTTGTTTAAAATTTGATTTTCTACAACTTTGATTCCCATCAACTTTTTGTAGGATCGATATTTTTTTAAATAGTTGGTTGTACCATTTCATTTCTTCAATAACTTGTGTTATTTCAATTTTTCAGCAGAAGTTATAGGAACAAAAGTTGTTCAAAATTTGATTTTCTACAACTTTGATGCCAATTTTTTTTTTGTTAAATCAATATTTTTCGATAAAAATAGGGGTGTCATTTTGATTCCTCAATAACTACCTACTGGCAATGCAACTATATTAGGACCTCGCTGGACTGATCTGATGAATAGATGCGATCATCGCAGCGTGTGTGCCCAGCTTCAGGTAGTAGTTCAAATCGTGAACAACCAATTACTACCGTTTGAATTAGATGAATGAGCCCCCAGTGACGAAAACTTCGCCGTAGGGCGATAATGTGGCCACGCCATTAAAATACTATAATTTTGAATGTATTTGATTTTTTTGTGTTAAAAACGTACACTGGTTGAGATGTAATATTTTTTATAAATAAAATGAAAATGAATTTGAAATCTCTACATTTTGCAAAGCATCAGTCTTCGTACGGGGTTATCCATAATTAGTGTACTAAGCTGAAAAAAGATGATTCATACCATTATTATGAAAAACTTTTACCATGAGACCAACCCGGATATTAAGAAAAAAAACTGCTGTTTTATACATTATTAACCGACTTCCAAAAAGGAGGAGGTTCTATGTACGTCTGCATGTATATTTTTTGTGTATGTTCAGCGATCATTTCGCCATTTGTGAACCGAATCGAAAAATTATTTTTTAGTTCGAAAGGGTATGCTCCCGAAGAATGGGACCACCATTTAAATTTTAAAGAAATTGACTGAGCCGTTTTTGAAAGATCGACAATAATATAAACAATTCGAGCGAAAAATTCGAATTTTGTTCACGATGAAAGGCGGTTTTGCCATTTTTTGCGAAAAATTGTTGATTCCGAGTTGAAATTTTTATGGAACAATTGGTTTTTTTTCTCGAATTCCGTGTCGACCCCATAGTAAAATTTGTTCAGAGCGGTTTTCTTAATCACCTCCTTTTGACTAAGCCAAGGGCAAGCAGATAACCCTGGATAGTGCCGAATTTTCCGAGTCAGTCCGAAAACTTTTACTTACAGTTACATTGATTTTTAAAAACTTTCTCTTTTCACACTTTCATTAAGTCCAAATGATATTAACTACGGCTATTGATGATCCGTTGCGTAATTTCGGTCATAGCTTTATGGTGGGTTTATGTAAAACAAACAGGTCAAAAGTCTTCTTGAATGAACGTAACAAGTAGATATCGACGTAAGAAAATGAAACTGCTGTAAGTTCCCAAACTCTAACTTTTTACTAGAGCAAAAAAATGGGTCGTAAATTGAAAAATTATAATATTAAATAATCGGCCAAGTACGAGTCGGACTCGCGCACGGAGGATTCCGTACTGTATGGGAGCCCTCCTTAAATATTTATTTTATTTTCATTTTATTAATTATTATTGAAGTGAATATAAAATTTAAAATTCTGTGAGAATTTCAAGCATTACCTGTTACCATTATTAATATAGAGCGAAAAATGTTCAAAAAAATCAGGTTTGGTGTATGGGAGCCCCCCTTAAATATTTACTTTATTCTGTTTTTAGTATTTGTTGTTATGGCGGCACCAAAAATACATCTTCTGTTCAAAATTTCAGCTGCCTAGCTATCATGGTTCATGAGATACAGCCCTGTGACAGACAGACAGACATACAGACGGACATCGAAGTCTTAGTAATACGGTCCCGTTTTTCCCTTTGGGTACGGAACCCTAAAAACGGGGCATCGGTTAAAGATGATGCAAAGTGAACATATTATATTTATTCATTTTATTAGAGTCCATTTTTTTTGTTTATTAGTCATTCACAATGTTAATTTCTTAATAATTAATTTGGTGCCGCAAAACTATGGTAAGTTTGTCTTGACACCCTTAGTGTGTCGCGACACTCTTAGTTTGCCGCGACACTCTTAGTTTGCCGCGACACTCTTAGTTTGTCGCGACACTCTTAATTTGCCGCGACACTGTTAGTTTGTCGCGACACTTAATTTGTCGCGACATTAATACAGTTTGTCGCGACACTCTTAGTTTGCCGCGACACTCTTAGTTTGTCGCGACACTTAATTTGTCGCGACACTAATACAGTTTGTCGCGACACTCTTAAATATCTCTCATTAATCTATAGGTACAAAGACTTTAGTTCTAAAGTTATTAGAAGCAAGACTTTCTCTGCTTACAGCAATAATTGCTGTAAATAGAGAAGGTCAATTTACTGTTTATAGGGTTCCGTACCCAAAGGGTAAACTTACTAAGACTTCGATGTCCATCTGTCCGTCTGTCTGTCTGTCACCGGGCTGTATCTCATGAACCATGATAGCTAGGCAGCTGAAATTTTGAACAGAAGATGTATTTTTGGTGCCGCCATAACAACAAATACTAAAAACAGAATAAAGTAAATATTTAAGGGGGGCTCCCATACACCAAACGTGATTTTTAGGAGTTTTTTGCTCGATATTAATAACGGAAAGAAGAATGGAGCTACCATACGGTACGGAACCCTTCGTGCGCGAGTCCGACTCGCACTTGGACGATTTTTTTATTACCGGTCATGAAAAATGTCGTATGAAGAATGTTCGTATCTAAGATATGTTTGTATGAATCAGGCTCAGCCCTATACATACCATCAGTAGTATGTATAGGGCTGTATATAAAATTCTGAAATAATGAATAATCTAAACTACCAGTTAGTTGGTGTAAGTTGAAAACACCGATTTTTAGGCATTTACGACCAATTTTTAAACATTTTTCTTTCAAATTATTTCCCGCTTTTGTAAAAAAAATTCATCGTTCAAATATGAGGGTATGTTTGTTTCACGCGGTATTTTTTCTGATTCTTACAGTTTATTTAACTTTTAGTTACTCCCAGTCAGTTTAGTTACTCCCAGCAGTTTTGTTTTCTTGCGTCGATAGCTTTCAATTTAGCTATATATTGCTTTAGCTGGTTTAAACCGAATCAAACTTTTTGGCGTCTGTGAAGCAGCAGCGTATTACGCACATTCCCTCTCTTAACATATAAATATATTGCTGGCCCAACCACGCGCCTAGTGTTTACAAACGTCGAGAATTGATTCGGCCTCCGGTATGAATGTTTAAATTTTTAGGGTTCCGTACCCAAAGGGAAAAAGTCTTATTAATAGGGCCCCTATTAATAAGACTCCGCTGTCCGTCTGTCAATCTGTCTGTCTGTCACCAGGCTGTATCTCATATACCATTATAGCTAGAATGCTGAAATTTTCACAGATGATGTATTTTGGTTGCCGCTACAACAACAAATAAAAACAGAATAAAATTAATATTAAAGGGGGGCTCCCATACAACAAACCTGAATTTTTAACCGTTTTTCGCTTAGTATTAATAATAGTAATAGGTAGATGATTGAAATATTCACAGAATGTTAAGTTGTGTATACAATTCAATAATAAATAATTAAAATAAGTATTTAAGGGGGGCTCCCATACAGTACGGAACCCTGCGTGCACGAGTCTTACTCGTACTTGGCCGATAATTAACCTTTTACAATAATTGCCAACAATACGTTCGATTAGAAATACATAAGTTGCCATTTTAATATCTATCTCATATCTTTTTCGAAATTAAGCTATTACGTTTACGCGTAGCAATGGCGGGGTGTTACTACAGTTCTTAGACTGAAAATTCTCTTAATTTTTTTTGGGGGTTCCGTAGTAAAGTAATGAAGTGTTTTAACTCTATTGCGTCTGATGTTTGTATACCACAATCAAACCAAATATTATAATACTAGCTGCCCCGGCGAACTTCGTTTCACGCGATATTTTTATAAATTACTAGCTTAAAACCCGCGGCTTCGCCCGCGTTGTCTTAGTAGACAGACTTGCTTATGAAAATAGCCCGTGGTTTGACCCTTGTTTGTCTTAGTACTTGCCTAAAATTATAAAAGGCTGCCGGTTGACCTGCGTTGTCTTGGCACTTGTTTAAAATAATAATAGGTCGTGGTTTAGCAAAGCATTATCGTATAACGTATTACTTGCAAGGATAATGCCTATGATTTGGCCTGAATTGTCTTAGTATTTGGGTAAAATGATAATAGGTCGCGGTTTGGCCTGCGTATTCTTAGTACTCGCTGAAGATGGTAATTTATAGCACGCAGCTTAGCCTGCGTTATCTTAATACTTTTTCAAAATTATAATAGCCTACTGTTTGGCACGCGTTGTCGTATTACTTGCAATGATAATAGCCCACGGTCTGGCCGCTATGTTTGAGTAACTGCTTAAAATGATAATAAGCCACAGTTTGGCCGGCGTTGTCTTGGCACTTGCTTAAAATATTAATAGTTCGTGGTTTCGCCTGCATTGTCGTATAACGGATTACTTGAAAAGATAATGCTTAGTAAGCTCTTTTCAAGTAATAGGCATTGCCTACGGTTTGGCCTTAATTGTCCCAGTGTTCAGCTAGAATGATAATAGGTCGCGGTTTGGCCTGCGCATTCTTAGTACTTGCTTAATATGGTAATTTATAGTACGTAGCTTGGCTCGCGTTGTCTAAGTACTTGCTTAAAATTACAATAGCCTGCCGTATGGCTTGCGTTGTCGTATTGCTTGCAATGATAATAGCCCATGGTCTGGCCCGCGTCGTTATAGTATTTGCTCAAAATGATAATGGCGCGCGGTTTGGTCCGCATTTTCTTAGTACTTACTTTAAATGGTAATTTCCCACAGTTTGGCCCGCGTTGTCTTAGTACTTTTTTTGCTTAAAATAATAGCTCTTGGTTTAGCCCACGTTGTCGTATTACTTGCAAGGATAATAATTAGCCCATGGATTGGCCTACTTTGTCTCAGAATTTGCTTAAATTTATTTGTGTCTAAAGCTTTTTATGGAGTACGACAATTTTTAGATGATAAATTGCAAAATATTCGAATTAAATTTAATAATAATGATTGTATAATTTTTTCATGTTCTAATGTTTATTTTATGGCCATATTGGACTTAACTGATAATTCAATATTTTTGTGATTAGTAGTAAGATCTCAATGTAACACAGTTCAACAATAAATGTTCTTTGACTTTAATAGCCCACGGTTTGGACCGCGTTATTTTATAACTTGTCTTAAAATAAATACTTAATAAAGTTTTATTTTAATATAACTACTGATTTTTTATATCGAGAAAAGAATATTTTTCGATATATTGCTCGATCATGAGTTGACCCATGTAGTTTCCCACTCGTATAAAATTTTTTATCCAACTCCATTCGCATGTCATGGTCTACATTACAATCGTAAAGTCCTAATCCTGGTCAGACCACTGAGCCCTTTGAAACTTATGTACGGAATTTCATACTGCTGGCTTTTCATTGATGGAAAACATTGAAGCAACCTGCATAGGCACGTCCTTAGAGAAAAATCGATGTCGTATGTGAACTCAGCAACCCGCGCTCGGCCAGCGTGATGGATATGGCTTAATCACCCTTCGGTAGGCCTACGTTCAGTGGTGGACTATTAAAAATCGGCTAAGTGCGAGTCGGACTCGCGCACGAAGGGTTCCGTACCGTATGGGAGCCCATTCCTCTTGCCGTTATTAATAGCGAGCAAAAAACTCCTAAAAATCACGTTTATTGTATGACCCTTAAATATTTATTTTATTCTATTTTTAGTATTTTTTGTTATGGTGACTACAGAAATACATCATTTGTGAAAATTTCAGCTGCCCAACTATCACGGCTTATGAGATACAGCCCGGTGACAGACAGGCAGACGGAAATCGAAGTCTTAGTAATAGGGTCCCGTTTTTACCCTTTGGGTACGGAACCCTAAAAAAGGCCAGTACAGGTATTCATCATGTTTCATTAAGTCATTAGAAATTTAATTTCGATTATTCTGAACCCAATGACAATCTCTCCCAAAACCGTTTACGCGGTCAAAAGTGATCGAGACACTTGTAGGACTTTCAGACATTCTCTGACCAAGTACAGACGAAAAAGTAGCACACAAGAAGGTACATTTTATTTGAAAAATACATAGCGCACTTACATCTAGACGACAGGCATGTTCTAGGATTCCATTATACTCATAATTTAACTAACTTTTACTATGGTACCAACCCAGAAATCACGTAAATAAAATTAGCTGTTCAACACAAAAAATTCATCGACCCGCGACAAAGATTCAAGATTCAAGATTCAAGATTATTTATTTGTCAAAAAACATGGTAATGCAAACAACGTACAAAGTTGCATACAGATCTTTCAAGAGTTTAGAACGCATGTTCTTGCCGTCGTGGCGTACAAATATCAAAAACAAAATTGCTAAATCTTTTAAGTAATACAATTCATAAAAAATGTCATATTTAGTTTAAAATGTCAAATATCAAAATGTCAAATATAAATTCAAAAATGTCAGAGAGAAATAATAAACCAATAAAGCTATACAATGTCAGAAGAATATTGTTGTTAGAATTAATCTGTATTTAAAATATTTTTGTCACTTAAAAATTCCCATATTTCATAATAACATTTTTTGGCTAGCAAGCCCTTCAATTTATGTTTAAACATACCAATGTCTAAGTCTCTTATGTTTTTGGGAATTTTGGTATATATTATAGGGGCCATACAAAAGATACTTTTTTGTATTAATGCAGTTTTAGCAGGTCGAGGGCAAAGTCTCATCTCGTCTTGGGAACGGGTACGTGTGCCTGCATTAGTCCAGCTACCGAAAAGGTGGAGATTTGTTTTTACAAACGAAGCAACTTCTAATATATATAATGACGGTAGTGTAAGGATAGCATATTTTATGAAATATGGTTTGCAGCTATCCGTCCTGTAGAGATGAAACATTGCCTTGATGCATCTCTTTTGCGCCTTGAAAGCAGTCCTTTTGTCAGTAGAGTTGCCCCAGAAAATAACGCCATATCTCAATACTGATTCAGTCATTCCGTAATACGCCGTTATTAAAGCATCCTCATTTATTAATTTTGATAACTTGAACAACGCGTACGACGTAGAGCTTATTTTTTTCGTTAAATTTTCAATGTGAGCTTTCCAGTTGAGTTAGCTGTCGATGGTTAGTCCAAGGAATTTTGTTATGTCTACTTCCTGTATGACGCTACCTTTATACTTTAATGTTACATTTTTCTGTATTCGTCGTTGTCGGAAGTGCACGATGTTTGTTTTTTCAAGATTTATTTTTAAGTGATTTGAATTCATCCATTGAATTATGGAGCTAAACGTATTGTTTATTTCTGATTCGTAAGTGTCTCTATTTATGCAATTTATCGTTACAGTGCTATCGTCAGCAAATAGGGTCATAGGATAGTTTACTGCTCTAGGTAAATCATTAATATATCCCGAAAATAGCATAGGAGCCAACACACTACCTTGTGGGATACCGCAATCTGGTGTACGGGCATCAGATCGATAAATAATTTCTTGTTTTTTAGCTAAATCTATCTCTGATATCTCAGTATAGTGCTTTCTGAAGCTTACATATGACTTAATTAGATCATTGCTATTCCCTCTAACACCGTATTTGACAAATTTACTCAGAAGGGCGTTATGCTGGACGTAATCAAAGGCTTGGGTCATATCGCAAAATATTGCACAAACAGGCGTAGTTGTGTCCATATTAGTCATTACATTATCTAAAAAGTCATATATTGCCATGTCTATTGTTTTCTTTTCACGAAATCCTTTCTGTTCATCACATAGTATACCTTTCTTCTCTAAGTAATTGTAGATTTGAGAGTATATGTATTTTTCCAGTATTTTTGAGAAGATCGGAATGAGTGAAATGGGCCTATAGTTGTCCATACTTTCTCGATTCTTTTTTTTGAATACTGGTTTAATAATGGATATCTTAAGTGCGTCCGGATATACACCTGTATCAATACATAAATTCATGATGTAGCTCAGGTGCTCGCATATGTATATAGAGACTTGTTTTATTATTTTAGTACATATACCGTCGTAGCCTACACTATTAGTATTTTTTAATGAATTTATTATTCTATAGATATCGAGCGCAGAGCTAGGGAAGAAAAACATAGATTCGGGTCTACTTACAATTAATGAATTATTTTTCTGGTTGTTTACATTACTAATTGGCTCAATTTTGTCAATGAAATAGTCATTGAATTTATTACATATTATTTTAGAATCATTAATAACACTATCACCTACTTTTAATCGCCAATTGCATTGGTTTGGCGGCTTATATTTTGCTCTATTTATTATGCCCCAGGTACATTTAGATTTATTTGAGGCTGTTTTTATAGCGTAGTTGTTCTGAGCTCTTTGAGTTAGTTTAGTAATTTTTTTGAACAGCTTTGACAAAATGTAAAGAATAGGTAATTTTCGCTTTTTCAGGGTAGTTCCCATAGTAAAGTAAGTAGTTATTGATCCGTATGTACCCTAAGTTCAAGTCTATTGGCTCACAAAATAAAATCGTTCATAAACTATTAGGGGCCCATTTTGCCCCCATTGAAGGATCTAAATTATCTCAATTTAATTCTAGATATTTCACTACGTTTAAAAAAAAACGCTATTAAGTTATCTTTCACGCTTATATAAGATGTTTAGTCTAGCGTTAGACAAGGAATCCGGGACTTTTACCAGGACGTTAATAGTCATAATATTAGTTAAAAGGGTGGGCTATTTTCAAACAATATTGCATCGGTTTTCGAACAGTCATTTAGTACTTTTTTAGGAAATTGATATCCTGAAGGACCCACTGAAATTTTCCGGGATAGCAGTACCCCAAGTGGTAATTTGTGTTATTGTCTAGCGTCGTACCAAATTTCGTTAGAATTCATTTACCCCTTTTATCTTAGCTTTATAATTGATTATTTTGGCTATTGCTAAGAAACCCAATAGATTTTCCGGGATAAAATAGTTACTGTATTGAAACATGTTGTGTGCTTTCTACATACCTACCAGATTTCATTTATAACCGTTCAGCTTGTCTGATGTAATTATTGATGCTTTTTTCACCAACTTTGGGAACTTATCAGACCCGTTAGATAAGGAAAATTCGGAAAAACAGGAAGAAACGTAACTTTTATTTTATTTGTAAAGCATATATACAAAGTTTTAAGTCAATCGGTAAAGGTAAAAAAAAAATTAATGCAAACAAAAAGGGCCCGTTTTACCCCGTTAGAGGTCGATTTTTCGAAATTTTCGTCCTTTGTGCTTCATTACGTTGTACATTGTACCTATGTTCGAAATTTCAAGTCTCTATCTTTAGTGGATTGGGTTGTAGCCTAAACTGATTAATTTTGGCTATCCCTAAGGATCCCCATAGAATTTCCGGGATAATAATAGTTCATGTGTTGAAACATGTTGTGTGCTTCCTCCATACCAGATTTCATCCATAACCGTTCAGCTCGTTGGATGTAACAGACGCTTTTTTCACCAACTTTGGGACCCAATTTGACCCCTTAGATAAGGAATATTCGGAAAAACAGGAACAGACGTAACTTTTATTTTGTTTGAGTAGCATGTATACAAAGTTTCAAGTCAATCGGTAAAGGGAATAAAAAGTTACATACAAACGAAAAGGGCCCGTTTTACCCCTTTAGAGGTCGATTTTTCAAAATTCCGTTCTTAGTGCTCCATTACGTGGTCCAATGTATCTTTGTTCCAAATTTCATGTTCCTATCTATAGCGGTTTGGGCTGTAGGCTGTCTGTCAGTCAGTCACTCAGCGAAGCCTTTTATATAATAGATATCCTATGTGTTATTCTGATGTATAAGCATTATTACTCGTATTGCAAAGTTTCATCTCAATCCGTTTTGTAGTTTTTGCGAGAGTAACAAACATCCATACATACTCACAATCTTATTTATAATATTACTAGGATATCTATCCGTTTCCATGTCATAAGCACGGCACAGTTCCGGCACAGTTTAGTACGAGACACGGAGAGTACTGTGTCGTCACTGCCACTGACAAGGGGGGGGGGGGGGTGGGGGTGTACTGTAATGTACCAGCCTTTTTTATAAACCACTGTAGGACGTAGGCCTACCCACGAAAGGTGAATGGGCCATATCCACCACGCTGGCCCAGTGCGGATTTGTGGATTCACATACAAAATACAAAAAAAAAAATACAAAATCATTTATTAAGCATAATGTTTACATTAAACCTTAAAAGTAACTTAGAGCTAGACTTTAGGAATGCTAAGTAGAAGGTTTACAGGTTGATGGCGGGCCCTGCACTAGGAAAATCCTGTATCGCAGGGTCCAAAACAAAACATGAGTGATTGCCAACTAAAGAGTATTGGTGCGACTTTTAAGTTAAATTACTAGAATTAGGTAATATATAAATACGCCATCGAATTTCTTCTACGAACATGTGCAGGTTGCCTCACGATGTTTTCCTTCGCCGAAAAGCCAGTGGTGTAAAATTCCGTACGTAAATTTCGAAAAACTCATTGGTACTTGACCGGGATTTGAACCTACGACCTCACGATTGTAAGGTCAGTGTCATGACCACTAGACCACCACGGCATTGATATGTGTGAATCGTCTTTTAATGTCGCATTGTTTAAATAATGCTGTCTGATTTTAGGTGGGGAAAGAGAACACCATGAGGAACACTCCGAGGAGCACGAAGAACATGGGAAGAAGGCGTATAAGGTAAAATAAATATTTCTACGTCATCATCTTCTTGCCTTTATTCCATAATACATACATATTTGAGGACATCTTACACGCGGCCTCTGACCCCAAACTAAGCAAAGCTTGTGATATGGCTGCCAGAGACTGATAAACTACTTATACATATTTTAAATAAATACTTATACAGATAACTAAATAACACCCAGACACAGAGCAAACACCTATGTTCATCACATAAATACTTGCCCTGGGTGGGATCGAACCCACACCTCTTCTCGGTCAGTAGTCACTGACCACTGAGCCACCGAGGCAGTCACTGATTCACTGAGGCAGCAAGTGGGGTCGTCACATCACGTTGCTTTTCGCCGCTTCAATCTATCATACGTCATTTCATCATCAACTCCTTTCTCTAACATATCATCTTTCTCGTAATTCATCCCCACCTTTTTGAAAATAATTTAGGTCTTCGTAGAAAAAATGCTAGCCGTTTTACCACAAAACATATAGAGCCAAATGATTTACGACACTGGGTTTATAGCAAGATTAAATCTTTGGTGGTAAGGTGGCTAACATTTAACACTCATAGGATATTTTATCAATTAATAATAGTAGGTACCAGTACCTAAGCTATTTATATTATTTTTATTAATTATTTGATTTACAACTCACGGGTTGCCCCGGATCTTTGAATGGCTTAGGGCCGCAGCCAACACCAAGAGGCCCTTTTACATACCTACATAATAATCATTTATAAAAAATACAGTTTTTGGGTGATAGGAAGAGGGGAACTGTAGACAATAGGGAAATAATGGGAATAGGTACAGTCCTTGGGCTATTATAATGAATCATTACGTAATTATAAGCTGGTCTATGGAATGAGGTGCGGCAACCGCCAAGTAATGCCTAATTTCAAAATGTTTAGGCGGGTGGTGACTTGCCATTCACTATTTGGGCCTCCCATAAAAGCTACCGTAAGTTGGCGCCGGAGGGGCAACATTGGTGTGGACGGCTAGAGGTGTGCTACACTTTCACTAGACGCTACTCGCGGCGTTATACCCTTTAACACTTCCACCCTGGAGCTTAGGTTCTTAGCTCTTGCGATTTCCACTCCTAGCCGGCCGATTAAGGCACGAGAGGAGTCAGGGGTCTCATTTAGCCCCAGGGAATCAGGGTTCGCGGTGTCGCTACTCACCGACGGCTCGCTACAAAGCCGCCCCTGCGGTTTTATTATTATTGGTATATGCTAAGTAACTAGCCCTATATTCAGACTTTTTTAATCGTGCAAATATAGCCTTCTTAGAGCACCACTATTTTCCTTCTTTATTTTAGGTCAGCCTACATTTTTTTTAAATTTCATTTTGATTGCGGCATACATTCAAAATAGCAAGTGTCTCCGAGTATATGAACTTAATTTAACTAAAAGCTTTGAAGTGATTGCATCTGATCAACCAGGGGACGTGTTTGCCTATAGACGGAGAAATTAATAAAATTAGTTTGCAAATTTATACAAGATGCTATTTTGAATTCTTGCTACATTTACAGAGAACCTCAATATGGAATATAGTAATTTATTTTTCGCAGAAAATGGCAAAGCCGCCTTCCATCGTGTACCTGTACAGAATTCGAATATTTCGCTCGAATTGTTTACATTATTGTTTATTTTTCATAAACGGCTCAGGATAGTAGGATTAACCTTTTACGAGGGCGTGCGGGGAGTTCGAAAAGTTCAAAAGAAACATCAAAATGGGAAACTTTTACTATGATCGACCCTGAAATGGCATAAAAATCCGCTGTTCCAGACAATGTGTCGAAGGCTTAGACCAAATAAAAAATCGTCGTGAACACACAAGTGAGGCCAATTTTTTATACATTTATGTGGTAAGTGCGTGCGCCGCCATAGTTCGACTGGCGAGCCAAGGCGTAGTTTTCTTCTACGTGTATGTGTGTGTAATTGTGTCTGTACACGGCGAGGCGTAGTTTTGCCGGCCTCACTTGTTTGTTCACAACATTCTTTCTTATTTTATTTGGTCTGAGGTCAATAAACTTTTTGTAGGTACGCAGAACAGCTGATTTCTTTTTCTCGATTTCAGAGTTGGTCAAAAAGTTACCGGCTTCTGTCATAATCATCGACAAAGTAGTTTATGATCCGAAATAGCTTTCGGCCAATCGATATTCGGCTATCGGACGTTAATTAAAAAGTACAATATCGCGTTATCAACGTCCAATAAAAATTTATTGCGTGTAGCTATAAAACAAATTATTAGCTACGAACATGACATGGATATAGTACGTACCAAGTTACACTGGATGTATATCGTCATAGAAATCTTTAGCCCCGATTTTTAACGTTTTGAACCCAATTCCTAAATTTTTTTAGTTTCATTAAATATGGAGCCCGGTTTTTCGACGAAGTTCAAACATCGTTGGAACGTGATGGTCAAGTACCATATTATAGGTAACCTTGGCGGTCAAAAAAAATAGAAATATTTATAATATAAAAACTGCATACATAACTATAATAAATATTAGGGGACAGCTCACACACGGTCTCTGAGACTAATATACTGTATATACATATTTTTAAATACGTATTTAGATAGACAAATAGCAGGCACAGAGCAAACCCCTATGTTCATCAAAAAAAAGCTTGCCCTGGGTTAGAAACGAACCTACGCCTCTTTGACCCAGTAATCAGGGTCACTAACCACTGAGCCACCGAAGCAGTCTTCTCTCAGCTATCAAGTAAAGTAGAGTGAAAAACCGAAAGCCAATTAAAAGAGACGCCCACAAATGGTATATTATTCAGAAAAAAATCTTACAAAGGTGCTATCTATATAATTTGAAATTGTTTCATGGGCTTTTCAAAAATATTTAATTTAAATTTTTTACCCCTCCATTTTTATTAAATGACAAAAATAAATTGTATAAAACTGGAAATTGAGCCCCCCAATTTTTCTGTTATAGCCATAATAATGTGCTTCCATCGTTCTTTTACTTGCATTATTATCTAATTATTCCATATTTATCTGATATTTTCTAAAATTAATGATTTCATAAAAATTGGTGCGCCCAGTTAGAACAATATTTCAAGAAAATCATTAAGATTTGGGTCTAATTGATAAAATTGTTTGAAGGTTGCCTAATCAGAGTTGCCATAAATAGGTAAAGTACCTTTTTTGTAAAAAATAATTATTTATCCTAAAAAATTTAAAAATTATTTTAAAAAATCGGATGGCTTGTTATTTATTTCAACAGATGTAATAGACACAGAATAATACTTTCTCGAGATGTAACGCGTGCTGTGGTTAGATTTTTTTATTATTATTATACCAGCCTCCATACATTTTGTGGATGTGTCATTTATCTTATTGTTCTGTATGTTAATAGGAAAAACATGAGAGACACAGAAATCATGCGTGCGATAGAACCGCCATGAAGAATAAATCCTGGTACTTTATGTTTCGTCCCGGCGTAAGTCGTCGTTATGACGTGTTGTTTGTTGTCATTGACGTAAGGCGGCTTCCTAACTAGCCTGTTTTCGTGCGAATATATATACGATCGGACAAACAGATAGATACTATTATGTACCTGAGGACTTTTAATTTATAAAATATAATAATTTTTCGCAAAAAATTGCATAATCGACTTCAATAGTGTACAAAATACAAAAATTCTCAAAAAGTGTAAATTAGTGTTTGCTTGAATCGATGTATACAATTTTACATTTACTCTTGATTTTTCAAAAACGGCTCAGCCGATTTCTACAAAATTGTAACGGGACCCCTTTACCTTTTTTTTATTTTTTTAAATCGCTTCACAACTGGCGAAGATATTGATGAACATACACAAAAAATACATACAGACGAACATATGGAACCTCCTCGTTTTCGGAAGTCAGTTAATAAGTAAAAATGTGATTTTTAATTCGCATTCGTTTCTTTCAACTATCTACCTATCATAATAATGACGAAACTATGCTGAAACAAGCTCTAATAGTAATGGAAAATAAAATATCACTATAGATTATTAAAAAGTTACTTCTTAGAATTAGTTGCTATAAACACTTTAAATACATATATTTTTGCTATTTCGGTATTGGTCCCATAGCAAAAGTTGGTCATGATGATGAGTACAATTTATATTCGATTTCTCACTATTTAAAAAATATTGTGATAAAATTATGTCATTTGATTGTTTATCTCTTCAGCTATTTAGGTTGCCGCCTTATAATAACGTGTAACTAAGAAAATTAACTACCTAGCTATTCTAATCGAAGTATACAGAAAAACAACCTAATTTTCAATTAGATTTTCTAATTAATAACACAAACAGACTTAGTAATTGGCAAAAACTAAACTGAAGTACTAAAACGTTATAGGTTCCTAATTATATTAACAGACGTAACTACAAAAACTGCTTGTATTTATTTACGTTAACATTAATTAATTTAGAAAAATGAGGATGGTTTTAAGGCAAAGCGTATTTCTTTTCACAGGACTAATAGGTACAAGTAAGTATATATTTCTAAGCTAAAGAATGTACAGAATTATTCAAAACATGTTTCCTACTGAGTGTGTATCAAGACGACGCGACGAAAAATTTCAAACATACACTCGTAATTGTATTCATCAGTACGACTAACTTTTACTATGAATAAAAAACTTGAAACCGTGACAAAAATGGCTATTACAAAAATTTGGTCGAACGTCAACAAATTTTTTGTATGGAGTAGCTGAAGCTTTTGCGCTTTTTTAACATTACTGTAAAAGGTTTACGTAAGAATTAAACAGGTGTCGTAATTAATATTATTAGTACAATATCTAGCTGAACCAGTACCAGCCTTTTTTAAATAGTCCACTGCAGGACGTAGGCCTACCCTCAAAGGGTGATTGGGCCATGTCTACCACTCCGTCCCAGTGCGAGTTGGTGGATTCAAATATGCCATCGAATTACTTCTAAGGACTTATGCAGTTTGACTCACGATGTTTTACCTACTTCATCGAAAAGCCTATAGTGTGAGATTCCTACATAAATCCAAAGAACTCATTGGTACGGGACCGGGATTTGAACCCACGAACTCACAATTGTAAGGCGGATGTCACTACCACTAGGCCTCTACGGCTACCTACACAGTATTAGTACAGTGCTATCCTGTAATAATGTCTATTATCTAGAGAAACCTTAATTAATTAGGTACCTACCCACGTCTAGTGCTGGATAAGACTTCCTACGCCTAATAAAAGATAATGATAACTAGAGACCGGATTATATGCATTTGCATGTTTGAATATGCATTTGCATTTAAGCATTCCTCAGCAGTAACAGTATATTTTACCTGAGATCTAGTTATGATGCATTTTTATCGGTACATTTACAATATTTTTCCGGGTGTAATGCACTCACCCTGCGTTCCAAAATGCGATAAAAGTGACAATATCGCGAAACCAAATTTAATAAAAAAATAATGATCGAAGACACAATTTGACTACTGAACATTTGGAACAGTACTTGATTGTTTACGTTAAAAAAAATACTAAATAATTTTAATGCCATGTGATGTTACTGTACCTATTGTCGCCTATTAAAGTTTAGTTTACTAATTGTTTACTGATTTTGAAAAAACAAAGCTTATTTTTCTTCGTTTCTTGTATTTCGCCAATTTTTGTGCATATTTTTAAGCATTCTTCATGCATATTTGCATGCATATATCAAGCTTTTTATGTTGCCTATATTAAATATAGAGATATTGTCAAACTGTTATCTGTTACAAATCATGTTTTGTTTTTGGTCCCGGTTGTTTTAACCGTTTAGCCAAATCAGAGGCCTTCAGGCGGCCTAAAAACTCTGACACCACGGCTAGCCACCCGGCCTATACGAACTTACTTATTATGTTGCCTATAATCCGGTCTTGAATGAAAACGATTTGTTTCCACATCATATTTTGTATTCAATGTGTTCAGCCTTCATGAAAAATAAAATGATCTGAACATTACAACATAGTCCAATCTTTAAACAAATCCATTGTCAGGCAGCACAACATTTTACATTGTTCCCTCACCATTGTATAGATACCTAATTTTTTTGTTTTCATAACAGTGGAGTCACCAATGGTCTATATTATTATGATTATATATATTGTCAAACTGTTATCTGTTACAAACTTACAAAACATAAAAAATGCCAAATCGATGGCTACAAATCATGTTTTGTTTTTGTAAATGATTGATAATGACTTTGAAAGGTTCAATTGTTTAGTAAATACTCGAACACACCAAGCTGTTTTTCACATGCGAAATTTCAAAACGTATAAGACGTTTTTACGATTCCAATTTGAAACCATTGAATTAAATCGTTTAAAATTAGCTAAAGAATTAAAAATGTATTTTTTTATAGTTTCCGTTAGGATGTTTAACAATTAAACAGAGATCGCCAAATGCAGGGAATTTATGTGGTTTTTTTTTTTATTATTTGTCAAAGTTTTCTCATTTACCTAGTACTTACCCAGATCAATTGGTGTTCTTTGATAAATGATAAGAAGGTGTGGTTTTTTTTTATCTTGCATACCGTTTTCTCATCTCATCTGCATATCTGAGCTACAGGTCGCGTCATGTAAAAAGAACGCTGGATCTTCAAACTGCGCACAAGGAAATTTAACTCGTATTACATACGTAATAGGAGTTAAATATCCTAGTACGCAACTTTATTTGTAGCAAGGAAATTTAACTCCTATCACGTAAGCAATAGGAGTTAAATTTCGTTGTGGGCAGTTTGAAGCTCCAGCGTTCTTTTTAGGTGACGCGAGGTGTAAGGTGGTATAGCAGCCTTATATCAAGTTTGCCTTGTTGAGACACATATAATTATATTATAGCTCAACTACAAGAATCACAATACAGGGTGTATCTCTAGACGACGGACATTTTAAATATATCATATTACTCATCATAATGACCAAATTTTACCAAATGTTCAAGCCCACTGCCAGTTGGCAGCATGCCCAATATGCTGGCTGCATTGCCACGCTGAATGGCAATCACAGATCACAGAATAACAACCTTGTTCTCTGATCTGTGATGTTTATACGTTGAGCCAAATAAACACTAGCATTTAATTCACGCGTCGCGTTCACCAGACGCTCAGAAAGATTTTTGAAAATAAGATGAGCCCGGCCCCCACGGACCCAATGTCTCAACTCCAAACGACTCAAATATGTAACCACTACCGAGATTAGCAATTATTTGCGCCGCTTGTGCTGCTCCGCCGAATTGGCTGCCCGCGCCGCTTCAGCCTTACTCTGAGTCTCAGAAAGATGTGACGGCGCCAAAGTATCGACGCAAGTTGCGTCCCATACTAAGGGCCGTCCACACTTCCACGGGATCAGCGTTATACCATCAGGCCTTTTACCATCACCACGCGCGAGCCCACTCGGTTCGAGTGCGACTGCGAAATTGGCGGTGGCAAAAGCCCTGCGTATGACGTCGTTTAGACTGAAGTTACGACCAATCCGCCATGCCAGTCTGAAGCATTTAGATTATCTTTAGACCTTCAGCCTGTGGATTATCCAATGACTTTATATGTAGTAGTAGTGTATGTACTTTTACCATGGATTAACGACGAAATCGCAACAAAAATACAAGCAAACAAATAATTCATTAGGTTTTATTTTTGTTGAAAACATATCTTTTCGTGATTTCGGGGTAGTTCCTGTAGTAAAATTAGTCCATACTTATTCATGATTTACAGTGATATTCTAGAATATACATATATTTGTTGTGTAGAGAAACACAGCTTGTGATTTTTAATTGAAATATCAAACAATACCAGTTTATAAACACCCACATCTAAAAGTGAAAAAATATTGCAGAAAACAGTTTCTCTGAATTCAATTAAATGTTTTTTCTTCGCTAGCCGTCCATTGGAATAAATTTAAAATCAAGTTTATCGCCGAGTGCGGCCGCAGTACTTTGTTTCTAGTAACTGAGCTTTTTCATTGGGTTTATCCAAGCAGCTTAGAGGAATAATAAATATTTAGATTATCTTTTAACGCTTTCTATTTTTTTTCAGTCAACGATAAAAAAGAGGAGTGTTATGAAACTATTTAATTGATAGTGTTTCTCACACCAAGTACATTTCAGTTCAATTTTTCGTGACCGCTGGATTTTATCCATGGTTAATTAATATTTGGGTTTCCGTCCCGGCACTTTATCCATTAGTAGCTGCCCGTCTCGGCTTCGCCCGGGTACGTTTGGCTAAAGAAGACAAATAGTAAGGATCCCTACTTTTTTTGCAAATATAATAAAGCTTATATTCATCAGGAATAGTGTAGGTTTCCAACAGTGAAAGAATTTTTCAAATCGGTTCAGTAGTTTCGGATCCTATTCGATGCAACAAACAATCAAATCTTTCCTCGTTATAATATTGGTCTAACGCTTCTCTCGCCAAATTAGTTGAAATTTCTATCTTTTCACAAATATATGATATCTCTGTTGTATAATATGTATATTTGTCTGAAAAAATACGTTTCTATTATTTTTTAATAATCTATCTGACGGACTAATTATATATTTATATCATTTACTCGTAGCCTATTCTGTGTCCAGCAGCGGACATATTTACAGCTAATATGTTAAATACAGTTCAATTCAGTTCAATCTCTAATTTTCGTATGCCATATTATTATTGGCTAATTGTGTCGTAGCTAAAAATATAAAATAAGATCCTGTCACCACAATTTATTCAAATAAAGACATGTGAATTTGAATTTTGATTAAATGAAAAAAAATGATGAAAAATATTCATTTACCATTTTCCCCAGGGACACCATGAGGATACGAAGACCGCCAAAGGTCATCATGATAAAGAGAATCATCTTGGCAAGTACGATGACCACGGCGGGATCCACAAGGACCACGAAGAGGAATCGGGCCACTACGGAGACCACCACCACGAGGAGCACGGGAAAAAACATGCCAAGGTATGTGAGAGTTACATTCAGTTCTCTTCGGCATCGGTACTGGCACATGCCTTGCGCTACATACAGGTCTAGAGATAATCAAAATGGGCAAGCCTACTGCCAGATGGTAGTTTGCACAGCATGCTGGCAGTTTGCACAGCAAACTGGCAGCATACCCAGCGTGCTGGCAGCATTATGCTTATGCGTTTAGCCAAATAAACAACAGCATTTTGGTCGCACGTCGCATCAACCAGACACTCAGATAGATCTTTGAAAACAAGATGACTTTAATTGTATTCTAACATTGTTTTCTATTTTTTCATAACTGTTTCATACTCACTTCTGAAACTCATCCCAGTACGAAGAATCTGGTAAGCATTCAAAGGGACATAGCACCAAGGGAAGCCACGACATTCACAAGAAAGAAGAGTATGAGAAGAAGGTCGAGTTCTTCGAAGAAGAAGGGGATTCTGCGGAAGAAGAGAAGCATGGAGGATACAACCATGAAAAGGAGCATTCGGAAGTGAGTTATTTTTACAATTATTTGTTTAACTTTTTTTGTAATGGAGATATCCGATCTCGAGATCGAATAAGAAATAAAGCGACTTGTATATAAAAAGCAACCAGCGCAGTAGTAACCGCCTAGCGGATTGGCAGTTGACAGGACACATAGCACGGAAGACTAATTAATGGGGTCGGAAATTACTTAGTGGAAACCACGTACCTACCGGCAAGCGCAGGACGTTTGCTCACAAGGGGGACAAATTTCCTCACTACGGAAGCAAAATTGTGCTGGATGTATATCACTTCAAACCGGTCTTATTCAATATCTATAGGGGAGGCCTATGTCTAACGCTGGCCGCCTTATAGTTGAGAAGAAGAGAAAGAAAATAAAGTAATGGATATTGCTAGTAGAGAGAGGTTATTACTTGTTTTTCTATTTAAAAAAATACGTGGATCTCTACCGACAGTGACCTATTAGTTCACTGTTGGACATAGGCTTAGTCTTGAAAGCAATCGGTTGCCAAAGACAAAGAAAATAGATATTAAGTTATAACTGCACAAAAAACACTGATGACTCGTCACTTCCAACAAAAGGCTAGTTGACAATATTTTTTTGATGTCCTCTTGTAATAGGTAACCATAAAGAGCCGACGAATGATAACAAAAATAAAATCAACTTAGAATTAAAGAAGTTGAGCATTTTTATTTTCTTGCTAGACAAAGAGCGCACTATGGCAGGCTATGACGTCACTGCCCGTATGTGTCATACATTCGCCATACTATGCTTTGTGGGAAAGGGACAAGGCATCCCCTCTTTATCGCTACCAAAAGCTTTACAATCTTATATCTCCGAACTTGATAAGCCAATTTTAATTATTTTTTCAGTTTATGAATCATAACTACTCGTAATTGCAGATTTCACTAGTTCTAATACTTTTAATTAATTAAATAGCAGTCAACCAATCAACAACCCTATTCTTTCTATTTCATACTGGATACTGGAAATCTATAGGAGAGGCGTATGTCAAGCGGTTGTCATTATATGGCAATGATGATGATTAAAACATATTTTAAAAGCACTCTCACCTTATGTAGGTACACTTAATTGTGTTTGACATATAAATTAAAATGCTTTCCGTGCACGAGACAACGTGGAAATATACGAGTACATTCGTTGTGTAAGAAAATAAAAATGTCCTGAGAAATCAAGGAATATTTCTGTATTTTCCGAACCAATGAAGCAACAACTACAATATTGTGCCGTATTATTATTAAGAAGCAAAAAGGATAAACAGTTTTTGTCGTAACAACTCAAAATAGAAATATACTTCCTTGTGTAATATGGACAGGACCATGGTAGCGTAGTGGGTGAAAGCTGGCTATAAAACCGTGAGGTTGTTTATTCAAATCCCTGCTCCGTAAATGCCATTGGGTTTCATCTTCACTAACTCTTGTTTTAGTAATATTGTAATTATTTTATTTTAATGCCTATTTATGTAAGTTCGTATAGGCCGGGTGGCCGGCCCTCGTGTCAGAGTTTTAAAGCCACCTGAAGGCCTCTTACATGGCTAAACGGTTAAAACAACCGGGACCTACAATTCAACTAGTCATTCGAGCCACGGTAGCGCTCAGTTGTAAATGCCACCCAAAATTTTGATTGTATTGTAATAATTGCACAGTAAATTCGTCATACGCTTTAGCGTTGCTGTAGTTATAATGAGAAAAGGTACTTAATAAATAAAACGAAATGAAAAATATTGAAGTAATATCGTTTAATTTTTTTTTTAGCTTTTACAGGAATGGGCCAATGGCGACGTTTCTTTTTTGCTTGATAGTTTACTAAACAGCATAATTCAGAAAGTGTGTAGCAAGTAAAAAAGGGATTCTATTCATGCCATCATTATGAACAACTTAAACACAGAATTGCAGAAAAAAGCTGCGCTGCCGTAATATTTATTTTATTTAATTTGGTCAAAGCCAAAATAAGTAATCGGCCAAGTGTGGGTTGGACTAGCGCACATAGGGTTATGCACTATATGGAAGCCCTCCTTAATATATTTTATTTTAATTCAATTATTTATTCATGAAGGAAATATACAACTCAATTATCTGTGAATATTTCAATTATCTACCTGCCACAGTTATTGTTATCGAGCGAAAAATGGCTAATAATTCAGGTTTGTTGTATGGGAGCCCCCCTTAAGTATATATTTTTCTGAAATTAGTATTTGTTGTTATAGCAGCAATAGCAATACGTCATCTGTGAAAATTTCAATGTTCTAGCTATCACCGTTCATGAGATACAGCCTAGTGACAGACGGACAGGCGGACAGCGGAGTCTTAGTAATAGGGTCCCGTTGGGTACAGAACCCTAAAAACGAAGCTGCTAAAACCATCTAGTCGTTATAAAACCTCTGTACCCCACTTGCTAGCCACTTGGCCCTTATGAACTTACTCATTAATATTTTTATATCCAACTAGCTTAAAACCCGCGGCTTCGCCCGCGTTGTCTTAGTAGACAGACTTGCTTATGAAAATAGCCCGTGGTTTGACCCTTGTTTGTCTTAGTACTTGCCTAAAATTATAAAAGGCTGCCGGTTGACCTGCGTTGTCTTGGCACTTGTTTAAAATAATAATAGGTCGTGGTTTAGCAAAGCATTATCGTATAACGTATTACTTGCAAGGATAATGCCTATGATTTGGCCTGAATTGTCTTAGTATTTGGGTAAAATGATAATAGGTCGCGGTTTGGCCTGCGTATTCTTAGTACTCGCTGAAGATGGTAATTTATAGCACGCAGCTTAGCCTGCGTTATCTTAATACTTTTTCAAAATTATAATAGCCTACTGTTTGGCACGCGTTGTCGTATTACTTGCAATGATAATAGCCCACGGTCTGGCCGCTATGTTTGAGTAACTGCTTAAAATGATAATAAGCCACAGTTTGGCCGGCGTTGTCTTGGCACTTGCTTAAAATATTAATAGTTCGTGGTTTCGCCTGCATTGTCGTATAACGGATTACTTGAAAAGATAATGCTTAGTAAGCTCTTTTCAAGTAATAGGCATTGCCTACGGTTTGGCCTTAATTGTCCCAGTGTTCAGCTAGAATGATAATAGGTCGCGGTTTGGCCTGCGCATTCTTAGTACTTGCTTAATATGGTAATTTATAGTACGTAGCTTGGCTCGCGTTGTCTAAGTACTTGCTTAAAATTACAATAGCCTGCCGTATGGCTTGCGTTGTCGTATTGCTTGCAATGATAATAGCCCATGGTCTGGCCCGCGTCGTTATAGTATTTGCTCAAAATGATAATGGCGCGCGGTTTGGTCCGCATTTTCTTAGTACTTACTTTAAATGGTAATTTCCCACAGTTTGGCCCGCGTTGTCTTAGTACTTTTTTTGCTTAAAATAATAGCTCTTGGTTTAGCCCACGTTGTCGTATTACTTGCAAGGATAATAATTAGCCCATGGATTGGCCTACTTTGTCTCAGAATTTGCTTAAATTTATTTGTGTCTAAAGCTTTTTATGGAGTACGACAATTTTTAGATGATAAATTGCAAAATATTCGAATTAAATTTAATAATAATGATTGTATAATTTTTTCATGTTCTAATGTTTATTTTATGGCCATATTGGACTTAACTGATAATTCAATATTTTTGTGATTAGTAGTAAGATCTCAATGTAACACAGTTCAACAATAAATGTTCTTTGACTTTAATAGCCCACGGTTTGGACCGCGTTATTTTATAACTTGTCTTAAAATAAATACTTAATAAAGTTTTATTTTAATATAACTACTGATTTTTTATATCGAGAAAAGAATATTTTTCGATATATTGCTCGATCATGAGTTGACCCATGTAGTTTCCCACTCGTATAAAATTTTTTATCCAACTCCATTCGCATGTCATGGTCTACATTACAATCGTAAAGTCCTAATCCTGGTCAGACCACTGAGCCCTTTGAAACTTATGTACGGAATTTCATACTGCTGGCTTTTCATTGATGGAAAACATTGAAGCAACCTGCATAGGCACGTCCTTAGAGAAAAATCGATGTCGTATGTGAACTCAGCAACCCGCGCTCGGCCAGCGTGATGGATATGGCTTAATCACCCTTCGGTAGGCCTACGTTCAGTGGTGGACTATTAAAAATCGGCTAAGTGCGAGTCGGACTCGCGCACGAAGGGTTCCGTACCGTATGGGAGCCCATTCCTCTTGCCGTTATTAATAGCGAGCAAAAAACTCCTAAAAATCACGTTTATTGTATGACCCTTAAATATTTATTTTATTCTATTTTTAGTATTTTTTGTTATGGTGACTACAGAAATACATCATTTGTGAAAATTTCAGCTGCCCAACTATCACGGCTTATGAGATACAGCCCGGTGACAGACAGGCAGACGGAAATCGAAGTCTTAGTAATAGGGTCCCGTTTTTACCCTTTGGGTACGGAACCCTAAAAAAGGCCAGTACAGGTATTCATCATGTTTCATTAAGTCATTAGAAATTTAATTTCGATTATTCTGAACCCAATGACAATCTCTCCCAAAACCGTTTACGCGGTCAAAAGTGATCGAGACACTTGTAGGACTTTCAGACATTCTCTGACCAAGTACAGACGAAAAAGTAGCACACAAGAAGGTACATTTTATTTGAAAAATACATAGCGCACTTACATCTAGACGACAGGCATGTTCTAGGATTCCATTATACTCATAATTTAACTAACTTTTACTATGGTACCAACCCAGAAATCACGTAAATAAAATTAGCTGTTCAACACAAAAAAATCATCGACCCGCGACAAAGATTCAAGATTCAAGATTCAAGATTATTTATTTGTCAAAAAACATGGTAATGCAAACAACGTACAAAGTTGCATACAGATCTTTCAAGAGTTTAGAACGCATGTTCTTGCCGTCGTGGCGTACAAATATCAAAAACAAAATTGCTAAATCTTTTAAGTAATACAATTCATAAAAAATGTCATATTTAGTTTAAAATGTCAAATATCAAAATGTCAAATATAAATTCAAAAATGTCAGAGAGAAATAATAAACCAATAAAGCTATACAATGTCAGAAGAATATTGTTGTTAGAATTAATCTGTATTTAAAATATTTTTGTCACTTAAAAATTCCCATATTTCATAATAACATTTTTTGGCTAGCAAGCCCTTCAATTTATGTTTAAACATACCAATGTCTAAGTCTCTTATGTTTTTGGGAATTTTGGTATATATTATAGGGGCCATACAAAAGATACTTTTTTGTATTAATGCAGTTTTAGCAGGTCGAGGGCAAAGTCTCATCTCGTCTTGGGAACGGGTACGTGTGCCTGCATTAGTCCAGCTACCGAAAAGGTGGAGATTTGTTTTTACAAACGAAGCAACTTCTAATATATATAATGACGGTAGTGTAAGGATAGCATATTTTATGAAATATGGTTTGCAGCTATCCGTCCTGTAGAGATGAAACATTGCCTTGATGCATCTCTTTTGCGCCTTGAAAGCAGTCCTTTTGTCAGTAGAGTTGCCCCAGAAAATAACGCCATATCTCAATACTGATTCAGTCATTCCGTAATACGCCGTTATTAAAGCATCCTCATTTATTAATTTTGATAACTTGAACAACGCGTACGACGTAGAGCTTATTTTTTTCGTTAAATTTTCAATGTGAGCTTTCCAGTTGAGTTAGCTGTCGATGGTTAGTCCAAGGAATTTTGTTATGTCTACTTCCTGTATGACGCTACCTTTATACTTTAATGTTACATTTTTCTGTATTCGTCGTTGTCGGAAGTGCACGATGTTTGTTTTTTCAAGATTTATTTTTAAGTGATTTGAATTCATCCATTGAATTATGGAGCTAAACGTATTGTTTATTTCTGATTCGTAAGTGTCTCTATTTATGCAATTTATCGTTACAGTGCTATCGTCAGCAAATAGGGTCATAGGATAGTTTACTGCTCTAGGTAAATCATTAATATATCCCGAAAATAGCATAGGAGCCAACACACTACCTTGTGGGATACCGCAATCTGGTGTACGGGCATCAGATCGATAAATAATTTCTTGTTTTTTAGCTAAATCTATCTCTGATATCTCAGTATAGTGCTTTCTGAAGCTTACATATGACTTAATTAGATCATTGCTATTCCCTCTAACACCGTATTTGACAAATTTACTCAGAAGGGCGTTATGCTGGACGTAATCAAAGGCTTGGGTCATATCGCAAAATATTGCACAAACAGGCGTAGTTGTGTCCATATTAGTCATTACATTATCTAAAAAGTCATATATTGCCATGTCTATTGTTTTCTTTTCACGAAATCCTTTCTGTTCATCACATAGTATACCTTTCTTCTCTAAGTAATTGTAGATTTGAGAGTATATGTATTTTTCCAGTATTTTTGAGAAGATCGGAATGAGTGAAATGGGCCTATAGTTGTCCATACTTTCTCGATTCTTTTTTTTGAATACTGGTTTAATAATGGATATCTTAAGTGCGTCCGGATATACACCTGTATCAATACATAAATTCATGATGTAGCTCAGGTGCTCGCATATGTATATAGAGACTTGTTTTATTATTTTAGTACATATACCGTCGTAGCCTACACTATTAGTATTTTTTAATGAATTTATTATTCTATAGATATCGAGCGCAGAGCTAGGGAAGAAAAACATAGATTCGGGTCTACTTACAATTAATGAATTATTTTTCTGGTTGTTTACATTACTAATTGGCTCAATTTTGTCAATGAAATAGTCATTGAATTTATTACATATTATTTTAGAATCATTAATAACACTATCACCTACTTTTAATCGCCAATTGCATTGGTTTGGCGGCTTATATTTTGCTCTATTTATTATGCCCCAGGTACATTTAGATTTATTTGAGGCTGTTTTTATAGCGTAGTTGTTCTGAGCTCTTTGAGTTAGTTTAGTAATTTTTTTGAACAGCTTTGACAAAATGTAAAGAATAGGTAATTTTCGCTTTTTCAGGGTAGTTCCCATAGTAAAGTAAGTAGTTATTGATCCGTATGTACCCTAAGTTCAAGTCTATTGGCTCACAAAATAAAATCGTTCATAAACTATTAGGGGCCCATTTTGCCCCCATTGAAGGATCTAAATTATCTCAATTTAATTCTAGATATTTCACTACGTTTAAAAAAAAACGCTATTAAGTTATCTTTCACGCTTATATAAGATGTTTAGTCTAGCGTTAGACAAGGAATCCGGGACTTTTACCAGGACGTTAATAGTCATAATATTAGTTAAAAGGGTGGGCTATTTTCAAACAATATTGCATCGGTTTTCGAACAGTCATTTAGTACTTTTTTAGGAAATTGATATCCTGAAGGACCCACTGAAATTTTCCGGGATAGCAGTACCCCAAGTGGTAATTTGTGTTATTGTCTAGCGTCGTACCAAATTTCGTTAGAATTCATTTACCCCTTTTATCTTAGCTTTATAATTGATTATTTTGGCTATTGCTAAGAAACCCAATAGATTTTCCGGGATAAAATAGTTACTGTATTGAAACATGTTGTGTGCTTTCTACATACCTACCAGATTTCATTTATAACCGTTCAGCTTGTCTGATGTAATTATTGATGCTTTTTTCACCAACTTTGGGAACTTATCAGACCCGTTAGATAAGGAAAATTCGGAAAAACAGGAAGAAACGTAACTTTTATTTTATTTGTAAAGCATATATACAAAGTTTTAAGTCAATCGGTAAAGGTAAAAAAAAAATTAATGCAAACAAAAAGGGCCCGTTTTACCCCGTTAGAGGTCGATTTTTCGAAATTTTCGTCCTTTGTGCTTCATTACGTTGTACATTGTACCTATGTTCGAAATTTCAAGTCTCTATCTTTAGTGGATTGGGTTGTAGCCTAAACTGATTAATTTTGGCTATCCCTAAGGATCCCCATAGAATTTCCGGGATAATAATAGTTCATGTGTTGAAACATGTTGTGTGCTTCCTCCATACCAGATTTCATCCATAACCGTTCAGCTCGTTGGATGTAACAGACGCTTTTTTCACCAACTTTGGGACCCAATTTGACCCCTTAGATAAGGAATATTCGGAAAAACAGGAACAGACGTAACTTTTATTTTGTTTGAGTAGCATGTATACAAAGTTTCAAGTCAATCGGTAAAGGGAATAAAAAGTTACATACAAACGAAAAGGGCCCGTTTTACCCCTTTAGAGGTCGATTTTTCAAAATTCCGTTCTTAGTGCTCCATTACGTGGTCCAATGTATCTTTGTTCCAAATTTCATGTTCCTATCTATAGCGGTTTGGGCTGTAGGCTGTCTGTCAGTCAGTCACTCAGCGAAGCCTTTTATATAATAGATTACAATAAAGAAAAACAGTTAATATAATCTAGACAAATAGTCTAGACAGCATTTCTCAACAACGTACAAAAATTCTATTAACCCCAATATCCTTTGCACTTAAATTGATTAGTCCGAAGTTCAAGCAAAATTGATTCTTACAAAACTTTAAACCTTGAATTTGAAGACCAATAGCAAACAGTATGCCAGGAATGGTTCGTCGCGTCGTCATTTCACACTCAAATGGACGTGAAATTACTCTACAGGTGTTTTTGAAACAACAACAAAAAGTTGGAGAAAATCGGTGATTGATTCTTGTTTTTGATTTGATTTGAATGTTGTTAATAACGTTTATTGTTGCGCGTTTACCTTTTTGACTGACGAACCGGAGGAGGTACTCAAAAAATAGTGGTCGGTTTGCTAAGTTGGCCATAAGCGAACAAATGATTCGACGCGTATGTTTTTTTTTAATGTAAAACCACGCATAACTTTTTTCATGGTAGTCCGATTTCTAAAATTTGAAAGAGTATACTTCGAAATTGGTCTCATTAAAATTTTATCGAAATCGGCTGAGCCATTTTTCATAAATCAACAAGAAAATTCTACATCGACCCGTGCGAAATGTTCGCGAATTCTGTACACTGGTGAAGTTTGTCATGCTATTTTTTGCAAAAAATCATTATAAATCTCTTAATTTGACATATTAGATAAAATATTAAAATAATAGTTTTATTACTATGTGCTCTTTTTTCAAATTATATATTTTTTTTAAATTATTGGTAGGTGCATCGTAGCTACTCGTGTAACGGGAAGGGTTGTGCAGCGTTTTTATTTGTGGAAATAATATTTAAACTCTACTAAAACGTAGCGGAACAGAGCTAGGTAGTAATATATCTAGTACTGGCAGACTCCCTAATTTTTTTATTATATAGCCTAAATAATAATTATATAGCCTTTTTTTATTATATAAGGTTTGTGTAGCTTCGTGAAAGAATTTTTCAAATCGGTGCAGTAAGTAGTTTCGGAGCCTATTCAATGCAAACAAACAAAAAATCAAATCTTTCCTCTATATAATATTGGTGTAGATAGCAAAAACAAATTTACTTGACGTGGAACTAAGCGCTATTTATCGTGTTCGTGACCGAGCATAGTTATAATTTTGGTATTTTTCTCTCTCTACGTATTATTATTAAATATATCTTCTTTGCAATGGGCCTTATTAGTACCTAAGGACCGAGGAGTCTAACGGGCTATCGAGAGAGCTATGCTCGGATTCTTTTTGCGAGATCGAATGAAGAGATCCGTAATAGGTAGAGATAGTCTAACGGATTGGCAAGTTGAACTGGCAGTGAGCAGGGTACATAGCACGGAGGGCTGACGATCAAAGTGGTGGAGAAATTCTCGAGTAGAAACTATGTTCCGGAAAGCGCAGCGAAGGACGTTCACCCGCAAGGTGGACTTAGATCATCATTAACACCGCAAGATCGAGATGGATGCAATTTTGAGTCGCTTACAACCGTTCTTATGGGAGATCTATTAGGGGAGGTTCTGTTTTGATGGAGTCTGGTCTTAATTCATAATTTAAGAAGATCCATAGAAAAAATAAAGGTACATTTCAATACTCCGTCATTTTATAACCGAAGAAGAAAATAATTATGTAGGTCAGTAAAAATACCATAGGGGCGGTGTTTGATATGACTTTGCATTATTGCTATGATGACAAGCCCTACCTAGGCGACCTAGTTTGTCCACCATCTTTGTGCAATCAAATTTGACATTTGATCAGCAGCTGCAGTTCAAGTGTCATTTGTGTCTAGATTACATAGCAGTTTCTATAGTTTTTCTCTACAACAATGGTCTACATGACTTTTGCCCTAAAGTGCATAGTTTCCGAGATATTGGCCAAAACGTTTTTTCAAGATTGCGTTTGAAGCTCTACCTGCATTTGTCAGCATTTTGTGATTTTATGCTCAGTAAAAGCCCGATTACAGAGGCGCCAGCGTAAATTTAATAGCAACGTAAAAAGCGTTCTCTCTATCGAATGCCTAAAGTGAAAAAGAAACAGAACTATGCTATTTAGCTAATATAATTACCGATGGCGCCTCTGTAATCGAGCTTTTACTGGGCATAAAATCACAAAATGCTGACAGATCCAGGTGGAGCTTCAAGCGCCATCTTGAAAAAACTTTTTTGGCCGATATCTAGGGAACTATGCACTTTAGGGCAAAAATTATGCAGATCACTATTGTAAAAAAAAATTTCGCATCTTTTGTTTCTTGTTAACTTTTTTGAAAAATTAACGTTTACGATTTATGGCCAATTTAATGAACCAGTTTTTCTATAAGAGTTATCGGCCAAGATAGAAAAACTGGTTCATTAAATTGGCCATAAATCGTAAACGGTAAGTTTTACAAAAAAGTTAACAAGAAACAAAAGATGCGAAATTTTTTTTTTACAATAGTGATCTGCATAATTTTTGCCCTAAAGTGCATAGTTTCCGAGATATCGGCCAAAAAAGTTTTTTCAAGATGGCGCTTGAAGCTCCACCTGGATCTGTCAGCATTTTGTGATTTTATGCCCAGTAAAAGCCCGATTACAGAGGCGCCATCGGTAATTATATTAGCTAAATAGCATAGTTCTGTTTCTTTTTCACTTTAGGCATTCGATAGAGATAACGCTTTTTACGTTGCTATTAAATTTACGCTGGCGCCTCTGTAATCGGGCTTTTAAGTGTTCCTAAATCTTATAAAAAAAACTAGATCGCAAATTTAGTGCAAAATTAAATTCTGTTCTTACTGAGCTAATGTCTTAATTATTTCTTTGCCAAGTTTGCGGTATACATTTGTCTAACATTTTCAAAGTTTCTCATTATTTCCGTCGGTCAAGTTTGATCTAGATTCTAGACCAAAATAATAGATTACGTGAACATTTATTACCAAAACATTTTCGCCACCGAAGGTTTTTAGCCGTTTGGCGAAAGGAGAATGACAGTAATATGTATTGTTACAAAATGTTAGACAGTTATTTAGTAATTGGCTCCAGTTTTGGGCACGTACGCAATTTTTGTGCGATTTGTGCGATTTCTCTTAGCGAACACTTTTACTAAAATACGCGTTAAATTGTGTGGCAATTTATCGCATATTTTTGTTGTTTTAATATAATTGACCGAGAGAGCGAAGCGAGATAAGTTTCTATGCTTCAAGTAACAATTTACTTTTTTAATTAAGTAAAACACAGGTGTTACTCACGTTTGATTTTTAGTAGGATACTACTATAGTTTCGATCGCATTTGGCGATCTTTCTCAAGGTCGGAGTACTAGCACGCGGGCTCGTCGAAATTTACTTTTTTTCTGTCAGATTTATTTGGCTGTAGCTTCTCCTCTGGATGTCGCATTTTTCAACGAATCTTTACAAAACTTTGTATACTTACAGATTCTACATATATTTAGAATTTTTATTCGTTGGCGATTTTTGATTGGAACAGGTAATTTTTTCTTTGCGATTTCGAAGTACTGCCTTATTTTTGGTTAGTTCACTACTGAATATAGGCATACCCACGTGGGGTGATTGAGCCATATCCACTGCGCTGGGCTAGTGCAGGTTGGTGGATTCACATACGCCATCAAATTTCTTTTATGAGTACGCATATACGATGGTTGCATCCGATGTTGCCCTTCACCGAAAAGCCAGTGACATAAGTTCCAAAAAACTCATTGGTACGGGGCCGGAATTGAATCCACGACCTCACAGTTCTAAGGCGAATGCTGCTATTACTAGACCACTACAACTTCTTAGAGTATTACTACCTAACGAATGAATTTTCAATCACTTCGTAGAAGATGTCCTTACGGTTAATAACTCGAATATGAAAATGCAACATGTCAGAAGTTATTAGAGTTAAAGAGAATGGGATTGCGAACTTGTAGCGTGGGAGTTGTGGGAGGAAAGGGGGGCGTGGAGTAGGTTACACTAACGTCGCTTGGGGTTTCCTTAGTTAGCTCCGTTATCCGTTTAGACTGGAAACTTTGCCGAAGAACTAAACGCACTAACCCAAACATTTATCTGTAGGACTTAGTAAGATTATACTAGTAGTTCTCCGAACAGTAGGTCTCGCGATACATCTTTTTAACTGAATCTACTTAAGCCTAACTGTTGACCGGTTTGTACTGTACTGTATTTTAGCCTTTTTAAAATTCCACTGCAGGACGTAGGCCTACCCAAGAAGGGTGATTGGGCCATATCCACCACGCTAGCCCTGTGCGGGTTGGTGGATTCACATACGCCATCGAATTTCTTCTAATGACGTATGCAGGTTGCCTCACGATGTTTTCCTTCACCGAAAAGCCAGTGGTGTTAGTTACCGGCTTAGTTCATACAAATCTTGTAAGGATTTAAATATTCACCAAACTATCGTGCCAAATCGAAATCGGCTTATTAATAGCGCGACAGCAAATTTCCCCTCTTTTTTAGGGAAATACACTCCCTTATCAATAAATGCTGACGTCAAAAAAAATTAAATATAATTATGGAACCCGTGCACCAAGTTTTGTCAAGATTTTTTGAATAATGTAACCTGTAAATGAGAGAGGAAAGGTTTATGAAGATTCAAACAAAGAGATGACGAGAGGTCTACTGTTCGAAGAACTACTAGTTTTCATTTGATTAGTCTTTGAGCATAGCATCTATATCGAGCCACAGGCCCTAAGTGAAAGTAGGCACTAAAAAAATGTCTGGGCGCTGTCATACTAAGATGCGGACTAAGATATTAATCACAATGGCCTGTATTCTCGAATCTCGACGCTATGTCATCTAATTAGTGCTTGTAACCGAGCACTTTGGCATCGCGCGACGTTGTAGTTGGCATGCAATCGCCTTACGACTAACTAAAAAGCCTGCCCACTACGTAGCTTGGGCAGGGTTTTGGCTCGGACAGTTTATTGCACAATTGTGACTATAGATATTTGCTCAAAGGTAAGGTGTATCGTTTTTGTTCAGAGGATGCAGAGCTTAGTGGTTTGTGGTCTTACCAGCGGTTGTAATTAAAAATACAAGGTTTAATACACGTAAAGTGTTGTTTTTAGTAGTTTCACTGTAATACAGTGTTTAGATGAATTTTACTCGGCAGTAAAAGTTAATAGGCGAAGAAAGTCTCATAGTTTTTTAATAAACTTCAAAAAAGAGTTTCTCCTTTGTGAATATCTTCACCAATATCAAAAAAACACATTGTCTATGGCGACTGCTTTATTTATTGTAGGTACTAAGGTACGCTAAGCAATCTTCAATGATAGAGTACCAATTCATATACTAAGCGCCACACAAATCGGCGGATGAGAAGTTAGCCGCAGATGACACTTCGCCGTGATTCGCTAACTATTGCGCATGTGTGCACAATGCCTATATACAAATGGCGAAGTAGTGAGTTCGGGCGTAGCGAGCGCGCGGGAGGCATGAGGTTGGCGGGCGGGTGTGCCCCGACGTCTCGTCTCTCTGGCTCCCGCGCATACCTATATTTCGGCTTTTGCGCAGCGTTCTGCGCATAACTTCCCACCCGCCGATTTGTGTGGCGCTAAGTATACCAAAAACAGTTTCTGTATAATTAACCTTTTTACCGTCAAAGTTACCTACATAAATACGCTTGACCAGCATTTCCGGGTGCCAACGACGTCTATAGTTACAGTAAATTGGGGCCCATAATATGTATATGATTGAATATAAAATTAAACCGTAGCAGTCAAAATAAATATATAAAAATCATTTATTCAAGTACTAGGTACAGACAATACAATCTACATCAACAATTAATCTGTACTGTACTAGCCTTTTTAATAGTCCACTGCAGGATGTAGGCCTACCCGCGATGGGTAATTGGGCCATATTCACCACGCTGGCTCAGTGCGGGTCGGTGGATTCACATACGCCATCAAATTTCCTCTACGGAGGTATGCAGGTTGCCTCACGATGTTTTCCTTCACCGAAAAGCCAGCGGTGAGAAATTCCGTACATGAATTCCAAAGAACTTATTGGTACGGGACTGGGATTTGAACCCATGACTTCAGGATTTTAAGGCGGGTGGCACTACCTCTAGATTACCACGGCTTACAATAGTTACAATCAATCGTTTAAAATAAAAAATCTAAAAAATAACAAAGCATATTCTCGTTGATTGTGTTCCACCTACGCCCTCTTTATCTCTGTGTGTAATTAATTTAACCATTTTAAACTTTTAATTTATAGGGCGGAAAATTCCACGCGGGCAATTTAAAGGCGGGTCACCACCAACAACACAAGGGAGAATCCGGACACTTCAACAAGGGAGGTCATCAACATGTCGATAAGGTAACCTACTCATACCTATGTCTTTTTTGAGGTACACTTATACAGGGTCATAGGTATTAAACGCAAAACCTTTAAAGGCCGAGTCTAGTACTTCTAGACAAAAAACTTTTAAACTACGACTTTTGAAAATTCGCAAAAATAAATTCGATTCTCCATACATTTTGCCGCGCGTTGAAAAAGCCGATTTTATCTTCGTGATTTTCCAAAAGTCCTAGAACAAAAGTTGTTTGTCTAGAAGTACTAGACCTGCCCTTAAAAGGTTTGGCGTTTAATACCTATGGCCCTGTATAGGGTTACCCAGAACTAATGTACCTACTAAGCTGAAAGGAGGTGATTCAGACCATCAGTATGTCAGTCACTCCCTTTCGGCTTAAAACAGGTCAAGCAGATAACCCTGTAGAGTTGAAATTGCAGCGGACATATCAGAGGGATCACGGGGAGACCAATGGGGTTGAAAAGTTTCTCAAATGGAGACCACGTACCAGTAAGCGAAGCGTATTTCGTCCGCCAACCCCCAAAGATGACCTCATCATGTATGATAGCGCTGAATGCAAGTCCCTAGGGAAAGCATATGTCCAGTAATTGGTGTCCCACGCCTGATATGATGATATCCATCCACTGCGGAGCATATATCAGCGTTCTAGCCATTCTTTTTGGTCTTGTGCAAGAAGCGCACTTACTCAATGTGTAGACACTGAATAAGTGTGCTTCTTGCAATATCTTAGATGCCTTAAATAAAAATAATTACAAAATTAAAGACATTTTACACACGGTCTCTGACATCAAACTAGGCAATGCTTGTAATATGGATGCCAGAGTCTGATTTAGTACATATAAGTCAGGGTCACTATTTCACAACTTACGGGGTGGTCGTGTCTAAAATGTCTTACCAGATCAAGATTTTAATACCAAAAACCTTTTTATTGTAAAGAAAAAAATATAAGTTATTCTGGAGCATATCTTCTGTTGGCAAACCATATCAGATACGTACAAGGAATAACTTCGCTCGATCGAAAAAAAATCCAGTCACCCCTATTTTGAACGAAAATCTTATTTCTTGACGAGTTTTTATGAGTAGTATTTTTTTAAAATATGTTTAATGTATTAAGTAGTAGCTAAAGTATTGACAAATCACATAAAACGGTTTAAAAGTTGACTTGATAAATTTATGTGAATTTTTATTTTTTAATTTCACCAAACGAAGATGCGCTCCCCTCGTTCCCTCGCCGTCTCACTTTCTTTGCGTAATGCGTCTACGCACGATAAGCTCTTAATACCTACCGAGGCGTCAATGATTTAAACCCGTCATTTCATAATTTCCAGGGTCACAAAGAGTCCGCTGGTCACGACAGCCACGGGCACCACGGTGCAAAGCACTTCCAAAAGGGAGGCAAGGATGCAGGGAGGAAGTGGATCTACCACCACGGCCACCCCGCCAAGACAGCCAACCTGGTGGTCATCGACCGCCGAGGAGACCAATACTACCATGGACCCCATTACTATGGATAATGACTAACTTAATTCATGTAAAGTACTCGCGAATCTTTTTGAGGTGTGTGAAGTAGGGCACGAGTCGCTGCGCAGGTAGTCGTAGGCCTCATCCTTCCCGCTCTGCCTCGAGCTCGCCGCTATGAGCGGTAGCGGGGCGCGGGGCGGTGGGCGGTAAAGAACCAATATACTAAAATGTTCGAATGACTCCACGACTCCGCAACCGTGCCGCCGCGGTTGCCGCTGCGGTTATCCCCTTCGTACACGGCGTCGTATCGTAAGCGTATAGTAGCACGCGCGTAGAACGAGAGCAATACGAGCACTTACATGTTCAAAATTAAAAAAATAATTTAAAAAAACGCCGTGGTGGTCCAGTGGTAATGACACTCGCCTTACTATCGTGAGGTCGTGGGTTCAAATCCCGGTCCCGTACCAATAAATTCCATGGAATTTATGTACGGAATTTCACACCAATGGCTTTTCGGTGAAGGAAAACATCGTGAGGCAACCTGCATACGTCCGTAGAAGAAATTCGACGGCGTATGTGAATTCACCAACCCGCACTGAGCCAGCGTGGTGGATATGGCCCAATCATCCTTTGTGGGTAGGCCTATGTCCTGCAGTGAACTATTTAAAAAGGCTGGTACAGTACATGTTCAAACAAGTCCGCACACGAAGCGGTGCTGCAGGGGATCGTAGAAGATATTTTACTGTCATTACAATAGTCGTACGTAGCGTACTAGCGTACAAAGCAGGCGTAAAAAAAGTAACTGCTCAATAATTCCTCTTAACATTTGACTGAATTTTAATTTTAGTAACTTCTTACGACTGTAATTTCAATATGAATGATAAAGTGATTAAATTCGTGAAACTGGTTGAATTGTATCCTTGTCTATATAATCATTAGTTCATCAAATATACAAGGGAAAATATACCTAACAGATAATGCTTGGGTAGAAATATCGTCAAATATAAACTGATTTTGTAAGACGCCAATATAACGCCATGATTTCAACTGAGATATTACAAAACGATACGTTTACTCCACGATTCGTGTGTGGACACTACTCGTCTCGTACGCGTTACGTTGTAACTATACGCTTACGACGATGCGAAGGTATGCGAAGGGCCTTATAGCCTGAGCTCGTGACCGAACGCTTCCGACAGTATACGTTCTGCACAGCTGCTTCCGTTAACTTCAGAAACCTCAAATAGGTTTGCGCATTCTGTAATTATTTTCAAATAGCACGGCATTTGAACGAGTAACTCTTTTACATTATGTTCTCCTTGTGGCGGATCAATTTTAATGTGGGCAACATACATTGTGCGAGCCTTCTGGCAATGCAAATCGATGGCTTTAAATCCTTCGAGCAAATATCTACACAGCCACAATCCCTTTGTGAAAGTAGTAAAAAATGTCCAAGCACTGTCATACTTACTCAGATATTAACAGTAAATAATTCACAGTGAGTCATTTTCTCGAATCTCGACGTTATGTCACCGTTAGTGCTTGTAACCGAGCACTTTGGCATCGCGAGAAGTTTTAGTCGGCTTGCAATCACCTTACGACTAACCAAAAAGTCTGCCCACTAGCTCGGGCAAGGTTTCGGCTCGGACTATTTTTTGCACGATTGTGACTCTAGAGATATTTGCTCGGTGTTTAAATCGCATTAATTTGGATATCAAGTCGGAGGAAGAAATCGAAACTGTAACAAAACGCCTCGCACCGCCTTTTCTCTCTAATACTATGAAAATATATGATAAGTGAATATTACACACTAGCGACCCGCCCCGGCTTCGCACAGGTGTATTATACATATAAAAACCTTTCCCTTGAATCATTATATCTATTAAAAATAACCGCATCAAAATCCGTTGCGTAGTTTTAAAGATATGATCATACATAAGGACAGACAGCGAGAAGTGACTTTGTTTTATACTATGTAATGATTATATATATCGTTATGATGCCTATAATAGGCCGCGGGTAGCTAGCCTTGGTGTCAGAGATTTTAAGCCGCCTGAAAGCCTCTGACATTGCTAAGCGGAGGTATTTGCAGCTGAGCCTGTTGTTTAACGATTGTTTTACGATTACCTATGATAAATAGATTGTAAGTTATGTCCTTTTTGGACTATACAACAAAACATGCTTAACTCAGGTGACAAGCTAGGCGAGGAGTACCTATAGATGCATCGTGCAAGTGTGACTTGTATTTTAAGTTCTGATGACTATGTTGAATTACAAAGGAAATGACAAATTTTGCTTATTAAAATTCAGAATTTTAGAATTAGGTCCTTCATACTAACTACTGGACTGTACCGTATATGAGATCATAAAATATATAATAAATCCATCCTAAATAAATCCAATATATATTAAATGAGATCCTGTTGGAATAGTCCTGCATCCAGTGTAACGTTCATAAAGCGTTCTTAGTAGCTATAGTTCGGCCGTTCAGAGAATGCGTTCCTGACACGTCATCTTGAAAAAATGTTTTTGGCCGATATCTCGGAAACTATGTACTTCAGGGCAAAAAACATTAAGATCATTATTGTAGAAAATAAAATTTCGCATCTTTTGTTCACACAAAACTTTTTTGTAAAACTTACCGTTTACGATTTATGGCTCATTTAATGAAATTTATTAAATGGACCTTAAAACATTAAATGGTCCATAAATCGTAAACGTTAAGGTTTAAAAAAAGTTTACTGGAAACAAAAGATGCGAAATTTTATTTTCTACAATAATGATCTTAATGTTTTTTGCCCTGAAGTACATAGTTTCCGAGATATCGGCCAAAAACATTTTTTCAAGATGACGTGTCAGGAACGCATTCTCTGAACGGCCGAACTATAGTTACCATCTCCCTCAACCAATTTCATATTATTTAAGAAAAAATCAATAAATATGATTTTTTAAACAATACTTAGTTAATACACGGATTCATATTTTTAACCGACTTCCAAAAAGTAGTAGGTATATAATTATGTTCGTGTGTATGTATTTTTTAGTATGTTAATCGATAATTTCGCCAATTGTGAACCGAATCGAAAAACTCTTTTTAGTTCGAGAGGGTATACTCCTGAGGTAGTCCCATTTAAATTTTACAGAAATCGGCGGAGCCGTTTTTGAAAAAACCAATAATAATGTTAGCAATTCGAGCGAAATATCCGAATTTTGTACACGATAAACATCGATAATTTCGCCAATTGTGAACCGAATCGAAAAATTCGTTTTTAGTTCGAAAGGGTATACTCCCAAGTCAAGGTGGATCCATTCAAATTTTACAGAAATCGACTGAGCTGTTTTTGATAAATCAACAATAATGTAAACAATTCGAGCGAAATATTTGAAATTTGGACATTATGGAAGGCGGTTTTGCCATTTTTTGCGAAAAATAAATATTACAATTTCTTCTGTAAAATTTAATTACATTATAGGTAGGTATTTAAATGATACATGCTATGATTGAAAAAATGACGTATAATGTTTTTAAAATTGGGTTTTGTAATTATTACAAATAAGATACTTAGATGTTGAAAGACTAAAAAGCTGTTAGGCCGTGGGCCCATTAATATTGAAGAAAGTTTTGCGTTATTTTAAGATTTTTTTTACCTATTTGGAATTCAATAAAATTTATAAATTTCTACAACACTGACGCCGAATAGTTTATTTTTTACGCTTTCAGCAGAAGTTATAATGTTCTCGAACATTTGCTAAACAGCGTTGAAAAAGCGTTATCTTTTTGGTTAACACCTGATAAATAAATTGGCACATATTTTACATTGTTTAAACGATCATTAACATGTACATATAATTAAGAACACGCTGGTGAAAATTGCGACATTATTCAAATTCTTTCCTAATAGCTAATTCGATGCCTCAAAGTAGGTTACGGGGTTCTTGTAATACGATAGAATAAGGTGGAGTACTTTTTACTATTTTCTTGAAAAATCTACTCGTATTGAAGTTAGTTTTTTCTCAATTCGTTCATGACAATTTCTCTTAACATAATACATGAACCATTCAAATAATTAAGGTAGAGAGTTTTCAAAATAAAATAAACTACAGTAATTTTGAGAACCAACTTAATTATCTTTGTTGATTGAAATAAAAATAAACTCAAATAGGTAAATATTAGTTTGATTTGGTAATGGTTACTAAAACGCTGCGTCTAATGTTGACATTATTTTCTTGTTTCTTCTTACTTCAATTTTGTAAAATTTAGTTACCATTTTTTAACGAAAAGAGTTTTTGAATCACGTCGGATAGTCATTTTAAGGTTCCGTATTCAAATTGTAATAATAGACCCTCTTACTTTTTACCCGCAAACCTTTAAGCTTTTAATCAAAATACCCTTATCGATGGCGAAAAATTTTTTTTTTTTTACCAATTTATGCTCGAAAAGGAAACTAGATATATAAACATTGACAGCTAACATTGAAAGTGGATAAAATTGTTATTTCCCTTATTTTGCTAAAGATGTTTGTTGGTAGAGTATGTGCAAAAACAAAACCGTTACGGTGAATCAATCAGCAGCCAATTTATGGAACCGACTTTACTTGGTAGACGCGAATCTATTGATGAAAACCGAATTTGTGTCTACCAAGTATTAAACACTCTTACTTGTACTAGCAATGACAGAGCAGTGTTGTCAACGCAATAAAATTAAATTGGTAAAACGGCTCACGGGTGACCTCACCTACGACGTTTCTCTTTTTGCACAAACTCTATTTTTGGTTATATGTTTTATATTAAGTTATGTAGGTATATTCAATGCAGTCATAATCATCATCAACATCATCACAATATTCTTAAGGCCACATATTTACCGTCTACTCGAACCGAATCTTAACCAAAAAATCTAAGAAACGGTTTATTCTTATAAACCTGTAGTTTACAAAAATGAATTATTTATTTTTGAATAAAAGCGTCTTTATAAAATAAGATGCTTTTTAGATATTACTTAGGAAATAATATGTTATTTTAAGTCTTTACTTAATCCTTTTATTTGCAAGCCATTAAAAGCTCTATATTTTTAAGAATTTAGCTAGACTCCAAAGTGATTCAATTGTTTTGTGTAAGTAAATGTTATTTTATAAAATTGTGTGTGACTTTTTTTTTACTTTTGTAAATAGGTACAGTATTAAAATAATAAATGTTTTTTTCTTAGTCGATTCCTTTTTATTAATTTATCCGCTGCTTAGTTAAGGTGAAACTAGTTGACAGATTTGGCGTAGCTTAAATCTATACTTAATATAATAAAGAGGTAAAGTTTGTGAGGTTGTAGGTAGTAATCTCTGGAACTACTGAACCGATTTTGAAAATTCTTTTACCAATAGAAAGCCACATTATTTGCGAGTGTCAGCTATAAAATAAGCGCGAGCGAAGCCGCGGGCAAATGCTAGTAAATCATACTCGTATCTCAGCAGTATTGTCTGAAGCAGTTTCAAATGTCACTTGACGGTATCAAAAGACCAGCCAAAGTGATACGACGTAACTGACCTCGAACTCGAATAGATTATGAAATTACCTAATTTGATAAGGGTTCAGTACATAAATGATAAATTAATTCTGGCTTCTCTAGCCTTATTAACTATTAACAAATAGTTTGATAAATGTTCCCATTTAGCAATTCTAACCCTCAACTTCAGCCTTCAATTCCATCCTGATAAGGACAGAATCAGAGTAAATAAATAACAAAATAAATAAATATTTGGGGACATCTTACACACGGCCTAAGTAAGTATAAGTAGGTAAGGTAGTATAGGCCGGGTGTCACAGTTTTTAAGTCGCCTAGCATGGCTAAACGGTTAAAACAACTGGGGCCTAAATTTAACGTGTTATCCGAGCCACGGCATCGCTCAGTTGGAAAATGTCACCCGCGGTCACCCATCCAAAGACTGACCGTGCGGAACGTAGCTTAATTTCGGTGATCGCTGACAAACACTAGTCAAACTACGCTACGAGCGCAACGAGTGCATTTGCCGCCAGTAAGCGATTAAAATTTTGCCGTTTCATTGACCTTTCCAATAAACTTTTTATAGATACTATGACGGTTTACAGAGTAAACAGAAAAATTCTGGTGGGCCAAGTAGGTAGGTATAATCCAACCGCTCTTATATTGGAGATATGTAAAGGAGAAGCATATGTCCAGCACTGGATGTCCAATGGCTAAATCGATGACGAATTGTAATGTTAGTCTGATCCGGGCCTTAAACTTCAAACTATGTTACACAACCAAACCGCCCTTCCCGTGTGATTCAAATTATTTACTTGTAAAGAAAGTTATTTCATTAAGGGCAAAGGTCTTGGAAACCGATTCAGGTGTCATGGTTATGCGTTTACCAACCTGATATGCTGATACATATAGTTACATATTAGGATATTGTAAATAGCTTTATTTTTTATCATTTTATTTAGCCTCATAAACTGTGACAAGTGTACAGAGGATATACTGTACTGTATCAGCCTTTTTTATTGTCCACTGCAGGACTTAGGCCTACCCACGAAGGGTGATTGGGCCTTATCCACCAAGCTGGCCCAGTGTGGGTTGGTGGATTCACATACGCCATCTAATTTCTTTTACGGACGTATGCAGGTGGCCTCACGATGTTTTCCTTCACCAAAAAGCCATTGGTGTGGAATTCCGTACATAACTTTCAAGGAGTTCATAGGTACGGGACCGGGATTTGAACCCATGACCTCATGATTGTAAGGCGAGTGTCATTACCACTAGACCACCACGGCTTTTTTTTTTCAGAGGATATAAGCTGAATCACTTAATGATGTCAGTGAAGTCAGCGGCAGGCTGCGAAGATCTCTACTCCTTAGATTTGATTCTAGATTTGATCTGTCCATCATTGTGAGCCAGGTTCCTAGGCATTTTAAACATAGACAGCTTTTTATTGTGACAGATATAAATAAATACATTTTTTTTAACCTTTTCAAGTTTTTGGCATCCCACGCTTCAATGCTTGGAAGCAAATTAGGATTGTTAGAAATAACCATAAACTTGGTCTTGGCGACATTCTAAATGGATGTCGCTATAAGCCAGCTTCGACACTACACTGGTTAATTCGCTTAATAATCTTCGTGAGGATGATATGTGATAGATATAGGATTATCTGCTTGCCCTGTTCTACAGATCATCATTATGAAATACTACTCAAAACTTTGTGAAAAAAATAACAGCTGTTTTTTTATACATACATAATTGCAACTCGGAATCAACAAAATGTATGAAACAGCAAGTTTTTTTTTCGAACTCCGATTCCGAATATCATTTTTGTAAGGACCCTGTTTATATTTTGAATTCTTATTTGGTCCTATAGTAAAAGTTAAAACGATCGTTTCATTCACCCCCTTTTGGCTTGGTACACCCTTTCTGAGTAACCTGAATAATAACACCATAACTTCATCTTATATTACTCGTATTTGCTGTTCTAGTAAGAAAAGTGCAATCAACCCTTGACATTGTACTTCACTTTAAAAAATCTAATCCACTTGGATTAGATTTTTCAATTGTCTCGTAGTTATGACTAAGCACTTTTATACAATCTGTTTATCTGAGCTTTATAGCGCCAATTGATTCTGTATTATTGTTATAAAGATAGTTGATTCCTTTATTGACTTGTAAAAAATAGATTATAATATTTATACAGGTTGCTTTGTTTTACGAAATAAAAAATTGAATAGCACAAGTAAAAAGAAAGGGGATGACGCTTAATCATTAAGTATAACATAATTATTATTTGCAAAAAATGGCATGACCGAATTCAACCGTGTACAGAATTCGCGAATATTTCGCACGGATCAATGTAGCATTTTTCGCATTATTGTTGATTTATCAAAAATGGCTCAGCTGATTTTAATAAAATTTAAACGAGACCGTTTCTAAAGTATACTCTTTCCAAAAAAAAAAATAATTATTGAAATCGGACTACTACGTAAAAAGTTATGCGTGGTTATACACAAAAAAAAAAAATATCGCGTCGAAATGAGTACCTCCTCCGTTTTGTAGGTCAAAAACGTTCTATTTGACAGACAAAACGGCGGAGGTACTCAATTCGACGCGTATATTTTTTTAATGTATAACCACGCATAACTTTTTATATAGAAATCCGATTTTGAGAATTCTTTTTTTATTGGAAAGAATATACTATACTTCGAAATTGGTCCCGTTTAAGTTTTATTGTAATCGGCTGAGCCATTTTTGATAAATCAACAATAATGTGAAAAATGCTACATCGATCCGTGCGAAATATTCGCGAATTTAGGACACGGTTGATGTCGACCATGCCATTTTTTGCGAAAAATGATTATTTCTCTTGTATAAGCAGCGAATAAAACATAGTAATACTGTTAGTAAAGAAATCATATTTATGTACAATAACGGAAACACGAATGTAGAGCTCATAGCGTAATTTGACTAAGTGCTTCTTAGCGTTCACCAAAATTAAGCCACGTTCGGCACGGTCACTCTTCGGATAGGTGACCGCGAGTGGCACTTACAACTGAGCGCTGCCGTAGCTAGGACAACATGTTAAATTGTGGGTCTCAGTTGTTTTAACCAAGTCAGAGGCTTTAAAGTGGCTTAAAAACTCCAACTCCACCTGGGCTATACGAAATTTATTGGTTGGGGGTGTGTCCATCAGCTCAAATTTAGAACACCCTGTGAATATCTACGTACAAAGACTAAATCGCCTTGGGGGCCTGTTCAGTGCGTGGGACTCTCGTGATAGTAATAAAGATTACACCAACACAGTGTGGTGGAGGCGTGCCTGCCATAAATCGATAGTGTAAGTCATTTTATTGCACAATTTTTGATGATTTATGCAAAAACACCGGTAGAACTTTTTTCGCAATTTTTTCCTCATCATAAATGACGTAGTGCTTTCTGCTTCGGTCTGTTGTAAATCGTGTACCTTCAGGCATGATCCGCGTTAGGTATTGACAATATCGAGTCTTTTCAGGAAAAACACGTGACCAATAAAATCATTTTTACATAGTTTTTTCTCAAAAATACTAAAGAGATAGTTCTTGAGTGGAGACCACATACCGGTAAACGCAGCGTAGGACGTCCACCCATAAAGTGGACCGATGACCTCATTAAGACAACAGAATGATGAGATCATTAGGGGAGGCCTATGTTCACCAGAGGACATTCTATGGCTGAAAAGAAGAAGTAAATGATATGTATTTCATTTGAAATCATTTGCTACGAGTATATTAGACTGGAGAAAATGACTTTGACGTCATATACGATAAAAGCTTCTTACAGCCATAAATAAATAAAATATGTTAATTTCACAAGGAATAAAAGATGATTCACGCTCCGCTTTAGCTTTAAAACCTGTTTTTACAGCTCCTCGACAAATTATTATAATGTACTACGGCACTAATCGCGCACTAAAAATTACGAGATCAATAAATACCTCATCATCCCGACGTTTCGACCGAGTTGCATCGATCGTGCTGAGGTATTTATTTATCTCGTAATTTTTAGTGCGCCATTAGTCACCTAGTACAGAATAATAATGTGTTCAAATCCTCGACAAAGTTTGCCTGTCGATCACTGCAAAAACTATGGTTTTAAAAACCGACGAGCCTGGCTCGCGGGCGAACCGAAAAATACTTCAAACATTTTGAAGTATTTCTCGGTTCGCCAATTTGTATCCAACGTCACGGCACAGCTGTTTGGCTCGCTGGGCGATCACCGTCAACGAGCCAACGAGCCAAAATAGCCGTATCTACGTACAACCTTTAAAACTAAAATCCGAGTTTTAAGTTTTTAAGTTTTAAAGGTTGTACTTGATCATCTCCTTAAATGACCTTAACTTATAGGTATAAATAGGCAGAGGGAAAAAAATCTTTATATACCAACATGAATGAAACCACCGAAGCTATGTGGAGATGTGTATGAATTGGACTGAGTTGTTATCTGTTGTACTTCATAATGAACAAAAAATCCGTTGTCCCGCATACATCGTTCAATCCGCTGTTCTATACATAAATACGCTGTCGTGGGGTTTTGAACTTTTTGTAAAAAGAACCCACCCTTAGTGACCCTTACTGGTTTGTCACCATTAGTGGGTAGGCCTACGTCCTGCAGTGGACTATTAAAAACGCTGATACAGTACAGTAAACAGAACGGCTGATTTTTTGTGTTTTCGGGTTACTCCTTAGTTTTTCATAACAATGCATGGTTTCAGTATCACTGTGTATATACTATATACCTACATAAATATCTTACGTACAAAGCAGAAACAATGAAAATTACACATTTACTCGCTCGGGCAATAAGTGTGACGAATATTAGTAGGAATGTCTGTTCGTGAGGGCGCCAAATTGGCCATACAAAAACAATAAACTGTTATCTACCTCCAAATATTATCTGATTTAAGTGATTTTTTTTTCATGTAATCAGCACTTCATTTATTAGGATTATACTGAGCGTTTACAATTTTTTAAATGACCTTAAAGGTATACGCTTCTAACAAGTCATATATGTACGTAACCACTTGTCTGAAAAGTATAATCAATGAAAAAAATAAATCTGAAAAAAATAAGACGTACGAGCGTGCAATATTTCCTTACGTTACGTTACTCAAGCGATTGACACCAAAAACATAACATTTGTAAATTTTATCAATAATGTACCGAAAATTTTCTCAATGCTCTACGCAAAAAGTGAAAACACTGGTCGATTCACGATCCTCTTAACGTGCCTTGCTTCAGTCGATTTTAGAACCTCTTTAGAACAATAGGTAAAGGTAGGTACTTCACTTGCCAATAATGTCATGGACACTCTTTCAGGCTTAATCTTAATTTAGTATATTTGCAATTTTCCGGCCGAAACTACTACTTGTGAAGATACGCTTGGCTGGTATAAGAACTAGAAACGGCGAAATGAAAATAATTTTATCGACTGTTGTTTTATTTGTGATCTACACTAGACTGATCTTAGGAGATTCTGTTGCAGAGATGACAACACTTGTTTCTACTATTTTGGTAAGTTTATTAATTCTTTATGATCAAATTTTCACGGCAAACAATCATAAAAAAAAAACGTAAGAAGGTCGAGTTCCAACTCAAGACATTTTCTTCATTTAATAAGTTGTCAAGTGCGTGTTGACACGCGTATGTTAGGCTTCCGTGGATAGTGACGATGATTATAATGATGATAAAAACCCAATTATTATGATGTCCATAGATGGTTTAGTGCTAGAAAAGCATAACTAGCTAAGAAATATGTTTGTGAAGTCAATGACCTCTGAGCTATATGCAAGTTTAAGAATTTCAATTTTCCTTTAAAACTCATAAAGTTATAATTCCACAGTGTTCAAAATCATTTTCAGAGTAAGTTTTAAATATGGTCTATAAGCTCTGAAAGTTTGAATATTCTGTCTTGTATACTTTAGAAATTGATCTTTTTTCACCTTTCGTGCCCCACATTCCACAAATTATACACGTGACAAAAAATAGTTTAAGAAACCTTACATTCATTTTAAAAACCCTATTCAACAATATCCCACTTGAGGAGGTAGGGTTGAAAAAAAAATTTCATCCCCACTTTACATGCACGGCGCTACTCCTTCAATATAATATTGAAAATTTTAAGAATTTAATATTGAGATATATATCAAAACTACCATATTGTAAAATTTCATTTAATTTGGTTTAAAAATGTGGAAGTTATAAGGCTCTGTAATATTCGGACGGACAGACGGACACAACTAAGTTATAAGGGTTCCTCGTTTTACTACGGAACCGTAAAAAGCGCGCGCGGAGTCCAATGAGGTCAGGCGCGTCGTGCGACAAGGAGTCCGGTAGCCCAGGTGAACGTAAAGGGTACAATTACATTACCTTGAACCCTTCTTTTACAGATGCACCGGCATGGCGACAGGACTCCACAGCTCTATAGATCTCAGCTAAGTACTAATCCTGAGGCAGCAGAAGCAGCCAGCGCTCCATTTGGATATGGACAGCTTACAGATGTAAGTTATCATCCATCTATCATAGGAGTATCACTGCTAGACACAGGCTTCCCTTATGAATCTCCAATAAAACCGGTTTTACTGGAGGGGGAACATACAAGGGGAAGCGGCTTGCATGCGATCCTGCTGTTTCGATATCCATTTCCATCACCATCATCATATGTAGACATACGTAAGTTAAATCGTTATGTATTTTTATGTTTCTGGTCGATATTATCTGAAACTTTTAGTCGTCAGAGTAATTGGGATCCTTTAAATTTGTGTACTTCATATGCAAACATGACGTCGCTTAAAATCAGGAGAGTTGGTGACCAAGCGTGGTCCCTTTCATAGCATGATGTATTTCAAAACAACGGACATATTCTAGCTAGGATATTCCAAAATAGCCCTCTCCACTCGCTTCTCACTTAACGCTAAAATTTTAGATCCAGTCATCTATCGATTGTAAATCTTTTAGCTTAGCGGTATGTAATTATTTTTAGCAAAAAATGGCATAACCGACTTCAATCGTGTAAAAAATTCACTCGAATCGAATCACTTTAAGTTGTGGTTCCATTTAAATTTCGGTATTAAATTAATATTTTCTGTGGGAGTATTTTAGGATTATTTTAATTCGGTTCATAATTGTTGAAAACATCGATAACAAAAAAAATACATACAACCTCTTCTTTTTTTGAAGTCGGTTAAAAATACATTTTACGCTAAAGTGGAGATAAGATCGTATACCTTGCCTTGTATAAATTAGAAACATAACTCTTCGACGTAGAATGAAATTACAATACGAGTACTATCGTGTACAGAATTATTGTATGGATGATCGGAAGTCTGATCCAGGTCGGAAAACGTCGATGCTACAAACTGGGGAAGAGTATTCGAGCTCGCTACGGAGAACTGCTCTCGGCGCGCTACAACAAGTCCGAAATCTACATCCGCTCCACTGACTTCACTCGTACCAAGATGTCTGTCCTCACCGCTATGGCTGCTGTCTACCCCGCCTATCCTGGCAGCTGGAGCGACGAGATAAACTGGGTCCCAACACCCTACACCACTGTTCCGCCTAAATATGACTTCGTAAGTAACCCACACCCTACACCACTGTCCCATCTAAATATAAATTCGTGAGTAACACCACTTCAATCGCACCAAGATGGCTGTTCTCACGGTCATGGCTGCTGTCCCACCGATGTACCCCACCGATGGTAAGGTGTAAGATTGTATGTTAATATTAGGAGACACCTTAAACACTGTCTCTGATCCCAAACTAAGCATAGCTTGTGACATGGCTTCCAGAGACTGATAATACTACTGAGCCGTCAAAATGTTTGTAGACTAATATATATATACAGGGTGTTCAGTAAAGAGTGGTTAAAACTTCACTGGCGGGCGTGGGAGGGGCACTTCTAACCAAATACACCAATTTGTGTCTGAACACATGTGAAATTGCCATGGTTTTCGAGATATTTAACATTTTATAAATTTTAAGGATAGTCTCTTTTAACAAATCTGTGACCTAAATCCTATTTTATTGTGTTTGTTTTTTGCAAAGTAGTAAAGAATACGGAATGCAAAAAAAAAACCTCCCAATTTGCGGAAGAATATATGGAAGAAGAATAGAAGAATATATGCTTCCTTAAAAAATAGCACATTAAGTTAAATTAGATTGTGAGTGTTTATAACATATGTAATAATGTAGTTATTAATGTGAAGCCTTAATAAATAAATAAAATAAAATGGAAGATAGTCAATGGCTTAATGTTGAACATACAGATTTACAGTAGCGAGAGCGTGGTAAATTGCGTATTGGATATTTTTAGTGGACTTCGATTAACTAACTGTAATATTAAATACGTATCACGCAATAACTTTATCTTTTCATTTTCAGAATTTGTTCAGCTTGAACTGTCCAAACTTCACAAAGCCTTACAGCGTCATAAAGAGCTCTACTGATAGTAGAGTTGATAAGTACTTACACCTTCTCGACGTCATCGCTGCATCTTCTGGCCAGAATATGACCTCCACACCGGTCCTAGCTCTATTTATTTATCACGATATCTATGTCACTCAGGTAAGAAATTCTGTTCAGTTCTGTTCTTATTTACATAAGTCATACGAATATAAACGAATCCCGAGTAAATAGGTACCTTCTAGGTAAGCGTGTTACATCCTAGACCGCATATCTGCTTAACATCAGGCAGTGTGTAGTCAAACGCAAACCTTTTCGAAATTAAAAAAAAAAAAACGACTAGCTTTTGCCCGCGGCTTCGACTGCGTGGTCATTTAATTGTTATGCTATCCAATGGGAACGTTTTATTTTTCTGGGATAAAAAGTAGTCTATGTCACATTCCGTTTTTCAAACTAGGTCCATACCAAAAATCAAGTCAATCCGTTGCTCCGTTGCTGCGTGAAAGAGGAACAAACCAACAAACACACTTTCGGATTTATAATGTTAGTAAGGATTTTATCGTTTTCCCCTGTATTAAAAAACCAAAGGACTGATGACTGCTGAGGTCGAAAAGTTCTTGAGTGAAGTATACGGCAAGCGCAGCGTAGGACTTCCACCCCTAACTAAGGTGGACGGATCACTCAGACCGCTGGACCTTGGATGCAAGTGCAAGCCGCTACCAACCGGTCTTATTGGAGATCCAATAGAGAACATCATTTGTACTTACAATATTCTTCCATCTTATCTAGGGTCTGCCTCTGGTGCGTGACTTATCACACTAATATTTATCTAAAAACTCCAATTTATCAAATTGATAAATAAGTTGTTTTTATTGACGAAACCTTTAATTAACCATTTTTAAAATTTCTTTTGTGGTATTTTATAATGTTAATAGCATTGTATTTTAATTGTTTGTGTGCATTTTCATACACGATATCGAAACCGTTTGTGTAGATCTAATGACTAAATTAAGATAACACAATACATAGAGATCCAAATAAATAATATGTATAACAGTTCCGGATCAAACAAACAAACAATAACACTTTAGTAGACAACCACATTAAATAAAATACAGATTACAGCGACAAAACAAAACAATTTGTAGGTTTCTAACTGGCGGCCTTATCGCTTTACGCGAGGTATCCAGGCTTATATTTCTTCCAGGAATCCTAATCATAAAACATCCCTTATGACGTCTACTCCTGGTTTCGTGTGGATAATTTCCAATTAATTAATTACCATCTTTTCCCATCAAGAGATACCCTTTTTGACGTGATAAAGTCTTATAAATCGATGAACGCCGGCTGCACGCACGAAAAAGTGTCACGTTCCGCCTGAGCCGAGCGTGCAAGCGAGAGCGCGGAACAAGCGATAGAGAGGCATGACCGGCCTAAGCCTTCGGCTCGTTTCAGTTGAAATATTTAAGGGGGGCTCCCATACAACAAACGTGATTTTTATGAGTTTTTTGTTCGCTACTAATAACGGCAAGGGGCTCCCATACGGTACGGAACCCTTCGTGCGCGACTCGCACTTGGCCGATTTTATTTTACTTCTTCTTTCTTACCTTCTTTATTTGGGATTGGTACAGTTAGTCAGCTTACTTCTAATCTATATTATTTTTTTGTCAGCTTTAGTCAACTTACTTCTAATCTATATAATGTTTGTTGTTTTGCAGTTGAGTTTAGGAGTCCCACTAAGTCCTGAGATTGCCGCCATAATGCCTGAACTGAAGAAAGCTGCAGGCGAAGCTATAGACATTCTATTTGGAAACGATGAATATACTGCGTTGCAAGCTGGTAAGACCAAGTGTTTGGTTGAAATATATAATTCCTTGCGCTGTTAAGCCGTGGTGGTCTAGTGGAAATGACACCAAGGTCGCAGGTTCGAATCCCGGTCCCGTACGAATTAATTCATTGTAATTTTTTTACGAAATTTCACAACACTGGCTTTTCGGTGAAGGAAAACATCGTAAGGCAACCTGTATACGTCCTTTAAAGAAATTCGATGGCGTATGTAAGTCCACCTACCCGCTCTGGGCCAGCGTAGCGATTATGGCCCAATCACCCTTCGTGGGTACCTACGTCCTGCAGTGGACTATTAAAAAGGCGGGTACAGTACAGTTACGCTGTTAGCACTCTATTTGGATTCTATGTATTTACATGGAACACACTTTTAGTAATATATAGATATATATATAAATATATATATTTTAACGCAAATAAGTCCGCCTTTGACCACCAACTCGCTCATTATATATTATTTCAATTAAATACATAAATAAACTTAATAACTTCACCAGCTTCTAGATAACAATACATACAATTTAAGTTAACTAATTGCTTCAACGAAAGTTGGACCATTAAAATTTAAACTAAAGTTCCCAAATACTACATTTCCAATAACAATAAAAAATATCGCTGATCAAAAGCGCCAAACCCAAAAGGATAAGCTCATACCAAGCAAACCAATGTTATTCTTTTGCAGCATCTGCCATAACATATTTTATGCAAAATATGCAGTAACCTTCGACAAAATGTATAGAATTGTTCGCATCGTAATCATTTGTTCATGATCGTGTACCTGATATGTGGTTTCAGTATTACTTAAATTTTTACAAACTTCTAAAAAGAGGAGGTAATATGTTTGTTTGTATGTATTTTTTTCTTTTGAGTATGTTCATCGATATTTTCACCAATTGTGAACAGATTTTAAAAAAGTTAGTTCGAAAGGCTCCCGAGGTGGTCTCATTAAAATTTTATCGAAATCGGCTGAGCCGTTTTTGTTAAATCAACAATAACGTAAAAATAGTATGCATCGACTCGAGCGAACTATTCGAATTCTGTACACAGTGGGAGTCGGTGGTGCCATTTTTTGCGAAAAGTAATTATATTATAGTACACTACTTCAATATATCGATTGACGTCATAAGCTTTTCTTAGTTTGGGGGTAGAGACCGTGTGTAAGATGTCCCCTAATATTTATTTATTTTACGCTCTAGGAGTCATGATGAACGAGTTTGTCGCCCAAGCTGACAAAGTAATCGCTGGTGTCGACACTCCTCGGGTGAGAGTGTACTCAGCCCACGAGACTTCTGTTTACTCCTTCGAAGCTGCAGCTCAAGTGTATCCCAGACAGGGTGTTCCAGAATACGCAGCATATTTTGCTTTGGAACTTCGTAAGCTGAAGAAGACTGGAGAATACGTTGTTCTAGTAAGTTGATAGTTCACAGCGTGACGTCCACTTTTGCCCTGTTGCCAGAGCACTGGAACACAGCACAGTGTCCACTGCCTGAAGAAAATCGTTATGGACCGCACAAGCCTGGTCCTACTACCAGGCAAGTGGATACACAAAGTGCTGTGAGCATCAGCGCGTTCCTTTCAGAGATCCTTGAGCTCCCAAAAGGCACAAAGACTGGCCACCGAGGGGTTTTAGTGGGTACAATCCCACATAACCCGACTGCACCCCAAAGCAGTCAGGCATCTTACGAGATTTCCGCCTCGTAAAAAAAATGACGTTCACTCACAAAGTGGACGGATGACATCATCAGGACCGCAGGATCGCGTTAGATACAAGCCGTTTCCAATCAGACTTATTGCAAATCTATAAAGTCAAAGTCAACGTCATTTTATTCATAAACATAGTTTACAAGTCACATCAGAAAAAAACAATAATATAAATATCAATAGCTCTAGATATGGGGGTAGCTTGTGTCCAGCAGTGTTTTTAAAGGCTCCTCCCGTGGATTTTTCACGTGCGGTATTATAGTTAAAGGCTTATAGATAAATCCAAGTGATCGTCCCTTCAGCTAATTTGAAAAATAAAACAATGTTATCTATTACAGCCAGTCTACCAGAGATGTCCGTGTGCCAAGCCAATCTACCTTCGTGTCGCCGGTTGTGACAAACTCCTGTGCCCGTACGACACTTACAAGAAACTGGTCTCCAAATACACCCTGGACGAGGATACTTGGAGATCCAAATGTGGCTTCACCAACGATCTAGTCATAGATGAGTCTAGTATACAATAGAACATAATTTTACAGAGATTTTTGTTGTTTTGTAAGATTTGGTAGCCTAGTGGTAGTAACCACTCGCCTTGTTATCATTTCGAAGGCGTATGTGACCTGTTACCCTTCATGGGTAGACCTAAGTTCAGTAGTGGTCTATTAAGTCTCACAAAGAAGATATTTTTTTAGAGGTATTTTTACAAGCAATCATAAAATAAGTACATTGATTTACCTATTATCGGTTTTTAAAAAGGGTGATTGCGGATTAAATGGATTAATCGATAAGGTGGAGAAATAAATGCTATCTAATCTCACGCTCTGGTTTTCATGTATTTACTAGTTATATTAAGATGTTATGGTCTATGCTAGAAGTCTATCAGTGAGATCGAATCAGGAATTAGGTGATCCGTAGAACATGTTTTCGAGTGCAACATACACCAGCGGGGCAATTCTGTTAGCTGATCTCTTTACGAAAGTGACACGTTCTTGAACCTCTCTTGAACGAGACAGGTTCAAGAACGTATCACCTTAGTAACGAGATCGGTTGTCAGAATTGCCCCGCAGTAAGTGCAGCGTAATACGACCAACAAAATGATGAACTGAAGACCTCATTTTTTTTTTTTATGATATTAAGCAGATAAGCGGTCTAGGTTGTAGCACGCTTACCTAGAAGATACCTATTTATACTCGGGATTTGAAGACGCCCACATTGCACTTTAGCGGGAAGACAGACCCAGGCAAAGCGTTCCACATTCTGGCTGTTCGTATGAGGAATGAGGATTCGAAACGCTGAAAGATCACGCTGGATGCATGCCGCTTCCGACCCATTTTATTGGAGACCCATAGGAAAGGACTATGTCGATCAGTGGACGTTTTTTGGCTGATGGATTAATGGATCCTACTACTAAAACTAATTCAACTTAAGATAAGTAGACCCTGATTTTCTGTCGACTAATTATAGTCCTATATAACGTGCTCAGTTTTTATTTTCATTTTCGTTTGGAATGTTTTATAAACAAAAAAAAATCTTACAGTCCAAATTACATTATCAGGAAAACAAATGCATTACACACGAATTTCCTGAAAACAAACTTAGACGCGCACGTTTTCATACAGAATCACTCTGGTGATATGGTCAAAGTCGACAACCTAACGTGGAAGCAGTGTGGCCGTTTGCAGTAGATTGCGTACTAAAACAGTAGATTTTCGATGTAAATTAAATTTTTGAAAATTCGGTAGAATTCATAAAGAGAAAATTCATAATTTTCGCGCCGGGAATCCTCTCCATGCAATTTTGGTGGACAGTAAGGTTTTAATGAAGGCAGGCTCCACGCTGAGATGGCCCATACGATGGCAATTTTGGATTTGTGATTTAGGAGATTAATAGTAACGTCAGTAGATTTCAGTAGAAAAGTTGGTTACGTTTAGTAGGTTTTGAAAACGGTCATATTGCGTTGAAGTTCAAGTTTATTGCAACATTTTACTACAACTTACGACGAGTATATGCCTAGTCACACTGACTATTTCTACAACGTCCGATATAAAGACAATAAAGATAAATTTGTTTTACGATACCTGTAAATCGTTTGATTCTTTTGGTTGAGGAAAAAGTAACTGATAAACTCTTTCCGCCTTTTGCAAAGCGGTGACTCTCAAGTAATGAAATGAAATGATATTTATTTCACAAAAAATAGAGTACAATCAAGGTGTTATTTGTAGGATTTGTCCAATCTATTTTACCATTCCTTGGCATGTGAAATATACAATAATGTCATAATCAATATACAAATCAAGTGTCCAATAATGTAAAATTAAAAAAAGAAAACCTATGCAAATAAAAAAATGTTCAGTAATGTCACAATATTCAAATGTATAAATCAAAAATTGTCAATAATGTCATAGTATCATTATACAATGTTAAGTTACACTATAGAATTATATTCGCACATTTATCTTGATCTAATATTTTATTAAACGTTATTTACGTTTTACAAAAAATTCTGTTAAGCTGTAAACGAACTGCAAGTATGAACGTTTTCAATTTTCCTTATGAATTTAAAGTTCTATTTATGCTTTCGAATCTGTCCTGGAGTTTTCTAATGGCGACCACGTGCCGTCAAATTCGGCGTAGGATGGCTAGGTGGATCTAATCAAGACTGCCGGAACTCGATGAATGCAAGCCGCTTCCTACTGATCTGATTGGACATCTTCAGGAACAGCTTTCGTATATCAGCGGACGCCTTACGAAGTGGTCATCTGGTGCAGCCAGGCGCGATGGGACACCACTCTTAGAACTGTAATTTGGCGAGGTACCTTTGGTAAAGCCAGGGTCCACGCTGGGATCACCCCCCTAGAATTGCGATATTGCGAGGTGAAAAAAAATTGGCTGTTTTTGTCTCCACATTATTGGGAACATTATATATTTTTGGGAATTGAGAAAAGGAGCATCGTCAACGCTGAAAACGACTAAAAAGAATCCGTCGAGAACTTTGTTTTACTTACTAATTTATTGCTGCTCCGAAAAATAAACAATATAATAACAATATATTATTTTCTTCCACCTTCCATCGTGTACAAAATTCGAATGTTTTGCTCGGATTGTTTACATTATTGCTGATTATTAAAAAACGGTCCATCGACTTTTTGTTAAATTTAAATGGGACCACCTCAGGAATATACCCAGGAGTACGAATCAGGAATATTTCGAACTAAAAATATTTTTTCGATTCACAATTGGCGAAATTATCGATGAACAGAAACAAAAAAAATACATAGAGACAGACGAACATAGAACCTCCTCCTTTTTGGAAGTCGGTTCAAAATCCAGTTTCTATTTGAAGTACTCATATCGTATGTGTCTAGGACTCTAGTTGCTCGGCAGCGATCAACAAAGTTAAGCAACGTTCGGCACGGTCAATCTTCAAATATGAGTGACTTCATGTGCATTTATAACAGAGTGTTACCGTGGCTTGGAAGACACGTCAAATAGTACGGCGCGGTTGTTTTAACCGTTTAGTCATGTCAATATCCTTCAGCTTCATACTCTGGCACCAGGGCTCGCCACCCGGCCTGTACGAGGTTACTTGCTTTTATTGTGACGTTGATCATGCTCATGACATGACCCCTAAGTGCAACTACAGAGCATGCCACAGATACATTAATAGTTAAAGGCTTACTAAATCTTTATTAGAACCTAAGCAGCTTAGGTATTGAAGACAATCAAACTGATAAAAATTTCATCATTACGTAGGTAAAGATATTAAATTTTTCCTTTAAGAAAGTTTTAATCGGCGAAAAGTGACTTCTATGTACTATTATATCGTGGGTAATTCTGTAAAATGTAAGGAATAAAGCTCGTTATAAACATTTATTTCTATAGTCACACATAACTTACACACAATTAAAACAGAATTGAGTAAAAAAATATCGTAAATAGGTGTATATATACTTAATAGGTATCATTTTTAGGGTTCCGTACCCAAAGGGAAAAACGGGATTACTAAGACTTCGATGTCCGTCTGTCTGTCACCGGGCTGTATCTCATGAACCATGACAGCTAGGCAGCTGAAATTTTCAAAGATGATGTATTTCACTTGCAGCTATAACAACAAATACTAAAAATAAAATAAAACAAATATTTAAGGGGGCTCCCATACAACAAACCTGAATTTTTCTGTTTCTTTTTCACTTTAGGCATTTGATAGAGAGAACACTTTTTACGTTGCCATTAAATGTACAATAGCGCCTTTATAATTGGGCCTATAGTACTAGTCATTTTTCGCAAAAAAAATGGCAAAACTAACTGGTGTACAAAATTCAAATAGCTCGTTCAAATTGATATTGTAACCATTATTACAATTACTGTTGATTTTTCAAAAACGACTCAGCCGATTTCGATAAAATTTAATGGGATCACGTCGGGATTATAGAGTCTGGCCAACGAAAGCTGTCCAAGAAAAAAGGCGGGAATTTAAAAAAATCAAGAGCTGTTAGCTTGTTTTCTAGTACCGCTCAGCTGATCTCCATGAAATTTAGCATGCACGTAGTTTATAGAACCGCCTTTTTTCTTGGACAGCTTTCGTTGACCAGACTCTACCCATTCGAAATAAGAAAAAAATGTAAATCAGTTCACGATTTGCGAAAATATTGATGAACATACACAAAACATACCTACAGACGAACACAGTACCTTATCCTTTTTGGAAGTCGGTAAAAATTAATGGCTGTACTACTAGTATTATAGAAGTAGTATTTTGTAACGGTACTTCCATTTTAAGCGCAGTGCTAGATGACATTACAAATGTGTCATATTTGAAAAACTTGATATCGAACTCAGAGCTTTAACATCATCCTTACTTCTTTACTATAATAATATAGCAGTTTATGCAACTGTCATATAATGAAGGGTATTAAAACACGAGTGTGAGTTTATGAAACTCGCTGCGCTCGTTTCATAATAGTAACGAGTGTTTTATTACCCGTGTTATATGCAGTTGCATACACTACTTTATCTTCACTAATAAAAATAAAAAAAAACATATTGCGAAACATTAAATTCACGCGTACGTGTATTGTCACAGTGAACTTGGCGCCATTAAAATCTAACCAATGAGAGCGCAGCTGCGCGCGCAGGGCCGATCAGGAGCGAGCGCGCGATGTTATAATGAGATTTTACGATATCGATGTGGATATTATAACATCATGTGAAATTGCTTAAATTGAGTGTTTTGTTGTCTGTGCTATAACAGTTAGTCATTATAAGTCAAGTATTGGAAACATAAGTAGAATGTTACAACATTAGTGTAGATAAAAGCTAGTATACTATTCTATTATACCATACTAGTATGGTATATTAATAATAATATCAAAATCAACTATACTGTACTGTACTAAGTACAGTATATAGTGTAGTACAGTGTAGACTTGATTTTTGGCATGGATATAATTCAAAGGTTGAAAAGTGACATAGGCTACTTTTTGTCCCGAAAAAGTAAAAAGTTCCAGAGGGATAGTATAAATTAAAAAAGATAGTAGTCAATAAAACTTTTCAATTAAAGTACCTACCATGATTTACGCAACTGCATGGGTAGCACGGCAAAGGGAGAAAACCATTTTATCCACTTTTTTGTCATTGTCAATCCATACTTTATTTCCTTTTCGAGAGCATATAATGGTGAAAAGACTATTTGTCCCTTTGCCGTGCTACCCGTGTTGAAAGCCTTACTAAGATAGCAACATATCCGATTACATCATACTTTTTCCTCAAATGCTTTAAAATGTTTAAAACTTTGACAAAAAAATCAGCCAAGTGCGATTCGCACTGGCGATATAGGGTTCCGTACCATATAGAAGCCCCCCTTAATATATTTTATTTTAATTATTTATTTATAAAGGAAATATACAACTTAATATTCTGTGAATATTTCAAGCACCTTCATGTTACCGTTATTAATATTTAAGCAAAAAAATACGTTTCTTGCATGCGGGCCCCCCTTAAATATTTAGTTTTAAAGTGAGCATTTAACAAAATATTCTGTGAATATTTCAAGTTTCTAACTGACACCGCTATTAATATCTAACGAAAAACGGCTAAAAATTCAGGTCGGTTGTATAGGAGCCCCTCTTAAATATTTTTTTCTGATTTTAGTATTTGTTGTTTTAGCAGGAACAGCAATACATCATCTGTGAAAATTTCAACGTTCTAGCTATCGCCGTTCATGAGATACATCCTGGTGACTGACAGACGGACGGACAGCGGAGTCTCTGTAATAGGACGTTTTTGACCGACGAACCAAACAGGAGGAGGTACTCAATTCGACACGTTTATTTATTTATTTTTTATGTATAACCACGCATAACTTTTTTCGTAGTAGTCCGATTTCAATATTTTTTTATTGGAAAGAGTATACTTTGAAATTGGTCCCCTTAAAATTTTATCAAAATCGGCTAAGCCATTTTTGATAAATCAACAATAATGTGAAAAATGTAACATCCATCAGTGCGAAATATTCGCGAATTCTGTACACGGGTGAAGTCGGTAATGCTATTTATTGCGAAAAATAATGACATTTTTACGAGTATACCCTGCCCTCCGAGAGTTCTGAACAAATCACGGACATTTCACGAAACCTAAAATTATCGCGAAGATAAATATATATATCAATTTAAATAACACAAACACCAAGATATAGAAAATCACGATCTTTTTATCTTCCCAAGTTCCAAAACATAAATGTAAACGGAAGTGAAGTCCATCGAATCAATTGTAAAAAGAAAATCTTGAATCCCACCGGTCTATTACTTCAGTATCTAAAATAATCAGCTTTAATTTATGGTTATAGATAAAATATCATTTGATTGTCATGAGAACTAATTCGGCTACATTTAGTATAAATACGGTAGTTTGCGGCTTAGAAAACATTGTTAGCAAAGACACGGTCCCAGTTGACAATCCACCAATACCCAAAACAGCAAACATGTTGAAAATCTTCGCTGTGTTGCTGCTGGCCATCGCTGGACAGAGTTTGGGGGACTCTGTCACAGACGGAACAAAGCTCATTTCTGTCATGTTGGTAAGCAGCTTTTCCGTTCTTATAGCTTGAGACTCGTTTTCCTCTCCAACATCCTGAGTATGGCAAAAGGATTAACCGTTTTATCCATTTTTAATCCATTCATCAGCCATAGGACGTCCACTGCTGGACATAGGCCTCCCCTATGGATCTCCAATAAGACCGGTTGGTAGCGGCTTGCATCCAGCGAGATCCTGCGGTCTTAATGAGGTCATCGCGCAGCGTAGGACGTCCACCTTGTGGGTGGACGTCCTACGCTACGCTTGCAGGTACGTGGTCTCCAATCGAGAACTTTTCAACCCCATCAGCCATCAGTCCACCGCGCTATGTGCCCTGCCCATTGCCATTTCAACTTGCCAATCCGCTGGGCTATGTCGGTAACTTTGGTTCTTCTACGAATCTCCTCATTCCTGATTCGATCTCGCAGAGAGACTCCGAGTATAGCCCTCTCCATAGCTCGTTGGGCTACTTCCATTTTTAATATCAGTTGCCAATTTCAATTCATACTTAGTTTTGTTTTTGTTAGGGTGCATAGGGTCATATTCATATAGCGCCCGACTTCGACATCGTTAGGTTTTCTAACCTCACACGCTTTTACGACATTAGATGAAGCCAAGACATTTTGTGTCGCCTTTCAAACCATAGAGAAACGAATAAGCTGTCCTTACATACTTTTCAACTTTTGTCTCAATCATATATTTATAAGTCTTCTGTCGAAGCTTGGCCATTTTGTGACATCTTTGTAGCAGTGGAGAAACGATAGAGGTTCCGCTATGACCTAGCTCTGTATTGTTAATCTAAATCGACCCTTAATAGTAAACGTCATCTTTACAATAAAATAATCCGCGGTACAATATTATACAAGAAGATATGTTATATGATGATTTGTGCATCTCTTTGTGGCAACATAACTGCTTAAAATTTGAATTGATATTGTATTGTTAACTTTAATAAAGAGTGCACCTATCAATTATTGGGAAATTTTATTGTTAAACACTTCTTTTTCAAAATTTACAAGGCCTTCTTTTAAATACCAATATATTTTTCTGCAGATGCACCGCCATGGAGACAGGACCCCCACTTCTGGCAGTCAAACCTACGCGACAAATGTTGAGGCCGTCGAAGCCGCCTCTGCCTATTACGGATATGGACAGCTTACTAACGTGAGTTACTTGTTGTTTTACCTAATGAATTCTTATTTCATTGTGGAACTACCCAATGCCCACTTTACCTTGAATGCTTTTTATGTTGCTCCCGTTGTAGCCTGAAATCAAGAACGACCTTCTTAGCTACATTGGAACATTACTCGTATTATTGTTAGCAAATAATTTATTGTGTTTTTCAACCAATGTAGGCACTACTTGTTAAGTTTTCTTTTTTATATACTTTTTTTTTAAATTTCCAGCAAGGCAAAAATCGTGCTTACTCTTTGGGAAAAACTTTCCGTGCGCGTTATGATGAGTTGATCGCGCCTCAATACAACCATTCCCAAATCTACATCCGGGCCACTGATTCTACTCGTGCCAAGATGACCATCCTCACTGCCCTGGCCGCCATCTTCCCCGCCGACACTGACAGCTGGAGCTATAAGATTAACTGGGTTCCTACACCTTACACCACTGTTCCCGCCAAATACGATTTCGTAAGTGCAATATAATATTAGCTTTTTTTTGCCCGCGGCTTCGATCGCGTGGTATTTTAATTTTTGTGCTATCCCATGGGAACATTTTATTATTCTGGAAAAAAAGTAGCCTTCTGTCACTTCAAACTGCATCCATGCAAAAATTAAAGTCAATCCATTGCTCCGTTGCTGCGCGAGAGAGGAACAATATTTTAACCATTTCTTTTATTTTTCAGAATTTAGCTTCATTGAACTGCCCCAACTTCTTGACTGGCTATTATGAATTGACACTGTCGAACCCTTCTCGTATGGACAAGTACTACGATACCCTCAACGCTGTTGCTAAATTGGGCGGCTACAACTTCACTTCGTATCCCGTCATGGGAGCTTATTATTTATACGATGTTTACGTTAGTCAAGTAAGTACAAATTAAAAGAAATACGTTATACACTGACAAAGATGGTTGTAAAAAATTCTTTGCAATATAACTAGGTGTACCAATTCTTACAACTTTTAAGATATCGAATGAAATTTGATGTGATTTTCTTTTTTTATCGGGCAAAAGTGCTTTTATTAACTACAACAAAACTACACTACCTACTACTACATAAAAATCATTGGATCATCCACATACCTTTGAAGGTCTAAAGATAATCCAAACGCTCAAGCCCACTGCCAGTTGGCAACGTGCCCAGCATGCTGGCTGCATTGCCACGCTGAATGCAATGCTTTTATGCGTTGAGCCAAATAAACACCAGCATTTTGGTCACGCGTCGCGTCCACCAGACGCTCAGAAAGACTTTTGAAAACAAGATGAGCTCCCGGCCCCCACGGACCCAATGTCTCAACTCCAAACGGCTCAAATATTATGGAACCACTGTTTTGGTCACGCGTCGCGTGTATATTTAATGTAATTATTATTTGTGATAAAATATTTTGACAAAGGTAATTAATAATATTTAACAATAAAGATTTAAATTTAAACTTTCAGAGAAATTTGGGTATTCCTTTGGGTGATGAATATGAAGCTCTCATGCCATCACTTAAAGAAGCTGCTGGTGAAGCAATTGACGTTATGCTCGGAGACGATGACTATGTGGCGTACGAGGCTGGTAAGTCTCTAAGTAATGATTATATTGAACAATACTACTGGTTTCAGCAACAATTTGATACAATTTTTGCTATCCATCGCATATTGTGGTGAATAATAATAAGAAAGTACTCTTGCCAAAGCAAAAAAACACTTTTGCTTAAGAAACCTGGCAGAAGAATTCTGTCACACAAATATTTCATTTTTAAATAAATATTAGGGGACAGCTTACGCAATATCTCTGACCCCAAACTAAGCAAGCTTGTTGTATGGCTACCAGGGACTGATATACTATATATTTTACAATTTATTTTTTATACTTACATACTCGTAGATGGATTATTACTAATAATAACCGGACACAGAGCAAACACCCATGTTCATCACTAGCACATAAATGCTAGCCCTGGGTGGGAATCGAACTCACACCTCTTTGACCCAGCAATTAGGGTCACTGAGCACTAAGCCATCGAGACAGTATGTTTGGAAATATGGAACAATATGTTTTTTCAGATTTAAAAAAAAATGACAATAAATATCATTTCCAGGTGTGAACCTTTACAATTTCTTTGCTCAAGCTGACAGCATGATCGCTGGCGATGTTGATGACACCTACCCGGTGATAATCTACTCCGCGCACGATGTCACGGTCTACGGCTTCGAATCTGCGGCTCATGTGTTCCCCAGGCAGGGAGTTCCTGCATACACAGCTACTTTTGGACTTGAGCTTCGCCAAATCATTGAGAGCGGAGAGTACGTTGTGCTGGTAGGTAAATCGACATTGGGAATGTGAATAGACACAAAAGTAATGCAAAAGAAAGGTTTAAAAGACTCAAAAAATCACCTTAGTAACTCACTTGTTCCTTGTTGTTGTATTGTATTACTTACTGGTAATTTCTAATTTAACATAATTATGTTCTTGACGAGGACATGAACAGCATAGACGTTGTTTAACGTGTTACATATATTTTGCATCGGCTTAAAGTTTGGTAATATTACATTGACATTTTTACCAGAAGAATGTCAGTGTTAGATCGAAATAAGTTTGAGCGATTCGTTAGTCTAGTCTTGCTCAAATATTTTAAGAACTTTTGTTTTTATTATTTTGATTTTGTTCTTTTTTATTTTATTTCTATTTATTTGATTAGTTTTTTATGAATCAAGTTTTCAATACTACGGACACTCCCGGGTGGTAAAGGGTTTTTTTGTTTAAGTATACGTGGGTGAATAAGAAGTTCAATGTAATTTTGTGATTCCAGCCAGTGTACCAGGCTGATCCGTCTGAGGGCTGGACCTACCTGACCGCTGACGGCTGTGACACGCTCTGCCCTTACGACACCTACAAGGAGCTGGTCTCCGACTACACCCTGGACGAGGACACCTGGAGGACTGACTGCGGCTTCACCAACGACCTCGTTGTCGATGACTCCAGCATTAACTAAACTATTTATGATTGATAAAACCGTGATAAACTCTCAAATGTGATAATAAACTCTTTGCTAACAATTCTATTTAACAAATGGATTTTATTTTACCGTGATATTTTATTGTGTATTATATAGCCTGTAAATGTTTAAACAAAATAATTTTATACACAATTGAGAAATAAATCCAATGTTGTTAATTCTTGGAAATAATTAGTACTACTAACAATTTTGCTAAAAAAAATTGTTAACATTTTCTACTATTTTTAGTAGATTAGACAGTAAATCTAAGTTCTTTAAAAGCACTTACTCTCGGAATAAAGAAAAAAAAATTATGCAAATATAGATGTGGTGTAAAAAATAGATAGATAGATAAATTCTTTATTGTTCACACCAGATAATATAAACAAAGAAAGACTACTTAACAAACTAGTGGCAACCACAGGCGGCCTTATCACTAAGAGCAAATTCTTCCAGGCAACCTTAGGATGGAGAAACGTATTTGAAGATAAAAAACGACGGGGTGTGCTTTAAAACGAAAATAACTGTTTACAAAGTCCAAGGACTCTTAGAAGATAATATTATAAATGCTCATCATTACGAACAAATTTTACACTGGCAAAAATTCCGAAACCGCACCTAAAAAATAATTGCTTTATGCATTTTGTAGAGTCAGTTCACTTTGTATGGAAAAGATATTATTGAATTTGCAATTTCGCAGGTAATTCACGGTAAGAAGTTATTGGTAATAAATAATGATTTCATACACTTCTGAAAATTCCTGCACATTGCAAAGCTTTATTCTGTTCATGCGAACAGAAATAAACACTTTTTCTAAGCTTATTTGAATGTTTCTGTTAAAATATCTTCTTATTAGATCCAATTTTAAAGGCGCCATCGAAAATTTAATAGCAACTTAAAATAATGTTCTCTCTATCAAATGCATAGAGTGAAAAAGAAACAGGGCCACTCTAAATTGCTATTATCATTAAATTACAATAGCGCCTCTAAAATTGGGCCTATTGTGTGTATAATTGTCAATTAATTGCCAAGATTCAAGTAATCAGCTGAATATGATCCGTCAGAGATAGATTACGAGAACGTTATCAATCAGTAATAGGTAGGAATTATCAGCGAAAAGCGTATCTTTTAAAAAAACGTTCTGAGCATTGTTATGACTCACATCGAAAAGCCATATATCGGTAAGGGTTTGATTAGATTGAAATTAAACTACGAACTGACATCTTAGATTGCAACCTCACTAGCTGTTGATAAAGCTTTTAATAGCTCTCTTAGCAGCTTGGCTCGTTAGAGCATAGTTTTAACTCTGGATGCTACCCCAAGACGACATCGGTGGCCCAGTGGTTAGTGACCCTAACTTACCCAAGGAGGTAGTATGTCAGTCTCTGGAAGCCATACCCCTAGTTTTACTTAGTTTAGGGTTAGAGGCCGTGTGTAAGATGTCCCCTGATATTTATTCATGTGTAGTATTTTTTTAACCAAGGTCTTTAAGCCCAGCAATTAGCTTGTTATGGCGGGTATTGATTTTCCTCATTTTTTTATTTTGGCTGGTAAAATTCAAAAAACCGATTGGTTTCTTTTCATATTTTTCCCGGGATTGGTTCGACCCGCTCATCTCACCCCGTACGGGCTTGACGTTAAATTCAGGGATACCCTGTATAATACTGATTTTATTCGTATACATACCTGATACATTTAACTACAAAATACATTTTTAATTATTCATATGTTTCTAGTACTCGAAGAAGTTTCACAAATCTTTTGTATACTCGTATACTTACGCTAGTTACGCTACGAGTATATTGTGTAACTAGTTTTAGTTCGCGTCTTCGCCCGCGTTGTAATTTATTTTTTCTGCTATCCCACGGAAACATTTTATATTTCTGTAATAGAAAGTAGCCTATCGAACGATTTTCTTTCAGAACTTTTAATATAAAACCGAAGGAATAAAACCGATTTTTCAGGATAACTACGATTTTAGTATTAGTAGATATTATAAGCTTCTCCGAAACCAAAATTTATATTAATTATGCTATTAAATTCAGCCAAAATTGATGTATAATTTTGCAAACTTGGGATTTTATCTGGCCCCCCAGGATGAAAAACCCGAAAAAGTAGAATAAAACGTATTTTTTATTTTGTTTGAAGAGTGCTTGAGCCAAGTTTCTAGTCAATCGGTTGAGAAAATAAAAAGTTTTTACCATCAAATAGGGCCCTTTTTGTTCTCTTAGAAGTAGATTATTTATAAAACCTTCCTTAGTGGAAGCTTACGTCATATGAGGAATACGTGTGCGAATTTTTAAGTTTCTGGCCCCAAGGGTTTGGCCTGTGCGTTGATACCTGAGTCAGTCACTTTGGCTTTTATATATATCTATATAGATAGATAGTTAAACAAAAATAAGTATACATCTATGAGAGGTGATTTTATTTTGACGGGACGTACAGGGTTATTCCTAATCAATTAGCATCCTTTTAAGGGCTTATTCTGAACATCAAAACTTAACATCTTTTGTTCTGCGACTTTTATCAAAATTAAAAAATAACAGCTATTCCATACATTTTGTCGCTGGTGAACGATATTATGGAACAATATTTTTTTTAGTTTTGACAAAAGTCGCAGAACAAAAGTTGTTTGTTTTGATGTACCCTAAATAATCCCCTAAAAGTATGCTAACTGATTAGGAGTAGTAGTAAGGGTCTATATCTGGGGCATCGTATCTTCAAAATGGACCGACTTTAATGTTTTTGTTTAAAAGTAAGATTACTTAAATATTAATAATATTCAATTTCGTATTTATACAATTACTTTGCATTGATTTTGCATGTAAATGGAAGGTAACTTTACATATTATACCCTAACTAGACGACCCGCCCCGGCTTCGCACAGGTGTATTATACATATAAACCTTCCTCTTGAATCACTCTATCCATTAAAAAAAACCGCATCAAAATCCGTTGCGTAGTTTTAAAGATTTAAGCATACAGACAAACAAACAAACAAACGAAAATAGCGACTTTATTTTATACTATGTAAGGAAGGATAAACTTTTCTCTATTTGTATTTGTTCTCGAAGTGTTATATATATACTTTTATTCTTGGTCTTGTCACTTAATCTATTATCAGCCGCAGAATGTCCACTGTTGGAGATAAGTGTCCATATAGTGTTTCAATAACACCGATAGGAATAGGCTTCCATCTTAGCCTGACCATGCCGTCTTGATTATAGTCCGGGAGGTAAGCGCAAAAAATGCAACTTCTTTCTAAAAGCTGAATTTTTTGTATTACTATGTCGTGGTGGTGTACAACAATCCCCTGGATTCAGTCAGCTGGGATGCTTAGCAATGAGTTTCTTCCGACAATGGGAAATGAGTATCTTCCGACTACATTTAAAAGTTGAAAATTGGTGTACAGATAGATAATTAATTAAAAAAGAGTTTGATGGAAGCCAATTACCTGAAACAAGTAACCAGGCATTTCAGTCCGGCTTTACAGTAGCACCGCCTGACTGAAAGGCCTTGTTACTTGTTTTAGGTAATTGGCTTCCATCAAACTCTTTTTAATTATCTATGTGTTCAACAATTTTCAGCTTTTAAATGTAGTCGGAAGATACTCATTTTTTTAAAAATTAAAACGGGTATCCCCTCAAAACGCTAAGCATCCCAGCTGACTGACTCCGGGGTATTGTTGTACACCACCATGACAACGTAATACCAAAAATTCAGTTTTTAGAAAGTAGTTGAATTTTTTGCGCTTATCTCCCGGGCTATTAGATCATAGGTCCACGTAGTCAGTGGGCGCTGCGCTTGCCCGTACGTGGTCTCTATTCGAAAACTTTACGACCCCATAGATAACCCACTCACTACAAAATTTGAACACACATTGTTCGTTTTTTTAAATTATGTTTTTAATTTAAAAAAAAAATAGCTAAAACTCGCAATTTGACACGACATCCAAGCCACGGCAACGCTAAGACAAATAAATAAATTTAAATTAAACAAATACTAAGACATAAAAGCACACAAGCTATCTTCACAAGTGCCAAATCATAAATGTAAATGGAACTGAATCGAAACGATTATAAAAAATAAATCTAATCCCATCAGTTCGCTACTTTATTATCTACTACAGTAAACTATAATTTATGTTTTTAGATAGAATATCATTGATTGTCATGATAACTCTATCGGCCACATTTTGTATAAATGCAGAAATTTGCGGCTTAGAAAACATTGTTAGCGAAGACACGGTCCCAGTTGACAATCCACCAATACCCAAAACAGCAAACATGTTGAAAATCTTCGCTGTGTTGCTGCTGGCCATCGCTGGACAGAGTTTGGGGGACTCTGTCACAGACGGAACAAAGCTCATTTCTGTTATGTTGGTAAGCAGCTTGTTTCGTCCTTCCTATGATAATCATAAGTCGTGGTTCTCTCCCCAGCACCCCTAGCATAGCAAAGGAACTACCGTTTTACCCACTTTTCATTTCAGTTGTCAATGTCAACCAATGTTTGGTTGACATTGACAACTGAACATTAACAACTTTATTTCCTCTTCGAAGGGACAATTTGGCGAAAAGACAATTAGAAAAACGTGCAAACAAACTGCATCTTTATCATGGCAGGTAGTCATACTTGGCATGATAGGGATGCAGGGGCCAGATAGATATGATAGGGATGGATGATAGGATGTACTCGTATGTGCATATCACAAGCTTTGCTTAGTTTCGGATCAGAGGCCGTGTGTAAGATGTCTCCAAAATATTTATTTATATTTATTTATTTATGTATTGTTCCACTTCGACATAGTTAGGATTTTCCATAGAATAAGAACTAAAGGGTTTTTCAACATCGCAGCTTTTGGGTCATCGTTTTGTGTCGTCATTAGAACAGCGTAGATATGAATAAGCTTCAAGTAAGTCCCAACTAAAGGTTCCAACTCAATTTTACATCTGTAGAAGCTTGAATGTTTTGTGACAGATTTTGAGCGGCGAAGAAACCAGAAAGATTCTGTCGTGAACCAGCTCTGTACCGTCTATCTGAATTGAGCCCCAATAAGTCTTATCATTTTAGTCATTTTTATATTTTATTCTGCAGATGCACCGTCATGGAGACAGGACCCCCACTTCTGGTAGTCAAACCTACGCGACAAATGTTGAGGCCGTCGAAGCCGCCTCTGCTTATTACGGATATGGACAGCTTACTAACGTGAGTTACTTGGTATTTTACTTTTATGGAGAATTCTTATTTCAGTGTAGTACTGCCCAGTGCCTAGTTTACCTTAAATGCTTTTTATATTGCTTCTCCTGTGACCTGGAATCAAGAACGTTGGTCTTAGCTAGATTGGAACATTATGTTAGCAGAATATTGTGTTTATCAATAAATGTACTTACTTGTTTAGATTTATTTTATATTACTTTCTTTAATTTCCAGCAAGGCAAAAATCGTGCTTACTCTTTGGGAGAAACTATCCGTGCGCGTTATGATGAGTTGATCGCGCCTCAATACAACCATTCCCAAATCTACATCCGGGCCACTGACTCTACTCGTGCCAAGATGACCATCCTCACTGCCCTGGCGGCAATCTTCCCTGCCGACCCTGACAGCTGGAGCGATAAGATTAACTGGGTTCCTACACCTTACACCACTGTTCCCGCCAAATACGATTTCGTAAGTGCAATTATATTTTTAGTCTTTTATATCCCACACATGGATCATCATCAACCATCGTTTGGCACGGTCAGTCTTCGGATGGGTGACCGCGGGTGGCATTTACACCTAAGCGTTACCGTGGCTCGGACAACACGTAAAATTGTAGGCCTCGGTTGTATTAACCGTCTAGCCAAGCCAGAGGCCTTCAGGCGGCTTAAAAACTCTGGCTAACTAGGCTAGCCACCCGGCCCACACGAACTTACTTACTTTAGTAAGGATATCATTTATTTTCTTCATAATTATAGTCTTTTATATCCCTGTGGGATGGATGATAGATTTAAATCTGTCTTTTTTAGAGCCATCTGTCTTGATTCTGTATCAATTATGTCTAGTTTTTACGTGACTGCTTGTATCTGTACTTTATATTTTAAATTAATTGGTTATTTTTAACCATATCTTTTATTTTTCAGAATTTAGCTATAATGAACTGCCCCAACTTCTTGACTGGCTATTCTTCCTTGGCAATGTCGAACCCGTCTCGTATGGACAAGTACTTCGATACCCTCAACACCATCGCTGAATTGACCGGCAACAATGTGACTTCTTATCCCGTTATGGGAGCTTACACTCTGTACGATGTTTACGTTAGTCAAGTAAGTACAATAAAAAAATGCGTAATATAGGCAGTGACAAAGATCCTTTTTTACCGACTTACAAAAAGGAGGAGGTTCTATGTTCGTGTGTATGTATTTTTTTTTGTGTATGTTCATCGATAATTTCGCCAATTGTGAACTGAATCGAAAAATTCTTTTTTTAGTTCGAAAGGGTATACTCCCGAGGTGGTCCCATTTGAATTTTACAGAAATCGGCTTAGCCGTTTTTGAAAAAACCGACAATAATGTAAGCAATTCGAGCGAAATATCCGAATTTTGTACACGATGAACATCGATAATTTCGCCAATTGTGAACCGAATCGAAAAATTCTTTTTTAATTCGAAAGGGTATACTCCTAAAATGGTCTCATTTAAATTTTATAGAAATCAGCTCAGTTGTTTTCGATAAATCAACAATAATGGAAACAATTCGAGCGAAATATTCGAATTTTGTACACGATGGTAGGCGGTTTTGCCATTTTTTGTGAAAAATTATTATATGAAATGCTTTGCTTTAAAACAAAACTTTATAAAATTTTCATAACATTAATGTTCTTAACCGACTGATATACGTTTTCAAAGATCAAATTTTGAATTTTCAGAGAAATTTGGGTATTCCCTTGAGCGATGAGATTGAGGCTCTCATGCCAACACTGAAAGAAGCTGCTGGCGAAGCAATTGACGTTATCCTCGGAGATGATGATTATGTTGCGTATGAGGCTGGTAAGTCTCTAATTTTACTATATTTAACCCAGCTATTGATTTAAAAAACCATGTAAAAAAATATTTGGCTTACAACAACCTCTAACGACGTGAATATAATTACAACAAAAAGTTTCTTTCAAAAGCCAACATGAACAATGGCTCCAAAATTCTGTAAGAACTCTTTGATTCAAAAATCTCCGAAAATTTCCAAACAAATAAATTATTATAAAAATAAAACTTTTTAAAAATACAAGCTTATGAGATCCTGGATATCATGTAGAAGAAGAATGCTAGCCAAGACAAGTAAAACGAACCCAAACACGACGGGTCTATCTTGTTTAGTACAGCAGTTCCTATGGTCACTTTCCGACTTCATCATCACTCATCAGATCAGCTCTATGGTACGATATTATTGCATTGTCACGCGATATACATATGCGTGCAAATTTTCAGCTCAATCAGAAACCGGGAAGTTGGTCAAATGTAACTTGCAAGATTCCACCCGAACTTACATACATAATTATGTACAACCAATGCAGGTTAAATAAAAGCTTGTAAATGCCTTGAATGATGCCTGTATCTAGTGTCGCTCTTATTATGATGTGCATAGTACGAGTATGTATACTCCACCTTTGTTTTGTGTAACGAATATGGTCGAAAAAAAAGGTAATTATAATAATTGATATCATTTTCAGGTGTGAACCTTTACAATTTCTTCGCTCAAGCTGACAGCATGATCGCTGGCGATGTTGATGATACCTACCCGGTGATAATATACTCCGCCCATGACATGACGGTCTACGGCTTCGAATCTGCAGCTCATGTGTTCCCTAGGCAGGGAGTTCCTGCATACGCAGCTGTTTTTGGACTCGAAGTTCGTCAGGTCATAGAGACTGGAGAGTACGTTGTACTGGTAAGTAAATCTACATTTTTCTACATCGGAAAATAACGCAAACGATCTCTTGTTGAAGACACTCAAGAAATTGTCTTTATGATCTTTATTATGTTTAAAAAATTGAAGTGTAGTGTATTTTAGTTTAATGCCTTTGTTAGTTTTTTTGTTTAGCCGTCCTCCTCCACCTATTCCCCTGGTGTATATATATTTCAGGGTCTTTTTATAATGATTATTTAAATTCTTACTACAAACATTATGTCTCAGTGTTACAAATGGCCTTTGTTAGTTACTTCTTGTCGTTTTTGATGTATTATTGACTGGTAATATATATTTCAAAATAATACATTTTCATGACGTGCCTAATAACAGCGATAGCTTAGCATCATAGGGTAGATCACGACTTTTTTTAAAGTCCACGAAGTTAAATAAGTCGTCGTTTTTGCTATAGGGCGTCTACCACTGGACATAGACCGTCCCCATAAATCTCCAATAAGACTAGCTGGAAGCGGCCGCTTGGTAAAATAGAAGTTTAATGTAATTTTGTGATTCCAGCCAGTGTACCAGGCTGATCCGTCTGAGGGCTGGACCTACCTGACCGCTGACGGCTGCGACACGCTCTGCCCTTACGACACCTACAAGGAGCTGGTCTCCGACTACACCCTGGACGAGGACACCTGGAGGACTGACTGCGGCTTCACCAACGACCTCGTTGTCGATGACTCCAGCATTAACTAAACTATTTATGATTGATAAAACCGTGATAAACTCTTAAATGTGATAAAAAACTCTTTGCTAACAATTCTATTTATAAAATTTATTTTATTTTACCGTGATAATTTATTGTGTATTATATAGCCTGTAAGTATTTAAACAAAATAATTTTATACACAATTGAGAAATAAATTCAACGTTGTCAATTCCTGGAAAAAATAGTACTACTAACATTTTTTACTAAAAATAGTTAACATTTCCTACTATTTTTGTAGATTAGATAGTAAATCTAAGTTCTTTAAAAGCACTTACTCTAGAAACAAAGAAAATTAAACTTATGCAAATATAGATGTAGTTATAAAAATAACTGTTTTTCAAAGTTTAAGAACTTTTAGAATTTTATATTATATGCTCAACATTACGAACAAATTCCCCATGATGATGATGACTCCAGCATTAACTAATCTACCTATATCTATAGAATATGAATTGTTGTGATACTCAACTCTGACTGACTATATAAACGTGATAATAAAATTTTTGCTTAGAAATGATTCATAATATATTATTTTTTGCATTATGTTGTTTAATTTTTGTATATTTTTTATTTATTTTATTAACGTAGTTTGTAAGATTTTAAACACAATACATTCAAACAGAATTTATAAGTAAGTTGAGAGTAATTATTTTTTGGAAACAACTATTATTAGGTACTCATTATCTTTTTTTATTAGTAAATCTAAATTCTTTGAAAGCACTTACTCTCGAAAAAGACAAAAGCTAAAGAAAGTACTTATAGATTTCTTTAAAAAAAAAGTTGTTGTGCAAAGTTCAGGAACTTTCAAAAATGTGTATGCTCGTCATTATGAACAACTTTTTCCATAATACCATTACTAAGGAATTAAAAAAAAAAATGCCAAGTCTATGCAACTATGGTACCAATCCCGAAATGGTAAAAAAAATGCTTTAAACATTTTGTCGAGAGTAAATGTACGTTTTGTATGGAACAGATGTTTTTGTTGTCTCTTCTTTGCAGTTGGTCCTGTAGCAAACAGTTTTTGTTCATGATGATTATTATACACTTCTGTAAGTTAACGTACCTATACTTTGCAAAGTAACACCGTATACATGTAAACGGAATCGAACAAAAGTGTTCGACCAATAGCGTATCTATCTATCTATTTATATAAAAATGAATTGAATTGAAATGCTGTTCGTTAGACTCGCTAAAACTCGAAAACGGCTGGACCGATTGGGCTAATTTTGGTCTTGAAATATCCGTGGAAGCTAAGGGTAGGTTTAAACGGTGAGAAAATATAGTGAGTAAAATAATAAAGACATTCATTGAATTTTCCCATACAAAATGTTCCTGCATGTAAAAGTTGTCATTGACAGTTGACAGATGGTGAGATGAAGTTCACCGGGGCAGCTAGTCAGAGATAAATTTTCCTAAAAGACATAATGCAAAAATATATCGAGATTAGGTCATTACCTGGTACAGTATTTAATTATTTGGTTTATTTTTTTTATAAAATGATTTTCCTATTACTTACTTTAGCAAAAATCACAATTTAAAGGAATTTCAAATTTTCTAATCTTACTATCTTTTTACATTGCTTGAAAAATATAGCAGCGAGATTGCGCGTGATTTTTTGAATAAAAATCAAATTAGAAAATACTAAATTCCATTTTGATTAGGCAATTAATACCTTTGTTTTTTTCCATGAATTTGTTTACCATATTTTAAAAGTTTTTTTTAAGCTACTGTACATAGTCTGAGCCCACTCTGCAAGATCTTTCTGTTAAAATATCTCGTTAATATGAGTATAGTTGTCATTTCATTGCCAAGATTCCAGTTATGAACAGATGATCCGTCATAGATAAATATAATACGAGTGTTATCAATCAGTAGGTCATTATCAAGGTCTTATCTGTTTCGTCTTCTTTTTAACCTTTATAAAAATACATTTTGAGCAAACTCAGATCGATAAGCCATGGGTTTGATAAGATTGAAATGTGACCGCGAACTGGAACCTTAGGATCGAACCTCAATATGTGCTAAGCAAATACTCCATTTTTAAATCCTGCTAAGCGGCTAACCAAGATCTTCTTCTAACTAAGATCTTGCCTAGCAATCAGCTGTAAATGGTGAATTATTTTCTACAACCAAAACTCTTGACACATCACGTACCTACCTATTTATATCTGGAATCGGCAAGGGATACAGGTGAATGGCATAAACAAAGGGAGGCCTATGCCTAGCAGAGGGTTATTAAAGGTTGGTGATGATGATGGATTATCTCTGACCTCTAATGTTGACCTCTAATAAAACATTTTATTTTTTGTTGTTTTTGTTTGAAGCGTCTTGTGTCCATTGTGTTGCTGTAGTTTTAATCAAATCATATCTATCTTATCTATGTAATTTAGGCAATAGAAAGATGCAATTTTAGAATAAAAAAATATATATAAAAACTCTAACTTTTTATAATGTTTCTGATTAAATGGATGTAAGTAGCTATTAGTTAAGTGTGGAGTATTGTATTTATGATTGAAAGCACTTAACTTTTTTCATCCTTGAATGCATGTTGTTGCCAAAAGTCTACAATCCGATTGTTTTGTGATTATTCATGGACTGAAACAAGTATCGGTAAAGCATCAATTCTTAAAAAACATGCATAAAGTTAAAAAGTTAATAAAGTAGGAAGTCGCCACATTACCACCCCTACACTGACGATTTTCCTTCGATACGTACGAAGCGGTTTGACTCAACATTTCTGATTCGTACCGCCAGGGAATGGAACAGTCTTCCTGCTTTCCTGTTTCCTAAGAGATAATATAATCTAAAGCTTTTCAAGGTCAGAGTGAATAGGTATCTTCTAGGTCTGCGTGCTTCATCTTCGACCACAACGTTGCCTACCATCAGGTGAGTTGGTGGCCAAACGCAGACTTATTTGCGATAAAAAAAGGATAAGGATGTTTAAGGATTATAAAAACGTTAAAAAATAAAAGGACAAATAGTCCGACGGCTTACTAGCTAAGGAGTCAGCCAGTGAGGTATCGCCCTTAGATTGGATGTAATCGTAAATTGACACACAAAACCGGTATGCTGAGTAACAGTGACAGTGAATAACTTGAACACAAACGGAATAGAATTCCGAATTTCTTTTTAACAATAAAAATCCTTAAAAAGGACAAAAGTGTCGCTGTGCGCGAGTTAAAGTTCTGTGTAGTGATGCCATGTGTAATTTTTAAATAACGTCGGTCGGATTAATTATCCGGAACATTTCGAAAAAAAAATGTTCATTATTCAAAGTTTTATGATTAAGAGTTTACGATACCTTTTTTAGCCAGGGGAAGTCTTTTATAGATACCCGGAGAGGCCGGCCCCACCTCGGGTTCCTCTTAGCTTCACCGTGGCCGTCCATAAGCCATGGCTACTAACCGCTACGATAGTCACCTACGAGTACATTTCTGAACAAAAAGTAGTGTTTATAAAAATATTAGTGAAGACTATTTGACTTGAATAACAACCACTATATAATTCCAAATCAAATCAATTTGTGAAGTTATACAAATTGTAGGGTAGGTAGGTACAACGTACAATCTTCTAAACCACTTATGCATAATGTTAAATGAATAAGGATGGTCTGTACGTGTGTGTGTAAAACCTATAGTGTGAAATAAATTTTTATCACTGGCCGGACCGTCACAAATTATGTTTTAATATTACCTACGTTTTGAAGGCTGTAGCCGAGTGTAGATATTTGAGTGCAGTGCAATTTTATATTTATTAGCTACAATAAAATACCAAAAATTATCTACGTAAAGTGCTAACTATATTATTGGTCTAAGGGCCGCTGAAGATTGACTTTTACCGATGTGATAACCTGGTGAGACATATTTTTAACCCCCGACGCAAAAGAGGGGTGTTATAAGTTTGACGTGTCTGTTTGTCTGTCTGTGTGTCTGTCTGTCTGTGGCATCATAGCGCCCGAACCACTGAACCGATTTCAGTTTAGTTTTTTTTGCATGAAAGGAGACTTAATGGAGAGTGTTCTTAGCTAGGTTTTTAAAAAACCGATTGAGCCGTTTATGAGTTATGGAGGGTTAAAGTGGGGATGGAAGAACCAAAATTCTACAAATGTGCCCAAAATGGTTGTCAATGTGTCGGGGGTTTTTTAAATTTTTAATTTATATTAGTTATTACAAGCCTTTATTTAGTTTCACCGACCCGTTGTCTGTCTGTCGGTCTGTAAATCTGGCAAGTTAAATTTGATCCACTTCTCGTTTACCGATTGAGCTGAAATTTTGCATACTATGCAATATTATGATGACATGGTACTGATCTTATGATGGAGCTGGAAGGTGGCCAAAGGAACTTAGCAATGAAACGACACAACCTCATCGAGTTTGGGTTCATTTGAATGGTCTTGGTGAGTAGTTTGTCTTATAATGGTAACTAGGGTCTGATGATGGAGCTGGAAGGTGGTTATAGGAATTCGTCTTGAAGAGTACTTGTTCAGTAAAACCATGTTTAAAAAAAATGTTTTTGTTGTCAATGTGACTTCTTAGGTATATCCTATTTCATATCAAATGAGACATATTTCAAACTTGCTTGCCAGGCGCTATGAACAAAAACAAGTAAGCAAACCTACCAAGGCATATTCTATGGGTTGAAAACTATTAGGTAGAATAAAAAATACCAGCTATCAAAATAGTAAAGGTTAAAATAAAACATTGTCAAAACAATCGAATTAGATATAGTCATGAACATAGAGGAATTAATCACAAGGTTAGAAGAGGCGGGAATGTCATACAAAATGTCGATGTATGAAACGTGCTCATTACTGTACGAAGTTCATTTCATAAATTGTTTTTTTTTTTTGTATAGAACTTTCGCCAGACTGGTCATGAACACTTTTCGATAGGCAAGCTATCATAGGCGTCTTTGTATGCCTATTTAAATAATATGTCTTAAAAAGTATGTCTTATCTGGTTAGCAAATGAGTGATGGATGTTCTTCTACGTCTCTCCGACATGAAGTACAATTGGATCTATATAACATTGTGATATTTTGTTCAAAATGTTAAATGTTTTAAATACAACACCTGTATGACGTGTACCGGCAAGCGTAGCGTAGAACGTACACTCCCAAGGAGGACTGACGACCTCATTACGACTGAAAGATCACTTGATGCAGGCCGCTTCCAATTGGCCTTTTTAGATATTTACGATCCAAGAATAAGGTATTTTACGGCGAAAACGATTTTAATCGCATTTTAATTGTATGCTCTAAGAAAGTTTTCTTCGCAAGCATTTGTTCTCAAGGCAATGATATAAGTATGCTCTTGTAACCTACTTATTTAAGTAGATAACTACTTAAATAACCAAAAATCTGTCCAAGCTATACTTGTACAAGTGTATACTTTTTAAGCTGCTATCACTAGCACTGTATTGCTACTCGACATGCACTATCCTACACTATGCTGTCATGGAAGTAGTAAACAATGGATCGGCAGTGCATTCACTCATCCTTAAAAAAGTACAAAAACCTTTGATTTACCTTTGGTAAAAGGTTTTGAGCCTTGGCGGAGGTTGCAGCTATTAGATATAGCTGCCCCTCCTGGATTCGCCCGGTTACAGATGGGTTATAGCGATAAACCGTCCTGAGGAAATATTCTAAAAGATAGTGGAAATCGCATTGCAATCTGTTGTCTCGTTTGGAAGATTTAAGAGGATACACAGACAGACACCGACTTTGGTCTTTCTTTTTTATTGTAAAGGAATTAGTCTGATACAAGCTTTATCGAAATTGATTAGTTGGTTTTTGAAAAATCAACGTTATTTGATTTGAATCATCCATCCATCCATCAGCCATAAGAAGTCCACTGCTGGACATAGGCCTTCCCTATGGATCTCCAATAAGACCGGTTGGAAGCGGCTTGCATCCAGCGCGATTCTGCGGTCTTAATGACGTCATCTGTCCACCTTGTGGGTGGACGTCTTACGCTGCGCTTGCTGGTACGTGGTCTCCACTCGAAAACTTTCCGACCCCATCGGTCATCAGTCCTCCGCGCTATGTGCCCTGCCCATTGCCATTTCAACTTGCCAATCCGTTGGGCTATATCGGTAACTTTGGTTCTTCTACGGATCTCCTCATTTCTGATTCGATCTCGCATTTCTTTCTTCGCATTTGATTTGAATAAGTGTGTTATTTTTGAGTACTATCCAAAATCAATCAATTGATTTTTTTTGGATAAAAATCCAAAAATGGTATGGTTATATTTCGAATTACGAATTTCTTACGCAGATAGCAATGATTGGAGTGGGGTGTGCTATTTTTGGCGGGAAAATAATTACGTTTCTTACATCCGTGTGTGTTACCAACTTACCACTACGTTACCCATTACAACTTTCAGAAACCGGAAGTGAGCCTTTTGCGGAGTGAATGCCATCAAAAGGTCATTTCCGGTGCGCTCTAGAAGCGTTTTACTTTCTTGAAGAGATTCTAGTGAGATAAAGACTGATAAAGAAGTAGAAATCTTTGTAAAAATTAATTAAGTATCTACTAGTTTTTACACCATTTTTAGGACACCTACTGACTTTTACCCGCGACTTCACCCGTGTGACATTAGTAACCCCTATCGACTCACCAAAAATGAAACAAATATTTTTTTATTCTCAATTGCAGTAGCCGTGAAATTCAAATTCGCTGCACATTTATAATTTCGTAAGCCTTTTATCTCGACTTGCACTGGAGCGATGTGGTTCATACTCGCAAAGCGTGATCTTATCAAATATTATCATAATCGGCAGATAGACAGAGATAGATAAAGGTACATCGACTGCCTCGGTGGCTCAGTGGTTAGTGACCCTTATTTCTGGATCAAAGAGGCGTGGGTTCGATCCCTACCCAGGGCAAACATTTATGTTATGAACTGTGTTTGTTCGGTGTCTGGATGTTATTTAAGTTTTATCTATTTAAGCGTGTATTATAACATTTCATAATAATGTAGTATATCAGTCTCTGGCAGCCATATCACAAGCTTTGCTTAGTTTGGGGTCAGAGACCGTGTATAAGATGTCCCCTAATATTAAAAAAAAAATACATAAAATCTTAACAACACAGGTCTACAAATTTTTGTTTTGTTGTCCTGGATGTCTCTGCGGATTTATTAGTTTTTAAAGCCACAGTTTCTGGATATATTCATGAAAGTACTGGATTGGCTCTGTTTTTTTAAGATTTTGGCTTATTTTATGTTTGTAAAGTGTAATTTTCCTTATCAGTTTTATTCAGTCAGCCGACAAGCCGAAGGATAACTTCCACGTTCGCTCATTTAAATAGGTATAAAATTTGCTATCAAAAGTATAATTCGAACCAGTCAATATTGGCGTTTAATCGATTATAAATTAATATAAGATATAACTTATAGATATAACTAAAAATACAAGCTTTTGAGATCCTGGATATCGTTTAGCAGCACGAGGGTGACACGTAGGGTCTATCTGATAGTAGAGTTCCTTTGGCCGCTTTCCGACACCATCATCAGATCAGCTCCATGGTACCATTATTGCATAATGTATACAAATGCGTGCAAAATCTTAGCTCAATTGGAAATCGGGAAGTTGGTCAAATTTAACTTGCAAGATTCTACCCGAACTTACATACTTACATAGGTACATCCATTGCATGTTAAATAAAAGCTTGTAAAAGAAGCAGGTATAGCGTACCGATATTATACTAACAGTAATGAAGTGGCCACATCTATACATTTGTAAACCAATATCATCAGAGAAAAAATCTGTTCCACGTCCTGACATTATTCAAGATTCTCATCTGAAAGCAGAATTACATCCCGTCAGAAAAATTGCTATCATTGCTTTTTTACTTTGATTTTCTTAGAGTTATGTACGAGTAGAAGTAGTAGGCAGGCATATCTATGAGTACTATTGCACAGATCTCAGGTCATGGGACAAATTATGTAGTTTAGATATCTGTATCAGCCTTTTTAATAATTCAGCCATATCCACCACGCTGGCTCAGTGCGGGTTGGTGGATTTACATACGCCATCGAATTACGCCTACGGATGTATGCAGGTTGAGTTTGCCTTACGATGTTTTCTTTCACCGAAAAGCCAGTGTAATTCCGCACTTAACTCTTTTAAATACGAGTATATGTACAAGATAATGAAAATTAAATTATTTGTAGAAATACTTTTAAGAAATGTAGACAATTGCAGGTATTATCATTGCACTTTAGAGCAATTATTTTATCACATAATATATTTAGACCGTATTGTTTACCTGACTAATAATAACATCGTAAACCAAGTAGGTCAAGCCAGTTTTAGCTGCGATGTAGCTAATCAGTCTTTTACCTACTCAGACCAATTTTTTTTTTATTTGGTCGGAGATTACCTACTTAATGAAATTTGTTTGTTGGGTTTTTCATCTCAATAATCGGCCAAGTGCGAGTCAGACTCGCGCACAAAGGGTTCCGTACCGTATGGGAGCCCCATTCCTCTTGCCGTTATTAATAGTGAGCAAAAAACGCCTAAAAATCACGTTTGTTGCATGTACCCTTAAATATTTATTATCTTCTATTTTTAGTATTTGTTGCTACTATAGCGGCAACAGAAATACAACATCTGTGAAAATTTCAGCTTCCTAGCTATCACGGCTCATGAGATACAGCCCGGTGACAGACAGACAGACGAACAGACGGATATCGAAGTCTTAGTAATAGGGTCCCGTTTTTACCCTTTGGGTACGGAACCCTAAAAAGGGAGGAAAGTTTCAATTGCGCTTTTTATCACCCGATTTCGATAAAATATTTAGCAAGATTGTTTATTAACTAAATCCTAATAAGATTTTTGAATATAAACGAAATCGGTCAAGTGCGAGTCGAGATATAGAGATATAGGCTTATAAAGATTCAGTTAAAAAAAAATGTCGCGAGGTCTATTATTCGGAGAAGTACTAGTTTATTTTTATTGTTTTATTTATTTATTTATATTACTACGACTACTAAAAAATAAATATTGTTGGATGTGTCTTTTGCCATTCAGTCAAACGGGCTCGAGAAAACCTCGAGCAGTCAAACAAAGTACTGGGAGCTCCGGAGCGCAGTGGTCTCGAACGAAAAAATGCGAAATCAGTAGAACTACCAGAAAAATCAGTATATTGCTACCAAAATAGGATTTTCAGGTTTAAAACAGTATACTAATAAAGTACTTTATATAGCCTGAAATGATAAACGCCTGGAGCGGGCTCCCAGTAGAGTATCAGCGGACTTTGATCACCACACAAACAGCCAATTAATAGTCATATCCTCTTTTTCGTCTCGACTCGCTGAAATCGTGAAATTCGGTAGAAATTTGGGAAACTTCGTCCCAATAGACAACTTCACAGGTGCCAATTAGGTAGAAATATCGAAAAATCGGTAGATTCGAGAACACTGCCGATGCGTTCCCTTGAAGATCCCGGAGTTCACAAGAGAGTACAAAGACAAAGCCACCAGGGGGGTTTTAGTGGATACAATCAAATCAAAAAAAAATTATTTATTTTTAATCTCGTACAGTGTATCATTTCCGCATTTACCACAATACACGCGTACTATGTGCGTACTTGCTCCAACCATGCTATTGTTTAGAACCTGCTAAAAGGGGAGTAGGCGGTCAGAGTTGGGGCTCTGGCCATCCACTCAAGCGGGCCCGAGGAGGACGACAGCGTGTGTGGCAACGCTGTCGTAAAGGATAGCCTAGTTTTATCACCAGGTGAGTAGACACACAAAGTGCCAGGAGCACCGGTGCGTTCCTTTTGGCGGATCTGCCAAAAAGGCACAAAGGTAATGGCTACCGAGAGGGTTTTAGTGGGTACAATACATTCCCACATAACCCGACTGCACCCCAAAGCGATCGGGCATCTTTCTAAGATTTCCCCCTCGTAAAAAAGGTTTATTCTGATATTAACATAAAAAAATATATTTAGGTACGTTTTTCGGAATATTAATGTCAATCTGATGTAAATAATGGAGTCTTGAAAAACGACAGAGGATAAATTATATTTTAATTTACTTATATAAAACACTAGCGACCCGCCCCGGCTTCGCACAGGTCTATTATACAAATATACTTGAATCACTCAATCTACTAAAAAAACCGCATCAAAATCCGTTGCGTAGTTTTAAAGATATAAACATATATGTACAGACAGCGAGAAGCGACATTGTTCTATACTATGTGGTGATAGTGATTAAACGCTTCGAGCAAAGATCAAAAAGAGCAAATATCTTTGATATATTATGCTTAAGATTAAACGTCATAAATATTAGCTGCATGAAGCGTGAAATGATGATCAATGATCAATGTACAAGACTGATAAACTATCGTTTAGAGTAATATTAAACTATTGTAAACTCGCTTATGATAACACTTCAAAAGAAAGCGAGTGCACGGTAATGATATCTAGATTATCATTGCCGTGGCGAGTGCCACAGCTGTGGCCCAGTCCACAGATATCTCGAGATGGGGCATGTTGTCTCAATCTAGCTTCGACCTATTTTACATTGACGAAACGGAGGAGGTTCTCAGGTCGACTCGTATATTTTTTATGTACGATAAGGCATAACTTTTTACAGAGTAGTCAGATTTTGATAATACTATAATAATATACTAAATAATACCATATTAATTTCGTTTAAATTATAGTGTGTATGTAATGTAGATAAAACTACATTGTCTAGTCGTTTTTTGAAAAATCAACAATAATCTAAAAATAGCATTCATCGGTTCGAGCGAACTATGTTTTAGAATTTTGTACGTAGATTGCAAAGTACTTTTCTAAGTACTATTTGTTGCCTTTGTCAGTTGTGCTATTTTTGGGGAAAAATAATGATTGCTTCAAATCACAGTTATGTGTCACGCCAACACTTAATAACATAATTAATTACTTACAGTACGCAACAATCACTTACTCATATGCACTACATTCTACGATGTACGTATATTTCGAATATACCTACTTATGAATGTAAATGCATTCTGCGGTGCTTGCGAATTTGCTACGCCCCCGCACCGGATACGGAACTACATTTTTGAAAGGTTAGAAAGTGACTTTTGAATCGCATGTTATTATATCCCGCCCGCACTAACATAAATTGTCAATGCTCGCTCTTTATTTTGCTCGGTCTTTTGAAGTCGTGACCATTTACGTATACGTACTAACGGGACCTTCATGGTTTTGAACCTATATGCTTCAAAAATAGAGCCTACTGTCTCTGTATATATCTGTGGTCGTATCACATCACTATCAGTAGCTCCCACGAGGCTTTCATGAAGCAAACACGATGTTTATCGCATGGGCGACTACAGGGTGATACTTTTCACTTGGACACACCCACTTTCAATCTTCACATGGGTGGGCGTGTACAAAATTTATTAAGGGGGATTGACATTGGCCAAATGGGTAGATTGAATAAATAATTCGAAAAATCTACAAATTCAACCCATGTGAAAAGAATCATTCCAATTACGATCTGTTTTTTTCTTCAGTTACCCCTTTTAATTTGAGTAGTAAAATATTTTAATTATTCTTCTTTTGATGCAATATTCCGATAACGGTACATGTACGAAAAATGCACGAAAAACACGCTATAAAATTAGAAAGTACTTTTGTTAGTATTTATCGCAAATTTATCAGATTTCGTGATGTTAAACGAACCTAGTTATTGCTATGAATAATCTGATTTGACAGCTTACTTGAATTTAAATGAGTGCAGCAAAGCCTTTTCAAAATAATGTGGTTAAAACATTGTACAATATTTCAAAAAACACGATGAGTAAATCGTTTTCATTCCACAAAAAGGTAAGTAAATAAATAATTTCACTGAATTAAATTAATATTGAAATTACTTATGTCCTATTTAATTGAAATTTTATTACATTCCCGAAAAATAGTTTGTAATTGTGAGGATGATTCACAAAGTTATGAAAACATCCTGTATATTATACTGAAGTTAGTAGAAAGCAATAAACTGAACAATCCATGTAATCTTTACAACTTATTAAAAACGTAAACGGATGCGATTAGTATATTTTTGGACTATAATAAAGATTATGTTACAATTGGCTGACGGCCCTTCGCACTCGAGGCGTAAGCGTAGTCGTATCGTAAGCGTATTGTTACGATGCAACGCGTACGAGACGAGTTGTGTTCCACACACGAATCATCGCGTAGGCGTAATTACAATACCAATTTTACGAATCCCAAATCACGATACTGATGTCGTCGACCCATCGGGATGGTGGTCTGTCTATGGAACGCCGGTATGCTATTGGAAGACACTCAGTCAGAGATCTACTCCACCTTCCATCATCACGCCTGGCCACGTGTCCTGCCCAGCGCCACTTGAGTCGCGTAATACGGCTTCCAACATCTGCAACCTTTGTCCGTCGTCGGATTTCCGTATTACGGACTCGGTCTCTTAAACTAATGCCTAGCATGGCCCGCTCCATCGCCCTTTGTGCGACTCTCACTCTGTGTACAGTCTCTTTAGTCAGCGTCCATGTTTCAGCATCAGCACCCTAACACATTGTAGGCATCTCTTCTGTTAAATCAAAATAAATGAAAACGAACTTTTCTTTAACACATTATGCCATATTATGATAAATATAGGGTCTTTAAAAATTAAATGGCTTTGTACTCAAACTTGCAAAAGTTTAGTGCGAGTTAGTCTTTTGTGTCCAGTTGAAAAGCCATCAATAGCATTATAATGTACTGGTAAGCTAGAAGTAAGGCTTTGTAGATAACATGCTGTGTATATATCGATTATAATCTTTACAACCCAATAGAAAACGTCAATACATTTATGATAAGTACATTTTTCGACAATTATAATGATTAATTATTGTACAAAAGCTTATCTATCGATTTATCAACGAAGACTTAGCTATCATCACCCATCGTCGTGTGGCCAAAAAGATAACATTCGGCTAACTGAGCATTTAAAATGTAAACACAAATTTCTTGTGGAGAATCGAGATAATTTTATTTAATAAAGTAATTGCATTTTATAATTTATACCAAAAAAAACCGGGTTGCACTCCGCCGGCAGACGTGAAAACTTGAACATCAATATCACACACGCTCGAGCAAGCGCCCTGAGCCATCTTACGAATTATCGATCAGGTCACGTGTCTTTCTTCTTCAACTTCTTTAGCGCCCTTGTGCACTTTTTGGGATGGGTATAAAATGTTAATTAAACTCGCGGCAGGACACGTAAATCTGAAATCACACACAGGACACTGATCGAAAATTCGTAAGACGGCGCAGGGCGCTTGCACGGTCGTGTGTGTCATTGATGTTCAAGTTTTCACGTCTGCCGGCACTCCCGGAGTGCAACCCGTTTTTTGTTAATTTTTTCGTATTCCCCGCATTTTCCACGCATTCAATTAATCCCAACCCCAACGGAGGTGAATTTGCCCCGCGATTTGGGGAATTCCCCAAAAATCGGCCACCCTGGTTTCGGCGTCGGCGAAGATCGGCGCTGTCGGACGTGACCATCTTTCGAATCTGGACTATGCGATCCGTGATGCTACTTTGGACTAACCAATCTTCTTATTGACTACCTAATCTCTCCAATATTTTTGAAAAGTTTTACCGAATCTCTGGGGTCCCGGGGGCTGCCAACACTAATTCGAGCTCATTTTACTTAGTTCACTGATGTAACTGTTCCGGGCGTAGCCCCAAAAAATCTAGTGGTTTTGACTTTTTTTTGTACCGAGCTGCTATTAACATAAACTTACGTGCGACTTACCAAAAATTATAGGTAAATGTTGAGACGAGGCGTAAGTTGTATAACGCACCTCCGAGATGATAATATCTTTGACATCTATATAGGAACAAGATGTGTGTTGGGATTTAGAAGTTTGTGGTGTTGAGTTTGTGTTACTTTTCAGTGTATTTTTTAAAGTACTTACTTCATCCCCTTACTGAAACTGTAAAATTAGCCTTTACTTACTCGTCGATAAAACCTCAGTGAGACTGTGGACGGATCTGTGTGAGAGTATGACTTTGTGCCATTTGCTTGAAGATATCGTTAGTAATATTGTACCTAAATAAGAAAATGCGTTTGTTAGTTTGTTTGTTTCAGTTTCACGCAGTAACTTGTATGAATATCGACTACAAGACGGAGAGTCAAAAACATCATAGTTGCAGCAAAAAAGCGTTCGCGAAGTCTACCTTTCATAAAACTGCTAGTCAATATTTTTTTTACCAAATTTTATCTCGTATCACTCATGGGTAATCCTAATAAGATAAACATTATAATTATCTGAAATAATCACTATCAATCGGTGCGTGAAATTCTGAGTATAAATACTCGATAATGTGTAAAATCTAACATTGCTAACAAGACGTTTGCGTCTAACGCAATCAAACTACTAAGAAGACCAGAAAAACCATCAAAATGGTCGCCAAGTTCCTGGTCGTCTTCTTGCTAGCGATCGCTACCCAGACTCTTGGGGACTCCATCACTGATGGCACAACTCTCATTTCAGCGTACTTGGTAAGTTTATTTACTATAATTTAAAGTTAAAAAGTTAAAGACGATAATAAATTCATTGGTTCCCAAAAATCAGACAAAATATTGTGTCCGTTTCACTGATAGTATCTACCAAATTAGTGGTCTCATCATCATAATTTCACGGCAATGGCTAAGATTTTTTACTTTTTATTTTTTAGGGTTCCGTACCCAAAGAGTAAAAACGTCTGTCTGTCTGTCTGTCACCAGGCGGTATCTCATGAACGAAAATTTCAACTGTCTAGCTTGACAGTTTTCACAGATTTTGTATTTATGTTGCCGCTATAACAACAAATACGAAAAAGAAAACAAAATAAATATTTAAGGGGGCTCTCATACAACAAACCAGCATTTTTAGCTGTTTTTCGCTCGATATTAAGAATGGTAAGAAATGGGCTCTTGAAATATTGACAGAATATTCTATTATATATTTACTTTAATAATTAATTATTAAATTAAAAAAAGCAAATATTTAAGGGGGGCTCCCATATAGTACGGAACCCTTCGTGCGCGAGTTTGACTGACACTTGGCTGATTTTTCTTTCAAACCTACAAAATTAGTTGTTTAATACTTGATATGTAACATGAGATACAAGTGCTGTCGCAATACTGACAATAGCAGACTGGGGTCTGTAATTTCACTGAATAACAATTTATATAACAATTTATATATTTATCAAAGTGCAAAAGTTTCATCATGATGTGTTTCTTTACTTGACATGTCTAGAGCACCAAAGGTCTACCTAGCATACTCGAATTCTCTTTTGTAATTTGTGTCTGCTTGTAGATTCATCGTCATGGCGATAGGACTCCTGTGGAATCTTCCATATCGTTCAGCACCAACACTGAGGCTCTGGAAGCAGCCAGTGCGCAATACGGATATGGACAGCTTACTAATGTAAGTTACATTACCAGATTTTTAAACACTTTATTATCGTTAACATGGACCTTCACAAAGAAAGATATATTCATTTAGTAAACTAAAATGTAATAAAAACTTTGAGATTTTTACTGTCCAATACAAAAAGCTATACCGTGCTGTACTGTACCAGCCTTTTCAATAGTCCACTGCAGGACATAGGCCTACCCACGAAGGGTGTTTGGGCCATATCCACCACGCTGGCCCAGTGCGGGTTGGTGGATTTACATACGCCATCGAATTTTTTCTACGGACGTATGCAGGTTGCCTCACGATGTTTTCCTTCACCGAAAAGCCAGAGGTGTGAAATTCCGTACCTAAATTCCAAGGAATTCATTGGTACTGGACCCACGACCTCACGAATTGCTAAGATATTTACAATCAATCAATCAATCAATCAAAAATGTGCATTGACATTTCATATTACTTTGACATTATATAATTTTATATTTAACGCCCCTTTACAGCGTTTAATTCCTATTATTGAAGTAGGTAGTTATTTATATTTTAATGTTTATTGTACCTAATCATTTTTTTAATTTAATTTTTGAATTATGTATTGAACATAAAAAAACAAGACATTTTTTTATTTTTTTCTGACATTTTTTAATTTTGTATTCAATTGGCTCTCTATTTATTTAAATCATTGTTTAAATTCGTTGCTATTATGTATTGTGAAATGACAAGATGTATTTTGCGGTACTTCATATTATTGTATAAACTGTTGTATATTATAATTTTAGTATTAATCTCAATACATCAACAAACGATTCTAATTCTAATTCACGACTGTAAGGCAGGTGTCATTACCACTAGACCACCACGGCTTTTTACACAAGGCTATTCTGTTGTTAACAGTTGGGTAAAAATCGTGCCTACAACCTGGGAAAGTTCATCCGCGCCCGATACAACGAGCTGATTTCTGAGAGGTTCAACACCTCTGAGATCTACATCCGCTCTACCGACTCCACCCGCGCTAAGATGACTGTCCTCGGAGCCATGGCTGCCGTGTACCCCGCCTACCCCGGCAGCTGGAGCGACCAGATCAACTGGGTCCCCACACCCTACACCACTGTACCTGCTAAATACGACTACGTAAGTAACATTTCTTCATTTTTAACCGACTTCCAAAAAGGAGGAGGGTCGGTGTTCGTCGGCATGTATTTTTTTGTGTATGTTCATCGATAATTTTGCCAATTGTGAACCGAATCGAAAAAACCCGAACCAAATTTAAAGGAAATTGGCTGAGCCGTTTTTGAAAAATCAACAATAATGTAAAAACAATTCGAGCGAAATATTCGAATTTTGTACACGATGGAAGGCGGTTTTGCCATTTTTGCGAAAAATAATTATTGAAGATCGAATCTGGATACGACCGGCCTGATACCGAGGCAGATGGCACAGTAGGGGTGCAGAAATCCACCAGTGCGCTATATAACAAAGGCTGTGAATGATGATGATCATGATTATGATGAACGATTGCTAGCGCATTAAAGCATACTTTAATTTAAAAAATAACAACCATATACCAATACCAACAGAGTGCTAGAATTGTGTTTAATCAGAGTTGCAAACCTCTTTTGTACCTTGTTGTAACAATTTTGTTATCCTTAGGAATGAATTTGCTCTACACAACTGTTTACTCGTATCTACATAGCTTTAATTCACTTGCAACTAAATTTAAAATAGCGAACGAACAAGTCTAACATCTAAAACATTTTTTTGAACAGAACATGGCAATATTGAACTGCCCCGTCTACACCTCAGCCTACACCTCTGCGATGTATACCAACAGTGACAACATGGCCGATTATTTCGACGTCCTAAACGTTATTTCCGAGGAGCTCGGCTACAACATCACTAGCATGCCTAATTTGGTATATGCGGCCTATGACGTCTACGTTAGCCAGGTAAACTTCACATTGACATTTTTATTTCACAAATAAAAATCTAAAAGGAATAGAACGTCCACGCACGGGTCCTGTGGCGCGGACTGGACTGCGTTCAATGTTATAGTCCGGAAGCCACCGCTTGTTTTTTGACGTGATAACGTCTTTTAAATAGATGAATGCCGGCTGTACGCACGAAAAAGTGTCACGTTCCGCCTAAACGAGCGTGCAAGCGAGAGCGCGAAACAAACGATAGAGAGACACGATCGGTCTAAGCATTCGGCTTGTTTCAGTTGTTGATTCAACAATGTTTTCTTATGACGTTATCAGGTAATGTTATCATCTGTAAACCGACTTTACAGACAATCAATTTTATGTAATTGAAAACAGGCTGTATCTTCGTGAGCAGTTTCGTTTAGATGAGACCTGCTCACGATGATTCAGCCTGTTATAACTAGGTAACTTAAAAAAAACAGGCGGTGGCTGCTGAACTATAAGATTTACCACAGAAGAGAGTTTTTCTGTTCTGTGAGATTTACACACTGCTTGGTTTTTGCATTCAAAGCAATGACACCAGCATTAAAAATCTAATCTCATTCAACTTTCCAAAAAAAACATGGCGATTAAGACAATCATTTCATTTTACAGAATAACTTAGGAGTGGCTCTAAGTGACGATATTGCGTCCATTTTGCCAAGAATCAGTGACGCTGCTGATGTCGCCATGGACAACATATTTGGTGATGATGACTACTGCGCATACAATGGAGGTAATAAAGTACTGAACTACTGACTGACATAATTTAATTTTACCAAACCTTAAGGCGCCGCGCATACGAGTGTCTGACACCGGGCACCGACACAGGGAACCGTAAAAAGTGGTTGTGTCCTGTAGTGGTGATCGGAAACAGTCACCCGTTGCTTCTACTGGTCACCGGTAATTTATTTCTTCTTTATGCTCCTGCCCAGAGCAACTACAGTTACTGGTGACCAGTACCTAGTAGTAACGGGTGACTGTATCCGATCACCGCTACCGGACACAGCAACTACAGTTCCCTATATCGGGGTCTGGTGTCAGACACTCGTTCGATGATTGTGGATGATTACATGCTGGTTTAAAAAAAATCAAATATTCATCAGTTGCTTGTGTCTCACATAAGACACACGTTTGTTTTCTGCCTAAATCACCACTATTGTTTCCTCAATCAAATTTGTGAAAGGCTTCTCAATGACAAATAAATTTCTTCCAGGCCCCCTCTTGAACGAGATCCTGACTTACGCTGATGAACTGATAGCCGGAACTGACACTCCTCGCTTGAGGGTGTACTCTGCCCATGACGTCAACGTGTACGGCTTCATGTGCGTCTCCCAGATCACCCCCCGCCAGGGAGTGCCTAAATATGCCTCCTCCTTCTCTTTGGAGCTGCGTAAGGTTGATGCAACTGGAGAATATGTTATTCTGGTAAGTCTACATCTTTATAGATATCTGATTAGTTTCATTGTGTTTCTTATCACTTCTATGTTATCTTCATGCCTGCTGCTGTAAAAAAGACGTTACTCATTACACATTTTTAAAGTTTAATTTTCTATGTTTGGAATTAGTCGCAAACGAAAATTTTGTATAGGTACCTAACTCACAACCCGCAATGTATTGAATTTGACATCCATTGTACATGCTTATGTTGTTTTAAGAAACGTTTTAAGCAAAAACGTTTTTAGGGTTCCTTACCCAAAGGGTAAAAACGGGACTATATTATTAAGACTCCGGTGTCCGTCTTTCTGCCGTCTCTCTGTCACCAGGCTGTATATCATGAACCGTTATAGCTCTATTTTTGTTGCCGCTATAACAACAAATGCTAAAAACAGAAAATAAATATTTGAGGGGGGCCACACAACATAACTGATTTTTTTGCCGTTTTTCGCTCGATATTAATAATGGTAACAGGTAGACGCTTGAAATATTCACAGAATATTTAGTTGTATCTTCACTTCAATAAGTAAGTTCGTATAGGCCAGGTGGCAAGCCCTGGTGTCAGAGTTTTTAGGGCGCCTGAAGGCCTCTGACATGGCTAAACGGTTAAAACGACCGACCGTTCACTTCAATAATAAATGATTAAATTAAAATAAAATAAATATTTAAGGGGGCTCCCATACAGTACGAAACCCTTAGTGCGCGAGTCCGACGCGTACTTGGTCGATTGTTTAGTATCAATAAGGGCTATTAAGGGCATTTGCTCTGCTCTTTAGCTACTAAAAACATAAATACTTGAGAAGATCCATCATTTATGAGTTGAAAATGTGTGTTGATTACAGCATTTTTCGTTCACCTTTCATCGAAATCCAATAGGTACACCATTCTCTTTGTAAAATACGTCAACGACAAATTCTGTAGTAACAAATCAAAAAGTTTATAATCAATAGGCTATTTGACAAAATTAAAAATATACAATGATTGTGGTAATCCTTACAAATCATAGCCTGAAAAAGACATGTTTCGCTTTATTTAAACTAAAATTATGTATAATTTTCGAAAATCGCACGAAAAAAAAAACGATATTTTTTGATATTTTATCTGTGACGTTAACGCTCTAAGAAGTCACATGCTAGAAATCGAGAATTGCTCTATTGACTGTTGTTTGTGTAATTTGTGTTTTCGGAGTAATATAATTTTATATTAATATTAATGTATTATTGGATCTGTAAGTTACTTCTAAAGTATCTTTTGTCAATTTTTAGATGTGAACTAGCGTATTTACTAGTATTAACTAACTTTTTTTTCTAGCGTGTGACGTCACAGACCAGCGCCATTACTAAATGTCGTTTTTGACGAGATCTCGAAAATCTATTCTTTAACACTGATTTTCATTGTTAATACAGTAGATCTCTCGGAAATATAAATGTAGTGTGCTTATAATGTACTAACGAATAATTTAAAACGATTTCCAAAAAGTAGTCAAATAGCCTCAGTATTTCTTTCATGTTGCAGCCGGTGTACCAGTCTTCCCCCGGTACAGACCTGGTGTACCTGCCTGTTTCCGGCTGCGGCAACACTCTCCTCTGCCCCTACGATACCTACAAGGAGATCGTCTCTCCCTACGTCCTGGACGAGGACACCTGGAGGTCTGACTGCGGCTTCACTGAAGACTTAGCCATCGACGTCTCGAGCGTGGCGAAGTAATTTAAACAGACCTATTTCAGATACAAAGCATGAAAACGCTGTGATTTTTTTTAAAATAAATTATTATTTATTTATGTAAATAGTATTTTATACATTTAATCATATTATATTTTATGTTTCGAGTCTCATAACTTGACTCGCATCTCTGCGGCAATAAATAACTAGGTATGTCAAACGCAAACCAATAAATCAATGATGTTTTTGCGTATTTGTAGCAGTGGGGAATCAGAAATATTTTATTTGTTGTTTTGAAACTACTTTCGCGATTTGAACATATTATTATTATGTACTACAGGACTAATATATAGGTAGTTCGTGAAGTGGTGGAAATCAAAAAACATAACAATTTCAACCGGGAAGACGGATTTAAGTTATCGGCGTCGTGGAATTCTGTTATAGTTATGAAATTCAAATTTTTGAAATGCTTTTTTTTTGACAGGATCAGCGATCCTTGTTTTGTAAAATTGGGCAGTCTTGAGTTGGAAGTCATCTTGAAGACACCTTTTTTTCTATAAAGATGTAGACTGTGTGAATTTGAGTTTGCGTGGACGAGTCCTGTAAACGGCCTCCGTCAGTGTTGTGTGTCGTAGTGACAATTTTTCGAGTTCAAGTTGAATTGGCGGTACCAGCTGTTTCACATTCCAGTCTACCCGGGACCACGATCGATGCAACTTGGTCGAAACGTCGGGATGATGAGGTATTTATTTACATCGTAATTTTAGTGCGCGATTAGTCCCGTAGTACATAATAATTATAAATAAATAAATATTAGGGGACATCTTACACACGGTCTCTGACCCCAAACTAAGCAAAGCTTGTGATATGGCTGCCAGAGACTGAGACTGCTAATATTTTATTTGTCTCTGTTCCACAAGAAAACATCGTTTTGATACCCTATAGATGCACATGGGCGGCGTTATTAAAGCCATGTTAGAACAAATAAACCTTTTAGAACTCTCTGAACTCGGTATTGGTGTCGGCTCGGATGCTCCCCTTGACCGTCGGTCTTAAGAAACAGTAGCTATAAATGAGATTTATGTAAGGGTCATTAACCCTTCCAGCACCGACGACCCTTGATACGGTCCAAAGGAAAAGAAAAAAACTTGTGTAGACTCAAAGGTCTGTGGATGATCCAATGCTTTTTATGTAGCAGTAGTGTAGTTTTGTTGTAGTTAATAAAGCCACTTTTGCCCGATAGCAAAAATATCATATAGGGTTATTAATTTAATATATCTATTCGGGTATCCACAGGTTGTTAAACCTGTGTACAATAATTTTGGTGTGGTAATCTGTACTTTTTTTATTAATCACCTTAGCTTCTAAGTGTATACCTAATTATCCTCCCATCGCTTCAGAGGGAAAAGAACCCGCTATAAATTACGATACGTTCCGTTTCATTCAGATCAGAATGTAGCTTTTTATGTAATAGTGTAACATTTAATGCTACAACGGAACCCTTTAATTTTATTCAGGTATGTTTTTAATAAATAAATTTAATCCCCTTGACCGTCGGTCTTAAGAAACAGTAGCTATAAATGAGATTTATGTAAGGGTCATTAACCCTTCCAGCACCGACGACCCTTGATACGGTCCAAAGGAAAAGAAAAAAACTTGTGCATTATTATGAAACGTCCTACAAAAGGCATGGATTAAATGCCAAAATTATCTATTTTATCCATTATAATGGATAAAATAGATAATTTTGGCATTCATCCATATAATCCATTATAATCCATTATAATGGATAAAATAGATAATTTTGGCATTTAATCCATGCCTTTTGTAGGACGTTTCATAATAATGCACAAGTTTTTTTCTTTTCCTTTGGACCGTATCAAGGGTCGTCGGTGCTGGAAGGGTTAATGACCCTTACATAAATCTCATTTATAGCTACTGTTTCTTAAGACCGACGGTCAAGGGGATTAAATTTATTTATTAAAAACATACCTGAATAAAATTAAAGGGTTCCGTTGTAGCATTAAATTTTACACTATTACATAAAAAGCTACATTCTGAATGAAACGGAACGTATCGTAATTTATAGCGGGTTCTTTTCCCTCTGAAGCGATGGGAGGATAATTAGGTATACACTTAGAAGCTAAGGTGATGAATGAAAAAAGTACAGATTACCTACACCAAAATTATTGTACACAGGGTTAACAACCTGTGGATAGCCGAATAGATAAATTAAATTATTAACCCTATTTGACATTTTTTTTATCGGGCAAAAGTGCCTTTATTAACTACAACAAAACTACACTACTACTACATAAAAAGCATTGGATCATCCACAGACCTTTGAGTCTAAAGATAATCCAAATGCTCAAGCCCCCTGCCAGTTGACAGCGTGCCCAGCATGCTGGCTGCATTGCCACGCTGAATGGCAATGCTCATGCGTTGAGTCAAATAAACACCAGCATTTTGGTCACGCGTCGCGTCCACCAGACGCTCAGAAAGACTTTTGAAAATAAAATGATATATTATACTAACGGTGTCGCTTGGTCAATGACCATATAAAGTAAATGAATACAAACAGTAGCGCAAGCTTCAGGCGGTGAAGCCACCTTTGAATCTAGGGTATAGGTTAGGTTAATAGACTGACTGTGGTTATGATTGGTCGAGTTCTGTTTATTGAATTAATTAGTTAACCGGTCGAATATTAGACGGTACATCGTACATCGTATGGTCGGCGGTAGTAAATGGAAACGAGGTGCCTGTAGGTTCCTTTTCCCACACATGCGCTGCGGAGTGGAAACGAAGTGTCCGGAGTGGAGTGGCTCGCTAAACGGTAAGTATGAAGTTTTACAGTCGAGTGAAGACACCAATGACGCCCAGGCAACTGTTTGAAGTAAGTAAGGTTGGGGTATGCCCAAACTAAACACGTAGGCCCCAACTAAACACCCTTTACAGGGAAAAACGATATAGCAGCGCGATGGCGCTCTCACGCCGGTAGGAGCGCTTGCTGCTTCTCCGTACCTATAGTAAAAATATTCGTTGTGTTGTACGTTTTATCAGTTTTTTTGTGTATATTTAGTTACTTGAGAGTTCTCGATAGTATGTATATATAAGATAAGTTAAAACTAGTTTTTTTTTTGAGAATAAAAATCACCGATTATTAAAAAAAGAATCAAAGTGAAAAACGAATTCCATTCAACTGCATTTTTATGAATGCCTACTACAGATAATTATACACTGCTATTATGTATAGATATAGTGATAAATTATAAAGTGTTTGGTGTCTACGAGTACATTCGGACTTCACATTGTTTTTTCAGCATTAAATATTGAACGAAGCGTTATCATAATTTTAAAAGAAATAAGCTAAATAAATAATATAATCTAGACTCAATAGAGAAAGAAAGAAAACGTGAATCCTAAAAAAATAATTCCGAAGTCATTGTTTTCAATAAATGTGAGTTATCAAGACAATTATTACATATAACTCTAAAAAGATTAAGATTCAGACAATCTCTATCAATTTCTCCATAAAATGCCTCAGTATAAATACACCATAGCGTGTAAAAGCCAGCATTGCTAACGAGATACTTGCTGCTGAAGCAATCAAAGTACTTAGCTAAAGATCTGAAAGATTATCAAAATGGCCGCCAAGTTCCTGGTCGTAGTCTTGTTAGCGATCGCTGCGCAGAGTCTCGGAGATTCTATCACTGATGGCACCACCCTGGTTTCCACGTTTCTGGTAAGTGTGAAGTTTTGTTAGGGATTATTTAAACTAGTACGGGGCCCGTCCGGGCTTTACACAAAATTTATGAAACGTGCGTCGTACGTGTGTTGTACGGCCCGGGCGGGGCCCGTACGTCGCCCACGTTGTACGGGCCCCGTCCGGGCCCGTCCCGTCCTAATTTAAATCATCCCAGCGAATGAAGTCTATCTACTACGACTACCTCGGTGGCTCAATGGTTAGTGAACCTGACTTCTGGGTCACAGAGGCGTGGGTTCGATCCCCACCCAGGGCAAGCATTTAATGTGATAGGTGTTTGCTCTGTGTCTGGGTGTTATTTAGGTACTATTTATAAAAGTATGTATTTAAAATATGTATATGTAGTATATCAGTCTCTGGCAGCCAAATCACAAGCTTTGCTTAGTTTGGACAAAGAATACATATACTACGTAGTTTGGGGTCAGAGGCCGTGTGTCAGATGTCCCCCAATATTTATTTATTTATTCATATTCATATTCATATTCATATTCATATTCATATTCATATTCATATTCATATTCAATTTATTCATAAAATATTTCATTTACATGTCAATACGATAGGATTACATAATAATTACTATTTAGAAAGATATCTAATCATTGACAAACAACTATTAAACTTCAATATTAGGATGTCAAAGTAAAATAAATTAAAAAATTATCATTATGTTACATTAAAAATGTCATAAAACAATAAAAAAAATGTCATGAAACAAATCAAAATTATCAAAATAAAAATGTCAACGAAATAAAATAAGAAACAAAAATATATCTACATCTAGTTTAACCTAGAAATATCAATAAAATATAATAATAATAATATTGCATAAACTATTTTACACATTGAAAAATGTCAAAATCATAAAACGTCTGCTCGATGAGCCAGCGCTTTAACCGAGCCTTAAAACAAGGTAAGCTAGGGGCATCAATAACATTTATTGGCATTATTAAAGACACAATCATGATCAGAGAGAGAGGTGATGTAGGTGTCTTCAAATCCCGAGTAAATAGGTATCTTCTAGGTAAGCGTGTTACATCCTAGACCGCATTACTGCTTAACATCAGGCAGTGTGTAGTCAAACGCAAACCTATACGAAATAAAAAAAACAAGAGCCAACCTGTGTTTTGCTCTTCATTAAACAATTAAACAAATAGCACCTTTAAAAATAAAGTGCATAAACTCAAAATTACGCGCTGTTAGAAAATTGCGTTTAATATTAAGCTTAAAATGAGATTTTCCAAAAGTGCGTGATTTTGAGTAGATGCACTACATTTATAAAGGTGCGAAATATTGCATTTAAGCAAAGGAGTCTCGGACCACAACGCGGAGTCCAGCCTGCTCGCTTTGGTTTCGATTTCCTTTGTATTAAGATCCCAACAAGATCATGGCATAAAAGTACAACAACTCGGGCAACTTCTACAGTAAAAGTTTGTGAGATCACTTGATCTTGATCGGTTTATTTATTCAGTAGTCGTCTATATTGCTATACTTAGATGCAACATCTTTCAATGCTACAATCCATTATAGTCATTTGTTTTTATTTTAACTGTAACTAATAGAAGCTTTCTTGCTTTTAGATCCACCGTCACGGCGACAGGACTCCCGTTGAGTCTACCTTGTCGTACAGCACCAATGCTGAAGCCCTAGAGACTGCTAGCGCACCATACGGATATGGACAACTTACCAATGTGAGTAACATTTTTGCACTTTTTTATATCAACATCTAAAAACGAAATTCGATGCCGTGTACCCGATTCCATTAACTGTGCCAGTAAGATATAGATATATAATGCGCACTTATCGTCATATTTTGGACAATTCACACAATTTCTTTATAAATTGTAGCCTTTGTGTTATTCTGATGCTTAAGCTATATTATTGTACAGTTTCATTAAAATCCATTCAGTAGTTTTTACGTGAAAGAGTAACAAACATCCATCCATCCATACTTACAAACTTTCGCGTTTATAATATTAATTATTAGTAGGATATTGCCCAATGGTCTCCCGAGAATAGGCCTATATTCAATAGTTGACTACTTAAGATGATACGGTACGTTAACCTTTATGTGGTTCAAATAGAATCCTTACTAATATTATAAATCCGAAAAGTTTGTTGGTTTGTTGGTTTGTTACTCCATCACGCACCAACGGAGCAACGGATTGACTTGATTTTTGGCATGGACATAGTTTAAAAGGCGGAAGGAGCTTTAGGATACTTTTTATCCCGAAAAATTGCATAGTTCCTGTAGGACAGGACAAAAACCATCGAAAGCGAAACTGTCGCCACTATCACAAAGACGCTAAGTGATTAATTCCTCTATGACGCTAATATGGACTAACGAAACGTCACAGCCAAACGTAATTAGATGACAGGTGACATTGTCTGCAAACTTTTATAAATCACAAGTAGCATGGCAAGGGGACAAATTGTTTTTCTACCATTATATCCCCTTGAAGAGGAAATAAAGTATGGATTGAAAATGACAACTGACATTAAAATTGGATAAAATGTTATTTTACCTCTGCATGCTACATGTTACTATGACGTTTAATACCAGGCCGTCATTTTGTCTGACATTTAAAATATTTTTAAATCTTCTATCATTAGAGGTTTAACATGTTTCTTTATTCTACCTTTATGGTATACATCATACTTTAATATTATCAATCCGAAAAGTTTGTTGGTTTGTTCCTCTTTGACGCAGCAACGGAGCAAAAGATTGACTTGACCTTTGGTTTAAAAGACAAAGTGATAATAGGATACTTTTTTATCTCGAGAAAATTCGTGATTCCCATGGGATAGGACAATAACTGTTTCTCAGCAATGGAGCAACGGATTGACTTGATATTTGGGGTGGGTATAGTTTGGAAGACGGAAAGTGACATAGGATACTTTCCATTCCGAAAAAATTGTGGTTCCCGTAGGACTTAACAATAAATTTTTCTCAGCAACGGAGCAACTTGCCTTGGCTTATTGCATGAATATAGTTTGAAAGACGAAAAGTGACATAATAGGCCACTTTTTATCGCAAAAACTTTAACAGTTCCCTTAGGATAGGATAAAAACTAAGTGAGCGGGCTGCGGTAGCAGCCGTCTAAGCGCCAGAAATAACCTGTCATGGCAAGTTTAGGACGTTCCTACATTTTTCACACTCCTACGCGGCACTCAACAGAGCTAGCCCAGACTCGGGCTCCATAACGGAGCTTGCGCTCTCGCCATAATGACGGAGTGTTTCGGAGCACAAGACACATCGTCATCCACCACTCTGGACTAACCAGTACTGAACGTCAGACAGCATTCCAACGCCCTGGTCCCAGTGCAGCGGGTCAGTCATAGTAGCCCAGCGCCTGCCTCTTCAACTGCAGAGGGCAGTGAGAACGGCCATCGCGATACCGACACCTCTCTTCCCCTGCAGCCCCACTGCGTCTGCCAACACGTTGACGGCCTAGCGGAAGGTAGGGTAGGTGGCGGCACCCACACCACCAGTTCCATATATCCCTCCGCGGCCCCTAATCCAGGAAGCAGCCTTGCTTTATGAAACTGAGAAGGGTTATTCCCAGCAAGTAACTGGAGATAGAGAGACAGAAAAGAAGCCACACCCAGCGCAGCAGGAGGAGCTGGAGTTCATATGCCTGGCAGACGGAGCAGCACTAGAGCAAAATCTTAACCGAGAAATTAACATATTTACAGACGGCAGCAAAGTTAAAGGGAAAGTTGGGGCGGCATTATCCATTTGGGATGATGCCACTGAGATCAGTACCCGCAAGCTAAAATTGGCGATTGGTGCTCCGTGTACCAGGCCGAGTTATTGACACTTCTTGAGGCTACCGAAAAAGCAAAAATCTTTTGTGACTCCAGGTCTGCACTGGAAACGGTAGTTGGCGTATCTTCCCTCCATCCCTTAGCAGTAAATTCAAAGCTAACATAAAGTTGCTACACGCACAAAATAAAATAGTGAAACTTTATTGGATTAAAGCACACGCGGGGATGGAGGGAAATGAGAGAGCGGACCAGCTAGCAAAGGAAGCAGCACTGCACTCGAAGTGCAGACCTATTTACGATAACTGCCCCGTTTCATTCGTCAAGCGAGAAATCCGAAAGGACTCTCTTGACGAGTGGAACCGGCGGTATCAGGATGGCCACACAGCGGCGGCAACCAAAACATATTTTCCGGATGCAAGGGCGGCATACAAGATCGTAAGAGAAATAGCACCAGTGGGAATCATAACTCAAGTGCTGACGGGCCATGGTGGGTTTTCCCAATACTTACATCGATTTAAGTTGAGGGAAAGCCCATCGTGCATCTGTGAACCCACAAAAGAGGAGACTCATGTGCAGTGGCACATAATCTTGGAATGCCCAGTTTATGGAAAGCAGAGATTTTATTTAGAACAAAAAATTGGAATTAATCTAACACGTAAAAACCTTAGAAACAAATTTATCGATTTTTGCACAAATATTTGTAAGAAAGCAATAATTAGGAACAAGTAGGTATAAACTTTGCTGTACCATTGTAATGTTTATTATAACTGCAAACAGCCAAAAACATTGAAATATAGGTATAGTTTTTATTCATTTGTAATTAAGACCCCTGACCCTTGCATATACACTCCAACCTTGCATTCCTTTAAGGTATTTTGATATTTGTCGGTTAGGTTATTAGGTTTCGCAGCCGACATAAACATAAGCCAAAATCAAAATATAACGCGGGCGAAGCCGCGGGTAAAAGCTAGTACATTCATAAATTCAGCAACACTTACAAAGTCACTTACTTTTTTGTGCGTTGGATTGACTAACTTTATATTTGACTTCTTTGTACAGTTAGGTAAACAGCGCGCTTACAACTTGGGAAAGACCCTCCGCAGCCGTTACGACGAGCTCCTCTCTGAGAAGTTCAACACCTCTGAGATCTACATCCGCTCTACCGACTCTACGCGCGCCAAGATGACTGTGCTTGGAGCCATGGCTGCTGTGTACCCCGCCTACCCCGGCAGCTGGAGCGACGATATCAACTGGGTCCCCACACCCTACTCCACTGTCCCTGCCAAATATGACTTCGTGAGTAACTCTGCTTTTTAGGGTTCCGTACCTAAAGGGTAAAAACGGGACCCTATTACTAAGACTTCGATTTCCGTCCGTCTGTCTGTCTGTCACCGGGCAGTTTTCATGAACCGTGATAGCTGAAATTTTTACAGATGATGTATTTCTGTTGCCGCTATAACAACAAAAACTAAAAATAGAACAAAATAAATATTTAAGGGCTCCCATACAACAAACGTGATTTTAGGAGTTTATTGCTCGCTATTAATTACGGTAAGGGAATGGGGCTCCCGTACGGTACTGAACCCTTCGTGCGCAAGTCCTACTCGCAATTGGCATTTTTTTAAAACAAAAAGTTCTATTTTTAAAATTTATTTTTTTAATAAACTATGTCGTTACTGAACAAAACTGTGTAATTTTAAAAATATGACCACACCAAGCTCATTGAACGTCAAACCAAAAGGTGGGAGATGTTCTGTATAAGAACGCACATTTCAAGTCGAATTTGAGGTGTTCTATCCAGAGACTTTACGTAAAAGATCAGTGGTTCTGTCCAATGAGCTTATAATATTCTATCAGAGAATCATGTTTTTGAAAGGACCAACGTCCAACAGTTGACATCACACGATATCAATGACATATTGTTTTATGAACAACCAATGTCTTTAGCGTGATAACGTCTAATAAAACGATAAACGCCGGCTGCACCCACGAAAAAGTGTTACGTTTTGCCTGAGCCGAGCGTGCAAGCATGAGAGAGCGGAACAAGCGACAGAGAGGCAAGATTGACCTAAGCGTTCGGCTTGATTCAGTTGTTGTTTCAACAATATTTTCTTATAAAGTTATCACGTAAAATTATAGTCCGTTAGACAACTTTACAGACAACCATTTTTTGTTTTCAATAGAACATGGCGATGTTGAACTGCCCTCTCTTCACCTCAACCTACACATCGGCCTTGGACGCCGCCAGTGACAACATGGCCGAACATTTCGACGTCCTTAATGTCATTTCCGAAGAACTTGGCTACAACATCACCAGCACGCCTAATTTGGCTTATACGGTCTACGACGTCTACGTTAGTCAGGTAATATTCGTAATACAAACTTTAAAACACGGATAATAACAGAAGTACAAAAGACCTACAGACTTACTTCTGTATTGGGAAGTCTGTGAAAAGACCCAAGAATACTGGAAGCAAGACGTCAGTGCAGGATTCATCACCCTCATTGAGAATTAGAATCTATTAGGACTAAATTAAAACACTAACACTACTACAATAGCGCTAGTATTAAAATACTGAAGCTTCAAACACTGCTACTCCTTGAAAACCAAAGTAAGCATTTCGTTGGATGTGAATTTTGAACAAAGCATATTTCATTCAAATGTAGCTCTAAAATAAAGAAAGAAAGAAAAATAACGATAGAAAACATTTATTTACAGAGCAATGAATTTGTTACAGATTGTTTGCAGAACATGATTATCGTGAGATTTTAAATGAAACTAGTTGGATTAACAGGTGGCCCCAAACTCAGCTAGGCCAGTCTCTTGGTGGCCCTTGTCAACTTGATTACCAAGAGCAGAATTTGCGCTTTCTTGGACTTTTATACAAATTAATATCAAAAATTGAGCTATAATATGATTGAAATTACTATTTTTAGAGAAAAAACAAAAAAAAGGAATTTTAGAAATTTTAAAATAAACAAACAAATAAATGTCAAGACTATGTATCAATTTCAGCAAATAAAGTTATGAAATAGTAGGTTGAAAAACATTGCTTTGTTTTAAACGAAATGACATTATAAGACAAGTATGTAAAAAGTTCTTCTGATTTCTTCCACGTTCGATGTGTTTGTATTAATTTATTTATACTGTTTATCGCACGGAAAAAACGAAATATGTATGATGTAATTTCAGAATAATTTGGGAGTAGCACTGAGTGATGCAATTACTGCCTTCATATTTTTTTGTAATTGCCTCAAATCAGTTATGATTTCTTCCACGTTCGACATGTTTGTATTAATTTACACTTATTATCGCACGGAAAATAAGAAAAATGATCTTATTTCAGAATAATTTGGGAGTAGCACTGAGTGATGCAATTACTGCCATCCTGCCTCAAATCAGTAATGCTGCCGATGCCGCCATAGATAACGTATTCGGTGAAGACAACTGCAAATACAATGGTGGTAAGTTTGATAACAATATTAATTTTGGTATCTTCTTAGTAAGAGTTTTTGACACCAAAAATTATTCCAAATTGAGTACCTATCATATGTTTTGAAGTCGGTTGGAAATTCGTATTGGAGCGCTTGTATAGGTACGTCGATTTTTAGGGTTCCGTACCCAAAGGGTAAAAACGGGACCCTATTACTTACCAAGACTCCGCTGTCCGTCTGTCTGTCCGTCTCCAGGCTGTATCTCATGAACCGCAATAGCTAGAAATCTGAAATCTTCACGGATGATGTATTTCTGTTGCCACTATAACATAAATACTAAAAACAGAATAAAATTTATAATTAAGGGGGGCTCCAAAACAAAAAACCTGATTTTTTAGCCGTTTTTCGCTCTATATTAATAATGGTAACAGGTAGATGCTTGAAATTTTCACATACTATTTAGTTGTATATTCACTTCAATAATAGATAATAAAAATTAAGATAAAATAAATATATAAAAGGGGGGCTCCCATACAGTACGGAACCCTCCGTGCGCGAGTCCGACTCGTACTTTGCCGAGTTTTTTTCACTGTACAACGGACCGCCAATAAACGGATTGTTTGATTTGTCCGTGATGCCGGACCGATGTCCGGTATCACGTCTATCCGTCTACATACACAGGTAAATTATATACCACTAGCTTTTGCCCGCGGCTTCGCCAGCGTTTTTTTATGCTATCCCACAGGAACCTCTATTTTTATTTCGGAGTAAAAAGTATCCTATGTTACTTTCCTATCTTTGAACTATATTCATGCCAAAAATCACGTCTGTCTTTTGCTTTGTTGCTGCGTGAAAGCGTAACAAGCAAACTTACATTCACATTTATAATATTGTTAAGAGGGATACACCACCGCTAATCTGGTCAAAAACAAGGTCCGTTGTCTGGTGAAAAAAACGGACTTATACACTTACAAGAGTTACAAGCGCTCTTATTTTATTTTATCATCATAGAACATAACTACAGGAATCAATCAGTTTTATCTATGATTCACTTTCAGGTGTTCTCTTGAACGAGTTCTTCACGTACGCCGACAAGCAGATAGACGGGACAGACACACCTCGTGTGAGGGTGTACTCCGCCCATGACGTCAACGTGTACGGCTTCATGTGCGTCTCCCAGATCACCCCCCGCCAGGGAGTGCCTAAATATGCAGCGATGTTCGCTTTGGAGCTGCGCAAGGTGGACGACACTGGAGACTATGTCGTTTTGGTGAGTATTTTCCTCAGAATGATAAGTAAGTTCGTATAGGCCGGGTGGCTAGCCCTGGTCTCAGGGTTTTAGCCCGCCTGAAGGCCTCTGACTTGGCTAAACGGTTAAAAAAACCGGGACCTACAATAATGAAAGTAGAAGTGACATAGTAAGATAATTATACTTAGAGAGATAGCGCTGTCGCTTAAGGCAATTCTCAACCACAAAAATATAAGGAAAATATGCCTTGTCTAAACTGTCAAATATGTATTGACATTACTGAGAGAAAAACACGGAAACTAGCCATTGAATCGAGATATATTTCATGTCTCTAACTCATGCCATATTAAATCATTTCAACTCTTTCTTTCTTTTCTTGATCGACCATATCCCTCCTGTATCTCTAAATTCATCACATAAATGCTTTCCCTGGATGGAAATCGAACCCACAGCTCTTTGGACCTGGAGTCAGAAACAGTAGCCACTGGGCCACTGGGCCAAACTATAATTTTGAAACATATTGTGACTATTAGATTTCATCCAATTTAAGATTACACTAGAACTACCTCTAGAAAGATTACATTATAAACTAGCGACCCGCTCTGGCTTCGCACAGGCGTATTATATTTATATTAAAACCATCCTCTTGAATAACTCCTTCTATTAAAAAAAACTGCATCAAAATCTGTTGTGTCGTTTTAAAGATATAAGCATACATGGGGACAGACAGCGGGAAGCGACTTTGTTTTAATCCCCGACGCAAAAGAGGGGTGTTATAAGTTTGACTGTCTGTCTGTGGCATCATAGCGCCCGAACCACTGAACCGATTTCAGTTTAGTTTTTTTTGGATGAAAGGAGACTTAATCGAGAGTGTTCTTAGCTATGTTTTATAAAAATCGATTGAGCCGTTTAAGAGTTATGGTGGGTTAAAGTGGGGATGGAAGAACCAAAATTCTATAAATGTGCCCAAAATTTTCGTGCTAGCGACCCGCCCTGGCTTCGCACAGGGGTATTATACATACAAATCTTCCTCTTGAATCACTCTATCTATTAAAAAAACCGCATCAAAATTCGTTGCGTAGTTTTAATGATATAAGCATACATGGGGACAGACAGCGGGAAGCGACTTTGTTTTATACTATACTAGCGACCCGCCTCGGCTTCGCACAGGTGTATTATGTATTTAAACCATTCTTTTGAATCACTCTATCTATTTAAAAAACCGCATCAAAATCTGTTGTGTAGTTTTAAAGATATAAGCATACATTGGGACAGACAGCGGGAAACGACTTTGTTTTATACTATAGTAGCGACCCACCCCGGCTTCGAACAGGTGTTTTACACATATAAACCTTCCTCTTGAATCACTCTATCTATTAAAAAACGCATCAAAATCCGCTGCGTAGTTTTAATGATAAGTGTAAGCATACATGGGGACAGACAGCGGGAAGCAACTTTGTTTTATACTATGTAGTGATAGTGATAGTTAAGAAAATACAGCTCTGTTAATTGTGTCTAATTTATTCGTTCTTCCAGCCGGTGTTCCAGCCTTCCCCTGGTGAAGACCTGGTGTACCTGCCCGTTTCCGGCTGCGGCGACACTCTCCTCTGCCCCTACGACACCTACAAGGAGATCGTCTCTCCCTACGTCCTGGACGAGGACACCTGGAGGTCCGACTGCGGCTTCACTGAAGACCTGATCATCGACGACTCGAGCATAGCCAAATAAATATATCGAAATATTCCCTCTAACTATAATACCTACATATATGTATAATGCAATGAGTCTGAAAATTATTTTGTATGTCTATTAAATTTTTATTTTTGTTTTAAAAAGGTTTTTTTATGTAATCTATCTTCTTTTTTTTATTCCGAATAGGTTTGCGTTTGACTACAATCTGCCTGATGTTGAGCTGATATGCGGTCTAGGTTGTAGCACGCTTACCTAGAAGATACCTATTTACTCGGGATCATTACTATCTCGGGATTATATCATAGGTATATTATCTTACTAGTGTAACTAGACTTAATTATATTACTACTAATAACTAGACTTGATTATTTTTATGTTGCCTCAGAAACATGAGAAGATTATAGCTATAAGAATTATAATAGCTAAGAGCTATAAGAGCTCTACATAGCTCTCGTAAAGAATGTTCTCATTCACAGCAGGATAAAGTAAGTTCGTATAGGCCGGGTGGCTAGCCCTGATGTCAGAGTTTTTAGGCCGCCTGAAGGCCTCTGACATGGCTAAACGGTTAAAACAACCAGGACCTACAATTTAACGTGTCATCCGAGCCACGGCAGCGCTCAAAATTGGAAAATGCTACTTACGGTCGCCCATCCAAATACTGACCGTGCGGAACGTTGCTTAGTTTCGGTGATCGCTGATAAACACCTCGTCAAACTACGCTACGAGCGCTACTACCAGGATGGAAAACATGAACCCAAAAAGTATAATAATACAGATTGAACGTGAACCTTAACTGACATTTCCATAGCAATTTTAATATACATGTCATACAAACAAACAAACAACATCACTTTATTAGACAACCACATTACATAAAAAACAAATTACAGGGACAAAACAATACGATTTATAGGTTTCTAACTGGCGGCCTTATCGCTTTAAGCGATTTCTTCATATTTGAAATTTAAAATGGAAAAATGACTATAAAGCTGACGATACATTTTGCTTGTATGGGAAAAATCACAGCGTCGCTGCGCTTGCGCATTATTTGAAGAAACTGAAGCCTGGGTACGCATACATGCACACGCCAATAACTCTACTTATAGCATGCAATTCAAGATATCTGGATATTCCAGATATCTTGAATTGCATTCGTCCTATAAAGTTATAACATTTTTATGATACTGATAAATGAAGGTGCAATATTAATAAACGAATGAATAATTGCGATCGAGCCTGGTCATGTCGCTATCGGTGGCTCCCACGAGGCTTTCATGAATCGAACACGATACTTATTATAGCTTATCACATGGATGACTACAGGGTGATCGTTTTTGTATAGACACACCCACCAGTGTTGCCAATGAAATTATTTAGGCGGCTGTATCCATCTACCAGCCATATGACGTCATCCTGCTGGACATAGACCTGTCCTATGGATCTCCAATAAGACCGGTTGGGAGCGGTTTGCATCCAGCCTAATCCTGCTGTCTTGATGAAATGATTTGTCTACCTCGTAGGTGAACGTCTTAAGTGAACTGACCATCACGCGAAATGGATAACATCCATTCGATGGTATGTACGACTCTGCGACTTCGTCGTTAGAAATGGCGACTTTTCATTGATTTAGCGAGCGCTTTAGCGTCAAAAATAGTTTTACAACCTGTCTGATTACCCTAAACTAAATCATCTGTGGATTTATCTCTACATACATACATTGTATTTCTGGTTACCTATATCTTCAGACATTTTTTTTTCATCGGATTCGCGGTGGTGTATGGTTTATAAAGAAGGTGCGTTGACGCACCGGATGTCCATCCGACGAACAATGTAGGCATCAGTTTATTGACGGTGCGTTGTCCGGTGATAATAACGGCTGCAGATACGTGCTCTCTACTCGAAAACTTTTTACCCCATCGATCATCAGTTTTTCGAGCTATGTGCCTTGCCCACTGCCATTGAAACTTGTCGATCCGCTGGGTTATGTCGTTAACTTGTTTTGTCAGCGGTCCTGTATTTAAGGTGAAAAAGCCGTATTTATATAGAAGAAGGCTAAGATTCGGCCGTGTCGCCAGTGTACACCAGTCATAGGAGGGACCCCCAGTAGAGCCATCAATCCTAGGGAGGGGGGTCCCCAAGAGAAGCCTCGAACCTATACCTCTGACTACTTGAGCCCAGGACTGTAGCGAATCTACGAAAAGTCGTAGACTTTGCTACGATCATAGGGTTACGGCCGTAGGCCGAAGATTTTGCGATTTTTGACCCAAACCCAAAAGCCATAGAATTTATAATAGTTTGATGCCCTTACCATACCTAAGTACAAAACGATAATAAACGGATAAACGGTAATGCGATCGAAACTATGGTAGCAGTTATCTACTAAAATAAAGCGTGAGTAACACCTGTCCTATACTTTAATTAAATTGTGCAAAAACCACGCTAGTTTCCATAATCAAATAAGTAGGTACAAAAGTTACATTTTCCATGACATTGACCAATTTGTGAAAAGATGTAAGCTAGTCTACTTTAGTATAACATGTCCCGGACCTTGTTTTTAAATTGACATCCTACCCTTAAGCTAGGGGCACGATGTTAATGCAAATAACTCTTCCAGTGAGCGACATATTTATTTCACAGCAATTTGAATATGAACGCAGTTTTGGTTGTTATAGTGACACTGTGTTGTTTCCCAATACGATAAACATATAGTAGAATATTATGGTAGTCATCAGTACAGTGAAAGTTGACAAACTCTGAAATTGCTAGAAAAAAAAAGTTTTATCACACATTTTGTCGAAAATCAATGAATATTTTGTAGGAACATCTTTTTTTTTCAATATTCCATACTTGGTCTCATAGTAAAAGTTGGACGTAGTGATGAATAGAATAAGCCGAATCATAGGTACCTACAAGTCGGCGGATGTGAAGTTAGCTACAAGCTACGCGATATCAAATTAACGCGCAGATATGTGAGCTTCTGTCAGGATTGCACACTGCACAGCTTGTAGCTAACTTCACATCTGCCGACTTGTATGGTTCGGCCTATGCCATACAATGTTACCAGATAATAACAGACAAGAGAAAAATATTCTGTATAGGCATACAGAATATTTCAGTAGGTAGGTACCTACTGTCGTTATAACTAAAAATCACCGATTTATGAGTCAACTAACAACAAATACTTATTGTAGGGATTTACGAAAGTAACTACCTAATTGTATTAATCACTACAAAGTAAATCAAAACTATTTTTGTGTGTCTGTCTGTAGGCATATCCGCTTATAGGTACCTATCTTCCAAACTAGATAATAGATCGCAAAACGGTTTTCACTATCTTTTAGAATATTTCTTCTGGAAGGTTTACCTATAGCTGGTTTAATTACCTAGCTACTATTCTATAAGTGTAATCTCAGCTATCAGCCATGTCGTATTTAGCTGATAATAAAAATAAAATAAATGTTTTTTTTTTAATTTATATAGTAGTATTTTGAACTATATCCAACATAAGATCCCACCGACCATCGAACTCTACAGCCCTGACTGTGATTCAGTAGTTAGTCGCGGTGGTTGGCAAAATGTAATAATACTAGTGCTAACGACCACCACTGGTGGCAGTTTATATGACCCAACGACCGCCACTGGCGGACATTAGCACTAAAAATATTAACTGGTGCTAACGACCACCACTGGGGGACGTTTTAGTGGCGGCCGTTGGGAGTATACCGCTAAAACTCATCCGTAACCGGGACCGTATTTTCAACTTTCAACACAGAGGTTATAAAATCTACTAAAATAGTATATTTTAAAATGTGAACACGCTGTTATTTCTACTACAAAATAATAAAAAAACCTATCTTTACAACATGAAACAAAGCGTAAATTCGCTCGATAAGAGCTTAGGTACATATTCTTGAACAAATAACGATGAAATGGCACTGTAAAATACGTGATGGCTAATAAAACACTTATATTATCATCCACTGCCGCGTGTCTAGTTACAGTCTGTTGCTTTTTTGGATAATTACCTATCCATAGACCATCTATAACCAATCTACTATATTAAGCGCCACACAAGTCGGCAGATGAGAAGTTAGCCGCAGATGACACTTCGCCGTGATTCGCTAATTATTGCGCATGTGCGTAGCGTAGTTAGTAGTGTTACGGGCGTAGGGAGCGCGCGGGAGGCAGGTTGGTGGGCGGGTGTGCCCGTCTTTCTCTGACTCCCGCGCATGCCTATATTTCGGCTTTTGCGCAGCGTTCTGCGCATAAGTTCCCATCCGCCGACTTGTGTGGCGCTTAGTATACCTATTTTTGCCGCAGCAGCTAGCGCCGAGGATATAAATTCAGCAAATCAGCACCAAGCGAATATTTTTATTCCATCCATCAGTCGTAGAACGTCCACTGCTGGACATAGACCTCCCATTAAGATCACCACGCTCCTGCTATTTTTATTATATCGTTAGTCCACCTGATCGGTGGGCGTCCTGCTCTGCGCTTGCTGACCCGTGGTCTCCATTCAAGAGCTTTACGGCCCCATCGACCATCTGTCATATTTTTACTAAAGATTTTATTTTTAACTTGCAATGTTTGTATTAATAAAATCATTTAAGTACTGATCTTCCAGTCTAAAACTGCACGCCCATAGGTACACCAAACGTGATACAGATCGCGGCATGTAAGTCTAGCGCTAAGCGAAGTGTGGAGGGGATGGCTGCGCATGGGTTTAGTATGGCGGTCAACATGCGCAGCCATCCCCTCCACAGTACCCTCAGCGCTAGACTTACGTGCCGCTACTAGTACCTAGCTTACCCAATTTCGGCAAAGACACGAGATAAATATTGAAATGTATAATGTAAGTACATACCTAATGTATGTATGCAATAGGTACAATACTTTTAATAATAACACTATTGTTACATGTCAAAAGCATTATATCAATTAGGTAAACAATTAATCAATTGGTACTTACATACACTGTATAAAATTGGAACCTACAATTCAATAGGAATAATAAGTTATTATAGTGAAACCGCTAAACTCAGACTTCGCCTGCGCGGGTACGGGGGCGCGGGGGTAGACGACAAAGAGGACTGAGACAGGTGCGGGCGCCGGGGACCCGCTGCCCGCGCCTGTCTCAGTCCCCTGTGTCGTCTCCCCCGGCGCCCCTGTACCGCGCAGGCGAAGTCTGAGTTTAGCGGTTTCACTATAAATAGTTAAATTTCAATGAGAATAAATAATAGTAAATCAATCATGTGTCCTTACATAGTCCTTACATAGTATAAAATAAAGTCGCTATTTTCGTTTGTTTGTTTGTCTGTATGCTTAAATCTTTAAAACTACGCAACGGATTTTGATGCGGTTTTTTTTAATGGATAGAGTGATTCAAGAGGAAGGTTTATATGTATAAAAATTCCCGAAATTCCCACGGGAACGGGCACAACGCGGGTAAAACCGCGGGGCGCTGCTAGTAATTAATAATTACTAAAACCAGTGTTAAAAAGAAACTATTTTTTACCAGAATTCTTTTAAAAGAAAATTCAACGTAATCCCCACCTTTAATTGCTTATTACTACTAGGATATCATAAGACGATCCGGAATTGGATCGCATTGATTTCAACTGAAACAGAGAGGAAAGCCAAAATAATCTTAGTAGGTACAAAAATTAGACAAGTTTACAAAAAAATACCAAATATTTTTTAGTAATAATTTATTTCCTTACCCTTACATTAAATAGTTGTAACATGCATTCACGTACGCTAATGTAATTAAGCGTATTAATGCTACAAAACAATACAACTTCTTCAAGAAGAAGACAATTTTCGAAATAAACATGAAACCATCTCACACCATACCGACTCAATTTGAAACCATAGAAAGGGTTTGATATATTGTTAACCAGAGCGTGAGCTAAAATTAATAGACCACCGCATGGGGTTGAAATGACCCCATAATCACTACATAGTATAAAATAAAGTCGCTTCCCGCTGTCTGTCTGTCCCTATGTATGCTTATATCTTTAAAACTACGCAACGGATTTTGATGCGGTTTTTTTTTAATACATAGAGTAATTTAAGAGGAAGGTTTATATGTATAATCCACCTGTGCGAAGCCGGGGCGAGTCGCTCGTATTAACTATAAAAGAAACGTGAAAACCACGTTAGATTCAATAAAGGAAAAATAAAAATAATAGGTAAGTTTTAATATCACACTACATATATTTATTATAGCTGCAAAAAATAATATTGCGTTTTTATAGTGAAAAACACAAAGCCCCGCAATTTACAAAAGTTCGATAAGCTAATCTATGAAATTACGATTATAAAATGCTCAGTCCAAAGAAGCCGTGGTCAAAAACGAGACCAAGCATATATCATAAGGTAATACAATTAAAAAAAAAAACCTAGTCGACCTTCACTACAAACACTGTAAAAGTAGAGATTCAAGAGAACAGTCGATAAGGTGTGAGATGACCATTACAGTGATATCAAAATACATCGATTACAAACAAAGTGCACTCTATTCCTTACATTGTAATTTATACATTTTGAAAAGATGGAATGGATGCTAATGTCTTGAATTATACTTTTCATTTTCGGAATTCAAATTAGGGTACAACTGGAAAAAGCTAGGGTTGATTATTTTTAATTTTTGTCAATTCTCGCACACGGGTCTGTGAGCATCAAGAAAAAACTGCGATCGATCATCATCATCATCAAGACCATCAGTTGACGTCTACAGCTGGATCCTATAAATTTCCTCTAAATAAAATAAATATTTGAGGACATCTTACACACGGTCTCTGACCCCAAACTAAGCAAAGCTTGTGATATGGCTGCCAAAGACTGATATACTACATATACTTATTTTTAAATACACACTTATATAGATAGTAACTAAATAACACCTAGACACAGAGCAAACATTTATGTTCATCACATAAATACTTGCCCTGGGTGGGGATCGAACCCACGCCTCTTTGAGCCAGAAGTTAGGGTCACTAACCACTGAGCCACCGAGGCAGTCTAAATTACTAATAAGACAGGTTCCTGCGTTTTAAATTAATTCGTATCAAGGTCCAACTTGTCTGTGGAAGACCTACGCAGCGCTTTGGTACCACGTGGTATCCATGAGGGAATAAAAACTGAGCTAATCGCATATTGCACAAGTAATTCCAACTATACCAAGCGCATTTGTTCCCGTTGCTTACAGGCCTGTGTTGCACGTTGCAGTGAATATAATTACAAGGTGACTTCGCAAATTACGCAAACTAACATGTCATCAACAGTAGAACGCCTTTTAAAACGAAACTTGGGCGACGCCAAATGAGACCTATTTTGTGAGACGTATATTGTAGCGTAAAATGAGTCACGTTTTATTTTGATTTCACACAACCGACAAAAAATACTCATTTTCGGAAAAAAATGAGTCGACTCATTCAATGCAACGAGAATTCCGCGACTCATTGCTTAAAAAAATACGCTCGTTTGGCCTCTTCACTGTACTATCCTTTTTAATAGTCCACTGCAGGACGCAGGCCTAGCCACGAAGGGTGATTGGGCCATATCCACCACGCTGGCCCAGTACGGGTTGGTGGATTCACACACGCCATCGAATATCCTCTACGGACGTATGCAGGTTGCCTCACGATGTTTTCCTTCACCGAAAAGCCCGTGGCGTGAAATTCCGTACATAAATTCCAAAGAACTCATTGCTACGGGACTGGGATTTGAATCCACGACCTCGCGATTTTAAGGCGGGTATCACTATCTCTAGACCACCACGTTTGGCCTCTACCTTAATGGAATTATAATATGAAAACTTAATGGCACCTGTACAGTTAGCTACAAGCTGAGCAAATCCCCACTCCTCGGTGTGCTGACATATCAATTTACTACTGCGCAAAGACTCCTCTCGTGTTCACAGACGCCATTAAGTTTGATTCGGCATGGCTTTTAGTATGCTATGTAATGCTATATTTAGCATTCATGGCTTTTAATATAAACAGTGTTACTGTAACTGAGGGTAGTGTAACTGAGGGTAGTGTGGAGGGGATGGCTGCGCATGGTGACCGCCATACTAAACCTCAGCCATGCTCAGCCATCCCCTCCACACTTCGCTCAACGCTACACTTTATGCCGCGACCTGTACCACACGAAAAAATAACACAAATCAACGCTCCAAGTAAAAGTAATAACAAAACGTTGCAAGGAACAGAGTAGTTTTTAACACCATTCACATTTTCATATAAAAATATTTTTCGATAGTCAAAATAAAATGTATTTTGGTCAGGATTTACGATTTTGATATTTCTGCCCTCAGATGTACTAGCTTTTGAATCAATTAAGTAGGGTTAATTATTTCAGCAAACACCGAACTCGGTAAAAATCAAAATATTATTTGCACAAAAAACAAACTACCCCATAGTCACAATCTACATTTTTTCATGTCTATTTTTATGCAAAAAAATGTTTTCTTTTAACGCGTTCGATATTCGTCGAATTCACTTTAGTAAATTAACCAAAAGTTAAAAAGTTGTTAAAAATTCGGACATTTTGTTTTTACATAGGAAAATAAATTGCGAACGATATTAAAAACAAAGAAAATAGTAAAGTATGGCACAAGTATCAAGTAAAACTATAAAAATTCTTAGAGAGCTATAAATTGTGAAAAACTAGACATACTTATTAAAAACTTCTAAGCCTCGGCCGCATTATTATTTTCATTGACAACTTTTTTTTACAAATTATTTTTTCTGTTACTTTTGTTACGATGAGATCAATCAAATTGAAGAGAACACGATGGCACTGAAAAATAGCCCTTATGTTGTGATCGTTACGTCATAGTTTCCTAGGGCAAACTGAACGATTACAGCATAAGCATCATTTTACGTGAAAATTATTATAAAATGACATCGTTTTTGTTTATGGAAAATGTGCTGTAATTAATGTGGAGTTCAAATTGGAATGTTTTTCAACCCAATTAGCGTCATCCTAATTAAAAAATTCTTCTCAAACGTGACAAACATAACTAACAAAGAATGATTTTCTAAAACAAACTTAATCATTTTGAAATAAGAGCATATTTTTGTCATTTTCGTCATTTTAGTAACGCGTTACAATGTGTCAACAAACTACAAAATCTAAAACTACAATGATTATTTTCATAGTGTGCATTTTTGTGCCAGTGTGTGTACATTATGCATTACCTAGATGTTTTTTTATACATTTAAATAATATTGCACTTACATTGTATAGGCCATAATTTCTAACGATATTAATTATAATGATAAATTTATTTAAAATAAATAGTGATAAATGGCAAGAATGTAATACCACTCTTTGTGACACAATAAAATTAAATGAGTATTAAAATTCACTTAACCTATAACATCGTAATAATTACATACTTTTAAAACAATATAAATTATGTGATTATTTATTTCCGAGATTATAATCTTAAATTCGAGAAATTAAGTGATACAAAGGAGATAATGCAAAATGGGCTCAGACTAGGTACAGTAGCTCAAAAAATCCGTTAAATTATGATAAATAAATGCGCAGAGTAAAACAACCGCGTCAAATGCTTAATTTATGAGTAATTACAGATTTTCCAATTTGATTTTTGTTCAGTCATTGAATTACTGTCATTTTGGTCACATGTAACCTTAATACCCGAATACACGAAATTACTTTTAATGGACACTGTTATTGTAAAAAATAACGGGAAAATCATTTTCCGAAAGAAACAAAGCAAATTATGAAATACTGTACCCTTTAGTGGCCCAATTTCTATGCATGTTTGCAATACCTCCTTTGTCACAAAAAACGCTAATAAAGATTAGGTAAGGCTGGAAATAGAGCGGTAGTAAATCTTTAAAGCCCCTGATCGATGTACAAAATAAAACCGCGGATTAAAAGTTTTCTCTGTGGTTATACTGTTATACTGTCAGACCATAGAGAAAACTTTATAGTTCATAGTTCATAGTTCTTTAATTCGACAAATGGGTGTCAGAGACACACTTTTGAATAGTCAACAAAATCTATAAAATCTACACAATGGTAAAGACTTAACAAGAAATCAATTACTTACATAAATAAATCATCCATTTCAAACCAATTCGCACTCCACAATTAATTAAATCACATTACATTATTCCATTTACAGTTTACACATTAAAAACAAGTAAACACAACAAGGTGCCAAGTATATGAATGTCGAAAACCTACCAAATGCATCCAATTTGGTAGATTTTCGTCAGTCAGTCAGTACAAATGAAATGGAATGTCGCAAAAAAAAACCGCGGTTTTATTTTATACGTCGATCAGGGGCTTAAGAGACAAAACACTAAAGGTAATAAAATAAACTATCGCTGCGCCTAATTTCGATCTTATACGAATGAGTCCTTTATTTATATATGTATCGACCGCGTGGTATTTTGATTTTTGTGCTATCCCATAGGAACCTTATTATTTTCTTCTAGCCTATGTCACATTCCGTCTTTCAAACCATATCTATGCCAAAATTCAAGTCAATCCGTTGCTCCGTTGCTGCGTGAAAGAGAACCAACAAACACACTTTCGGATTTATAACATTAGTAAGGATAATGATAATACAGCTAGCTGTATGACAGTTGGTAAATTTCGGTGAAGAAACCTACAGACGTACCGACAAAAAAAAACAGCAGCTGAGCTGGCGTAGCCGCTGAAGGGCATATTATACCCTTTAAAGGTTCTTTTAAGGTTCTATGTGTGGCAGCTGGAATTATAGAGGCTGATACAACTACAAACAACACCAGCGCGTCGCGACGCGGTTTTTTTTTTTTTTTGCGTCCCTAACTCTTATTACTCACAATTAGTTATACAACACGCTAATTTCATCAAATCGACATCAAATCCTAATTTACAGACAAGTATTTCTATTTTAAAGTGACCCGCGATTGAAGTTTAGATCGCTCTATTCCCAGCCTTAATAAAAGACACTGCCAATAACACAATCATATCAATTGATTGTTGTCATAAATAAGCTAATAATACCAAAAGATTATTTAAATTCAATAAAGATTAACTTACTGATTAGATTTGTTTCAGTAATAAAGATATTACATCATGACACGAAATAATTAGGTAATTAGTGATAAGTTTTTATCACGTTTTCTCTGGTTCTGATTTAAAGTGTTGAGTGAAAAAATAATACCGTGGATTGTGATCGCATACCTTTAGTATGAGTGACATTACATAATACAATCAACACTAGAGTCAGTTCCATGAGCTTTTAGCGCAAACGTTAATTATATCGCTGTCGAGTTCTCACCCTGTCAGCTGGGGAAAAAGAGATGAAAAGGTAATATTTCAGTACTCATTTAGCACATAGGCCTCCTCAACAGATATCTAGTAAGATGTTCCGTTGAAAACTCATGAAATTTCGGTAAAGGCCCTCCTACGACAGTCAAGCAGATTGACAGCAAGCACGTAGATTTTAGCATGAGACAAAGTTAAGTACCTATTTATGTCGTTGCGCAATGCTTGATGTGATTTAAAATTCAAAAAGTTTTGCTTGACGCGATTTTTGGACATGGTACGCGGCTTGAACTACCACGACTTAATCGAGCGTCAGTTAGCAAATACTAGTAACGACGACATCCGAGAAAAACACCTTTCCTGAATCAAGCAGCCCGATAGGCGCTTCAAGCTACTTCAGCAAGCAGAACAAAGTTACTTTCTTACCATCAAGCAACTTGACGGCCTCGGAAACCCTTTAGGACCCAGTTATATGCTAGTCGAGCCGTAAGTACGCATATCGACTCGCACGTGTGTCACTCACATAAGATTCTGGTTTACTATTAATGAAGCACCTTTACTTTTGTGGTCGAACACCAAACACCAAAAAAATTTACATCTATTTCTAAATAATCATTAATTTACATAACTACAAAAATGATTATAAATAGGGACAAAATATATGATAAGTAGTTAATTTTTGTACATTATGCATTTTCATGCTACGATTTTTCATTATCTTAAAATGTGACTTACACCTATTTTCTTGTCAAAAATAACTCAGTGCGTTCTATAGTCGCATTTTGTCACACATGAACATTATTTGAATAAGGGCGAGGGCAAATGAGCGTATATTTTTGTGAGTGGCGTGAAATGTGTGGCGTGATTTCGGTTTCATACAAAAGTCACAAAATGAGTCAACTCATTTTCGGTCGTTGTGGTACAAACAGGATTTTACTATAAAACCGAATGCAGCGTCAATTCCATGGCTCATTTTACGCGACTAACAGTTCAAAAACATTGCGCTCATTTGGCCCCGCCTTTAAGTCGTACTAAAACTCGGGTCAGACAGAGGCGGAAGCGCGAGAAAGCGATCCGATAGCGAAGCGATAACGCCGGATCGCGCCCGCTTGTTATGTGTCAGGTTGCATACAAATTCGAATATTAAAAAAAAAACCCGTCCCGGATCGCGATCGCTTTCCCGCCTGTGTGTGATGAGAGCTTTACAGGCCATACACAATCTCAATCGAAAAAGTTACAGCCACGATTTCTGTAGCAACATTGATGATGATTGGGAAAATTCTCACTATTAATGATGATTGGGGTCACTACTCATTTTATTATTATCAAACACGTGGCCATAACATTTCCGATAGAAATTGTGCTTCAATATATTACGTCGTAAAAAGGCAGAAATATGACTGTCAATTGTTAAGAATGTGTGAATGTTGCACAGTTTTTTTAAGACAAAATTAAACGTGATGGGAATGATTGTCCAAAATTTAAACGAAACTCTTTGATCAAAAAGCAAAGCATTGAAATATCTTTTTCTGTGCAATGAGCTTCTATTTAATACAAGGTGATGTTTTGCAAACGGCAAGAAACTTTCCGAGGCCACTTGTATGAGCCTACTCAATATGAAATCTTTTGTTACCAACAGCGAAATGCATTATAAAAAACAGTTAATCCATACATTTTGTCGAGTGTCAATGACTTTTAAAACGAGTACATTTGATTTGATGTGATAAATGAGTAAACCAAACCAACTTATTTGGTGCGAGCGTAGCGAGCAACCAAAAGTTTTTTTTAAAATTTTTCAATAGGGGAAATGATATTGCTTGTCCTACCATCGAGATGCAACACCTTTAGAGGTACGAGGCTGCCACTGGCTAAGGTTTGTTCTTCGCTAAGCAAATATGTAATTTTTTCATGTACTGCAGAGCTCGTCCCATGTAGTTCGCGTGAAGTCAAAGTCTAAGATCGTCTTTTGTGTTAAGTTTATTGTATTATGGTGCTGCCACAAACTGAACGGAGCGATATGAGTTTTACTTTCGTTTTGTACGGCGAGTATCTATAAATTGTAAAATAATCGGACAAGTACGAGTCGGACTCGCGCACGGAGGGTTCCGTACTGTATGGGAGCCCCCCCTTAAATCTTTATTTTATTTTAATTTTGTTATTTATTATTGAAGAGAATATAAAATTAAATATTCTGTGAAAATTTCAAGTATCTACCTGACGCCATTATTAATATAGAGCGAAAAACGTCTAAAAATTCAGGTTTGTTGTATGGGAGCCTCCCTTAAATATTTGTTTTATTTTGTTTTTAGTATTTGTTGTTTTAGCGGCAAAAGAAATACATCAAATAATTTCAGCTGCCTAGCTATCATGGTTCATGAGATACAGCCCGGTGACAGACAGACAGACAGACAGACGGACAGACGGACAGACGGACAGACGGACAGACGGACATCGAAGTCTTAGTAATATGGTTCCGTTTTTCCCTTTGGGTAAACCCTAAACCCACTAAACGGAACCCTAAAAACAAGAAAAGTTGAATTTCGAGCAATGACCGAGTGCATACGCCGTAAGTTTAATATTATTAGGCATAGTTACTGGCACACGTATAGTTCAAGGTATAATTACAAAATTTTCACTAAATTTAATTTATAATAACGATAGAACGTGTAGAACGCATATCGCCACGTTCAGTGTTATATGACCAGGGGCCTTACTGTGTAAGCGCTCGAAAGTTCGGCTTCGCTTTCCCTCCCGCTCGCTCTCGTGGCGTGAGTAACTGGCGCGAGCAGAAGAAAAAGCGAAGCCGAACGTCAGAGCGCTTACGCAGTAAGGCCCCAGGTCCTTACGAGTAATCTATGAGTATTTTTGTGTCGTAGAAAAAATATTAACTGCTATTTTATTTGATTATTTAGAATCACTTATTATTATAAACGTTACATTTCCTGACTTATTTATTTGTAGCATAAAATTCAGAAAATTAATCTTATTATATAATTAACAGTGAAGAAAAATTGCAGTTTCTGACAATAATTGTTAAGTGTACAAGGGTGTCATGTCCTAAAAAAACTTGGATCACTACATAGTATAAAACAAAGTCGCTTCCCGCTGTCTGTCCCTATGTATGCTTATATCTTTAAAACTACGCAACGGATTTTGATGCGGTTTTTTTTAGTAGATAGAGTGATTCAAGAGGAAGGTTTATGTCATAATACACCTGTGCGAAGCGGGGCGGGTCGCTAGTAAATAATAAAAGAATAAAAACACTTCTGACAATCAAATTAAAATCTACTTTTTCGTATGAATCGAATAAAGGTACATGATTACATAATCCTTTTTTGGTACACTATATAATTCAAAAACAATTTTATATAACAAAGGAGTATTTAACCTATTACCTAATAACTACTAGCGTACTTTTGACATTTTTAATATCGATTGACGATCAAAGCAATCTAAAATCGTCTTTATTATTATACACGTAAGGTAATAAACGGAAGGAGCTCCGTACTATAAAGGCAGTTTACAAGTTTTTTCCTTATGAAATTGATAGTTACCGAGCGCGGTAAGAGATGGCGCCACATGTTTTATTTTACGAGAAATAAATTAAGCCAGTGTACACGAATTGAGAATTATTATAAATTCAAAGTCAGGAATGTTTCAAATTCGAAACATTAAATTGTTAAAAACTGTTTGTAGATTTTCCAATCATTGTAATTTTCTAAACGCAAGCGAAATGAAACTAGGTGACGCCACATAGCATCCCATTGGCAATCCTGAAAATGAACACTACAGACAAAATTGACAAAAGAGTTTAGTAATAAGTAATTAAAATGAATACGCTCATATGGCCATGCCTTTGAGCAAATACCTACAGAGCCACAGTCCCTAAGTGAAAGTAGCAAAAAATGTTCGAGCGCCGTCATCCATACCGACTTAGATATTTACATTAAATAATTCACAGTGACCCGTTTTCTCGAATCTCGTCGCTTTGTCACCTAATTAGTGCTTGTAACCGAGCATTTTGGCATCGCGCGGCGTTGTAGTCAGCTTGTTATCGCCTTGCGGCCTACTAAAAAGCCTGCCCACTACGTAGCTTGGGCAGAGTTTTGGTTCGGACACTTTTTTTGCACGATTGTGTTTATAGGTATTTGCTTAGTCGTAAGGCGATTGCAAGCCGACCACAACTCCGCGCGATGCCAAAGTGCTCGGTTACAAGCACTAATCAGGTGACAGAATGTCGAGATTCGAAAATATGGGTCATTGTGAATTATTGAATGTAAATAATTTAAGTCGGTGTGTACGACGGCGCTCGGACATTTTTTTACAACTTTCACTTAGGGACTGTGGCTCTGTAGATATTTGCTCGAAGAACGTAAATTTTGCGACTCTTGCGCAACTCTTCAATATTACGCTCGTTTGGTTTCACCCTTAAGGCGGTTTGTGACTAAGCTTTATTGCGATTGGCGCCCAGTTAGAATGAGACGAAGAGATTTACCGTCTTACCACAAAAGTTTTACGCACGCTTTAGACAATGTTTAACAGTACAAATTGCACGGTTAGATAGTGTTTAAGGCCTGTTTAAGTCTTTTGTAGTAAGGCGGTTAGTAACTAAACTGCAGGCTAATCATTTAATCATTGTTTGAGGCCTTGGTCCAGGTTTTGCGTAGTTTACTTAAACTTTCGCGTTCGCGTGTGGCTCCATACATTTTGGTTAGTTCTTCCTCGTTTTCGCCAGGGGCGCTGTACATAAATTTATAGAGCCAGCCATACGGAAACAACTGTAGTTTCATTTTACGTGTAAACCCGTACTAGCCCCTCATTGCGTCATCTATGCTTCAGACAGATTTTCACTAGATGGCACCACTATAGTGAAACCGCTAAACTCAGACTTCGCCTGCGCGGTACAGGGGCGCCGGGGGAGACGACACAGGGGACTGAGACAGGCTCGGGCAGCGGGTCCCCGGCGCCCGCACCTGTCTCAGTCCTCTTTGTCGTCTACCCCCGCGCCCCCGTACCCGCGCAGGCGAAGTCTGACTTTAGCGGTTTCACTATAGTAATTTTAGATAGATGGCGTCACCTATAGCTTGAACTTTAACCCTTAATAAGGCGCGAGCCAGTAGGCTAGTTAGAGAAGAAGTTGAAATTGATTTAGGGTAAGTTGATACTCTAGAATATGAAAAATTAAAAAAAAGGGGGGGTTTTCATGGGGGGAGTACCTTTTTTTTGGGTGGGAAATAATATCCCTTTGCCCGATTAGGTTTACGCATTAGGTTTTTGGGTGGGAAATAATATCCCTTTGCCCGATTAGGTTTTGTACTTTTAGCCTCAGTTTCATTATTTCCATATACAAGCACTAGCCCGTGGCTTGGTTTGTATTTTTTGTAAAATTATAAAAAAAATAAGTAAACTAAAAAAAAGGGTCTTGTCATATTGTTACTTTTATAAAATTTTCTGTTTTGCCTTATTTTATGTAGACCCCTGAAATAAATTTGTAAACTAGAAGATTAAAACAATTTAGAATTACTTATAATAGTGTTTTATTTCGCTTATAAAACTAAGAAACTTATACTTACCTAAAGGAACATAAAAAAAAACATTCTTCATTCCGCGGTGCAGTAGCTAGTTAGCCATAAAAAAAATCATGACCTTATCGGGCAAGGGGAAATAATTTCCCACCTATAAATTTGCATTTTTTGAGGTTATGGTTTGTTACATTGCATTGGAAAACACATAAAACAGCTTCAGAATAGACCTTTTACCAGATATAGCAATCAAATTGTACTTACAGGATTTTTTGTAGAACAAAAACTCGTTTTTACTTCGGATCGTCACAAAAATCAACGCTCGTTTACTCGAAATTCTGCCACTGACACTTTGACATAAAAAAAAAATAAGTCAAGGGTTGCCATGAAGCAAAAAGTGTTGCCAGGAAAAGAAAAAAAAAGTCCAAAAAATTTGTGGTGTCTTTCATTCGTTCACTGCAAATAATTTGTCGATAATATTTTACTTTAAAAATAAAACATCGTGGTGGGAAATAATTTCCCCTTGCCTTATTAAGGGTTAATTTATATCAGCACTACATAGCATCACCTGTAGCCAGCATTTTCGTTAATATCAGCACTAGATGGCGCCACCTGTAGCTTGAATCGTCCTATGTGATGAACAGTAGCGCGTGTAAGGCGTGTAAAATCCTGGCTAGCGGCGGTTTGTGAATGTTAACTTATATCACCACTAGATGGCATCACCGGTGGCTTGAATGTTAACTTATATCGGCACTAGATGGCGCCACTAGTAGCTTGGATCGTCCTATGTGATTAGCCGTGGCGCGTGTAAACCGTCCAAAGTCCTGGCTAGCGGCGGTTTGTGGTTAGGCTCAGAATTGAATGTTAACTTATATCCTGACTAGATGGCACCACCTGTAGCTTGGATCGTCCTATGTGATGAGGCGTGTTAAGTCCTAGCTAGTGGCGGTTTGTGAATACATATTAACATATATCACTACTAAATGGCATCACCTGTAGCTTGAATGTTAACTTATTTCGGCACCAGATGGCGCCACCTGTAACTTGGATCGTCCTATGTGATGAGCCGTGTCGCGTGTAAGGCGTGTAAAGTCCTGGCTAGCGGCGGTTTGTGGGTAGGCTCAGAGTGGAATGTTAACTTATATCGATACTAGATGGCGCCACCTGTAGCTTGGATCGTCCTATGTGATAAGCCGTGGCGCGTGTAAGGCGTGTAGAGTCCTGGCTAGCGGCGGTTTGTGGGTAGGCTCAGAGTTGCTCGGCGCCCAGTCCTGGAGCCGCGCTGCCCCCGCCAAGCGGTGGGTGAGACGGTGCGCGATACTGAAGCCTCCGCTGCCTTCCAACTGGGTTAGGACGATTATCACTTGCCTGTGGATAGATGAAAATGTGAATTAAATTGTGGGTTTGCAAGACGTAAACGGAGTTATCTTTTTGGTCTCTTTAATTCGGATTTTTCAAATATCATGTAAGCATCAGGATTATTAGTATTCATTTATCAAATAATATATCATTTAAACATCCTATACATTTTATTTATACATCGCGATTAAATATTAGGGGAAATTTTAGACACGGCTTCTGACCCCAAACTAAGCAAAGCTAGTGATATGGCTGCCAGAGACTGTTAAACTACTTATACATATTTTTAAAAACATACTTCTATAAATAGTAACTAAATAACACCCAGACACAGAGCAAACTACTATGTTCATCACATAAATACTTGCCCTGGGTGGGGATCGAACCCACGCCTCTTTGACCCAGTGGTTAGGGTCACTAATCACTGAGCCACCGAGGCAGTTATTAGTATCAGACTAGAGATTCTATTTTTTGCTGTCTGTATAGTCGATTTACGGAGGATAATTTTACGTGATAACGTCATATGAAAACATTGTTGAACCAACAACTGAAACAATCCGAACGCTAAGGCCGGTCGTGCCTCTCTATCTCTTGCTCCACGCTCTCGCTTGCACGCTCGGCTCAGGCGGAACACCACTTATCAGTGTGCCTGTTCTACTTACCAATGAAGATTGAAGTTGAAGATGGCACAGTCTCTCCTAATATTTTTTTTTCTCTTTTTTAGGGTTCCGTACCCAAAGGGTAAAAACGGGACCCTATTACTAAGACTTCGATGTCCGTTTGTCCGTCTGTCTGTCTGTCACCGTGCTGTATCTCATGAACCATGATAGCTAGGCAGCTGGAATTTTCACAGATGATGTATTTCTGCTGCCGCTATAACAACAAATACTAAAAATAGAATAACATGTTTTTTTTAAAGGGGGGTCCCATACAACAAATGTGATTTTTAGTAGTTTTTTGCTCGCTATTAATAACGGCAAGAGGAATGGGACTCCCATACGGTACGGAACCCTTCGTGCGCGAGTCCGACTCGCACTTGGCCGATTTTTATTTATGACTTGCCGTAAACTCTTATTACCTACCTAAATTGCGGGATGACACACTCCTGCTTACTGTTCTCCTAGATTGCCATAGAACCTTAAAAAAACAGTCCAAATTAACAAGCTAATCAACTTACCGGTGCAGAGGCGGCACAGAGTCGATAGTCTTGAGCTCGCCGCGTGTGGAGACGACATTATAGCTCTCCTGGCAGTCGCACTTCACGTGGATCCACTTGTCTGTGTGCCGGTTTTCGACCATCACCACCAGCCCCGCCCAACCCTGCCAAACAAATCATTATTTCAGTTTTAGGGTTTCGTACCCAAAGGGTAAAAACGGGACCCTATTACTAAGACTCCGCTGTCTATCTGTCTGTCTGTCTCCAAGCTGTATCTCATAAACCGCTATAGCTAGAAAGCTGAAATTTTCACAGATAATGTATTACTGTTGCCGCTGTAACAACAAACACTAAAAACAGAATAAAATTAATAATTAAGGGGGGCTCCCATACAACAAACCTGATTTTTAGCCGTTTTTCGCTCTATATCAATAATGGTAACAGGTAGATGCTTGAAATTTTCACAGAATATTTGGTTATATATATTCACTTCAATAATAAATAATAAAATTAAAATAAACATTTAAGGGGGGCTCCCATACAGTACATCCTACTGCTGGGTATGAGCCTTTCTCTTACTGTTACTTTCTTACTCCATCGGCCTCGATCATATGTGTATATCTTTATTTAATTTTACTGTAGATAAAGACTGCAGCACATTCAAAATCGATTGATCAGTATCATAAATTATTTCCTCGATACTAAATTTTCGAAACGTCGGATTTAACTTTTAATAGCATGCTCTGTTATCGCGTTCGTAGTTTTTCAACCATGTATTTGATGAAGAATGTGGTACAAATATACAAACATGATATGTTTACAAATATAAATGATTTTCAATCAATAAACATATATTTTTTATTATAATTTTTTTTTTTTTTTTTTTTAATTATTGACAAGGTAATTGTTTTTTTTATAAATTTTACTTTTGCGACATTCCATTTCATTTATACTGACTGACTGACGAAAATCTACCAACTTGGATACATTTGGTAGGTTTTCGTCATTCATACACTTGGCACTTTGTTGTGTTTACTTGTTTTGTTTTTAATGTGTAAACTGTAATTTGACTGTAATTGTGTAATAATATATTGTGATTTAATTAATTGTGGAGTGTAAATTAGTTTGAAATGGATGATTTATTTATGTAATTGATTTCTTGTTAAGTCTTTACCATTGTGTAGATTTTGTTGACTATTCAAAAGTGTGTCTCTGACACCCATTTGTCGAATTAAAGAACTATGAACTATATTTTTCACTTTTTGTGATGGGTAAAAAATGTTAAACCTGATCGAAAATTCGTAAGACGGCGCAGGGCGCTTGCGCGAGTTGCGTGTGTGATATTGAAGTTCAAGTTTTCACTTCTGCCGGCACTCCCAGAATGCAACCCGTATTTTTTTATAAAACACTAGCGGTCCCGGTGAACTTCATCTCACCATCTGTCAAGTGTCAATGACATTTTGTATATGCCGGAAGATTTTGTATGGGACAATGAAATCCATGTTGTTGTTATTTTTCTCGCAACTGTTATAAAATTTCTCACCGTTTAAACCTTCCCTTAACTTCCACAAAAATTTCAAGACCAAAATTTGCCAAATCGGTACAGCCGTTCTCGAGTTTTAGCGAGACTAACAACCACGATTCATTTTTATATATATAGACTAGCTGCCCCGGTGAACTTCATCTCACCATCTGTCAACTGTCAATGACAACTTTTACATGCAGGAACATTCTGTATGGGAAAATTAAATTAATGTCTTTATTATTTTACTCGCTATATTTTTATATTTTCTCACCGTTTAAACCTTCCCTTAACTTCCACAAATATTTTAAGACCAAAATTTGCCAAATCGGTTCAGCCGTTCTCGAGTTTTAGCGAGACTAACAACCACGTTTCATTTTTATATATATAGATTATATGTTATGTTTTAAATTATGAAATAAAAACACAAATCTCATCCGCCCGAACGTACCTATCCAGCGGAGCGACCCCCCAACCCTGCTCATATAAGTTAACGTACCTTTGTTAAATAGTAAGCAGTCATGCCTTGCCGACCTTCGTGCCGCTGACCTCTCGCTAGCGTCAAACCTGTAACAGTAAATAAGTTTTTGTAAACTTCATTCATTCATCTCGTGTCAATTAGCTAGACATTTTGTTTATATTGTTATGCAGTAGGCCGCGCCGCGCGCGGTAATTACGGGCGGCGAGTTGTTTACACCTAATCGCGAAATTTATGGTTTTATGACTCAGGCGGCACCGGTCTTTGTGTGCGTTTATTGTGAGTTTTTTTTGGTGTTTTCGTAATAATTAAGAACAATAGGGATTCTCGAACTTTACACTTGTTTACTTTGTCAATCAGGCACCGAATATTCTACAGATTTCTAGAGAACCCTTATTCCGATATAAATAGGGCGATGGTTTTCGTTCGTTTCATCTCGTGTTCAAGTGCGGTACCAGTGATTGTGAAGTGAATAGTTGTGTGAATATCAGTGCCAGTGTGACGTGGTTGTGCGAACCAGTTGTGTCGTGTGTACTGTGATTTTGTGCAATAAAGTGCAAAGTGAACAACCGGCGTTTTTAACTGATTATCCAAGAACCCATCTCTATGTTTTTTTTCGTATACTATGAAGGACCCTTTTTTAACGAGGAAGGCATCACTGTAAGATACTTCAGCTCTGGGGTCGGGTTTTAAACGAAATCAAAAAGTTTTCATGTATCGAGGTTTTCTTCACATTAATGGCGTGGATAAATTAGCGTAATTTTCTGAGCTCTAAATTTCATTTTTAACAAAAGTCACACAAGAGTCGACTCATTTTCGATCGTTGTGTGGCACAAACGGGATTTTAGTATGAAACCGAATGCAGCGTAAATTTCGCGAGTTAATTTACGCGACTTTAAACTCAGAAAATTACGCTAGTTTGGGTCTGCCTAGTATTCGAACAATATCACCATCTGTAAGAAACAAATCTGTAAAGAAATTGCGCGAAATGGTCCCAAAGTGAGCAGCCGCTTGTAGCGTAGACTTAAGTCCGGTGTGCCAGTGACTGGCCATTGCCACTTGAATCCGTAGCTATTGGGTATCTAAGATAATAGCTCTACTTAAACTGGTCATCGCAACTGTTGGTATATTTCAGAAGCCAAGAGCGGCGCAACTCTCGTGTATAAGGGTGTCTCCAACTTTGAGGAAAAGTGTCCACAAGATCAAGACGCCTAACGCCTTATCAATAAGAGCCGCCCAAAGCCTTCCTATACCTACACAGATTATTAAAACGCCAGAGGCCAGTTGCACTGTGCGGCGTTTGCGTCGGTCAATAGGTAATTCAAAAACAAGTTTGGTTTTGCAAACCATATAAGAGTTCATAACCTCTAACATGCTAGTCAGGGATCGCCATTGACTGACACGTCGAGGAGAACCATATACATAGTTATATTTTACACCTTTTTTAGGGTTTCGTACCCAGACGGTAAAAACGGGACCCTATTACTAAGACCGCTGTCTGTCTGTCTATCACCAGGCTGTATATCGTGAACCGTGACAGCTAGAATGTTGAAATTTTTACAGACGACGTATATCTGTTGCCGCTATAACAACAAATACTAAAAACAGAAAAAAAATTAATGGGGTCTCCCATGCATCAAACCTGAATTTTTAAACGTTTTTCGTTTGATATTAATAACGGTGACAGGTAGATGCTTGAAATATTCACAGAATATTTAGATAAATATGCTCTTTATAAATAAATTAACTAAAATAAAAAAAAATCCGCTTCCAACCGGACTTATTGGAGATCCATAGGGGAGGCCTATGTCCAGCAGTGGACGTCTTTTGGCTGATGGATGGATGGATGAAATATTTAAGGGGGCTCCCATACGGTGCGGATCCCTTCGTGCATGCGCACTCGCACTCGCGTATGACTCGTACTTGGCCAAATATTTACAATTCCCTTTACCAATTTAGCGACGCCAGTAGAAGCTTGACCCCTGGGTAGTACCAGCGTTAATGGTAGACTTTAGCCAAGTATGACCAAGCACTGTAAATTGAGCCCGAGGGAGATTTTTGCGGCTAATTATCCCCATATTGTTTATTGGCTGACGAAAATCTACTGTCTATGACACCCATTTGTCGTAATAAATTTAATTATTTGTCGTGCGGGGTTTTAATCCTTTTTAGGGTTCCGTACCTAAAGGGTAAAAACGGAACCCTATTACTAAGACCGCTGTCCGTCTGTCTGTCTGTCCGTCTGTCTGTCACCAGGCTGTATCTCATTAACCATGATATTATTAACCGTGATAGCTAGATCGTTGAAATGTTCACAGATGATGTATTTCTGTTGCCGTTATAACAACAAATACTTAAAAACAGAAAAATAAATATTTAAGGGGGGCTCCCATACAACAAATCTAAATTTTTAGCCGTTTTTTGCTCGAAACATATTAATAAAGGCGACTGGTAGATACTTGAAATATTCACAGAATATTAAATTAAATATGCACTTTAAAAAAAAAAATTAAAATAAAATAAATATTTAAAGGGCTCTCATACAAGTAACGTGATTTTTTTGCTCGATATTTAATAACGGTAACAGGAAGATACTTGAAATATTCACAGAATATTAAGTTGTATGTTCCTTCGAATATAAATATTTAAATTAAAATAAAATATATTAAGGGGGGGTTCCAAACGGTACGGAACCCTAAGTGCGCGAGCCCGACTCTCATTTGGCCGATTTTTCTCAACAATGATAGCGTCGGCCAGTATGTGCGCGTGTAAGGACGGTTTTAATGCTTTTTTGTGCATTTTTTTTTTTTAATTTGAAGAAAAAAAAAACATTTTTTTCTATATTTTTTTCTCACCAATGATAGCGTCGGTCAGTATGTGCGCGTGTAAGGACGAGGTTATAATACTTTATTTTTTGACAAAACAATAGTAGATTATGTACCAAGAGAACCAAGTGGTGTCTTATGTCACGGGCGACAATTGGACCCTGAGCGTAGCGAGGGACTCTATAGTTAACTCCCGAGCGCAGTGAGGGTGTTTTAAGTTAATTCCCGAGCGAAGCGAGGGAATTATTTAGAGACCTGAGTGAAGCGAGGAGTTCATGTCGCCCAAGACGAAGACAAACTTGGTTCTAGAGGTCCATACTCTACTTTTCATACATCCTGCGAGAAAATATAACCCCAAGAATATGAGTAATATAATACTTGCGTATAGAGAGGGCCCCAAGAATATGAGTAATATAATACTTGCGTATAGAGAGGGCCCCAAGAATATGAGTAATGTAATACTTGCGTATGGAGAGGGCTATGCTCGGAGTCTCTCTGCGAGATCGAATCAGAAATGAGGAGATCCGTAGAAGAACCAAAGTTACCGACATAGCCCAACGGATTGGCAAGTTGAAATAACAATGGGCAGGGCACATAGCGCGGAGGACTGATGACCGATGGGGTCGAAAAGTTATCGAGTGGAGACCACGTACCGGCAAGCGCAGCGTAGGACGTCCACCCACAAGGTGGACGGATGACCTCATTAAGACCGCAGGATCGCGCTGGATGCAAGCCGCTTCCAACCGGTCTTATTGGAGATCCATAGGGGAGGCCTATGTCCAGCAGCGGACTTCTTATGGCTGATGGATGGATGGATGGAATACTTGTGTCATAAATTCACTAAGTGTAGTGTAGTACTCATTAGGCAACTCGGTTTTGTTTACAATAAATTAAAACAAATTAGAATGTACCTACGAATGTTCATAGAATCACACACAATTCATAATAAAACAGAGAATGTAATTACATACAAAAATATGGCCATACCCATCTCGATTATCATGGCCTAGTACGGGCATTGCAAGGTTTTATTCTGTGAAGTCGAGTAGAACCTTCTTACAATGCCAGTTGCCGTGCAATGTAATGAGGTTATATTCGATTTTACAAAATGAGACCTTTTTGCGATGTCCTTAAATGTTCTAAGTTGAGAATTTTTATACGAATTAGACGTTCCAAATTTAAATCACTTTACTCCCTAGGAAGTTTCATACAACATTATTGACCTGCCATAAGTCTTCGAGATTGTGTTAAGATAATAATGACGCGTTTTACGTCGAGATTCTAAGATATAAAATGGATCATTTTCGAGCAGGTGGTATGAAAAATACTTTATTTTGTATAATTTTGTCTCACCAATGATAGCGTCGGCCAGTATGTGCGCGTGCAAGGGCGGGCGCTCCACGGCGAGCGGCTTGGAGGAGTGCGCGGCCAGCACGTGGCGCGGCCACGCGGCGCTCGCCGCCAGCTCCAGCCCGGTGTGCCAGTGGTTGAACGCGAGGCACACCACCAGGTAGAAGCCTTTTTCTAACATCTTGTGGCAGCCGACGAAGCCTCGGACCTGTAGCGAAAATTCATCAAATTTAGAATTATAATGAGCATTGAGTGACTGAATGTGTCACTGACCAAATGAAATAACACTGATTAGCAATAATTATACTTCTTCAACTACTGGTCCGATTTAGATGTAATTTGGAAATATGCGTAGTTATATGATGTACGCTTGGTTAAAAAACAATTAGACATCTAGCTTTATCCACAACGAAGTTACAGGAGAGTTGAAAATGGCCTGAATAGCTTCAATAACGTTATGTACGTCTGTACTAGATTTAACCCAAATTATATCCAATGGTGGAACTATTTTTGGTCAATAAAGATTATTATCCGGAGTGTACAAAAGTAGGCAGCTCCTCTTAGAGAAAATCTCTACCTACACTGTTATCATTGAGATAACGCGATGACTAATTTTTATTTACTTACGAGGGGGTAGAAACTGAGTCCATGGCCAAAAATACTGATTTTACTGACTAAAACTCCCTAAAATACTGACGAAATTTTTATAATACTGACCCTTAGTCGGTCAATATAACACCATACGAATGTTAGTTACTGTTAGTTAATTACATTTGTTAATAGTGTATGGAGAATGATTGTAAATAAGTAAGAAAAATGTTTTTGTGTTTGGCCTCCACCATCCCCATAGCCAACCTGCACCGCCTTTTATTATTAAAAAATAACTTAATATTACAATTAAATATTAATTTGAACAAAACATTTTTTTTTTAACATAACAAATTATTTTTATTAAAGAAAGAAGTTATTAATTTATTTTTCTTATCGTCGACATATTTTTTAATTTTTCCTGCCTCTTTAATTGTCTTTTCTTCCTCTTCTCTTTCGTTCGCTAATGTACTAAGCATCACGTTGGCTATATTTACGGCCACCATGTCGTTGTCCTTCAGACCTTTTTAACCCCCGACGAAAAAGAGGGGTGTTATAAGTTTGACGTGTCTGTTTGTCTGTGTGTCTGTCTGTCTGTCTGTCTGTGGCATCATAGCGCCCGAACCACTGAACCGATTTCAGTTTAGTTTTTTTTGGATGAAAGGAGACTTAATCGAGAGTGTTCTTAGCTATGTTTTATAAAAATCGATTGAGCCGTTTAAGAGTTATGGTGGGTTAAAGTGGGGATGGAAGAACCAAAATTCTACAAATGTGCCCAAAATGGTTGTCAATTGAAAGTTTGTTGTCAAGTATTTTTGTGTCGGGGGTTTTTTAATTAGGTATATTATTTCAGACATTCGGTTGGGTTATTTTTAAGGAACTCCCCACTCCAAAACGGCATTTTCGTCACCTCAATCTATAGAAACTACACCACTTTTACCTTAATTTTAGCCCCTGATCCTCAAAATACTGACCATTTTTCGAAAAAACTGACTTTTACTGACCTTAGCCAAAAAAACAGACTTTTACTGACTTTACTGACCATTTTCCACCCCTGACTTACTTGTCTTTTACTATGAGCGACGAGTTTCCCTATTTGCGCACTGGACCCGGATTTCGTCCTGAATACAACCACGCATAGATCTAGCTGCGACCGCTGGCTTTTCTCCGAATTTCTGAAAAAATAAGAAGGATGGATGGCTGTAATACAGCTATAAGACAGTTTGGAAGTTACACACTACGCTTAACAATACGTGTCACTACTTGAGAACATTTCGACCTCATCAGTCATCAATCCTCCGTGCTATGTGCCCTGCCCACTGTCATTTCAACTTGCCAATCCGTTAAGTCGATAACTTTGGTTCTTCTACGTATTCCTTCATATCTCATTTGAAATCGGAGAGAAACTCTGAGCATAGCATTCTCAATAGCTCGTTGGGCTACTTGGAGCTTATTAATAAAGCCCATAGTAAGAGACCACGTTTCCGTGTTTAAGTCATCACGTGCCGAACACTTTCGACTTGAGTCACTGAAGTATGTCTGACGAGACGACGTTACGCAATTTACCGAACGCTGCCCAGACAAGTTGGATTCGGTCAGTAACTTCTCAATTTGATTTTGTCAAATAATTATGTTTAACTCAAAACATGTCAGGGACACCGGTCCCTCCTGAAAAATCGTGAAGTCAGCTTCCGTAGGGACAGTACGAGTATATCCGGTAGCCGCACCTCGTGTCATCCCATCTCGCCTTGTATATTACACCTCGTGCCGTCCCACTCGCACCTTGGATATGTCTATACTGTCTTCCCATAAAAAAAAGTCGAAAACAATGTTAACTAAAGGTACAGACCCTGGAGTCTGTGGAGTGTAAAACCAAACGTTGGCGTCTTCAAATGCCGAGTAAATAGGTATCTTCTAGGTAAGCGTGCTACAACTCAGACCGCTTATCTGCTCAACATCAGGCAGTATGTGGTCAACGCAAACCTATACTGAGTTTAAAAAAATTAAGTTAAAAAATAATATCTTATTTCTTTATTAAACATGTCGTACCGTTGTCCCTCTTGAAAGAGCGTGAAGTCAACTTCAGTGGGCTGCGTGGCGGTGAGCAGCAGGCACGTGAGGTGTCTGGTAGACGACAGCGGCGGCAGTATGCCCGCCAGCCGCACCTCGTGCCACCCCACTCGCACCTTGCATATGTCTATGCAGTCGAAGTATCTGAAAGAGACGTAAGATGTTGCTAACGAGTCATTTCAAATTCAATCAATTCGAAATTGCGCCACGCGTAATGCCCAGTGGTTTCCATACTTTACGTTCTCATTCCATACTATCTAGGGACTTTGGCAATTAAATTACTTGAAAATGTCTACGCACTGTATCTAGAAGTCTGAATGTTTCACTCCTAGTAACTTGTCTAGCATATTTCACAGGAACCCTACAGACTACTGCTAAAACATCGTAGAATCGTACCAAAAGATTCCATTGCCACGTTCCTATATCCTACAGGGTAGATATCACGAGTTACTCACTTGAGATCATCGTGTTGTTTTATCTATCTACCGTCTACCGTAAACCGTAATGTATCCAGAAGACTCCGTTGTCGGTTGTAGTGCCCCCATGAGTTCCTTATTTTAATTTCACTCCGTAGTCATATCTAGAGACTTTTGTAACTAAATTACTTGAAAACGTCTTCGAACTGTATCTAAGAGTATCAATGTTTCACCCCAAGAAACTAGTCTAGCATATCACACAGGTATCCTACAGGCTGCTCCTAAGTATTTTATAGGCTACTAGTATATTACATGCTTCTCACTTAGAAACATCGTAGAAGCGTATCTAGAAAATTCCAAGTTCACGTCTCTATATCCTACAAGGTAGATACCACGACCAAAGAATATATATTAATACTACGTATAGAACGGCCACTCGTTACCCCCCACCCGTTTGAGTCTTCCTCACTTCCACCCCGTGTCCACGGACAGAACTTGCTCTCTGCGCGCGGGCTGCACAGGCCGGTGGATTTTCTAATAAAAACTACCTAAAAACTACGAATGTGACAATAGGGAAGACTTGTACTTTGTATGGTTAAATACGAATGATACGTGACAAAACAAGAAATTTTAATGTTTCCCTGAGGATAAATAAGAGGAACTTATTTTACATTATTTGGTAACTTCCTCTTGATATTTTCTTTCCAATGAAGTAGATCGGTTACTCTTTGTTAAAATGCTTCCAAATGAAGTAATTGTTATACTTTTTTAAGCACTAGATTTATATTATTTTTTCCAAATTGAGTACGCAACTGTCTCACTCACGCGGCATGTCGTCACGTCGTGGTGATCGCTGACAGCCATAGACTTTCCTCACACAAATGCACGTGTAGCAACCGTGCGCCATGTGTGTGTCTTACGCACACTACACAGTACTTACTACTGTGTAGTGTGCGTAAGACAGCAGATTTTGTATGAAAAATCGCGGAGTGTCCGGGCTGTGCTACAGTATCCCACGAGCTACTTACTTGAGAACATCATCGAACTGTATCCAGAAGACCCCATGGTCAGTATGCCTGGCGGCTTGCACGGCTCTCCTGGCCTCCTCCGTCCACCGCGGGCAGCCGTGCGCCCAGGCGCCGCGCCACGTGTAGTGCCCCCACGGGTTCCGTAGACGCAGTAATCGGGCGCGGGTTGTGCCCGTAGTTAGTTCCACTACGTCGAGGACGGAGTACGCGTGTCGCGGCCGGAGCCCCAGTCGCTGATATTCCTCTTCGTCTACCTGGAAAGGAAAATTTTAAACTTAAGGTTCAAGTTGGTAGCGGACGACATGAGGCAGCAGAAACCCATGACCCACCGTTCACCTCTGCCGAACTCGCAGCCGCTGTCAATAGCTTTAACCCCAAAAAGGCGCCAGGGTCGGATGGTCTGACGGCTGATATATGTCGGCACGCCATTGAGCAAAATTCGGGACTTTTTCTGTCACTGGCAAACAAGTGCCTGGCCCTCGGCTACTTCCCAAAGATCTGGAAGAAAGCTACAGTTATCGCGCTAAGGAAGCCAGGCAAAGACAATTATCTTGTTCCCAAATCCTACCGACCGATCGGATTACTGCCAGTGATGGGAAAGATCGTGGAAAAGCTACTTGTGGGTAGACTGAAGTGGCACATCGTTCCGAAGCTAAGTACTCGCCAGTACGGGTTTATGCCGCAGCGTAGGACCGAAGACTCTCTCTATGTCCTAACAAACCATATACGCGAGAAGACATGAGGCAGCAGCGAACGACGTATCGCAGCGACACTTCTGGTTTCTATGTATTTCTATGAAATTACATCGCTAGCTTCGTGTCGCTAACTACGGGGGGAATTTCATAGAAATACATAGAAACCAGTAGTGTCGCTGCGACACGTCGTTCGCTGCTGCCTCATGTCGTCCGCTACCAACTTGTACCTTTAGATGATAAAAGGAAAAAAAAAATAGGTTGTCTGTTAACGGAAGATAATTTTACGTGATAACATCATAAAAAATCATTATTTAATCAACAACAAAATGAAGCCGAACGCGTAAGCTGATCGTGCCTCTCTATTGCTTTTTCCGCGCTCTCGCTTGCACGCTCGGTTCAAGTGTGACTTGACACTTTTTTGTGCGTACAGCAAGCTTTCATCGATTTATAATACGTTATCACATCAAAAATGTAAAACCCTGTAAATTCGGCGTTTTGTCATTCGTTTTACAAAAATAAGCCCCGCCTTGAAGCCTTTAGACTTTTGTCCACTAAGACATACTAATGTGACATTTCATGAGCAGTTGAAGTCTCACTTTACAAAGTTATATCGATGACTGTATAGCAAAATATTTAAAAAAAATTGTGTGGCGGTGGCCATGTGTTGTACGAGAAAGTTTAGGTAAGCAAATCGACAATTCCTTTCCAAAAAACAAGGATTTGAAGATAAACTTTCGCAAAGTAACGCCTGATTCAATAAACTATCTTAAGGGGACGGTACCCGACAGTAATTTTCGCCAATTTTGACACAGAATAAACAATAGTTTGACGCGCGCCATCTGTTCGATTCGGCGTGAACCAAGTAGGCAGCGCGTTGGCTAAGTTGACATGACGTCTAATGTATGAACCACTGACTTTAGTTCCTCCTACCTCATTGGTATGGGTTATAGGTTATACTGCCGTTTCTTAACTAAAGTGCAGTTAAGTACTAAAACCATATTTAGAGATGACATAAGGGTGACATAATTAAAAAAAAATATGCTACTTCCTAACTACAAGTTTCTTGCAAAACTTTTAAATACCAAAAATAAACTTAAAAGTTCTTTCAGTCAATGCAGCTAGCAGTCAAAATTGTTTGCGTAAATTAAAGAAAATAAATATTTGTTATTTTCTGACAGCAATCCTTAAAATTTCAAGTCCTAAAAACATGACTATAATACCGTAATACATACTTTAACGGAATTTTTGCTAATAGTTTTGACATAATTTTACAGTTATATATTCCAGACTGAAAAAATATCATTATGGTACTATTAAAAACTAAAGTCAGTATAACGGCAATAAAGACAATTAAATTTAAATAATAACTCAATATATCTTTTGCAGTAGTATTTTTTATATTTATTACATTGCTTAAATGCGGCTCTTTATAAAACTTGTAATTATTACGGCATCTTAACTATGCATCACATTTCATAATTAATAAAGAATTATTTTTTTTTATCGTGAATAAGTCCGCGTTAGACCACCAACTCGCCTGATGGTACGCGACGTTGTGGTAGAAGATGAAGCACGCAGATCTAGAAGATACCTATTCACTTTGGCTTTGAAAAGCTTTACATTATATCTCTCAGGAAACAGGAAAGCAGGAAGACTGATCTATATTATTCCCTGGCGGTAAGAATCAGAAATGTTGAGTCAAACCGCTTCGAACGTATCGAAGGAAAATCAGCAGTGTAGGGGTGGTAATATGGCGTCCTCCTTCTTGTCCTGTAGTAAGAACGGGATGGTAGGATAAGGTAGGGTGCAGCTCAGATGCACACTCTCCGAAATGAATCCTATAGAAAATGGACTGACTCGCAACCCTACGGCGATGCTCCAGGCTGCGATATTTTTTGCAACTAACTTTTCATCACCTATAAGCCAAACAGCACGCCAGTCCACCGATCCCAAGGCCTTGAGCTGATACTTAGCCGAGCCATCCCAAAGTCATTGGCAGCAGCATTCCAGACATGAACGGCCTTGTGCTTGATACAGAGTAAGCTACTTTCCCGGTGTGAAATACCGCCTGACCTTGTTCAGGATACCCAGCTTCTTACCAGCCAATGTGGTCCTAGATTCTAGGTACGTGTCGTAGCTCAATGTGGAAGTAAGTGTAAGCCCCAGCAGTTCAAGGCAGTTTGTCACTGTTAAAGGAATATTGAAGTTATTCTAATTGAAATCAAATACAACAATAAAATCAACTCTTCTTGTTTTGACTAATGTCATCAGATGAAGACGGGCTCCCCTCGCCCCTTTCCGTGTCACTTTATTCGCTCGATACGCTCTTCAATATCTATTTGTCTCAGTGGTCTTACAGAACACAGACACACTATGCTGGAATCAAAACAAAAAAAATCTGGTGTGGCTGAGTCGTGGACGCAGCCGTGTATTGTACGTGAATACGTCTCGTATTTGTCTCGGTCATATGGTTTTTTATTGATACCATTTTATTACTTTTGAAATGCTTATTCTAACTGTGTGCAATATTTGTATTTCAATCTGGCTTTTTGACATGTCAAGGCTGATATTATACATTTTGTAAGCTTTTTTTATATTTTATCGCCTAATTCGTGATATTGGTTATAAGTTTATAGGTTTAATGCCAAGGGCAGCTGGCGACCCTTGATTGAATGCTACTTGAATTTTAAAATATTTTTTAAATGTACCTATTCCAAGTTTTAGTTACCATATTTTGGCAATAATCTGACGAACTTTAAGTAGTTAGATTGATTCTCATGTATGATTTGTCACTAATAACTGTATTCTAACTATTGTATGGTTTGAAGAATTATAACTTAGTAAGTATAAAATTTCAACTGATGTTTTATACTTGTCTGACCGTGTAACATATTATTATAATGTTATTTTATATAATTCATTTTATTATTGTATCCAAAACTTTTCACTATAATTATACTATATACCTATCTACTGAAAACGAGAGCGCGCACAATGTAAACTTAGGCAATTCTCCACTTCATGGATTACCAAAAAACAGGCCTAGCCGAGTTTCGAACCCACTGTAAAGTATGTTTGTAATTTCTCTTATCATCCAACAGCTAAGTAACAATTTTTGTCAAATAAATATATTTAAATTTCAATATTTCAATTACAGTCACAGTCACAATAATACACTAATGATTTATCCATAATTGATAGATTTTGTTAAGAGCTAACTATTTAATACAGAACAAACGCCTTAACTTCTCCGAATCAAATGTTATACTAAATTGAAATCTCGATACGCATCAAAGTTACCTCAAATACTCAGTTACCTCAAATACTCTTTTACTTAGGTACTAAGGTAAGACGAAATTTATAATTTCGTTACGTCCGTTAACAATCACATAATTTCACTTTTTACACTAATTTTACAGACTGCTCACGCCAAAAGCACGCTTTTGATATACCTAAGTAGTTAGAAAACTGGAAATGCTGTTAGCCATGATAACGAAATTGGCGGGAATCCGCAACTGTCCACGCGCCTGTCCCATTTAAACCATCAAACACTTTCACCCGCGCCGTGATACAGGCGCCACGCCGCGCCATTTAGATAAGTTTTGTTGTATAGCAGCAATATAGTCTTGAACAATATTTTAAAAAAATTGCTAGACCAATTATAACTGCCGTTGTATACCAATTCAATTTGTATGCTGACAAATTAATATTGTGTGTAAAATCTTTTAATGCGGATAATTTTTCTGATGACAATGACCTCAGAAAAGTGAAAATGACAAAATGTCAGTTAACGGCATTTTAGTTAAAGGACGGCAGTATAGACCTATAGGCATCATTATGGCGTAGCGCAGATTGAAAATTGAGAATATAATTATTCAATAATTTAAAATATGTGAATATTTAGTAAAATATAAAATAATAGTTTCAAAAACCAGTTTGTAAAAAAAAATACGAAATTTATAAATCACCGGCGAAAATCACAAGGCGAAATTAGTATCTACATCAAGGTCCAATTATGGGACCAACCAATCCAGAATCAGCAAATCAGCTGTCCCATATTTGTATTTTGTCGATAAGGTACTACCTACAATAAGTACAATGGACTTTTTCTATGGATCAGCTGACTTTTTCTTGAGTTTGGGTTAGTCCCATTGTAAAAGTTATTCTTCTTGATGTATTTAACTCGCCTATAAGAGGTTATGTATTAATGTACGTACCTATGTTTATTTTAAAATTCCTAATAGAAATAAATCATCATTTTGACTTCTTGATTTTGAGAATGGGGCATTTTTGATAGGCAACCCGGACAACTTAGATTTTATGATAATTAGTAATCCTGCGCGTAAACCGCGTACCGAACATGAAACCTTATAAATTAACAATGTAGAACAAGAATATAGAAATTGTCGTCGTACGGTGAAGTTAGGCAACGCCGCTGAAGACTTGGAAGTCATGCAACTGCGCCTTCATATGCAATAATAACGCCTGTCATAATTATGCGAGCAACGGTATTTCTGAATGAAAAGTTTTCAGCAGGCGTTATCAGTATTTATCTGTAAACTTTATTAAACGATAACATTTAGAAAGAAATGTTCGTTTAGGAAAAAGGTGCTTATATCTCAAACAACTGATTTTAGTTTAATTCAAAATGAACCTCTCCGATTCATGAAAAATCAGGATAAAAAATTATTACAAAACTGGTGTAGTAATACTTTTCAATGGTATTTTAAAGTAGTTGCAAATGTTAATAATAAGCATTTTGGCCTTTATTTGCTAACAGAAGATATGTTTAACAAGATATACTAATTTAAAATCTGCCACACTTTCAACAAAGGTCAGGAAATGAGTACAAAATCACTCAATTTGCCCATCTCACCACCTTAAGGAAATCGACCTCATAATGGCGCTCCCCTGTAAAGCATCGCGGGAAGTGGATGCGTGACACTCCTCACTTAACATCATGAATTCTTTGATATTTCAGCGATCCAACGATGTAATTGAATTTAGAACGGAGATGATAGATCTGAAGCTGCAACACCAAACTGTATCCCACCCATTTTGTTACCATTCGTTTTTTTTTGACTTACCTCCCTTTATAGCTATTTTAAAAACGCATATTCAAGTCATGAAGACAGTTTACCTTCATATTCCCGCCCCCGCAGCTAGCCCCCATCAGGAACGACGCCTGCCTGGAAGACAGCAGCTGCGCCCACACCAGGTCTCGGTCCAGCTGTTCCAAGGGAGCCCCTCCTCCCGCGCCCCCGCCCCCACCACCGCCCCCCGCTTGGAGGGATACCGACTCGCATGGAGCACCGGTCAACGTACAAAGACCTGAAAACGAGAATAAGCATGATGACTGGGTAAATAAATCATTATTATAATTAGTCCGCTAGTAAGATTATCAACAAAGATTGAATCCTACTATCCTACTAATATTATAAACGTGAAAGTTTGTATGGATGGATGTATGGATGTTTGCTACTCTTTCACGCAAAAACTACTGAACGGATTGAGATGAAACTTTGCAATTATATAGCTTATACATCAGAATAACACATAGGTTATAAATTATAATGATATTGCGTAAATTTTCCATACTATAACAATAAGTGTTAAGTAAGTAGGAAAAATTCTGCCAACTGCGAGCTATTCTAGCGTGCGCTCCAAGAAATGTCAAAAAAGAACTGTCAAATCGATTTTTTTCTGTTTCTTTTTTATTTTCCACCTCCTTTATTAAGGGTTGTAAGGAAGGGCCTCGAAATATCATGCGGGCGAAGCCGCGGGCAAAATCTAGTTATAAAATATTTTTTCTTTTGTCAACCAAACAATAAATGGAAATGATAAACCTTGTCAAAGTTCGGGAGAAATGATCGTGCAGTTTTTTTTTTAACGGTTGAAAATACACAAATTATTTCTGAAATCGTTTTGGGAACTTACGCTACAGATAATAATCTGCCAAGTACGAGTTGGACGCGCTCATGAAGGGTTCCGTACTGTATGGGAGCCCCCCTTAAATATTTATTTTATTTTTTGATTATTTATTATTAAAGTATGCAGCTAAATATTTTGTGAATATTTCAAGCATCTACCTGTTACCATTATAGATATCGAGCGAAAAACGGCAAAAAAGTAGATTTTTTGTATGAGAGCCCCCCTTAAATATTAGTTTTATTCTATTTTTAGTATTTGTTGTTATAGCGGAAACAGAAATCCATCATCTGTAAAAATTTCAACTTTCTAGCTATAGCGGTTCATGAGATACAGCCTGGAGACAGACAGATAGACGGACAGCAGAGTCTTAGTAATAGGGTCCCTTTTTACCCTTTGGGTACGGAACCCTAAAAAGGCATGTTAATCGGTCCATTAATGACGGAAAAACCACAGTAACATACACCTAACTGTACCAGCCTTTTTAATAGTCCACTGCAGGACGTAGGCCTACCTACGAAGGGTGAGATACACTTAACTAAAAAAAATGTAAGTGTAGAACAGACCTTCAATAGCCCTCCCGGAGACGAGAGCTTCGTAACACCCGTGCAGTTTGGCGACGGCCTTCTCTATCAGCGGAACCCACAGCTGTTTCCGTTTCGCCTGAAAATAAAACCAAACCAATGTATAGAAACCTTACGCGGAAAAGAATTCGATGGCATGTATCATCCATCCATCAGCCATAAGACGTCCACTGCTGGACATAGGCCTCCCCTATAGATGTCCAATAACACCGGTTGGTAGCGGCTTGCATCCAGCGCGATCGTGCGGTCTTAATGAGGCCATCTGTCCACCTTGGCATGGATGGCATGTTTGTGAATAGATAAAAATTACAACTGAGTCAATTTTTCATCTCGAATACCCTTAGTAGCCCCATGATAAAAATTGTTCATAATGATGATCTAAATCACGTGCTTTCGGCTTAGTATACCCTTTTAGAATAACCCTGATAGGTCTATATTCAACAGTGAACTGTCTAACTGCTTACCTGCGAGTATACAAGGTGTCCCTTCTTGTTGGCAGGTAACAGATCGTCCACAGTGACGGTGAGCCAGACAGCCAGAGACGATCAAACGTCACTGTCAAACGGAATCATCTTGAAAGACTCTCCGTTGTGTGTTGACAGTTTAATCTTCGTTTAAAAATGACAACCAAAGACTATTCTTTCGATAACTATTATAATTAAATTACAAAACGGACACTTATGAATAGTGTTTAATCGGTGGCTTTCTCGCTAAAAGCAATCTTTTCCAAACAACTTTTAAACATAATGGTGTTTGTTGAAGTCCGTCTTCGAACCTAGAAACTCTCATCTTGGCAATACAGTTCGCTCCACACTACTATTGCCTACCTGCGAGTATACAAGGTGACCTTTCTTGTTTACCTGCGAGTATACAAGGTGACCTTTCTTGTTTACCTGCGAGTATACAAGGTGTCCTTTCTTGTTTACCTGCGAGTATACAAGGTGTCCCTTCTTGTTGGCGGGCAGCAGGTCGTCCACAGCGACGGTGATCCAGCGGCCATCTTTACAGAGCCACAGCTAGTAAGCGTCGAATCTGGGCTCGCTGCGCACCACTACGCCGCGGACGAGCGACGAGCGCTCGGCTAGCACGGCCAGCGCCGACAATTTACGTAACCTTTTCCTCTTTAATACTCCACTGCTGAACATAAACCTAAAGTAAGTAGGTTTTGAAGGGTGACTAAGCCAAATACGCTCGTAAATCCTCTCCGCAAATGACGCAACACAACAAACCTTCAACAATCGATCAAATCAAAATCAAATCAAAATATATTTATTCAAGACAACAACGATCCATGGTTAGTAAAACAAATTATTAACTTACAACACTATGTTAGTACTTAATCTAAATAGGTAGTTTATAATTGTAAGATTTTATTTTACAGCTGCCAATATCGTGCGGGACGGACTAAGGCCGTCGGCTCGACCGTCATAATCCGCACAAAATGCCGCAGCATGGGAGCATCAAGATTCTCGGATATGGTTTTTAGGATGGTGTTGCGGCTCCCTCTCACCCTGCTCATCAATGACGCGACTTTCTTCCGAAGGACAGCATGAAAACCGTCGGTTCGGGATTGAGCGAACATTTCTGAGGCGCTACAAAAACGTGGGAGTCCCAACATCACCCTAAAAACATTGTTATACTGGACACGTAGGGTGTTTAGCGACTTCTTGGTACTGCGGAACCATAGACTACCCGTGTACAGATTCTGGCAGTAAGCTTTGAAAAGCGTAATTTTAACTTGTTCTGTACAGCGGGCAAATCTACGGGCCAGCATATTCCCGCGAATCGCCAACGCCCTACGCTCCCTCTCTATATTGACATCGTCTTTAAGGTCGTCAGCAATATAATGCCCTAAATATTTAAACTGAAAAACCCTGTTAATGTTCATACCGTATAGGGTGACGGGTGGGATAGATTCAGGGCATTTACCGGCGGCCTTAAAGACCATGTACTCACACTTTTTTACATTATACACTAGGCCATGCGACGCAGCGTAGGCCTCACAAACTTTTAGCAGCTTACAGAGAGCGCCCACAGATCAAATGTCACTGTAAGAACTGGAAGAGATCCCGCGATTTTCGTTGTGTTGTTAACAATTCTGTCTCCGTTCTAAAACATCAACTGACAAGTCATCTTTAGAATTCTATGGTAATTAATTTCTAGTTGGATATTTATTTTATTGTACACACCTAAATAAAAAATCAGATAAGTACCTATACAAAATGGAAAAACTTATAGTGGTACAATTTGCAACCTTTTCGTTAATAACAATGTCTTACCTGCGAGTATACAAGGCGTCTCTTGTTTTTTACCTGCGAGTATACAAGGTGTCCCTTCTTGTTTACCTGCGAGTATACAAGGTGTCCCTTCTTGTTTACCTGCGAGTATACAAGGTGTCCCTTCTTGTTTACCTGCGAGTATACAAGGTGTCCCTTGTTGTTTACCTGCGAGTATACAAGGTGTCCCTTGTTGTTTACCTGAGAGTATACAAGGTGTCCCTTGTTGTTTACCTGCGAGTATACAAGGTGTCCCTTGTTGTTTACCTGAGAGTATACAAGGTGTCCCTTGTTGTTTACCTGCGAGTATACAAGGTGTCCCTTGTTGTTTACCTGCGAGTATACAAGGTGACCTTTCTTGTTTACCTGCGAGTATACAAGGTGTCCCTTGTTGTTTACCTGCGAGTATACAAGGTGTCCCTTCTTGTTGGCGGGCAGCAGGTCGTCCACAGTGACGGTGAGCCAGCGGCCATCTTTGCACAGCCTCAGCTGGTACGCGCCGACCCTGGGCTCGCTGCGCACCACCACGCCGCGGACCAGCGAGGAGCGCTCGGCCAGCACGGCCAGCGCCGACAGCAGCCAGCAGTTGCCGAGCACACCTGCCAATAACAATCAAAGATGTACAATAGAATAAAGCTTCACGCTCCTTGCCCTCCACAAGAATAGACTAGATGACTTGAAAACTTCGAGCAAATATGTACAAAGCCACAGTCACTAAGTGAAAATAGTAAAATAAAGTCGGCCAAGTACGAGTTGGACTTGCGCACGAAGGGTTCCGTACTGTATCGAGCGAAAAACGGTTAAAATTCAGGATTGATGTTTGGGAGCCCACTTTGAATATTAATTTTATTCGGTTTTTAGTATTTGTTGTATAGCGGCAACAGAAATACATCATCTGTGAAAACTTCAGCTATAACGGTTCATGAGTTACAGCCTGGTGACAGATAGACAGAGAGACAGACAGACAGACGGACAGCGGAGTCTTAGTAATACGTTTTTACCCTTTGGGTACGGAACCCTAAAAATATCCGAGCGCCGTCATACAAACCGACTTAGATATTTACATTAAATAATTCACAATGACCCGTTTTCTCGAATTTCGACGTTATGTCACCTAATTAGTGCTTGTAATCGAGCACTTTGTCATCGCGCGGCGTTGTAGTCTGCTTGCAATCGCCTTGCGACTAACTAAAAAGCCTGCCCACTACGTAGCTTGGGCAGGGTTTTGGTTCGGACATATTTTTACATGATTATGACTCTATAGATTTTTGCTTTAAGTTGGTAACCAAAAAAATATAATTATGGTGGGATCTTTATCTCCGTGCAGACTGAACACAACTGGTAGTCTCGGGTCAGCTTCCACGTTGATTTGGTGCGGCTGCAATCAGCGCGGCGGCGCCACTGTTGCATCTCCTAACATAATATTACTTATAGGCCGCGCCACACAAGTTGGCGTATAATAAAGTTAGCTATAAGCTGCACAATATCCAATCCTGACTGAATCTCACATAAAGCCGGACGTTGATTGGCTATTTGCAGCTTATAACTAACTTCACATCCGCCAACTTGTATGGCGCAGCATATACCTTGCGATATGTCTGAAGGTCTCGGATCCCTGAACACAGCCCAGGGTAGTCTGGGATCAGCATCCACGTTGATTTGGTGCGGCCGCAGCCAGCGCGCGGCGGCGCCACTGTCGCAACTCCCAGCATAGTATAGCGAGCGCGGGTGTGCGGGAAACGAAGAGTCCACGTATTGTTCGCCCGTCTGAAAGACAAAGACTCAAGTAAAAAATAAAATCACATTTTGTATTTACTGAAGAAGTTGAAATATGTAGTATTTTTTAAAGTACTTGATAGCATCCTATGATAAAATTGAAACTTTCTTCAATCCTTACTTATATAATAAATCCGAAAAGTTTGTTGGTTTGTTCCACTTTCAAGCACCAACGGAGCAACGGATTGACTTGATTTTTGGCATGGCTATAGTTTAAAAGACGGAAAGTGACCTAGGATACTTTTTATCCCGAAAAATTGCATAGTTCCTGTAGATAGGACAAAAACTATCGATAGCAAAACTGTCGCCACTATCACAAAGACGCTAAGTGAATAATTCCTCTATGACGCTAATATGGATTAACGAAACGTCACAGCGAAACGTAATTAGATGACAGGTGACATTGTCTGCAGACTTTTATAAATCACAGGTAGCATGGCAAAGGGACAAATTGTTTATCCACCATTATATCTCCTCGAAGAGTAAATAAAGTATGGATTGAAAATTACAACTGACATTAAAACTGGGTAAAATGGTTTTTTCCCTCTGACATGCTACATATTACTATGACGTTTAGGCAGTCATTTTGTCTGACATTAAAAAAATATTTTTAAATCTACTATCATTAGAGGTTTAACATGTTTCTTTATTCTACCTTTATGGTACAGAATCATCATTTTCTTTCTATATATATAAAAATGAATCGTGGTTGTTAGTCTCGCTAAAACTCGAGAACGGCTGAACCGATTTGGCAAATTTTGTCTTGAAATATTTGTGGAAGTTAAGGGAAGGTTTAAACGGTGAGAAATTTAAAACAGTTGCGAGAAAAATAACAACAACATGGATTTCATTTTCCCATACAAAATTTTCCGGCATGTACAAAATGTCATTGACACTTGACAGATGGTGAGATGAAGTTCACCGGGACCGCTAGTACTTTAATATTAATATAACATTGATACTTACAGCGGCGCACTGCGCCAGTACTTCTTGCCACTGCGTCCAAGCGTGACTCTCTTCACTCAGACGCAGTATTTCCATCGGCAAACTGTCCTGCCTCTCCCCATCTGACCCTTCCGCTGGAAATAAAAACATATTTATTAACCCACTTCCAAAAAGGAGGAGGTTTTATAATATGTATGTATTTTCTATTAAAAGGCTGATACAGTACATTACAGTATGTATTTTTTGTGTATGTTCATCGATGTTTTCCGCAATTGTGAACCAAATTAATTAATCGGCCAAGTACGAGTCGAACTCGCGCATGGAGTGTTCCGTACTGTAAGGGCCTTAAATATTTATTTTATTTTAATTTTATTATTCATTATTGAAGGGAATATAAAACTAAATATTCTGTGAAAATTTCAAGCATCTACCTGGTACCATCCTTACATAGTATAAAATAAAGTCGCTATTTTCGTTTGTTTGTTTGTTTGTTTGTTTGTCTGTATGCTTAAATCTTTAAAACTACGCAACGAATTTTGATGCGGTTTTTTTTTAATGGATAGAGTGATTCAAGAGGAAGGTTTATATGTATAAAAATTCTCGAAATTCCCACGGGAACGGGCACAACGCGAGTAAAACCGCGGGGCGCTGCTAGTTATTAATATAGAGCAAAAAACGTCTAAAAACTCAGGTTTGTTGTATAGGAGCCCCCCTTAAATATTTATTTTGTTTTGTTTTTAGTATTTGTTGTTATAGCGGCAACAGAAATACATCATCTGTGAAAATTTCAGCTGCCTAGCTATCATGGTTCATGAGATACAGCCCGGTGACAGACAGACAGACGGACAGACGGACATCGAAGTCTTAGTAATAGGGTCCCGTTTTTCCCTTTGGGTACGGAATCCTAAAAATCAAGTCAACCCGTTGCTCCGTTGGTGCGTGAAAGAGGAAGAAACCAATGAACCAATACTAAAAACCAAATAAAATAAATATTTAAGGGGGGCTCCCATACAACAAACCTGATTTTTTAGACGTTTTTCTCTCTATATTAATAATGGCATCAGGTAGATGCTTGAAATTTTCACAGAATATTTAGTTTTATATCCACTTCAATAATAAATAGTAAAATTAAAATAAAATAAATATTTAAGGGGGGGTCCCATACAGTACGGAACCCTCCGTGCGCGAGTCCGACTCGTACTTGGCCGATTATTGGCATGGACATAGTTCGAAAGAGGCAAAGTGACATATGCCACTTTCTATTCCAAAAAAATAAAAGATTTTCATGGGATAGCAAATCAATATATCGCGCAGGCGTAATATGTAAAATAATTGTATTTGAAAAACAATGTAAAAATTACTACATGATCATATCGATCATCGATGTATCATACATCGATTCGTGCGAACAATCGAATTCTGTACACAGTGTTGGAGTCGGCTGTGCCATTTTTGGCGAAAAATAACATAATTCAGAGTTATTCCATGCCATGGTGGTCTTGTGGTAATGACACCCGCTTTACAATCGTGGGTTCAAATCCCGATCGCGTACCAATGAATTCCTTGGAATTTATGTACGGAATTTCACACCAAAAAAAAAATATTTAAGGGGTGGTCCCATACAACAAATCTGAATTTTAGCCATTTTTCGCTCTATATTAATAACGGCGACAGATACTTGAAATATTCACAAGATATTTAATTACGTAAGCACTTTGAAAGTAAAAACGTAAATTAAAATAAACTATATTTAGGGTGGCTTCCATACGGAACCCTTGGTGCGCGTAATAATCAGCATAGTACGAGTCCTACTCGTACTATGCTGATTATTGACTGCCTCGGTGGCTCAGTGGTTAGTGACCCTGACTTCTGGGCCAAAGAGGCGTGGGTTCGATCCCCACCCAGGGCAAACATTTGTGTGATGAACATAGGTGTTTGCTCTGTGTCTGGGTGTTATTTAGGTACTATCTATATAAGTATGTATTTAAAATATGTAAATGTAGTATATCAGTCTCTGGCAGCCTAGCACAAGCTTTGCTTAGTTTGGGGTCAGAGACCGTGTGTAAGATGTCCCCTAATATTTATTTTATTTATTTATTTTATTTTAATTTAAAGTACTTACGAGAGTCATCATCATCTAAGCTAGGCTGCTCGGGCGCGGCGCGTAGAAGCCTGGTTTTGGCCGAGTGGCACATCTCACACGTTAGAGCGCCGCCATTGTTCACGTATGTGCATTCTGAACACGACCATTCTGACGATTCCGCTCTGAAATCAAATAAAAGTCATATAAACAATGGATCACACAAAACGATTAAAAAATAATCATCATTTTTTTTATTAATGGTTTGCAAACTGGTTGATACAGTCAAAATTATTAAGTGATACAAAACAATAGAACATGTTAGGCTGTCCAACCTTCTAGGTGCAAACACAGCATGTATATAAATGGAGCGCTAGAAGTTTGGCAAGTAAGAAAAAAAAAAGTTATGAATATAAGAAACAAATAATTACAACAATAAAGAATCTAAAAAATTGTTCAATACATATTATACTAACTTAAGATTATCAAAAAAAGTATTTTTTGATTTTGTTGACCGACGTGTTGAAAATGTCAACATCATGACACACACTGTTGTAAGTACGACACAAGCGGTTTATGGGTGAATTTTGAGCATAATTGGTTCGACAAATAGGCAGAGAAAAAGTTTTAATTTTTAGGCGTGAACTAACTTCGCGGGGTACAGAAAAATTGATATTTTGGATCAAGTTCGGGCTGTCCAATTTACTGTTATTATTGTAGAGAAAAGCAACATCAGCTGCTTTACGCCGATGACTAAGTGAAGTGGCTCTATACCTCTATAGTGGACGAGTCTGGAATCGTAACTTTTAAGACTGCGGCATTTATTGTTGGCATACCCCTTTACAACCGGCTCAATACAATCGTGAGGATCGATAAAAAATTGGCACAAAAACCATATTGATTTTGTAAACACAACCGGTCTCATACGTTCGTGCGGGATGAGCAGATAACCGCACGATCGTATGAAACCGGTTGCGTTCACAAAATCACCATGGTTTTCCCGTCAATTTTTTTTTTATGATTTTATGCCTATATTGAGCCGGTTGTAAAGGTGATAGAAAAACTTTTTTTGTAAACCTTCATTGTATCTTCTGTATCTTCATTCACCCCTACACTATCGATTTTCCTTCGATACGTACGAAGCGGTTGGACTCAACATTTCTGATTCGTACCGCCAGGGAATGGAACAGTCTTCCTGCTTGCCTGTTTCCTAAGAGATATAATCTAAAGCTTTTCAAGGTCAGAGTGAATAGGAACTTCTAGGTTTGCGTGCTTCATTTTTCGACCACAAAAACCGCTTACGATCAGGCGAGTTGGCGATCAAGCGCGGACTTATTCGCGACAAAAAAAAATAGTTACACGCTACGGATTATCCAATCCTGACTGAAGCTCACTTTATTGCTAGTCCCAAAATGGCAGGAAACACATGTTTCCTTCTCAGTTTGGGGCTAGCCCACTGTTTTTAGGGTTCCTTACCCAAAGGGAAAAACGGGATCCTATTACTAAGACTTCGATGTCCGTCTGTCCGTCTGTCACCGGGCTGTATCTCATGAACCATGATAGCTAGGCAGCTGAAAGTTTCACTGATGATGTATTTCGGTTGCCGCTATAACAACAAATACTAAAAACAAAATTAAATAAATATTTAAGGGGGGCTCCCATACAACAAACCTGAATTTTTAGTCGTTTTTCGCTCTATATTAATAATGGTACCAGGTAGATGCTTGAAATTTTCACAGAATAAGGTGCAGCGGGGCAATCTCGACTGGTAAAACCTAAACCACAACTTTGAAGGTATAAAAATATAAGATGATATAGTTTTATTAAAAATGTAATGTATTGACGCTCCAGAGTCATTATCTGTGTATTATTTTTACAAACTCATATTGAAAAATATTCAATAGATAGGCTTAAAAATGTGTTTTTGTAAAAAAAAGCAAAAATAGTTGTAATTCCCCCTCCGTGGGGCAATTTCAACTATTAATTATAATTTCTCTTCTAGAAAGCTTAGCTTGATGTTAGTCAGTTGCAGAGTTTTTTTATAGGGATGGTAATCTAAATTGAATCTTGCCATATATGCAGCTAGGCTCATTTTTGAATAAAAACCCGTTAAAGGTTTAGGCGGGGTAATTTCGACTGCTCGCCATAGTTAATAGTGATGGGAACGTAATAAAAAATAAGTCGATAGATACACCAATAAATAATTTTGGTCTGCTATCTACTAAAGGTACTATATCTACTCACTAATCATAAATCAAAACTTCCATTTTAAGAAAGGAATATGTATTTAAAATAGAACCAGAGCACCCCTCGTCCTAAATCTACAATTGGTCATATAAACGTCTAATAAAATAATATAATATTATATAAACGTTTTGAAGGGATTGTCGATTCTATTTTGGCGGACATATTGAGATACCAAAACAGCTACTTCTTTTCTAGTTAACGGGAAACCATGTTTTTCCATAACATGTAAGCTATGGGCAATTCTTCTCTCCACATCTTCCCCGAGAGCTATAGGTCTTCCAACGTTGTCGTTCATGTGATTATTGTAAACTCTAGTTACAATGGTTGATCTAGGAATGCCATATATTTCTTCAGCTTGGTAACTCGTCATTACTTTATTTTTGACATCTTTTACTGCTTGCTGCAATTCTGCCATTGTGTATGACTTGTCCGTTTTTTTTCTATAGTGGCGAACCATCTGCAATAAATTAATAAAGTAGTAAGAAATTGAAAAAATCCCTCGAAATGCATCGATTTGAATGGTGTTGCGATCCTGCGAATAGAAAGATTACAATAATATAGCTACAAGTTAAATATTTGTAAAGTATTTACATCGACAAAACATATCGAAACATGTACATCACTAGTATTTGTTCATTTCCATATAAAATCTGGTGGGGCAATTTCAACTGCAAAAAAGTTGAAATTAGCCGCCATTACAATCCAGGTGGGGTTATTCAAACTCACACCAAAATGCTGTTAAAACGCAAGTTACAACAGAAAAAAATAGCTAAAAACATGAAATAGGCTTTAATTAAATATCTTACCTTTGAAAATCTTCGAAAAACACATTAATTACCACTTTTTTTCGCAAAAATGTGAGACACTAATTTGCACGTGCAAACAAGAAAAAGAGAAGAAAACAAAATGGCCGTGTCGATCAAACAGTTTTGGGTCTAGCAGTGCCATCTATGTAGAAATTATGAAATTGCTTTTGAGCTATCCGGTCATAGATGGCACTTATTCAAATAAAGTAAAATGTAGAAGTTATTAAGATTAGTTGAAATTTCCCGCTGTCGAGATTGCCCCGCTGCACCTTATTTAGTTTTATATTCACTTCAATAATAAATAATAAAATTAAAATAAAATAAATATTTAAGGTTCCCATACAGTACGGAACCCTCTGTGCGCGAGTCTGACTCGTACTTGGCCGATTATTTTTGGTTTCTCGCGTTTTTTCAGTATCAACTTTTACTAGCCACACTCTCATACGTTTACATACGTCATATGTTTTACGTCATACGTTCACATTACTATTTGAAATATGCAAAAGATATTTTTGGATTAAAATATGTAGTTTCCCAAAGGGTAAAAAAGGGACCCTATTACTAAGACTTCGCTGTCCGTTTGTCTGTCTGTCACCGGGCTGTTTCTCATGAACCGTGATAGCTAGGCAGCAAAATTTTTTTACAGATGATGTAGGTATTTCTGTTGCAGCTATAACAACAAATACTAAAAACAGAATAAAATAAATATTTAAGGGGGGCACCCATACAACAAACGTATTTTTTTGCCGTTTTTTGCTCCATATTAATAACGGCCACAGGTAAAACGTTTACGCTTTAAATGGGGCTAAGGGGGTTTCGATAGGGTACGAAACCTTTCGTGCGCGTGTCCAACTCGCACTTGGCCAATTATTAGTTCCGCTATATATCCCGTCAGCCGTTAGAAAGATTTTTCCCCGTTCTCAACGTATCCAAATCCGCTAGATATGACGGGAAATCCGTTGAGTTGGCAACACTGCTGCTAACACGACTTACTTGGGTTCGGGAGGCGGCGTTTTGTGCCGCGAGCCGCGCCGGGGCAGCGCCGGCGTCAGGCGCGCGCTCCGCCGGGGGGACGGACTGCGCCCTCCTGAAACACGGAGATAACAGAGGGTTAATGTGGTTCATCGTGAAAATCTGAAAGAGATGCATTATTAAATCAATCCATCAGCCAAAGGACATCCACTGCTGGACATAGGCCTCCCACTTTCACTTACTTAGGAACACTTTCGTCTCAAGCAAATCAATCAATCAATTACAATTTTTTTTTGATGCAATGGCGAGCGAGCGAGACTATTTATATTTACGCGGGAGTGACAGAGACAGGTAATAACAGGTCATTGTACGAAATTCTTCCTGCTCCGCGACTGCGGTATATCACTATATGATTTTGACTGTATCAACCAGTCTGCAAACCATCAACAAAAAATGCATCTCTTACAGATTTCCATCATTAAATCAATCATCTCTTTCAGATTCGGGCAAGAGTTCTAAAGAGGAGTGAAAAATATCTTGATTCGGTGTCGATTGCCGGATTTTAGACAAGAAACATCAAATTCCAATACGTGTAGCCTACTGATGGCAAAATTAACAGTTAAAAACGCCAACAACGATCACATTCAGCGTTCGTTTTGAGAATGTGTGAGCAAAAGTGGCATTTTTGACTGTTTCCGTTCACCGTTCGGATAGCTCAAAAACAGTTTAAAAATGCCATCGTGAACTGCCACTTTTGACCCACCTGCGGAGGTGGGTTCTTTGTGATCGTTTGAGTTTGACGTTTCAGCGTTCGTTTTGTGTAGTGAGCAAAAGTTATTATTGGCGAAATTCCCAAACCGACACTAATTTTGCAAATGCAAAAAATGCCATCGAGCCCAAAACAAACGCGCCTAAAGTTGACAGTTTCGGCAGCAGCTTCGAAAGATTTTTCTATGCATTTTTGTGGTTAAGAATAGGGTATTTTACTATGAACGAGAAAAAATCTGTAAATGTATTTTTGAGATAGCTTAGGCAAAAAGCAATCGGAAAATGTTAGTTTTAGATCACAAAACATCAAAATAAATTTAAAAAATCAAGACAAAATATTCCGTTTTTTTAATCTGTACATAAAATAGGCGCAGCTATGTGATGACGTCATGATGCTATGTAAACATTCAATTCAATTCTTGATTTGTGGCTTCTGCGAAGGTGTTTCACAATTTTGCCAATGTCTTGTGAGGTACTGCCATCAAACGTAGAGAATTTGTACGATGTTTGATGTGTTATCTGTATTGGATAGGCAACAGTTTTTGGATTTTATACCATTCACCACTACAACACCGGAACAAACACAATATAATCTATAAATACATAGGACGAACACAAACACACAATATACTAAACTACTATATAATTAATGGTTAATACTATTTACAACTTAATATTATTATTTTTAATATATTTACATAATATATTTACAAATGGGGTATGTACAAGGGAAAGTAAGGATTTGAAGGAGGTGGGACTAGGGATTTCTGGGGTATGTAAACATTGAAAACTATAGAATGGCAGTGTCAATTTCAGCTGTCAAAGACACTGTCGTGAGAAATATTTACATAGCATCGTGACGTCATTCGTAACCACAGAGTAAAATATTGACATCAATCGTTTTCGTAAATAACGCGCGAAATTTTGAAACTGTAAAATTAAAATGCAGTTTTAAAGCACTTAAAGCCTGAATTTCTTTTTTTTTTTTTTTTTTGTGGTTTATTAGCCCTACAGAATCTAATTGAGATACTTTTCAAAAATGACTATAATACCCTATTGTCTCAAGTGACAACAGTATTATCAATCTGTTGTATGGAGATATATGTGACCTGAAACCATGTCAATAACGGGGTTGACAAATATAACCTGGATCCCGCAAAAACGTCCGAAAAGGTCCCCAAAATGTAAAATCCTCTTCTTGAAATTTATCTGTACAAAAGCCATAAAATGGATACTTTTTGTACAGAAAAATCTCAAAAATATCCCAAAATGTTGGGATTTGTTCCTAAATCAGCTACAAATTCTCGACAATTTGGGGGAAATTCCCCACAAAGCTGCAACTTTCCCCAAAACGATACCTTAATTGTTGAAATTCATCCAGCTGTTAAAAATTACGTGGGAATAAATAAATTTACAAACATCACTACATAGTATAAAACAAAGTCGCTTCCCGCTGTCTGTCCCCATGTATGCTTATATCTTTAAAACTACGCAACGGACTTTGATGCGTTTTTTTTAATAGATAGAGTGATTCAAGAGGAAGGTTTATATGAATAATACACCTGTGCGAAGCCGGGGCGGGTCGCTAGTACAAGTTAAACGCGAAAAACAATACCCTTCCTTGGCAGTCGGGTAAAAATATAGATACTAGGATGTTCTTACCAGCAGTAGTACCGTTTCCGTCGGTAGACAACCCGTGTTTAGGCACGGGCGGAGTCTTGCACGCGAGGCAGTAGCTCGCCGAAAGGGGGTTCTGGAGCGTACACGACGTGCACGACCTGAAATAAACAATATAGGTATACTAAGCGCCACACAAATAGGCGGATGGGAAGTTATGCGCAGAACGCTGCGCAAATGAAAAGCCGAAATATAGGTATGCGTGGGAGCCAGAGAGACGAGACGTCGGGCACACCCGCCCGCCAACCTCATGCCGCCCTACGCCTGTGCTCACCACTACGACACGCGGCGTCGAAATTATGCACACATGCGCAATAATTAGCGAATCACGGCGAAGTGTCATCTGCGGCTAACTTCTCATCCGCCGACTTGTGTGGCGCTTAGTATACATCTGTAATCTACACATTACAATAGTAATTGTTTATTGGCATAATTATAAAATAAAAATGAATCGCTAGTTCCTTGGTCACGGCATCACGCGTGAACGGTTGGACCGATTTCGCTAATTCTTTTCTTTTTCTATTTGTCATTGTCAGAACAAGGTTCTTGTGAAAGAAAAAAAAATAAGAAAATGCGCGAAAAATAATATAAACAATTTAATTTTCCCATACAAAATATTCCTACCATTGGTGGCACTAAATGCCATCGAAATTGGAATCGATCGAATTAATGATATGAATGAAGGTGATACGAAGTTCACCGGGTCAGCTAGTATAGATTCACCAGCATGCAGCGCGGTAATGATCACGTCTCTATCTGATAATATTTATACTATTCCTAATCAATTAGCATCCTTTTAGGGGCTTGTTCTATTTTTTTAGTTTTGACTCCCTAGTGTTAAAGACGCGGAACAAAAGTTGTTAGTTTTTATGAACAGAATAAGCCCCTAAAATGATGCTAATTGATTAGGAATAGCCCTGTTTATTACCAGTAAGGGTGCGGCTGCGGCTTAGAAGCGGCGCATGCGGCACAAACAGCCGCACTCATTTCATTCACCAGCGTGCAGCGCGGGCATGACCACGTCTCTATGGCGGCGCTCGTCGACGAATCTGAAAATAAAATCATCATAATAAGCATCTTTAAGTTGCTGCACACATAAGCGAGCCAGCACTATCGATTCAGCAGTAGGTATTTGCCAATCGACACAGCCGACCCGAAACTTCAACTAAACTTGTTCGGTTTAAATCATTTTGTGATCGGTTAGTTCATTCGGTTCGGCAACATTGGCTGAATGATATAGCAGACCCTAAAAGAAGTAACTACAAAAAATTACGTTCGGCATCACTTGGCTTGTACCGATCGGCACCGATAGGGTTTTTTCCATCGGGTCCAATTGGCACAATTCGGTTTTTATACGGCCGTCTTTCCGTCGCGGCATTACCGAACTTTCATCAACATACGTTCGGTTTTCCGTTGGGCTTTGTCGCACGTACTAGTCCGGCCTGGCGAAAGACGAATGGCTTTTTTCCCCAACATTTATCTACATATTCGATTTTACCGCCAGCAGTGCCATTCGTTGCCGGTCCGCTTATGTGTATAGCAAACCTTACTTTTTAGTCGTTAAAGCTTTTTCTACGTTTCTAATATGGACTGCTATCATCACTTACTCGACTAGATGTGTTTTCCCGTACAATTTAGACGTCTTCAAAATCAATCAAAACGTTATATTATTTTCAACCAGAAAATCAGTTCATAATCGACAGAGTAATCGAGTAAATTACATACAAAAAAAACATTCAGTGGAATAGAAAATCTATTTTTAATGACCGTTTGATTTTCTTAGATAGCGGGAGCTGTATCTAAATATAACAAAAGAGGAAGAAAAAATCGAAGAGTAACAATCTTGCAAAATAAGTGTCCGAACCAAAACCCTGCCGAAGCTACGTATTGGGCCGGCTTTTTAGTTAGTCGTAAGGCGATTGCAAGCCGACTACAACGCCGCGCGATACCAAAGTGCTCGGTTACAAGCACTTATTAGATGACATAACGTCGAGATTCAAGAAAACAGGTGTGAATTATTTGATGTAAATATCTAAGTCGGTATGTATGACGGAGCTCGGACGTTTTTTCACAACTTTCACTTAGGGACTGTGGCTCTGTAGATATTTGCTTGAAGGTGACATACCGACAGCAAAAAGCAGCTCATCGCTGTTCAAGTCGTGGTCCAACGATGCGATCGGTACGGTCAGCTTCTTCGGCGGCTCGTTCCGATTCGGCTCGGGCGTCTTACTGCCGCTCGCTTCCGCTTGACGACCGCTGGAAACATACGTAATAATTTCAAAACTAAAAAAAAATACCATCGTTAATTTTTAATTATGTAATTCTGGTTAATTTTAAACCGGTTTCAAGCCTTGTCGTGCGTGCATCCATTTGTCTGCACGTGCGTGTGTGTGTGTGTGTGTGTGTGTGTGTGTGTGTGTGTGTGTGTGTGTGTGCGCGTGTGTGTGTATGTACCTGACATGCAGCGTGTGCGTGACGTGCGCGGGCCGCGGCGCGCGGCACACGCCGCACCAGCGCGCCCACCACGCGTTGTACGCTCACCTTCCATGGTGTTACCTGACATGCAGCGTGTGCGTGACGTGCGCGGGCCGCGGCGCGCGGCACACGCCGCACCAGCGCGCCCACCACGCGTTGTACGCTCACCTTCCATGGTGTTACCTGACATGCAGCGTGTGCGTGACGTGCGCGGGCCGCGGCGCGCGGCACACGCCGCACCAGCGCGCCCACCACGCGTTGTACGCTCACCTTCCATGGTGTTACCTGACATGCAGCGTGTGCGTGACGTGCGCGGGGCGCGGCGCGCGGCACACGCCGCACCAGCGCGCCCTCCACGCGTTGTACGCTCACCTTCCATGGTGTTACCTGACATCATCGAGCACACATCCCACTAGAGTAATAATGTCTATTGTTTTGCTTAGCGCCAGTTCCGCCAAAATACCGATCGGAATGCTGCGCTGTGAATGGTCGGCTCATGACGGAGCATTACGCTAGGGCTTGCAAGAAAATATTTTAGGTATTTTATCGATATCGATATAATGTCTGTTTCGTGTGAAATGATATGGTGCAAAAAAACCAGTTAAGTACGAATTACTATTTATTTACCCATAACTATATTTATATCATAAAATAAAAATTATACATACCATATTAATTCAAAGACACTTAGTCTACTAAATTTTAACACAAGTCTCAAGCAACTCTTTAACATAGTTTTAATAGTAATTTAATATTTATTTAGCATTATATTTACGAGAAAACATGTTAATTCATTTCAAAACCAGTGATTTTTAATCACTGGTTTTTGAAATGAACTAACTTAGTATATATCCTTCTCACTGACTGTTTTTCATTGTACTGTTTTCTCTTGTTGAGGAATGCTAATCTTGTATCTACATATTTTTTAATGACACTCTGAGCTAAATCAGTTATATGGTTTGTTTCTTCTACGCAGTATTGGTGGTATTCATTACAGGCAAATTTAATGTAGGAACTGCAGTACTGAACAAGCGGCGGCCATTTTTTATTGAATAAAAACAATCTTCGGTAAAGTGTCTAGAGCATATAACGCTATGAGTACTGGGAAACCAGTTTTCTCTTTTTGTATAATTAATCCATTTATCTTTTATGTCTGGTTCCTTAGGAAATCTGAAAAATACATTCATAATTACAATTTAGTCAAACTGAGAACCTCTTTTTTCGTAGTCATTTAGTACCAATAAAACCTTCTCCTGAGTGTTTCATATGTACTGTTCTGAAAATCTCATTAAAATTGGTTCAGCTGAAAGCGAAATAATTGCAGACAAACATACATACCAACAAGCCAAACCGACGTTTTTTAAGTAGCTTAAATACCTTCTTTTACATGTAAGTACTAGTCCATATCAAATAATTATCCGAAACCACATCAAAACCCATTAAGTCAAACGATAATCATCTTGGTAAAACATTAATGTTTTTAAAAACACAAACTGACAACCTCCTTTTTTAATCGGTTAAAATATAAAAATATTTTCTTAAGTCTAACATGTCCATTGGCACACAAATACGTTCCTGATTTCGAAGTACCGTTTGCAAAATAACAATTCATGTTTAGGTACGGAACCCTACATGCGCAAGTCCAACTCACCCTTAACCGATTTTTGCCCTTTGTGTTAAAAATCCTACAAAAATAATGAATCATAAAAAAAAAGTTCTATAAATGATATGTACACACCGTATTAGTTTAAAAACTCAATTTCATATTTATATTTCGTATACGTAATTCAATGAACTACCAAACATGTGAATTCATATTATATCTATATCGATACTCCATTTGACCAATTCAGTGCGGCACTAGTAATAGCGTGATTGATAGAATAAGACGGCACAATACAGTTGCATTTATGCGAAAGCAAGACGCATAGATTCGAGTCCAATATTTCACTTAGATGACCAGTTTATCTTGAACCGCGCTAAAATGGTCGTAATGGACGTAAAATGAAATAAATATTATAATTTTCAATACTTACCGGTGAAAAGTGATTCCGTCTGTCTTATAATTCGACTTTTTGCTATTTTTGCCACACCATCGAATAGAACAGCACGCCATTATGACAGTATTGTAATGATATCAGAATATTTCTTGGAATGTTCCAGAGACGTGCGCGTAGGTCAGTTGCAAGTACCGTACTGTCTTAGTGCGGGCGAGCAAAATTATGACTTAGTGACAAATCATAGACTAGTTGCGGAATCGGATGGTTATGATTATTGCTCTAGTGGGATGTGTGCTCGATGCCTGACATGCAGCGTGTGCGTGACGTGCGCGGGGCGCGGCGCGCGGCACACGCCGCACCAGCGCGCCCACCACGCGTTGTACGCTCACCTTCCATGGTGTTACCTGACATGCAGCGTGTGCGTGACGTGCGCGGGCCGCGGCGCGCGGCACACGCCGCACCAGCGCGCCCACCACGCGTTGTACGCTCACCTTCCATGGTGTTACCTGACATGCAGCGTGTGCGTGACGTGCGCGGGCCGCGGCGCGCGGCACACGCCGCACCAGCGCGCCCACCACGCGTTGTACGCTCACCTTCCATGGTGTTACCTGACATGCAGCGTGTGCGTGACGTGCGCGGGCCGCGGCGCGCGGCACACGCCGCACCAGCGCGCCCACCACGCGTTGTACGCTCACCTTCCATGGTGTTACCTGACATGCAGCGTGTGCGTGACGTGCGCGGGCCGCGGCGCGCGGCACACGCCGCACCAGCGCGCCCACCACGCGTTGTACGCTCACCTTCCATGGTGTTACCTGACATGCAGCGTGTGCGTGACGTGCGCGGGCCGCGGCGCGCGGCACACGCCGCACCAGCGCGCCCACCACGCGTTGTACGCTCACCTTCCATGGTGTTACCTGACATGCAGCGTGTGCGTGACGTGCGCGGGCCGCGGCGCGCGGCACACGCCGCACCAGCGCGCCCACCACGCGTTGTACGCTCACCTTCCATGGTGTTACCTGACATGCAGCGTGTGCGTGACGTGCGCGGGCCGCGGCGCGCGGCACACGCCGCACCAGCGCGCCCACCACGCGTTGTACGCTCACCTTCCATGGTGTTACCTGACATGCAGCGTGTGCGTGACGTGCGCGGGCCGCGGCGCGCGGCACACGCCGCACCAGCGCGCCCACCACGCGTTGTACGCTCACCTTCCATGGTGTTACCTGACATGCAGCGTGTGCGTGACGTGCGCGGGCCGCGGCGCGCGGCACACGCCGCACCAGCGCGCCCTCCACGCGTTGTACGCTCACCTTCCATGGTGTTACCTGACATGCAGCGTGTGCGTGACGTGCGCGGGCCGCGGCGCGCGGCACACGCCGCACCAGCGCGCCCTCCACGCGTTGTACGCTCACCTTCCATGGTGTTACCTGACATGCAGCGTGTGCGTGACGTGCGCGGGCCGCGGCGCGCGGCACACGCCGCACCAGCGCGCCCACCACGCGTTATACGCGAACCAACACTCCGTGCACTGCCACATGCGGGACTCTTGGCTGGAACAATGTAACGCTTCGATCAATTTCAATATCGCTGCTTTAGAAGCCCGAATTAAGAGCGTATCGAGCGCATTCAGGTAACGATGTCGTCGATGCGATCCGCGAACAGCGAAAATTCATTTAAAATTACGAATCTCAGTAAAGATATCATTTGTAAGCCATTGTTTTCCGTCTTATATATTTCCGTCCGAATACATTAACCATAATTTAAAAAAAGACAATTAAAATAAAATCACGTCAAGTAACAAGTTTTAGTACCAAAAAGAAGTGACTGATTTTTTAAAATCTTTTTTCGTAGATTATACTGCTTTTTTAACATTTAGCCAATAGGAAGTTACCTAGTCTGGCTGGGTATGGAAGGCAGGTTATACTACATCTAGCCAATAGGAAGTTACCTAGTCTGGCTGGGTATGGAAGGCAGGTTATACTACATCTAGCCAATAGGAAGTTACCTAGTCTGGCTGGGTATGGAAGGCAGGTTATACTACATCTAGCCAATAGGAAGTTACCTAGTCTGGCTGGGTATGGAAGGCAGGTTATACTACATCTAGCCAATAGGAAGTTACCTAGTCTGGCTGGGTATGGAAGGCAGGTTATACTACATCTAGCCAATAGGAAGTTACCTAGTCTGGCTGGGTATGGAAGGCACTTTGCCCGGCTGGCTGAGCTGCGACACCCGACCGACGGGAGGCAGGTTATACTACATCTGGCCAATAGGAAGTTACCTAGTCTGACTGGGTATGGAAGGCAGGTTATACTACATCTAGCCAATAGGAAGTTACCTAGTCTGGCTGAGTATGGAAGGCAGGTTATACTACATCTGGCCAATAGGAAGTTACCTAGTCTGACTGGGTATGGAAGGCAGGTTATACTACATCTGGCCAATAGGAAGTTACCTAGTCTGACTGGGTATGGAAGGCAGGTTATACTACATCTAGCCAATAGGAAGTTACCTAGTCTGGCTGAGTATGGAAGGCAGGTTATACTACATCTAGCCAATAGGAAGTTACCTAGTCTGGCTGAGTATGGAAGGCACTTTGCCCGGCTGGCTGGGTATGGAAGGCAGGTCATACTACATCTAGCCAATAGGAAGTTACCTAGTCTGGCTGAGTATGGAAGGCACTTTGCCCGGCTGGCTGGGTATGGAAGGCAGGTCATACTACATCTAGCCAATAGGAAGTTACCTAGTCTGGCTGAGTATGGAAGGCACTTTGCCCGGCTGGCTGGGTATGGAAGGCAGGTCATACTACATCTAGCCAATAGGAAGTTACCTAGTCTGGCTGGGTATGGAAGGCACTTTGCCCGGCTGGCTGGGTATGGAAGGCAGGTTATACTACATCTAGCCAATAGGAAGATACCTAGTCTGGCTGGGTATGGAAGGCACTTTGCCCGCCTGGCTGGGTATGGAAGGCAGGTTATACTACATCTAGCCAATAGGAAGATACCTAGTCTGGCTGGGTATGGAAGGCACTTTGCCCGCCTGGCTGGGTATGGAAGGCAGGTTATACTACATCTAGCCAATAGGAAGTTACCTAGTCTGGCTGGGTATGGAAGGCACTTTGCCCGGCTGGCTGGGCTGCGACACCCGGCCGACGGAAGGCAGCGGGTTGTACTTGTGTTCCTTGGGCGCCGCGCCGATGTGTGTGGTGCGGAGGGCGCTCGCTTCGTTCACCGGCGATATGCAGTTCTCAGCACCTGGAAATTTGATAATCAAATACATAATGAAGTGATTTTAATTTTATAGTGCATCCCACACTAGGTTTTATCTCAGAGAGTTATTTTTGTGATAAACATTACAAAAATAACAGCGTCGGGCTAGTGATAAGAAGACGCAAGATTTAAGTCCTGCATTCGCGACGTATTTTTGAAATGTTTATCACAAAAATAATCACTAGTCACTACATAGTATAAAGTAAAACCGCTATTTTTGTGTGTCTGTCTGTGTATACGCTTATATCTTCCAAACTAGATCACAGAATGCAAAGCAGTTTTCACTATCTTTTAGAATATTTCTTCTGGAAGGTTTACAGCTATAGCTCATCCGTGACCGAGCGAAGCCAGGGCCGGCAGCTAGTGGGATATAAGATTCTTAAACATTTGATTTTCACATTACATGACATTGTCATAATATTAACGTGACATTATTGAACATTTCCACATGCCAAGGAATGGCAAAATAAATTGGACCTAATAACATACAAATAACACCTTGATTGAACTCAATTTTTGGTGGAATAAATATCATTTCATCAAATGAATACCACGCTTCAGGTAATTCTGTATAAAATACTAGCTTTTTAGGGTTCCCTACCCAGAGGGTAAAATCGGGACCCTAGTACTAAGATTTCGACGTCCGTCCGTCAGTCTGTCTGTCTGTCGCCGTACTACCATACCATAAACAGAATAATTAAATATTTAAGGTCCCATCCCTTAAAACAAGCGTGATTTTAGGAGAAAGTAACGGTAAGTTTTACAAAAAAGTTTACTGAAAATAAAAGATGCAAAATTTTATTTTCCACAATAATGGTCTCCACGACTTTTGCCCTAAAGAGCATAGTTTTCGAGATATCGGCCAAAAACATTTTTTCAAGATGGCGATTGAAGCTCCTCCTGGATCTGTCAGCATTTTGTGATTTTATGCTCAGTAAGTGAAAAAAAAAACAGGAAACAAATTTTTGATCGGAAAAGTGCAAAGTTGATCTACAAAAACGTTTTTTTTTTCCTGAGAGGCCGTATTTAATTTCTTGACGCTTTTGATGTTATCTTGTAGCTAAGCTTGTACCCAATCCTGACAATCTCTTAAAACAGCCGAGCGAGGATTGGGTTCCGCGCAGCTTGTAGCTAACTTCACAGCCAGAAAAAAAGGTTTATTCGGCGTATGAGGAATTTTAATAAAATCGGTCAAGTACGATTCGGACTCGCGCACGGAGGGTTCCGTACTGTATGGGAGCAGCCCTTAAATATTTATTTTATTTTGATTTTAGTATTTGTTGTTATAGCGGCAACAGAAATACATCAACTGTGAAAATTTCAGCTGCCTAGCTATCATGGTTCATGAGATACAGCCCGGTGACAGACGGACAGACAGACAGAGGGACAGACGGACAGACGGACATCGAAGTCTTAATAATAGGGTCCCGTTTTTCCCTTTGGGTACGGAACCCTAAAAATGAACATTTTATGGCGGATATGGTGATAAAACCATTCGTAGTACAGCGTTCTAGCTTAATTGGACAAAGCATCTGGGCCGGAATCCCAGAGGGATGCAGGTTCAAATCCTGCGAGGGCGTCAATTTCTGAAATGATTATCACAAAAATATCATTTTTATAAAACCACTCACCCAACAACTCATCAATCCTCGCGTAATCGCCGTCCAAATCGTTCGAATACAGCGCCTCGTTCTGAGAATTACTCATCACAGTTTTGGTATCCTGCACCGATACGTACGAATATTTCGTGCCGTTGTTATTCACTTGCAATTGCAGATTCAAATCCTTATACTTCCCTTTATTAGGCAAAGCGTAGATAACACCTTCTGCATTTGTATCCCAGCTACATTCTTTATCGATTAATTCCGAGTTTTCTTCAATTTTCTTGTCTAAATCTTTCTTGTCTTTGTTTAAACAGTATGTGGCTAGAGATTTTTGATAGTCGTTGAGGCTTCGTCTGCTTGATATGACTTTGCCGATCGGTCTTTCGGCGTTGTGCTCAGAGAAGGATCGGCGGTATGTTGGGCGGATTTCGGGGGAGTTTTGGGCGGAGATTGAGCGTCGGAAGCCGCCCAGGGTGGTGGTCTGAGGCCAGTCGGGGACTGTGATCATCACACCTCCTGATGATGGCAGTGATGTGGCTCCATCGCGGTTGCGTCCTGTAATTACCCACGTGAAATAATCAACATTTTTATACAATATGGAATTTAAATGATTGTTTTAACATTTAAGTCCAGAGTAAACAGGTATTTACAAGCGTGGTAAGTTTTAAAATCATTTGCTTTACTTCGGACAAGACTTAGTAAAAAAAATCTAGGGTCAGGGTTTAAAAAATAATATTAACAGGATAGAGACAAAATCTGGAACATCACATTATCGCATATTGCCTATAACTTAAGTTTTTAAGAAGATGAAATTTTGTACGTTATTTGACGATGTAATATATCGTTTCGAAATAAAAAAAAACATGCATATTCGCCATTGGAGAATCGATATCTTGCTCATAGACATTGTCGATATTGGGCTATCGATTATTAGCAACAGAAATATTAGGTATCACTGAAAATTTTCACAATGGTCCAGATTAAAACGATTTTATTCAAAAACTAATTACTAGTTGTTAAGTAAGTAAGTTACTAGTTCCTTGAAAATACCGTTTTTGGAATGGCTTTATGATTTACTGGCTCTCTTAATGGTTCCATCAAATACAACGTTGTACAGATTGACAAAAAATTAGTAGCTTCGAGCAAATATATTTAGAGTCACAATTGTGCAAAAAAAGTGTCCGTGCCAAAACTCTGCTCAAGCTATGTAATGGGCAGGCTTAATAGGTAGATGTAACGCGATTGCAAGCCGACCACAACGTCGCGCGACCTCAATTCGAGAAAAAGGTTCATTGTGAATTATACAATGTAAATATCTAATATGTAAGTCGGTATGTATGACGGCGCTCGGACATTTTTTTACTACTTTCACTTATGGACTGTGGCTCTGTAGATATTTGCTCGAAGTATAGTAGATAATAAATAGGTAGACTACTTTCTTTGTACCATTTGTGAAATTCGAATTCAAATTATTTCAGTGTGAACCACGTCAATACGAACCTTCATGCCTCCCCAGCGTAGTAACACTCAGCCCTCTCGCATTAGGTATCCTGGCAAAGGGCGATACCCTCGGCGCCATACACGCTTCACAATGCATCCTCACCCCCGAATTCTCCAACGTACACTTGGCACACGACCATTTCTTCAAATGCAGCCCCCTGCTCTGCTCCCTCTGATATTCCTTCACATAATTGAGCTCCCAGTTGGATTTGCTCTCGTTGCATTTCTTGGGTTTCCGCGTGACTGTGTGCAAGCTTCTTAGGAAGGATTCGCGGGGGTTGTATGTGCAGTAGCGGTCCACTAGCAGACTGGTCGGTCGGTTTATTGCGCCCCGGTTGTGGTCCACTTTCCACCATTTTTGTTGGGAGTTTATCACTGAGCCGTGGGATAGGGATCTGTGGAAAGAAACAATGATTTTTAACCGACTTCCGAAAAGGAGGAGGTTCTATGTTCGTCTGTAAGTACGTATATTTTTTTGTATATGGTCATCGATCGATATTTTCGCCAATTGTGAACCGAATCGAACAATTCTTTTTAAGTTCGAAAAGTCCCGTTTAAATTGTAAATAAATCGGCTGACCCGTTTTTGAAAACTCAACAATAATGTAAACAATTCGAGCGAAATATTCGAATTTTGTACATGATAGAAGGCGGTTTTCCCATTTTTGCGAAAAATCATTATTATAATTTTTGACAACTTTTTTGGCCAAAATTGTCTGTCTCTGAACTTGAAGCAAAGGTTCTGAGTACAATTCTAGACCGTTATGGGTTTATTTTCCTGTTCCATCGTCGTCCATCCAGGGTTATAGAGAACTGATATACTAAGGCGAAAGAAGGTCATTCAGACCATTATTATGATCAACTTTTTCTATGGGGCCAGCCTGGAATTCGAAAATCTTATTCATACATTTTGTCGATGTCAAGTTGCAATTTTGTATGGAGCAGCTGATCATTTTTTCTCGAATTATGGGTTGACCCTATAATAATAATAATAATAATAATAATAAAGCCTTTTATTTCCATGCTATTTACAAAAAAAATGTTTATAAGATAATATTTTTAATATTGATTTTAATTAGGCATGGCCCCGCTCTGGGTATAGGCCTCCTCCAGCCGTTTCCATTTCTTTCTGTCTTGTGCCGTCTGCATCCAAGCTCTACCGGCTATTTTTTGTATTTCATCTATCCATCGATCCTTAGGTCTTCCTTTGCTTCTTTTCCCGCTTGGACCTGTCCATTCCGTGACACGCTTTGTCCATCGCTTGTCTGTTGTCCGGGCAATATGACCTGCCCATCTCCACTTAAGTTTCTGTGCATGCTGTCCTGCGTCTATTAATTTTGTCTTTTTTCGGATGTCTTCGCTCTTCTGTCTATCTTTTAGCTTTATACCTAAAATGCTCCGTTCCATAGCTCTCTGGCACGTCCGTATTTTGTTTTTTGTTTTTTCTTGAAAAATCCATGTTTGTGCCCCATATGTTAAACAAGGCAACAAACAAGAATCTATTACTTTTTTCTTGAGCATTAATGGAAGTTTTGCTTTCAGGATTTCTTTGAAGCTCCAGTACTTCTTCCACGTAATGTTTATACGGCGCTCTAGCTCATCTTCGTGCCTAGTTTTCTTGAATGACATTTGTTTACCAAGATATACATAGCTGTCTACATACTCTATTGTCGTTCCGTTAACCACTATAGGATTTTGTTTGCTATTGGTTGCAACTTTAGTTTTTGAAGCGTTCAATTTTAAGCCTATTTTTTCACTGGCAGTGCTTAGTTCTTCTATCATTATTTCCAACTGTTTCGATGTTTTTGCGAATAAGACGATGGGTTGACCCTATAGTAAAAGTTATTCATAATGATGGTCTGAATCACCTCCTTTCGGCTCAGTAAATCAGTTCTGGAGAACCCTGTATACACAATATAATTATGTATCGTAACAGTGTCAGTGTCAGTCAGCTGTGTGGGTAAGAGCCGTAACGCATGCAGCTCTAGGTTCAATGGCCGCCCACCGGTGTACTTCGCTGACGGTTTATATGACTGACCTAGCAGGGTACAGTACCTTGTTACATTATTCACATATTCATTTATTGTCTTAAATTTAACTTTTTTTACATTATTTATATAAAAGTATAAACAAAATACTATAAAAAACCTAAACCTAGAGTGCCGCCGGCAGCGGGGCGGGGCCCAAGCTACCGGTGGTTGGGTCTACAGAGAGAGGAACCTCCTGACAATTAATGCGCGCCGTGTCCAGGACATTATATTATTTATTATTATATACTGCTTCTCTCAGGTACGATTGTTATATAGCACACCTTCTCGTTGAAACACTCTAAAAAATAGTGAAACCACCAACCAAGTAGTTTGGAAGATATAAGCCGATAGACAGACTGGCAGATGGGCAGACAGAAATACAGAAATAGCGATTTTGCTTTATAATATGTATTGATTATACCTGGTAACGCCTTTGGCAGTGTCAGTCAGCTGCGTAGGCGAAAGCCGTAGCGACTGCAGGTCCAGGTTCAATGGCCGCCCGCCGGAATACTTCGTTGTTGGTATATATGACATATACTTGTTACATTTATTATTTATTTACACTATATACCTGGTAACGCCATGGGCAGTGTCAGTCAGCTGCGTGGGCGAAAGACGTAGTGACTGCAGGTCCAGGTTCAATGGCCGCCCGCCGGAATACTTCGTTGTCGGTTTATATGACGGGACTGCCAACGTATTGGACCTTATCATAGTATTGTCTGAAAAAAGGTTACAGTAAGTTATAGGCCGAATCATACAAGTTGGCGGATGTGAAGTTGGCTACAAACTACGCAATATCCAATCCTGACTGGAGCTCACATAAAGCTGCGCGTTGTTTGGATTTTATATATTTTATGGAGTTCATTTTCCAGAATTGAAGATACACATACACACATACACACATACATACAGGTATACATGGATTACATAATTGGCTTTGGCAAGACCTATATATATGATATATAAGACCGATTTAGACATCTTGACGGCTGTGACGTTACATACAGGCTACGCAAAACTCAGTCCTGACTTAAACTCATATACCAGCTGCGCGAATATTGGGTTTCGCGAAGCTTGTAGCTAACTTCACATCCGCCTAGAAGTTTAACTATTGATGAATAACTAATGTAGAGAACTATAACTAAAGCCATTAATTATAATAAAAAGAACACAAAGACATCATCACTCTATTAAAATGTAAAGAGAAGTGGAGAAAGAGAGAAGGAAAAAAGAAAGAACTACAACAAACTACTTACCTATTTAAAAAATACATAAGGTTTTCGGAGAAGTATTTACATTAATAAAAATACTATAAAAAGGTCGCCAACACCTACAATGGCATTCTATAATTTGTCCATTGTCTAAATTTACAGCCATTTATATTTTACGCATAAAGAAATAATCTATACTGTATAATGTTATTATTTATTTATTGTTGTTATAATGTACTAAGCTTGTTGAACAAACAATTTCAATTTAACATGAACATGAAAAATATAACTTGTAATTTTTGGAAATTCCACTACGGGCTTAAACTTACAAATGAGTAAATGCTGTGGCACGAATAAGATGCTATTAATACAGCAAATGCCAATTGTAAAATGATAATAGGCCCAATTTCAGGAGCGCTATCTTAAATTTAATACCAACTTAAACAGTTTTCTCTCTATCGAATGCCTAAAGTGAAAAAGAAACAGAAATACGCTAATTAGCTATTATAGTTACGATGGCGCCTCTTAAATTGGGCTTATTAGCATTATAAATACTTATACATGACTGTTACTTACCCTTCGCAGACTTATCTTTGTCCGTCATCCCTGAAGCTTGATCCTCATCGTCCGAAAGCCTAGAATTATATAAAATAATAACATTAAAACAGCACACAAACATCTTCTTCTTCTTTTCAGCCATAGGACGTCCACTACTGGACATAGGCCTCCCCTAAAGACCTCCAATAAGATCGGTTGGTAGCGGCTTGCATCCAGCGCGATCCTGCGGTCTTAATGAGGTCGTCCGTCCACCTTGTGGGTGGACGTCCTACGCTGCGCTTGCCGGTACGTGGTCTCCACTCGAGGACTTTTCGACCCCATCGGTCATCAGTCCTCCGCGCTATGTGCCCTGCCCATTGCCACTTCAACCTGCCAATCCGCTGGGCTATGTCGGTAACCTTGGTTCTTCTACGGATCTCCTCATTCCTGATTCGATCTCGCAGAGAAACATGGCCCTTTACTATTAAGCTCCAAGTAACCCAATGATCTATGGGAGGGCTATGCTCGGAGTGTCTCTGAGAGATCGAATCAGAAATAAGGAGATTATTCCTTTGGGATAGCTCTGCCATATGCCAGCTGGAGGCTCTAGAGTCCATTGAAAGGCGAGCCGAGGGTGACAGGCACGAAACCTTGACTAAGTCGAAGCTGCAAAGTCTCGATCATCGACGTGGGGTGGCGAGTCTATCAGCCTTCTATCGGATACACTTCGGAGAGTGCGCCCAGGAGTTGCACAATCTGGTCCCACCTGCCCCTTTCTTCTATCGTACGGCTAGACAGACGCGACGAAAGCACCACCCTTTTATGGTGGACATCACGCGCGTTTCGAGTCCATATTGCTCATATATACGAACCGCCAGAATGTGGAACGCTTTGCCTGGGTCTGTCTTCCAGCTAAAGTACAATGTAAGTGTGTTCAAATCCCGAGTAAATAGGTATCTTCTAGGTAAGCGTGTTACACCCTAGACCGCATATCTGCTTAACATCAGGCAGTGTGTAGTCAAACGAAAACCTATATGAAATAAAAAAAATTGAAGAACCAACCCGCTTCCAACCGTCGTCGTTCGTAGTTTCAGCCATGGTCGTAAAGCTTAGAACAAAATGTACCTTGTATAAGTCGACTACATTAAGAACGTTACTTCATTAGGAGCTAACGGAGTGATTTGAACAATATATAATTTAGTCGAATTATACGTCGGAAGTTGTTTGCATTCATCGTTAGATGGTATTCTATCACATCTTGATACTACCAAAATCGATCTAATCACAATATTTTAAGATAAAAAAAAAATCTAATGGTTATCGATCAAAATATATTTTTAAAAACTTAAAAATTAGGAAACACCTAAATGTATTTTTCTTAAGATTTAACTATTCTTCGTGGATCAGAACGTAACTGGTACTGTAACAACAGTGTTTTCAGCAAGAAATGGTTTTCCTTAATTTGTGGTAAAAAAACTGAATTGTGGTTAAATGTTTCTTAATTCCATGCATTATTGCAATAAAAGTTGAGTGCGTAGTAAAATACACGCAAACCATTTAATAATAATGAACTAAAACGAAATTATATGAGAACAATTAATTATTGTATTTACTACTTTATATCAGGTTAACATGTCTCTTAAATTAGTCTATTACTTTCACTCATTCATTAATTTTATTCATATTATTATGACATTGCTAGGTGCCAATGAAATAACGTTATCAAAGTTATTTCTGTGGTGGCACCTAAGTTTTAAGCATTTTTTGGTAATATAGGATGTCAACACTGATTCAGCTAATTGATACCAGCATCAGCATGGTACACCATTTATCTACGGAATTCAGACATTCGTACGTATTTTGTCATTGATCTAGAACACATCTAGAACAGTGCTTTTCAGCCTTTTTCGTTACGTGATGCGTAATTAAAATTAAATTGGAGCCCTTTCACAGCTCAGTATAAAATATAATATTTTCGATTTCAATGTACGGAAAATCAAAACGTGCGAAGATAAATTTTTGACGTGATAATGTCTTATAAATCGATAGAAGCCGGCTACACGCACCAAAAAAATGTCACGTTGTGCCTGAGCCGAGCGTGCAGGTGAGAGCGTGAAACAAGCGATAGAGGGGCACAATCTACTTAAGCGTTCGGCTTGTGACGCACATGACGTTATCACATAAAAATATCGTCCGTGAGCCGACTATGCAGATAATCTATTTTTGATGTAATTTCGTGATTGGCCTCATAGTAAAAGTTGGATATAATGACGAGTGCAACAATATCCTAGAATATGTCCCACTTCTAGAGTATATTAGCGGAAATTATTATCACTGAAATAAAGCGATAACTACCCGGAAGTAAAAATATTTTTTATAGCTAGTCGATTTATACAAGGTTACTGGTAATTCATGCACAACCTCAAAAGGTTTCTATTGTACATCAAGATGAACAACTTTTACTATAGGACTATTCTCGAAAGCGCGAAAAAAATCAGCTATTCCATACTAAAAGTTCATTGAGTTTCGACAAAATGTTTGTAATTTGTAACAACAGTTTTTTTCTGATTTCGGGGTTGGTCCCATAATAAAAGTTATTCATTATTCTTGAAGTTGTTTGTAAGTTACTATATACGTGACTTCTCATTTGAAGAGCAAAATTATGACATGAAAGTCTTCCCTAATGTGATGTCTAAGAATATCGGCCTACGGCTCTTTGAAAACTATAACTGGCAACATTGCTTTGGCTGCAAAAAAAAGTTGTTCTTTTCTGTGGAGATACTGTTTGATTTAATTTTCTTCGGTTTCAATGTGTGTGGAAGTGATAAATTGTGAATATAATACAACTTTGCTTTTGAATAAGGACACTGATCATCTCTCATCTCACCCGTTTGACCTGACTTGCGACTATAAGGACACCGAGCAAAGACAAACAAAATGTTGGACGGAAAAAGTGATCTTAATAAAATCTCTGCTACAAGTATTTATAAATGTACAATAAAGAAATAAAAAGTTAATGCGAAGATGTAGTTTCATTTTTATAACTGAAATATACAAAAAATAAGTTGAAACAACTTACGATAAATAGGCATATAGGTAGATATATGTAGATACCTAGCTACATTATAGCTAGCTATATTGAATGTTTCATATAGATATAGTTATACTTAGAAATGAAAAGTTGATTAATTTTAACAGCAGACAGCGCCACTATCAACGAAATCGCAAGCGACGTCTCTATCTCCGTATATACAGTACTCTTTGGTTTCAGCCATGGGGAGTCTCTTCGGTCTTTATTAGATCATCTGTCCGCTTTTTTAGTTGACGTTCTATGCTGAGTTTGCCGGTGAGTGGTCTCTATTTGAGAACTTTACGGCACAATAGCCATACCAGTTCTGCGTGCTATATGTCAATGTTTATGTATATACATATGTATAACACAGGAATGTAATGTACAATAGGTTTTACTATTAAACTCGGGTCACACAGAGGCGAGAGCCGCGAGAAAGCGATTCGATAGCGGTCCAGTGCAAAGGATCGCGCCCGCTTTTTATGTGTCAGGTTGCATACAAATTCGAATATTACAAAAAAATCCCGTCCCGGATCGCGATCGCTCCCGCCTCTGTGTGACGAGACCTTTATTTTCTCAGTGACCTTAGATCTATAGTCAAACCGCTAAACTGAGACAGGTGCGGGCGGCGCCCGCACCTGTCTCAGTCCCCTGTGTCGTCTCCCCCGGCGCCCCTGTACCGCGCAGGCGATGTCTGAGTTTAGCGGTTTGACTATAGTTACGAGGTAATTGTGCTATTTGATAGGGTAATGTTCATTATCAATAACGAGTTGTAAGGTTAAATTCATTTAAACTTTACCCTTTTTACAACGACTTCAAAAAAGAGGAGTTTATCAATTCGACTGTTTACTTTTCTTATATAGCTTTTATTTAACTTGCAATGGAATGTACCTATGTATGTATGTAAGTTCAGGTGGAATCTTGCAAGTTAAATTTGACCAACTTCCCGGTTTCCGATTGAGCTGAAATTTTGCACGCATATGTACATCGCGTGACAATGCAATAATATTGTACCATTGAGCTGATCTGATGATGGCATCAGAAGGTGGCCATAGGAACTCTATTTATAGTCAGTATCAGTATTAGAGAAGCTATTGAAGCAGAATAGCAGCGCGAGGATTGGGCTATCCGCAGCTTGTGGCTAGCATCACAGCAGCCGAGAAGTATGATCGGCCGGTACTACGAGTGGTCACCAAGGGGGGAGGGGGAGAGTGTAAAATAATACTTGTATACGGGAGCGTGGTGCGCCAGCGCGTCGCAGGCGGCGCAGCGCCAGGCGGCGGACACGTTGCGGAGGCCGCTCGGGGGCTGACCACATAACATGTGTGTAACTCAGTATACCTGTACACGGGAGCGTGGTGCGCCAGCGCGTCGCAGGCGGCGCAGCGCCAGGCGGCGGACACGTTGCGGAGGCCGCTCGGGGGCTGACCACATAACATGTGTGTAACTCAGTATACCTGTACACGGGAGCGTGGTGCGCCAGCGCGTCGCAGGCGGCGCAGCGCCAGGCGGCGGACACGTTGCGGAGGCCGCTCGGGGGCTGACCACATAACATGTGTGTAACTCAGTATACCTGTACACGGGAGCGTGGTGCGCCAGCGCGTCGCAGGCGGCGCAGCGCCAGGCGGCGGACACGTTGCGGAGGCCGCTCGGGGGCTGACCACATAACATGTGTGTAACTCAGTATACCTGTACACGGGAGCGTGGTGCGCCAGCGCGTCGCAGGCGGCGCAGCGCCAGGCGGCGGACACGTTGCGGAGGCCGCTCGGGGGCTGACCACATAACATGTGTGTAACTCAGTATACCTGTACACGGGAGCGTGGTGCGCCAGCGCGTCGCAGGCGGCGCAGCGCCAGGCGGCGGACACGTTGCGGAGGCCGCACGGGCAGCGCCACGCGCGCGACGCCTCGGGGGCTGACCCCACGCACGACCATCCGCTAACACAACACAAATAACAATGTTACTTTTCTTAGGGTTCCATACACAAAGGGTAAAATCGGGACCCTATTACTAAGACTCCGCTGTCTGTCTGTCACCAGGCTGTATCTTATGAACGGTGATAGCTAGAACGTTGAAATTTTCACATAAAACAATTGGCTGTCAAAAATCTTGGACTTGGACTGTGTGATTTTGATAAATGTGGGCATAGTAGTCCATAAGCTGTAGGCAAAGATTGCCATTATTGTTTAGCGACAAACAAAATATTAGCAGCTCAGAGGACCTAGAAGGATATTTTTCTGGAACGCCCAAAGCAAAAGACTTTGGGTCATGTGCTCAACCTCAAGTGCTAATGGTTAATAACTCCATCGGGACACATGGTTACTGCCGAATATTCAAGGTATTACTGCAATTACTGCAAACAATCTTCCTGAACATGAGACACAATTAGGAGACACCAGTGCCGGATTAAGCAAGCCCGGGGGCCCCGGGGCCTGTAGCATTCTTTACAAAGGATTTCACGTTTCAATGGTAGCGTGTAAGTTCTTTAAACGCCAACTTAATAAGTTTCAACAAAGAAACTATGCTCAGGTAGAGGTGGGTCTGGAAACAACGGGCCCCTTTTATGCGCAGGGCCTGTAGCCGTAGCTCTTGCTTTATGGTTAATCCAGTACTGGGAGACATGCATGCTTATAGATGCAAGCAACTGCACCTGCATTATGTGGTATTCGTCAACTAGATTCATTATTGAACAATTAACAGGGTACTCAGACAAAAATAGGATACCTCAGTACTTCCTCGGTACCTCAGATAATAGGATATATCAGTCTATATATATCGTGTCCATCAAATTGTACAGCTCCTTACCCATAGATATAAAGATGTTGCAAGGAAATAGCTTTAAAAATAATCGGAAGTCTCGGCTTATATCAAAAGTATATATTATTCCACCAAAGAACATTTGGGTTTAAGCTACCTTTTTTTTTTTTTTTTTTTTTTATTCGAAAATTTTGCAACCACAGACTCCAGGGTCTGTGCCCTTTGTTAACTAAACACATTTTTTTATTTTATTTTACTGTACAAAGAGTATTATAACATAGTTAAATATTAGCCTAAGTTATCAAGTCGGTGCATTGCGTGAATGCCACGAGCAGACCGGCGACCTGCAACCTTAAAAACCTACCTACCTTTACAATTATACCTTTAAAATTATTGTATGCTTGAAAAGGCAGGCTGCTGAAACTGAATACTCTATAACACCAAATTGTATGTACACAGCTTTACAATAAAAAAAATCGTATTCTTATACCCATGACCACAATCAATGCAACTAGGTCGAAACGTTGGGATGATGAGGTATTTTTTATCTCGTAATTTTAGTGTGCTATTAGTCCCGTAGTATGTAGTAATAATAAAAATAGGATATTAATACTACCTACATATAATTACTATATGACACTACTGTTAAAATAATATGAACATCATACCTACAATTTGCACACAGAATTTCCATTAAGAAATCAAGCAAATTTCTAATTTCATATAAAGCCATTTTCCAGCCTAGAAAAGGCGGAAATGCTGCGAAATTGCAGGCCATGACAGTAAATAGTCTATAAAAATTCTAATCATATCTCATGAGTTACATTTATGGTCAATCTTAGATGAGTATAGGTACATACTATAAAAACAAATGATCACCTTTTTATTTTCTGTTTTAACACAACCGAATGAGCTCAAAACTTTATGTGAACTAGCTAAATAGTTCGCAATTGACAGAAAATTGATTAGTATCGAATTATTCAGCACTCACCTACCCAAACCATTGTCGACTACAAAAACTACATTTTCACTTGAATCCTGACTTGAAAGCTCACAAAAGCACGCACTATCAGTTAATTTCGATAATGAACTTGCGCTACAGCCGCGCAACTGTGAATACAAAAGAATTATAACCTAAAATAGGAGTCTTGAAAAATCGATACCCTTGTTAAAACCTATAACAATGGTTCGCCCGTATAATGACTGAAACTCACCTGTTAAATGGGTTTTCAGTAGGAATAACGATCGGCTCTGAACCGGGAGTAGTTCCCTCGCTCTTTCCAGTACGTGATGTGTATTCCGGAGATGAATCTCTGCAATTTTCTCTACAAAATCCACTGTCATGACTTGACACCCGCTTTGTTCCACATTTTAAACACTTCACACTCTCTGTAGGGTTGATTTGGCCGCACGTCTGACAATGCCATTGCAGCACCGATGCGATTGAGCCCATTTTAATTCACACATGGCTATGAAACCATAACAATTCGTCTTTTTATAAAAATAAATTACGACTTGAGAAAAATGAAAACAGCTGATCCACCATGTTGTTTGTGTATAAACTTTTTTTAATTTAGGTGTGTCCATAGATGTCCGGTCAAGATCCGGCTAAATCATTGATCGGATAATTACTCTCAGCTCTCATTATTTTTATTTTAGCTTTTGATTGTAAGCATATAATTATATTTAGATTACTGTAATAAAATCATATTGAATAATTGTTTTCTTTTAGAAGCTTTGCCGGCATCACAGCGCTATCTACTGTGCCATTTAACAACGAATGTTGTTTAATGATAGGTACTCAGCGGTTTCGCTAGATGGCATCTATTGCAATTAGAAATTAAACTTTTTGCTTTGCACGTACCTATACTACTCGTATTACCTATTTGCTTTACTACATAGGTACCAATAATATTTTCGTATCAAAATTTCTAAATAATGATTATACGCGACTTAACTTTGACCCAATTCAGCCATTGTGGTCGAATCGGGCACTTAAATTCTTGGAAGTAATTAAAAAAAATCGGCCAATTTCGACTCGCGTACGAAGGGTACCGTCGTACCTACCGTACAGGTATATTTTATATATATTTTATATATATTTTATATTTTATTTATACTACCTCCCTAATGTAAATTTAATCTAATTACCTAGGTATTTGTTTTAGGTGGACTGGTGACCTCATTATGATCGCGCTGGATGCAAGCCGCTTCCAATCAGTCTTATTGAAGATCCATAGGGGAGGCCTATGTCCAGCAGTGAACATCCTGAGGCTGATGGATGTAGATTTATTTTTGAAGTGAATATGCAACTATATGTTTTATACATGCCAGTCCCACGATCTACATGTACCTACAATACCTAGGTAGGTATAAATCTACCTATCAATACCTAGGTAAGTACGTGTATAAGTAGGTAATGCAGTATTATTATACATATATTTTAGCTTTGATAATACAACGCACGCAATACATGATAAAAAACAACGACTCCAAAAATGCCATAAAATACAATAAATGAAAGCACAATATATCAGTTTCACACTCGGAAACCATTAAAAAGCGCATATCGTGTTCCATCCGTAACCATTTTATGGTAATAATTTTCAAAAATTCACCGCCGGAAAATCGTGCGAAGATAATTTTTCAATTAAATTGTTTGTTATTGGAAAACCGTCCCGATTGTGAATATCTATGTGCTGTAAATAATAATAAATTGAAGTATTACCTGTTGCATTTCCACTATGAGTTTCCACTAAAGTAGGGACAAGATAATAGGTCACTTTTGACAGTTAATTTATGCAAAGAAAAATATACCTTGTTCTAAAGGAATAAAACTCCAAGCCGTATTCGAGAACACTTATCGGTCGTCGTCATATATATATATTTTATTATATATTTACGGTATATTTTTCGTTGCATTCATGAAATGTCAAAAGTGACCTATTATCTTGTCCCTACTTTAGTTTGTTCTGTAAAAGCCTATATAGACCTATACCTAGGCTGAATCAATCATACAAATCAGCGGATGTGAAGTTAGCTACAAGGTGCGCAATATCCAATCCTGACTGAAGCTCACTAAGATGCCCGTTGATTGGGTTTCGCGCAGTTTGTAGCTAACTTCACATCCACCGACTTGTATGATTCGGCCTATACCTACCTACTAGGTAGGTATATTTTCATTGTTGATAAATTATTTTTCGCAAAAAATGGCAAAACCGCCTTCCATCATCCAAAATTCGTAAGTATATTTCGCTCGAATTGTTTACATTATTGTTGATTTTTAAAAAACGGCTCAGCTTATTTCTGTAAAATTTAAATGGGACCATACCCTTCGGGTGTTATACCTTTTTGAACTAAAAAATATTTTTTCGATTCGGTTCACAATTATCGATGAACATACACAAAAAAAATACATACAGACGAACATAGAACCTCCTTTTTGGAAGTCGGTAAAAATAAAAACAAATGCTGTTGCAGAAAGCTGCAAGAAGGTATAAACGAGGGATGGCTGTAACCTACAACGCGGTCACATGACCATGTGACGTCATTTTGGCGCTCAAGTACGATGTGCAAAAAAACCGGCCAAGTGCGAGTCGGACTCCCGCACGAAAGGTTCCGAACCATCTATACCTATAAAAACCAAAGTCCTGACTGACTGACAGACTACGCAGAGCCTTGTACCTACGTTAGCGGGCGTACTTACCCTACCTACCTTACCTATTTCTGGTGACAGAATATTCAAAAATCTAGAATACCAGTAGGTATATTAAATACTTAATGTGTTACGAGGCCAGCTATGAAATCGCGAAAAAAATTAATTGCTACACAGATTTTTTTATTGATTTTCATCAAGATACGAGCAGATATTTAAAACAACCGGTATTTTTGTCACGACTTCAGACATGGTCGTACAGCAAACTATAGCCGTAGGTACCTAATAATGAGAGTACAAAGACATTCCAGAATTTGTCCACAGACTCCGTATGATGCCTACTTCGCAAAAAGCGCGAATTTCCCGGAAATAACGTTATAATCATTATTGTTCGCATTGTTTATGAACACTTGATGCGTGCACATGGCTATCCTATGCAGCCCTAGCCACTCGCTGCCCGCGGCACGCGGCCCTAACTCAGATTCGTGTGGTTACAGTGATAGCGGGAACGGGAGATACAATACATAGAGAGTGATAGCGGGAACGGAAGACGGAGTAGTAACGGAACATAAAGCGGAAGAGAGAGCAGGCTTGAGAGGTTGAACGGAACTCAGAAATGAAAGCGAAGACGTATAAAACATATGGACCGAACTGGTAATTATATATTTACAGTTCAGCTTGATATCTGCTGCTAAGATAAGGCAGAGGCATTCGCGTCCAGTACGTTTAATTGTTACAAGCAAAATTTAACCGCCTACTGGCGGCAAATACGTAAATCCGCTACTGACAATTTTGTAATGTTTATGAACTCTTGATGTGTGTACATGGCTATCCTATGCAAATGCAGGCCTGGCCACTCGCTGCCCGCAGCACGCGACCCTACTCAGTCGCGTGTGGATACAGTAATAGCGGGAACAGGGAGAGTGATGGTGAGAACGGAATATAAAATACCCACTGTACTCCCAGTGACATGGAGAGATAGAAGATGCAAAGCACGCATGTTCTGTACCAACAAGACAACGTGTACGGTTCTACAAGCTCTACTCTGCCCAGTGGACAGAGACCTATGTTGAACAGTTAAGTACTGCTGCTGAAATGATAATAGTAAATTGTACCAAGCATATTAACATTTTTTATCATTTTTCTGAATATCTATATCGATTGAGTAAAAGAGGAAACAAAAACTCTCATTAGTAGTAGTCGTAACTTCGTAAGGCACTTCCGAACAGCGGTACCTCACAGACATGTGGCGAGAGTGATAGCAGGAACGGGAGATTGAGTGACGGGCGGAAATTCGGGTGATAGAGAGTAAATATTTTTTTTAAGGACGAAATCTCGTGAACATTAAATTTAATATATAGATCGCTGTTAAGAGAAGAGTTTATTTTTACAAGCTATCAGTAGTAGTAAATCGCGTGACAATACAATATTATGATGACATGGTGCTGATCTGATGATGAAGCTGGTAGGTGGCCAAAGGAAATTAGCAATGAAACGACACAACCTCATCGAGTTTGGTTTCATTTGAATGGTCTTGGCGAGTAGTTTGTCTTTCAATGGTAATCAGGGTCTGGTGATGGAGCTGGAAGGTGGTCATAGAAATTCTGTAATGAAACGACGTAATCCTATCGAGTTTCGGCTCGTTTGATTTGTCTTGGCGAGTACTTGTTCGGTAAAAGCCTGTTTGTTAAAAAAAATGATTTTTTAAAATTTAATTCGTGTTTCTAAAATAAAAGCGAGATCTATATTATGATAATTAATATAATATATGATCACTCGCTTTCCGCTCACACGTATCAATGTAAACTCGCCCTAAAATCGCGTCTGTCGCGAATAGCCTCTCATGTGCACTCACACAAGTGTAATTGTGGCTTTAAATTGTACAATTATGTCCAGCGCTGGGCAACGGCGGACATTCAGGAAGGGTTTACATTGTCAGTTGAACAATCGGTCTTAATATCGGGTAAGTAAAAAGTAAAGTAGGGACGTAACTATCTAAGAAATACGAGGTGAGGAGATTAACGGCAGTGGTCTTATTCACCTACACAGGGTTATTCCTAATCAATTAGCATCATTTTAGGGTCTTATTCTGTACATCAAAAGTAACAACATTTATACTGAATTTTTTGTCAAAATTCAAAAAAATGTCAACTGTTTCATACGTTTTTTTCTGTCGAACAACAATTTTTTTTTGACAAAAGTCGCACAACAAAATCTAGTTTTGATGTATACAGAATAAGCCCTTAATAAATAAATAAATAAATAAAAATTATTCCAGAATAAAAATTCCATAGTTACAATAATTACAGCAAGACTAAAAATAATAATATAAATAAGATTCTAATTCGATTTTGAATGTCATTATTATTTATAGCTTGCAATATGAAGCTCGTTCCATTTTCTAGGAATCGGTCCATTGATTTGCATGAGCGTTTCAAGCACAATATTGTCCGAACGGTAGAACCTCTCTCGTGTGTTCGCTGTTCTTTGTCGCATCAGAGCTGCAAAACCTGGAAGCCTTAGTTCTGTAAACATGCCAGAGGCACTGCAGAATCTCGGAAGTTTCAGTAAGATGCGCAGAGCGTTGTTGTATTGTACCCTAAGTGCGTTATAATCGGCTTTTGTGTGATTACACCAGAGTTCGCAAGTGTATAAATTTGTACAATATGTTCGGAACAGTAATATCTTAACTTCTTCGCTACATCTGGTAAATCGACGAGCAAGCATATTCGATCTCACACTTAGGGCACGCCTCTGTCTGTCCAGATCCTGAGAGTCAGACAGATTACTTGTGACGATATGACCCAGGTATTTAAATTCATCTACCCACTCGATTTCTTTTCCATCTAACGTGATCGACGTTACCCTAAAAGGATGCTAATTGATCAGGAATAACCCTGTATAGAATGATCCCCATTGATCCCGGGTTTTAAAAAAAATGGGTGTGTCTGTAATGTCGGTTTACGGACGATAAAGTTACGTGTAAACATTGTAGATGTTGTTTTTTTTCCTTTTTGTTGAATTAACAACAAAAACAAGCCGAACGCTGAGGCTGATCGTGACTCTCTATCGCTTGTTCCGCGCTCTCGCTTGCACGCTCGGCTCAGGCGGAACGTGACACTTTTTCGCGCGTGCAGCCGGCGTTCGTTCGATTAATAAGACGCTTATAAGACGCACGTTAAAAAAATATTCAAAGACTACGTTTACAAATTTCTTTGTCCTAAAAAAATACACACAGCCTTCTCCTTTTTGGAAGTCGGTTAAAAACAAGGCTATATAAAGTAAAATAAGCTATAAGAATATCGTTGAAAATTATTTACATAAACCTAGAAAATAAGCTTCGTGTACAATCTAATTCGCTATACAATCTAGGATCAAAAAGCAAGTGCCTTTTGCTTTGACTCCCTTTGTACCTATACGGAACCCTAAAAAGATGAAAGTAGCCAAAAATGCCAGCAAAATTGTGAAAAGAAGTTCCTAACAAAACTTCAGCACCGTTTAAAAAAAGCGACAAATACCTTTACAGATTAAATTACAGTATGTATAACGGTAGTCTAGATCTCACATCGCACCGCAGAACACATAGCCAGTTGATAACTCGTACGCGAATCGGAGCAGGGAAAAAATATTCTCAAAATAGAATAAACGCAGTGACTTTCTTAACAACCTACTTGATAACATTACGTGTGTAAAGCCAGCTCTTTTACAAATATGAATTCAGAGAATAGAAGATTATGTACCGATAGAACCAAGTCATGTCATACGTCACAGGCGACATATTAGACCCTGAGCGTAGCTAGGGACTCTGTAGTCAACTTCCGAGCGTAACAAGGGTGTCTTAAGACAATTCCCAAGCGAAGCTAATTAGAATGTACCTACGAATTTTCATAGAAAAGCACACAAATCCGTAATAAAACAGAATGTAAATACTAATGAAAAACATAAAACCACAACGATTATCATCTAACACGGGCCTTATAAAGAGGTTTTATTACTTATATAAAATTGAGCTGATACGGGCACCAAAGAGGTTTTATTCTTTAAAATCGAATAAAACCTCCTTACAATGCCCGTTGCCATGCAATGTAAAGAGGTTTTGTTATTAACAAAATAAAACCTCTTTACGATGTCCTTAAATATTCTAAGTTAAGAAATGTTCAAACTTATATTTTAACTAATGCGCACCCCGTCCATTATCTATACGCTTTCTGTCCTCTCCATCCTAAGGTTGCCTGGCAGAGATCGCTATCAGCGATAAGGCCGCCCATCGTTACACTGTTTATGTATATTTGTTTCTTCTTTTTGTTTATTTCTTGGTGTGCAATAAAGAGTTTATCTATCTATCTATCTGTTCATACAAATTAGAAGTTCCAAATTTAAATCACTTAAATCCCTAGGGAGATTCATACAACATGATTGACCTGCCATAGCCTTACATTGATATTGTGATAACATAATAATGACTTGTTATACGTTGAGATTATTGTACGACATAAATAATAAGTCATTTTCGAGCAGGTGGTATGAAAACAATTAAATACTATTTTAATGCTAGCCGCTTCCAACCGGTATTATTAGAGATCAATGGGGGCGGCCTGTTTACGTACAGCATTGAACGTCCCATGACTGATGGATAGATGGATGGATAATTATTTTACTCCTAAAATAAGATTTCGTTGTCGCCATTACTATTTTGCCTTGATTTCATTGTCAGTGTTGGGTTTATGTAGATGGAAATATCGGCACAACAAAACTTACTAGGTATCTACACCCCCTTTGGTGTCGTACATAACATATTAATATAGTAAACATGCTACCTAATATTAAGATAATAATAAAAATACCGTCCATTAATACTATGAACCACTGCTATGGCGAATAAAAATCATAACTTCACTTATTCGATTAAGTACTTAAATAAAATTCGCTTTAAAGTCCAATAAAATTGTAAGTATTAGATTCAATAACTATCATACAGACATCATTGTCAATAAGTATTGGAAAAAAATTACATAATTAGTTCAACACTAAGACATTTGTTATACGTGCCCTAACATTTTTCCAGGCACGGGGCATCTACTAGTATTGTTAGCTTTGCATCACACCAAAGCATAAAAGTTGTACCCAAAAGGGTTATTGTACTACCCTCAGGGCACGATCAAAAGGCATTTGTATGAAGCGACAAAAATTATAAAAGATTTGTCCAAAACAGGGAACTAAAATTTCCTTCGTATGCCTATCAATTTAACTTAAAAAACACAATGGTCACGCCCCACTCTATGTCTTACAAATAAGTTTGTAGCTTGTAGATCGTTTATCACGAATGAATGTTGTGGAAAGAATAAAAGGTAGATAAGTAAGTAGGTACCTCTATGTATATTGCAACACTGTTATTTATACAGTAGTAAAAAGTTTTTCGCAATGATGAGCATAAATAAAGGATTATCTGCTTATCCTATAGGTAGGTACTAAGCCGAATTGGGTTGATGGCGGCACAAACTCAAATACGGCGTAGCTTAAATACAAAAATATTTATGTACCTTAAAATATGTACAGATACCAGATTGACAATTTAGTCCCCGCACTAGGGCTAGCCTGTATCGCGGGAAACTGAGGCCGATTACTTGAATATGGTAGAGAACTTGTACTATTAATTTGGACTACGTGATTACAAATTTAATTAACAACGAAAGGTAACACAGCGAAAGATTCGTGTGTGTGTGTGACTGTGTGTGTGTGTGTGTGTGTGTGTGTGTGTGTGTGCGGGCGTGTGGACAGTTTCAAATAAATCATATCTCAGCTGTATTGTCTGAAGAAGAGATGGATTCGATGATAAACAGTAGATCGAACAGTAGAATCGCACTATTGCGTGTGTTCCCATTGCAACATAATTTTGTTGTTATTATTTGTTTTAAATTACCTATAATTATTATTTGTTTTACTGTTTTAAATACCTATAATTATTACCTAACACGGCTGCGTACTAAGTTAATGCACATAAGGTTTTCTCCGTGGCTTATAAAATGATAAATTATGAAAAAACGGTTGAATTGATTTATTTAAATAGTTGTTATTTGAACTAACAAATATATATTATAAACTAGGCCGCTATTTTCATAAAAGATGACTCAGTTTAGTTCTGTGTAAAAATTTGAGTCAAAATTCTAATGTTTTAAGGCTATATTTATTCCATCATTCGAGTGGAGAATTTTTTTGCTTAACTTCGATGATCGCTAACAAATACCTAGTCAAACTACGCTATGAGCGATACAAAGGGTATAGAAAATATAATAAATTATTTACAATCCGAGCAAGTCCGATGCGCAAAGAATGCTATTCATAAGAATGAAGCTGAATTCTTCGAAAATTTCAAATCATTTTGTTGAGAATCTGAGAATGGTATTTTATATTTTTGACATCGGTGATTCGAGCGAGAATTCAGGTTTCATTTACAACGAACACTTGTAGAAAAGTAGAATAGTAACAGATGTTCTTAAGTAGAATAGAACACTATCTTCGATAAAAATAAAATGAAATAATTATTTTTCGCAAAAAATGGCAAAACCGCCTTCCATCGTGTACATAATTATGTTTCGCAAAAAATGGCACGACCGACTTCAACCGTGTATAGAATTCGCGAATAGTTCGCACGGATCGATCTAGCATTTTTCACATTGTTGTTGATTTATCGAAAATGGCTTAGCTGATTTCGATAACATTTAAATGGGACCAATTTCGAAGTATGCTTTTTCCAATAAAAAAAGAATTATCAAAATCGGCGCACTATATAAAAAGTTATGCGTGGTTATACATAGAAAAATATATTTATAAACACGTCGAATTGAGTACCTCCTCCGTTTCGTCAACATCTATCCATCTATCCATCCTTACAAACTTTCATGTTAATAATGTTACTAATTAGTAGGAAGTAGAATTTATGAACTAACTTCCGAGAAAAATATTCCTCGTGTGTTTTCTACTCGATTTAAATCTGAATTTCTTTCAGTGCAGATGGACTCAATACGGACGACAATAACTCACTCTTTGTGCTCTGATACATCATCATAAAATATGCATCGATGTTGCGAACCCTACGTTGGGGAAATGCAGGTAATGCAACCACGGAGTAAAAACAAGAGATGGCATTTGCTAAGAAAGTACAGTACTCACAAATCTCTGATTCATCATCATAAAATATGCATCGATGCTGCGAACCCTACCCTTAAAGGGGCGTAAAAACAAGAGACGGCAGTTGCTAAGAAAGTACAGTACGCTTAAATCTCTGATATGTACATAAAATTAAAATATGCATTGGATAAACGCAGGTAATGCAACCACAGAGTAAAAACAAGAGATGACATTTGCCAAGAAAGTACAATACGCACAAATCTCGGATTCATTATCATAAAATATGCATCGATGCTGCGAACCCTACCCTGCTCGGCAATGGGGAAATGCAGGTAATGCAACCACAGAGTAAAAGCAAGAGATGGCATTTGCTAAGAAAGCACAATACGCACAAATCTCTGATTTATCATCATAAAATATGCTTTGGTGCTGCGAACCCTACCCTTGAAGGGGCGTTGGGGAAATGCAGGTGATGCAACCATAGAGTAAAAACAACACAGCGGCATTTGCTAAGAAAGTACAGTACGCACAAATCTCTGCTACGTCATCATAATTACAAAAAAGTTAGGTGTACAAAAATGTTTTATATTCTATAATATTTATAATGTAATGAAATATTCATATGTAGTAATAAAAATTATGGAATAATAAGCTATCAGTCATATTTTAATAGAATAATGAACTATTTTATTATAAAAATTAGATAATTAATCAAGTAGCTATTAAATGACTTGAGGTACATTTTGGTATTCGAAAACTGCTTAAAATAATTATAATATCAATAAGAAATATAAGTAATGGATACAAAACATTCAAGTTTAACGAAATAATCACAAACAGTAATAAAGGAACTATAGATAATTATTATTAACTATTTTTTATCAGAAATATTATTATTACATAGCAATCAAATACTTTGTACTAGAAAACAGCTAGGTACATATAATGTCAAATATTGACCCAAAATTAATAGTTTAAAAAAATCTGTTCTTAAGTTTACGAATTACTAAAACACATGCATAAATTTTCATCAACATCACTTTCCATGACTTCGTCACTTTCCGTTAATTCAATTTGGCGCTTTTTGCCGAATTACCGTACCCTTTACATATTATTTTTCATTGCTTTCAATTAAGAGCCATTCTTCGATAAGCAAGTTTTTACGTGTTCCGGGCTTGAATAATACGTAATGTTGTACTATCAAATTAATATTTTCATTCTGAGTCAAATTAACGGAAATAAAGCTGACTGAATGACCGAAATACTGATTGCAATTTTAACCAAATGAACGCACTTCACCGCGATCTTAAACTTAAAACTAGTAGTTCTCTGAACAGTAGAACTCGCACACATTTAATGAATCACAGATGAAAGAATATTTTGCCAGTCTCGAAGCAAAGACCCTTCACTCGCTCGGTCTATTAGAAATAGCTAAGAAATTGAATCAAACTTCTTCTTTTCAGCAATAGGAAGTCCACTGCTGGACATAGGCCTCCCCTAATGATCTCCAATAAGACCCATTGCTAGCGGATTGCATTCAGCGCGATCCTGCGGTCTTGATGAGGTCATCCGTCCACCTTGTGGGTGGACGTCCTACGCTGCGCTTGCCGGTAGAATCGAACTTAAACTTAGTCAAACTCGGAAACTCGTAGCTTATACCTTGCCGCCTCTACGAGTACCTTACCCTGTGTAAATGCAACCCAGCTAAGATGCACCCAATTTATTACTCCATAAACGTCGACCGTAATCCCCTTAAATTGCATAAGCAAGAAAATAAACCATTTTGTACCTTCCTCATGCAAAATACAAATTATATTTGGCAGGCTAATTTGAAGCTTATCTGGAGACAAATTTTTGAAGCGATAGATAATAATCGCACAATCGGCATACTTTGCTATCCTTCCCCCTTATTGTCTACACGTTTTTGACGTTCAGTTTCGTTTTTCCTCCCACTTGCTCTCGTAGCGCGAGTATCTAGAGAAAAAGAGCTAGAGAAAAAGCAAAGCCGAACGCCAAAACGCGTACACAATACTGCCGCTGCTCCAACTCGGATTCGTGATCATTTACGCATACGTTCAGCCGTTCTAATGATTCAATTATAGAGCCCCTGGATAGTCCCGTCTTAATCCGTTGCAATAGGGGTCAGCTTAGAATAACTTTGGAATTGCAACTAAGGGGGTGTTGGGTAATAAATGTGCGGGAAAGTAATTGTTTTGGGGATGAGGGGTGGTGTAGTGGAATAAGTTTCACTTTGTAGGCTCATTTTAACCAATTGCCGAAAGAGGCTGTAATGAGGTTTTTGTCTCTGCTGATAACAATAGAAGAATAAATAATCGGCCAACCACGAGTCGGACTCGCGCACGGAGGGTTCCGTGCAGTATATACAGTATATGGGAGCCCCCCTTAATTATTAATTTTATTTTAATATTATTATTAAATATTGAAGGGAATACACAACTTAATAGTCTTGGAAAATTTCAAGCATCTACCTGTTACCATTATTAATATAGAGCGTTAAACGGCTGACAAAACAGGTTTGTTGTATGGGAGCCCCCCTCAAATATTTATTTTATTCTCTTTTTGGTATTTGTTGTTTTAGCGGCAACAAAAATACATCATCTGTGAAAATTTCAGCTGCCTAGCTATCATGGTTCATGAGATACAGCCCGGTGACAGTCAGACAGACAGACGGACATCGAAGTCTTAGTAATAGGGTCCCGTTTTTCCTTTTGGGTACGGAACCCTAAAAAAAGGTACCTACTCAGAAAATGTGCGAATGAGATAGCTGTGGCCAGTTGGAAGGTCATCAACGACTTGACTAAACAATGGTACCTACACATAACTCGAGCTATAATTTTTCACGCAGGGTTGACACACTTCCGAAAATATGTCACTCACATAAAAAATATGTATTAAAAAGTCAATTTTATCGCGGTCCATCATTCAACAGAGATCAGGGATAAACCAGGTGGTTGTAAAATGCCAAAATAAATTGCCTATCAAATTTTTTATGAAGCTATCGTTCGCGATTAATTTTGAGAACGCATTTTTGAAATTAAAGGATATGTGCATAGTCAAGATTATACCATGGATGTATTATGTAATGACGTTGGGTTATACCAAACAGATATAATTTTTGATTGCTTTGTTATTTTAGTTTTACGGTAGTAACACGGGTAATTTTTTTTTGCTGTTCTAACAACTTTCAATGGCAGTAGTAAGAACGGTAATTCATTTACCATTCTTACTACTGGTAGTAAGATTGCTAGTAACACTGGTATAAACCAATAATACTACGAATAGAACGGTCACTAGTTACCCACCACCTGTTTGAGTCACTTCCACCCCGCGTTTTGTATCACGATCGGTCCCTGGAACTCTGCGCGCAGGCTGCACTGGCCGGTGGTTTCTTTAACAAAAAATAGGTACCTAGGCCATCGACTCGGCATTTTTTCTTATTGTTGACCTAGACTGTGACAATGGGGAAGACTTATGCTGTTTATGATTGTTTATCAATTATACGTAACAAAACAAGAAATTTTAATGGTTCCATAAATAAAAGAAAATTATTTCACATCACTTGGTAACTTCATCTTAATATTTTGTTTCAAATTATTCTTTACGACCCCATGCTGGGCGCCAGTTTCATCTAAAAAAATGGTAAATATATTTTTTTAAATTAAATGGTTTTATGTATGTACTAACAGCTAAAAAAATAATGACTCAAAAATAAAATCGTGGGGCTGAAAGATTTAATTATGTACGTTGCGACCCACGATTTTATTTTTGAGTTATTATTTTTTTAGTTAGTACATAAAATTGTTTAGTTAAAAAAAGATTTTTTCCAATCTTATTTTAGTGTTTTATTTTATTACTACAAACTGTGTTCTACATGAAAAACCCTTTCTTTTGATACCCATGTTGAGGGGGGTAGTAAAAATGTTATCCGCCATGTTGTGACGGTGGCCATCTTGTATTTACGTCAACACTTAAAATTATTTTGTAATTAAAATTAAATCTGTGTATCCAACATCATTTCAATCTGTCCACGGAAGGGGGTCAAATTTCAATTACTAGATTTGACCCAAAAACGGGCAAGTGAAGTTAAATAAAACCGTTTAAAAACAAACAAAATAGTACCTATTTACAAAAAAACACACAAAAGAATTGTCGCGAAAAACATCCCACGTATCATCTAACAAAAGTGGCGCCACTGTTGCAACGATTAGAACCATCTGGCGACGAGATTTATCCCAGTCAACGTTTGATAGATCACGTTAAACCTCAACTGCCTACGTTACACTCTACCCTCAAAATACAACCTTGCTCCATCGCAATAAGCGATAGTAAAGTAGAAAACAAGTTGGGATAATAAATTTAACGAATCTGTCGTTGGTATTGGATTTGTGGAATTTGTGGATGGAATTGGATCTCTTATTACTTGACGTGTGTTTTCTAAACAGAAAATAGATGCCTATTGTTGATGGAAAGAATAAAATAAGCTTAGTTCGACTTTGTAAGGAATAAGCTAGAGGAAACGTTATCGTCATCCGAGATTAGTAGACTAGCGACCCTCCCTGGCTTCGCACAGGTTTATTTTACATATACCTTTCTCTTGAATCACTCTATCTATTAAAAAAACCGCATCAAAATCCGTTGTGTAGTTTTAAAGATATAAGCATACATCCCCATGTATGCTTATATCTTGACATTGGGGACATGGGGACAGCGGAAGCGACTTTGTTTATACTATGTAGAGATAGTGATAGTGATGATTTAAGATGTACGTTTGATTCATGGAACAGTTGATTCATTCTTTATTTTTTACAGCGACCCGCCCCAGCTTCGCATAGGTGTATTATACATATAAACCTTCCTCTTGAGTTTAATTAAAAAAAAACACATCAAAATCCGCTGCGTATTTTTAAAGATAAAAGCATACATGGGGACAGACAGCGGGAAGCGACTTTGTTTTATACTATGTAGTGATAGTGATTTCAAACCTTGCCATTTAACTTGTAAAAATTTACTCACTTAGCCCTAATTACATATTAAACCATGTCCTTACATGTGCAAGTTTACAACTACTGAGTCTAATAAGCTTACATACAAAATGATTTATATTACTTGTCTTATTAGCTTACCTACATAATAACAATACATACTACTTACATCATTGACATACTTTCCACGAGACTGAAATATTTTTGTCATTAAAGAAATCTTCTATACTTACTGTAGTAACATTTTTTGGTTAGCATACTTTTTAGGGTTCCGTACCCAAAGGGAATAACGGGACCCTATTACTAAGACTTCGATGTCCGTCGGTCTGTCACCAGGCTGTATCTCATAAACCGTTATAGCTAGAAAGCTGAAATTTTCACAGATGATGTATTTCTGTTGCCGCTATAACAACAAAATAAAATAAATATTTAAGGTGGTCTCCCATACAAAAAAACATCAATTTTTAGACGTTTTTAGTTCTATTTTAATAATGGTAACAGGTAGATGCTTGGAATTTTCACAGAATATTTAGTTTTATATTCACTTTTATAATAAACATTAAAATTATTTTAATTTTAAATAAATATTTAAGGGTCCCATACAGTACGGAACCATCCGTGCGCGAGTCCGACCCGTACTTGACCGATTATTAGATTTTTATGGAACTTTCGTTGGTTTAATTCTTTTCGTAAATCTTCAGGAAGCTAATTTTTTTTTTTATCGTATTATACAGGGTCATGTCATAGGTATTAATTGGGCGGGTCTAGTAGGTACATCTGGACAAACAAATTTTGTTCTAGAACTTTTGGAAAATCACGAAGAAAAAATCTGCTTTTTCGTACAACAAGTTCGTCAACGCGCTGCAAAATGTATGGAGAAGCGAATTTTTTTAGCGAATTTTCAAAAGTGTAGTACAAAAGTTGTTTGTCTAGATGTACTAGACCCGCCCTTAAAAAGTTTTGCGTTTAATACCTATGGAGGCGTGATAACGTCAAAAATTGATAAACGCGTGAAACCCGTTGGCTGGACGCCGATGAACTGCACGAACGAAAAAGTGTCACGTTCCGCCTGAGCTGAGCGAGAGCGCGGAACAAGCGATAGAGAGGCATGATCAGCCTAAGCGTTCGGCTTGTTTCAGTTGTTGATTCAACATTGTTTTCTTAAGACGTTTTCACGTAATATTTTCATCCGTAAACTTAACAGTCGTATCGACTTAACAGTCAAGCAATTTTGTTCACGACTTCAGAATTGGCCACTGGTAACTGTACTGTAATAATCGGCCAAGTACGAGTCGGACTCGCGCACGGAGGGTTCCGTACTGTATGGGAGCCTTCCTTAAATATTTGTTTTATTTTAATTTTATTATTTATTATCGAAGGGAATATAAAACTAAATATTCTGTGAAAATTTTAAGCATCTACCTGGTACCATTATTAATATAGAGCGAAAAACGTCTAAAAATTTAGGTTTGTTGTATGGGAGCCCCCCTTAAATATTTATTTTATTTTGTTTTTAGTATTTGTTGTTATAGCGGCAACCGAAATACATCATCTGTGAAAATGTCAGCTGCCTATCTATCATGGTTTATGAGATACAGCCCGGTGACAGACGGACAGACGGACATCGAAGTCTTAGTAATAGGGTCCCGTTTTTCCCTTTGGGTACGGAACCCTAAAAATTGGTCATAATGACGAAAAAGTAAGTAGAATGATATCTTAAAATTACATGCAGGTCTCAAGAATCTATTTACATCTAAAAGTGCCCACCTACACTAGTGTTTGTAAATTATTTATCAAACGATTCAATAATAGATATCTAACGCTTACAGTATGCTTACGTAAGCATTAATTATTAAGGTTCCGTACCCAAAGGGTAAAAACGGGACCCTATTAATAAGACTCCGCTGTCCGTCTGTCTGTCACCAGGCTGTATCTCATGAACTATAATAGCTAGAACGTTGAAATTTTCACAGATGACGTCTTTCTATTGCTGCTATAACAACAAATACTAAAAATCGAAAAAAAATATTGAAGGGGGCTCCGAAACAAGAACCCTGAATTTTTTGACGTTTTTCGCTCGATTTTAATAACGGTAACAGATAGACGATTGACATATTCACATAGTATTTAATTAAATATTACTTTAAAATATATTATTAAATAAAATAAAATAAATATTTAAGGGCTTCCATACAAATAATGTGATTTTTTCGCTCTATATTAATAAAGGCGACAGGAAGATGCTTGAAATATTCACAGAATATTTGGTTGTATATTCAAGTAAAAAAAATAAATTAAAACATAAAGGGGGGGCTACCATACGGTACGGAACCCTTCGTGCGTGAGTCCGACTCGTACTTGGCAGATTATTAGAATAAACTTGGGTCCGTTACTTCCCTATCTGATTTAGGTGCCTCTTCCTCTTAGAATTACAAAACAGGTCAGAAGTATACTTAAAGCTTTCCGAAACTTAGGCTTCGAAACAATTCAGAGTGAGAAGGTTTCTTGTAATCCGAAGACGGATTATTCAAGACTAGATTTTGCCCGCGGCTTCGCCCGCATGAATGTTCGAGGCCCTACCCCCTACCTTACCACCCTTAATAAAGGAGGTTGAAAATAAAAAACAAAAAAAGTCGATTTGACATTTCTTGGAGCGCACGCTAGAATAGCTCGATAGCAGAATTTTTCCTACTTACTTAACACTTGTTGTTATAATATGGAAAATTTACGCAATATCATTATAATTTATAGCCTATGTGTTATTCTGATGTATAAGCTATATGACTGCAAAGTTTCATCTCAATCCGTTCAGTAGTTTTTGCGTGAAAAAGTAACAAACATCCATACATCCATCCATCCATCCATTCTTACAAACTTTCACGTGTTTAATATTAGTGTAGGATAGGTCCTGAGAGCAATCGATAGTCAGTCTAGATGCCTTTGACATCTTACGTAGTAGCCACATAGGTGACAAAGTAGATAAATAAAGTAAAGTCTGGGTCCGGGTCGATTAGCAAGTGGAAATGGCACTGGGCAGGGCACATAGTTCGAATAACTGTGAGTTGTGAAGTTCTCAAATGGCAAGCGTAGCGTAGGACGTCCACCGACTAGGTGGACACTGAACTGACTCTGTAGAGCCTTCTAAAGTGATAGATCAACTCTTTATTGCCACACCAACACTTAAATAAACTAGGAACTTATAGCTAGTGTTACAATCGGCGGCCTTATCGCTAAAAAGCTATTTCTTCCAGGCAACCGTTACTTGTGAAGGATGGAGGAGGTTAAAGTAAGGTGCCAAACAGCGAGAGCGGTCCAGGGCTTTTCGAAAATATAATATATGAAGCCACACGGGCACTCCGTGTGGCTCGTAAGTCGTCCACAGCTGGACATAGGCTTCCCTTAGGGATCTCCAAAGACCAGTTCGAAGCGGCTTGCATCCAGCGCGATCCAGCGGTCTTAATAATGGTGCTGACCACCAGTACGTGGAGTGAAGTAAATTTACTCCTAGTAAGTAAATTACGAAGCGCTTTTGCAAAAAAATGCTCGTGGAAACGACAGCTTAAGATAAATACAACCAAGCGAATAAATCCTTTTGTCAGCCGATCAGCAGTTAAGCAAAAATCGCCGCAAAATTTCATATCACAATGAAAAGATAAATATCGTTGACTAAACTCGAAATACTCGAATTCCATCATATTGTTTGTTCCGGGTGGGTAAGGGTGTGGCCACACTTAGAGCGACCTGACACGCTGTTTTGCTGTGGATTGGGCATAAATGAAAACGGAGGAAAGTCATGTCAAAGAAAATTATGTGTAGGATTATAAGTAGGAAATATTATGCCTGCATGAACAAGATTAAATTAAAGATTTAAAAAACCCCAACGCAATAAAATTCTTACCGCTGCTAACAAAAAAACTGATAACTTTAAAACGGCTGAATCGATTTTGATGAAACATAGGTATCTAAAAACAGTTCCGATTCACATTTCAAATTTTAAAAAATTGGTTTGTTTGTTCATACACCCACAGCGTACTGTCACACACACATACACGTCAAACTTATAGCACCTCGTCGTTTTTGCGTCGGGGCTTAAAAATGAGTTGATTTTGAGTGTTTCACAAATTATATTATGTAATGTCATAAAATCAAAATATGATTGTCAATCTTCGAGCAAATATCTATAGAATCACAACTGTAAAAAAGTGTCCGAGCCAAAAAACTCTGCCCAAACTACATAGTGGGCAGTCTTTGTAGTTAGTCGTAAGGCGATTGCTAGCTGGCTACAACGCCGCGCGATGCCAAAACGCTCAGTTTCAATCACTAATTACGTAACGACGAGTTTCGAGAAAACGTGTCATTATGAATTATTTAACGTAAATATCTAAGTCGGTATGTATGACGGCGTTCGGACATTTTTTTACTACTTCACTTAGGGGCTGTGGCTCTGTTATCTACAGAGCCACAGCCCCTAAGTGAAGTTGCTCGAAGTTGTCAATACCACTACTAACCTTCCTTCCTTTGGATTCAAGCCGCTTCCTACCGGCCTTATTGGAAATTAATAGGGGAGGCCTATCTCCAGCAGTCGACATCCTACTGCTGATTCTTCTTCTTATTCGTCCTCTTCATTGCTAATGGTCGTGCCCGTCTTGAAATGCTTTGGCAGATTCAGGGACGAGCTTCTTTCTTCCCGCATTATCTTCGGGTTTTTTCAGAGCAGTGGAAACTGGAAGCCCGGTTATCAACTTGATTTGATCAGACCAACGGGTAGATGAGCGTCCACGGTGGTCTTTTGCCTACGACTGACAATGTTGAGCGAGTAAGGGGCATCAAATCGCTAATCGCTCAAACCCGCTTCGCTGCCTGTCCGGTAAAAATGTATTTTCCGCTCAATTATACCGCCAGGGCTGACACGCGATCATTAATTCTAGGGGTGTGGGTCGGCCAAAAATTTGTCAAATGCAAATCTGTCGCGATGGCTTTGGGCGTTCCGCCCAAATGTTTAGTTGTTTAGGCGGGCGGGCGGAAATCGTTTTCGTTTTTGTAAATCTTATATTACAATTTTCGAGAATTTTTCGAAGAAAGTTATGTAAGCTTCAGGGTTGATCGAGAGTTTAGGACAAAATAAAAAGTTGATTATTAAAGATGGTTCAAAATAATGGAGTAGCGATGTACTTTTTGCCACTCAGGGAGGCAATACACTGCAATGCAGTATCCTGTATATACCAAGCATCTTTCAGTTGCCGTTTATTTTAATATCGAGAAAAAAACACGGTACTTGTATGGGAGTCCCTCTTAAGTTTTTTTTTTTTTACCCCAAACCAAGCATGGCTTGTAATATGGCTGCCAGAGACTGATATACTACATTTACTTATTTTTAAACACATACTTATATAAATAGTTACTAAATAACACCTATATTCATCACATAAATATTTGCCCTGGGTGGGGATCGATCCCTCGCCTCTCTGAACCAGAAGTTAGGATCACTAACCACTGAGCCACCGAGGCAGTCAGATTTATTTATTTATTTTAAAAGTCAATTTATAAATAAAAATTCTGTGAATATTTAAAGCCTCTACCCTACCTGTCACCGTTATTAATATCGAGCGAAAAACGTCTGAAAATACAGGTTTGTGGTATGGGAAAATATATAAATATTCTATTTTCAGTATTTTTTGTTTTAGTGGCAACGTAAATACGTCATCTGTGAAAATTTCAACGTTCTAGTTATCACGGTTCATAAGATACAGCCTGGTGATATAAAGATGGACAGACGGACAGCGGAGTCTTAGTAATAGGGTTTCGTTTTTACCCTTTGGGTACGGAACCCTAAAAAGCACGTTGCGGCCGATATAAGCATAGATTTGGGGCTCAATTTTCGAGGCAATACTTGACAGATCAAGATTTAGGTACTAAAAATAATAATAAAAATAATAATTTAACAATAATAATTTAACAATAATAATAATTTATTTATTTGTAGCCAATAATATTATGCTTAACATAGTATTCAGTAACAAAAGTGACATAAAAAAAAAAACAATTTATAGGTATTGAATATTATTGAACTTGATTTACATAGGTAGATCTTTGTATTTTCGAATACTACTTAATACTCTAGTCATCGCTGTAGGATACCCTGTGTTGCGATGACTAGTCTCTTATATAGCTGTCTAAGCTGTCTTTTTCATTGTTATTTATTGTACAAAGAGAGCAACACTGTAAAATTATGTTTATGGTTGCTAAAAAGCATTCAAAATTGAGCTCAGTGTACGTAAGTAAGAAAATCATGCAAAATTCTAAACCACAACTTGGCGCACGTAACGCGCGTTTTCATACAGATTCACATGCAGTAGTTGTCAAACTTTTAAACTATTCCCAACTATGTGCCATGCTTTTAGTAACTTCACACAGACGAAGTGTTTTTATGGAGAGCGCTCTCTACACATCAAAGTGGAATTTACTTCACTCTGCCATCGGTTTATTGCTCTACCGAAAGTGTAGTGAACTGATATCAAACGGACGAAACTTGAGATCTACATAGAGTAACATACAGAAGTGCCATATTAAGCCTGTAGAGCCATATTAAGCCTGTAATGCCATAATTATCAAGGCTAGTGTGAACCGCGAACTTGGCTGTACAATAAAACTTAAATTTAAAATTTAAAAAACCCCCGACACAAAAACCTACATTTGACAACCATTTTGGGCACATTTGTAGAATTTTAGTTCTTCCATCCCCACTTTAACCCACCATAACTCTTAAACGGCTCAATCGATTTTTATAAAACATAGCTAAGAACACTCTCGATTAAGTCTCCTTTCATCCAAAAAAAAACTAAACTGAAATCGGTTCAGTGGTTCGGGCGCTATGATGCCACAGACAGACAGACACACAGACAAACAGACTCGTAAAACGTATAACACCCCTCTTTTGCGTCGGGGGCTAAAAACAATGAGCGATTATCTACCTCTAAATATTATATCTTCCGATTTGAGTGATTTTTATTCTTCTAATCAACACTGCAATAGCTAGTATTATATGTCTTTGTTTTTACAGTTTTTTAAATATATAAGTGTAATTATATTATAATTATAATACATTTTATTTAAAACTTACTATAATTATAGTTATATCATAATTATAATAACTTATAAATATCATATTGTGATGCAAAATCTGGCTGAAAATTATACATTTACCTAATAAAAAAAAAATCTGTAAACTATAAGACTTAGGAGCGTGCAACATTCTTACTACAAAACACAACACTGCTTATATATGCTAAAACTACTACTACATAAAAAATAATTGGATCATCCACATAATTATACCCTTGAAGGTCTCGTTACAAATTAAGAAGTGACAAGAGTTTTTTCCCGGAACGAAAACTTTATCAAAAATTTACCTAGAATTTTCTCGATGTTCAGCAGAAAACCTAATAATCGGCCAAGTACGAGTCGGACTCGCGCACGGAGGGTTCCGTACTGAATAGGAGCCCCCCTTAAATATGTATTTTATTTTAATTTTATTATTTTTTATTGAAGTTAATATAAAACTAAATATTCTGTGAAAATTTCAAGCATGTACCTGTTACCATTATTGATATAGATCGAAAAACGTCTAAAAAATCAGGTTTGTTGTATGGGAGCCCCCCTTAAATATTTATTTTATTTTGTTTTTAGTATTTGTTGTTATAGCGGCAACAGAAATACATCATCTGTGAAAATTTCAGCTGCCTAGCTATCATGGTTCATGAGAGACAGCCCGGTGACAGACGGACAGACAGACAGACGGACAGACGGACATCGAAGTCTTAGTAATAGGGTCTCGTTTTTCCCTTTGGGTACGGAACCCTAAAAACGGCGGTTGATTCACAGTCCTCTTATAATCCATATACTAGTAGTTCTCCGAACAGTAGACCTCGCTGTTAAACTGAATTTTCATAAGCCTATATCTCGATTCGTTCTTGAAATATTTGATTCACACTCGCAAGTATTGTTAAGATTTATATACACTAAACGATTTTGCCAAATGTAATCAACATCTGTTGATAAATAGCACGACAGCAAATTCCAGCCTTTTTTGAGGGAAGTACCCCCTCAATCAAAAATCCGTCAAATTATCCATAAACAGATAGAACCTCTAAACCAAGCTTCGTCGAGATTCGTTGGAAAATGCAAGCTTTAGAGAAAAAACAACATACAGACACATGAAAGCAAAATCGTCGAGTTAAAGCAGAGATCTTAACTTATGTCAACTATTTACCTAATTACCTTCGAGTAAATATCTATAGTCACAATCGTGCAAAAAAGTGTTCGAGCCAAAACTCTGCCCAAGCTACGTAATGGGCAGGCTTCTTAGTTAGTCGTAAGGCGATTGCAAGCCGACTGCAACGCCGCGCGATGCCAAAGTGCTCGGTTACAAGCACTAATTAGGTGACATAACGTCGAGATTCGAGAAAACGGGTCATCACTACATAGTATAAAACAAAGTCGCTTCTCGCTGTTTGTCCCCATGTACGAGTATGCTGATATAACTACACTACGGATTTTGATGCGGATTTTTTTAATAGATAGAGTGATTCAGGAGGAAGGTTTATATGTATAATACACCTGTGCCAAGCCGGGGCGGGTCGCTAGTTGTTATTAATTTTATGTAAATATCTAAGTCGGTATAAATGACGGCGCTCGGACATTTTTTACTACTTTCAATTAGGGTCTGTGGCTCTGTAGATATTTGCTCGAAGCTAATTACATAACAACTGGTATTTCTATTCTGTACAATCCCGTGTAATCTATGTACCTATTAATAACCTGCCTCCTGTATTGCCACATACGATTCCAGATCATTTACAAGTCGTACTTTTACTAAACAACTGGCGATGTTATTTTCGTATAAAAATAGATCTGTTTTTAATTACGTTCCCTTCAGTGTATGGTAGCAGGGAGTTAACATACTACCAACATATCTTTAAACTTCCATAGTGGCGCTACTATCACATTACCAATGCAACAGTGAATTTGACTGGTAGAAAGTTGTAGTTTCGCAATTTAATCGTCTCTATAATTTAGTTGGTAGCTTAGCAAAACATAGTTTGTTTAAATAAACTTTTACTGTTGGTTTTTGCTAGTAAGTACTAGGTAAAGTTTGGACAGTGAATTTCAGCGTTTCTGCCGAGCGTTTGTTTTTTCAACGGTTTTAGTTTACAAGAAGAAAGGTATAGGTTAGCGGCATGTTTTTATTAATTGGTGTTTTTTTATCGTAGTAGGTTAGGTAGGAATAGTACCGACCTTTTGTAATTGAAATTGTGTACTACTGAACATAGTCCTACCCATGAAGGGCGATTAGACCACCACGCTAGCCCAGTGCGAGCTCGCGTACCTACATACATACTAGTAAGTATAAGCCGCGTCACACAAGTTGGCGGAAATTAAGTTAACTACAAGCTACGCAATATCCATAGTGGTTATATAACTAGACAGGACGCTAAATAATAATAATTACAAAAGTAGGAGGGCGAGAGAATTTTTTTTGAGATACTTAAGTAAATCAACATATTCATGAACTATTGTCTATATTCTATCGCTTCTATTAGTATCCTGCAGGTTTTTACTATTATCTAGAGTCTAAATATGATAAAATCATAATAACGTATTTATAGCGTACCTATCTAAGTGTGTATAGCACATCTTTTTTCTCACACCCTATACGCTATACTCGGAATTTTAATTCGATTCCAGATTTGACATTAGCTACGGTCATTTTTGACAGTATGTACTGTCAAAAACTGTCAAAAATGACAGTAGCTAATGTCAAATCTGGAATCGAATTAAAATTCCGAGTATAGTAGCTTCTCCACGGCAATATCCAATCAACGCGCGGCTTTGTGTGAGCTTCAGTCAGAATTGGATATTGCGCAGCGTGTAGCTAACTTCATTTCCGCCAACTTGAGTGACGCGGCCTAAACGCCTTCCAATTTCTTTGTATGCAACCTTACGATACGATTTTGTGCAGATACCTACTATGTGAACTCGTTTTATATTCGATCAATTTGTTAGTACTTCTTTAAAATGTATTATTTTTCTAATGATTTCTTTGCATGCCGAAAGGTCGGATATGGCGGCTCTTTTTAATTTTTTTCTGTAAGATCTTACGAGTAGTTGTACCCATATGCGCAAGAATAAATGATTTATGATATTTTTCTTTACCGAAGTCTTAGTGTGATTTTCAGTAAGTACATAAGTTCCAAAAAACTCATTGGTAAGGACGGGATTTTTTAGTGTTAATGAAGGAAATTGAAGGACGTGTAGGTAAGTAATTAAGCCGTGGCGGTCTAGTGGTGGTGATGCCCGCCTTACAATCGTGAGGTCGTGGGTTCAAATCCCAGTCCCGTACTAATGAGTTCTTTGTGAACGGAATTTAACACCACTTGCTTTTCGGTGAAGGAAAACATCGTGAGGATACCTGCATACGACCGTAGATGAAATTCGACTTTGAAATTGAAATTCGAATCCACCAACCCGCACTAGGCCAGCGTGGTGGATATGGCTCAATCACCTTTCGTGGGTAGGCCTACGTCCTGCAGTGAACTATTAAAAAAGGCTGATACAGTACAGATAGTACAGTAGTTATGGGCTGAAAGATCTTACATTATTACCTATGCGGACAGGTGATTAGAACTGGATTACGCTGCAAGCAAGCTTCATACAACTTGTTCTACTAGATAGGTACCTACCCATCTAGGTAGGTACCCCTTCCTCCTCCTTATGGTCCTCCTTAGTCACCTACGTAGGTACCTATAGGAGGACCATATCCAGGATGCATCAAACGGTCTGTGAAGTTATCTACAAGCTGCGGAAAGTCCCTCTCTGACATACCTAAGAATGCAGGGCTAATTGATTGGAAATAACCCTTTATTTCCAATCAATTAGCATCCTTTTAGGGGCTTATTCTGTACGTCAAAACTAACAACATTTGTTCTGCGACTTTTGTCAAAGCTCAGAAAAAATAATCAGCTGTTCCGGTTCTGTCCCATATATTTTGTCGAGGGTGAAGGATATTTTTCTATGGAACAACATTTTTTTTAGTTTTTACATTAGTAGCAGGACAAAAGTTGCTAGTTTTGATGCACATTATAAGCTCCTAAGAGGATGCTAATTGATTAGAAATAACCCTGTATGTTGCTGCGACGCAACCACTTGCATCATGTTCTCAGACGCCATTACCTACGTTTAATTAAGCCTAAAATTAACATTCAGCATATTTCACGATATTTCTTTAGCTTTAAAGTGAAAACTCTAAGCCTAACGCCGCAACCCCAGTGGAATTTCACTAAATTAAAACTTTAGTTTCATCAACAAAGCGGTGACCGCAGACAAATTACCTACTGTCAGGGTACCGACAGCAAATTAGCTGCTGTTGCGGAGCGTTAGCAAAATTAGCCTGCGACGTACCGTCAGCAAAGTAATTAGCAGCTTCACTGTAAATTTGTCAGCGACAAAAACTGAGACGCGAATTAGTGAGGGACCGATGGGTAATTTTGGTTTTAAACATCCGATCAGAAAATGATCGAAATTTCTTGAATAGTGACCACGTAATGGCAAGCGTAGCGTAGAACGTCTACCGACTAGTAGGACACACGCTTGTATCTGTCATGGGCCAGGCGCGTCTAAGCCACTTAGACGCTTAAACAACAAACCTGGCCCATACAACAAACCTGAAATGTTTGCCGTTTTTCACTCAATATTAAATAACGGTAACAGCTAGATACTTAAAATATTCACAGATGATTTGTAGGTATTCACTTCAAAAATAAATTGTTAAATTAAAATAAAACATATTGAGGGGGGCTTCCATACGGTACGGAACCCTTCGTGCACGAGTCCGACTCGCACTTGGCCGATTATTTATCTAAAATGTGGTCAACACACACATACTATGTGGTCGATGATGGTAAATGGTGTCATGGTGTGATCAAATAAAATCAATAATACAATAACACCGCTTGAATCAAAAAACGTACAACGATTAATTATGTTATCCTTCTGTTACTAACTAATCCGTAGGTTAGTTTTTAATATAGTCAGTCCTTGCTTGGCCTAGCTAATTAGGTACCCAAGACAGAAACTTGCCGATAGATCAAAAAACCAGGCAACTGCGAGTTGGGAGCGAGCTAAACGAGGGTTCTATTCTAAAACAACAAAGTGGTTTCGTGCAAGTATTATAAAAGAGTAAATTTTTTTCAATTTTAACGGCTCTATGTCCTACATAATAGGCACTTCTGTCGTTCTTTTTAAGTTCCTCGCTTCTTTGGTGCGTCAGCATGAAACTCTTAAGTTTATGAACTAAGATTAATAGATTTTATAGATAAACGATTTGTTATGCACACCAAGAAATAAATAAATATTAGGGGACATCTTACACACGGCTTTTGACAATCTCTTTCAGGCAATCTATAAGTTGGAATGGAGTTTATGACTTTCAACGATTGTTCTCAGTTAAACAGGGGACTATCAAAGGCTGAAAATAGCATGGTGCGGTTAAAATATTTTTTCTTCGTAATCATATCAGGCACAGGACATCCTTTGCAAGCGTAGCGTAAGATAGGGATATGCCTATCTTACGCTACGCTTGCCGTTACGTGGTCTCCATTCGAGAACTTTGTGGCCCCTCAATTCTCCGAGCTATGAGTTCTGTTCACTGCTGCTTTAACTTCATAACAAATTCGTTGGGCTATGTTGGTAACTTTAGTTCGCCTACATCTCCTCATTTCTGATTCGATCTCTCAGAGACTTAGAGCGTTGTCACATTATCCGATCCGATAACGGTGTCGGACGCCGATCCGATATCGGGGTAAGTATAATTAATGCTTGAAATATGTACGCTCGAATAACCGATATCGGGCAGGACAAGATGAAAGACACGTACATATTCATACTTTTTACTTACCCCGATATCGGATCGGATTCGATATCGGATCGAATCCGATCCGATACCGATGCCGGACGTCGCGCGTCGATAGCCGACACCATGTGCTGTTTTCACATATTTCCGACAAAATCGTTCCGATACGATGACGCCATGATGACATCCAAATAAGCAAGGAAACTGAAAATGGCCGCCAATCGGGTTTCCGCACACAGAGACAATTTAGATACACGTATAGCACACATACAAACATTCGACGGATCGACCGACGGCTCACGGGCGTCCGATGGTACCGCCAACATATCGGCGTCGGGTCCGATTACCGATATCGTTCGTTCGTTTCAGCCATAGGACGTCCACTGCTGGACATAGGCCTCCCCTAAAGATCTCCAATAAGACCGGTTCGTAGCGGCTCGCATCCAGCGCGATCCTGCGGTCTTCATGAAATCATCCGTCCATCTTGTGGGTGGACATTCTACGCTGCGCTTGCCGGTACGTGGTCTCCACTCGAGAACTTTTCGACCGATACCGGGCCGGACAATAATATATGAACGATATGTACATGTAAATTTCATACATTTTACTTACTTACCCGATATCGGATCGGCGTCCGACACCGTTATCGGATCGGATAGTGTGAAATGAAAACGCTCTCGCGTGACAGTAATGGAAATAACTATTCCGCCAAATAAGTAAAAAATTGAAACAATGGGCACTGTTAGTTGTTTTATCTTGTAGTTTATAATAAGTTGTTCTAAGTACCGAATACAATGCTCGGCACCCATGGCTGAACATATTGAGTAAGTTTATAGACACAATAGACAACTTTCACGAAATCAAAAGTTGACTTGGCTCCTACTTCCAGCCGAACTTCGAAGACAAAAGCTCTTAGACAAGAATAAATTAAACCAAAATTGAAATATGCATGAATTATTCTCATAAATTGCATTTATTACTTCGACATTGGGGACACAGCGTAATGAAATGAGTGAGTAGAACAAATTAATTTTAATAATTCAATAAACGTACCTGAATGTACTGAAGCCGTGGCGGTCTAATGGTTGTAACGCTGGCCTGTCATTCTTGAGGTCGTGGGTTCAATCCCGGTCCCGTACCAATGAGTTTCTTTGGAACTGATGTAGGTACGGAATTTCACACCACTGGCTTTTCGGTGAAGGACTTGAAATTAACTTGAAAAACTGTAAAAACTAAGACGTATAAACCTAGCTCTTAAAGTGCTGGTTACATGAAAAGTATCAAAGTATGCACACGCAAGCCAGAGTCAAGTCTAAGTATCAATCAAAAAAGCCTGATGTGGAGCGTAGGGCAGCGTACAGCAACTGCGATGATTGCCCTACTTCCAATCCAAGTCCACCCAAAGTCCAAGACCTCGTCAAAAAAGCCTGTTGTGCTGTGTAGGGCAATGTTCAGCGAGTTCTCTATTCTTTATGGCAATTTTGACAAGTCACAGTCAAGACCTAGTGCCAAAAAATGCTCGATGTAGTTAGCAAGGCAACGTACAGCAAGTAGTACCAATCAAATAAAGCCTGATGTAAAGCGTAGGGCAACGTACAGCAAGGTCTCTACTACGATAATTGCCCTACTTCCAAGTCCACCCAAAGTCCAAGACCTCGCCAAAAGAAGCTTGTTGTGCTGTGTAGGGCACGTAAGTCACAGTCTAGTCCAAGTCCCGAAAAATACTCGATGTAGTTGGCAAGGCAACATACAGCAAGTTCTCTACTGCAATGGTTGCCCTACACAGCACACCAGGCTGCCGGGGCAAGCAAGTTTTAATTGGTCCTTTGTCGTCAGCTAAGTTTTATTGTCGGCATATTTAGCCCTGTTTGATTTAGGAAGTAATTTGTGAGCGAAACGGGACGTGACTCAAAACCTAATGGATACCTATTTGTTTCAGTACTTATACTCGCTAATAGGCGCGAGGGTTCCGATTCATTAATGAAATTGTTTTATATCTTGTTTATTTTTTTGTTGTTTTTATGGGGAAAGTTATTTACGCGCTAGATACTTAAATGTGCTTCTTTATTTTTATATTTATTGGATAATTTGTTTGTGCGAAATTGGGATCTCAGAAACGGTTCTTATCAGTGATGATTTTTGGTGTATAGCTATAAAGCTTTTCTCCATTATTTTACCTGTAATTATTAATTTAGTTTCGATTGATTGTTTTCAATTTTTACTCCTAACAAAGCTCACTTGCTCTAGCATTCATTCAGTCAATTTACCAGCAGACTGAGTAGGTTGTAGCGTAGAGCGGCAGATTTTATAGTACAGGAAAAAAAGAATTTAACTTTGCACAAAATTTCTGATTCAATTTTTTTTTTACGTATAAGATCACTTACTGAGCATAAAATCACAAAATGCTGACAGATCCAGGTGGAGCTTCAAGCGCCTTCTTCAAACTTCAAACGTTCTTGGGCGATATCTTGGAAACTGTGCACTTTAGGGCAAAGCCACGGAGCCTATTATTGTAGAAAATAAAATTTTGCATCTTTTGTTGCCAGTAAACTTTTTTGTAAAACTTACCGTTTACGATTTATGGCCCATTTAATGTTAAAAGTTAAAAAAAACGTCTATTTTTCCTGCACTATTAGGAGGCGACAAATTTCAGATCATTTATTTTACTATTGACAAAAATAAAAGATTACAACATATTATTCTTTTTACTGCTTAGAATCATACTAGAAGAGGGACATTCATCATCAACGTTTGTGACGTACTAGTGGGCAGATGTCCCAGTAAACATCTACTTACATTATCCCTATATTCGAAAGTAATTCAAGTTAATCCAATATAGGCCATAACACGATGTAATATGCACGTTATACATAAACGAGGCTCGTATCGAAGAACGTAACGGCACTTTTTTCTATAAAAATGTGGAATATTTACTGCCAGCGTAAAACGTTACGACTTTTAGGACGCGAGTCACGACTCCCGGCTGATACGTGGTCTACAGTTTCTACCTACGTACCTATATTATCTTTGAACAATGCGAATATATATAGGTAAATAGCTAGCTTAGATATTATTACATAAGTGGTCCTCAAGGACTCTGGGCGATGCAAAACAAAATAGGTACGAGTACATAATTCGTATTAATTTGTAGTATGACTCTTTAAAATTGTATTTCTATAAACGGTTATTTGTGTAAGAAACGTAAAAAGTCAAAGATTTTTAGGGTTCCGTACCCAAAGGGTAAAAACGGGACCATATTACTAAGACTTCGATGTCCGTCTGTCAGTCTGTCTGTCTGTCACCGGGCTGTATCTCATGAACCGTGATAGCTAGGCAGCTGACATTTTCACACATGGTGTATTTCCGGTGCCGCTATAACAACAAAATACTAAGAATAAAATAAAATAAATGTTTAAGGGGGCGCCCATACAACAAACGTGTTTTTATTGAGTTTTTTGCTCGCCTATAATAACAGCAAGACTGGCAAGAGGAATGGGGCTTCTACAGAACCCTTCGTGCCCGAGTCCAACTCGCACTTGGCCGACTTTTTGCTGTTGTGACGTACCTACAACTATTCAATACCATACCTAATTAAAAGTCAAAGAAAGCTATGTACAATTTGAAAATGTTGTTTGATGAAACAGTTTTCTTTTTTCATACGGCAATATAGGATATTTTAGGTAGTAACTATTCCCGAATGTTTAGAAAATACTACATAACTAAATTAATGTGACCAAATCACTGATAACATTCGACCGTAATAATAAGGACAAGTCCCCGTAATGAGGACAAGGCCTTCTAATGGCTGTACAAGTCCTGTAATATTAAATTCCTTCATCCCGAGTCATAATTAAGGCTAAATAACATTACATTGTCGGCGTGGACATGTGTGGTTACCGCGATATAGTGAGCTTGCGATAAGTAAAACATCTTATTTAATTTTTCATACTCTGAAAGTTACTCGTGTCTTGTACCTGTACTATTAGTGAAAACGGGATAGCCACCTAACGTGCAATCCATTTCTATTAAATGAAGGAAGAAACTATTCCAAGGAACGAAGATGCGACTCATTTCTCATTTCTATTGGTGCAAAAATTGAGCTCCAGATTAGTATGTTGGTCACACTGAGCGCCAACGTCATCACTTTGTGTTGCCATCGTATAAATTGTACGGTGTTGCCACATTTCACCGACTCATTATCTTGCACTAATTAACTGAGGTTGAGATCTATGTTGGGATATAGCGTTCGCTTTGACTTTTTAATTAAATACAAATCGAGTCAATATCACTACCTAAGTTAAGACTCATTAGTGGAAAAACAGACTCAGGTAAAACTTTCCACAATATATGACGCTCCCTCAAAATCTTCTGCCTTTAATTTAGTATGTTGGTCACACTGACCGACAACGTCATCGCCTTGTGTTGCAAGTATTGTGTCTATTAATTTGCATACACATTGCTCCAAGACGGGCAACACCTCGCAACATTGTCACACTGTAAGCAATCCCAGTGTAGCCAGCATAATTCGCGAGTGTTGCCATCGTATAAATTGCACGGTGTTGCCACATTTCACCGACTCATTATCTTGCACTAATTAACTGAGGTTGAGATCTATGTTGGGATATAGCGTTCGCTTTGACTTTTTAATTAAATACAAATCGAGTCAATATCACTACCTAAGTTAAGACTCATTAGTGGAAAAACAGACTCAGGTAAAACTTTCCACAATATATGACGCTCCCTCAAAATCTTCTGCCTTTAATTTAGTATGTTGGTCACACTGACCGACAACGTCATCGCCTTGTGTTGCAAGTATTGTGTCTATTAATTTGCATACACATTGCTCCAAGACGGGCAACACCTCGCAACATTGTCACACTGTAAGCAATCCCAGTGTAGCCAGCATAATTCGCGAGTGTTGCCATCGTATAAATTGCACGGTGTTGCCACATTTTACCGACTCAGGTGAGCCGGGTCATTAGCTTGCACTAATTAACTGTGGTTGGTATAGCTTTTGCTTAGGGCTATGGATGCAGCGGTTGGCGCCAAATTGTTTTTAATTGCTGACCTACATTTAATTACTAGCTTATTCGCGGCTCGCTGTTTTGAAACATTTTATTATTCCGAGATAAAAAAGAAGCCTATACCACGCTGCTTGATCTATGTCTGTCCATGGATAAATATTCAAAAAGATCAGTCGTATATGTCTCTGTTCTCTATCTGTATCTGTTCTCTAATTTTAAAAATAAAGGGTTCCGTACCCAAAGGGAAAAACGGGACCCTATTACTAAAACTTTGATGTCCGTCTGTCCGCCTGTCCGTCTGTCTGTCTGTCACCGGGCTGTATCTCATGAACCATAATAGCTAGGCAGCTGAAATTTTCACAGATGATGTATATCGGTTGCCGCTATAACAACAAATACTAAAAATAAAATAAATATTTAAGGGGGGCTCCCATACAACAAACCTGAATTTTTAGACGTTTTTCGCTCTATATTAATAATGGTACCAGGTAGATGCTTGAAATTTTCACAGAATATTTAGTTTTATATTCCTTTCCCTTTAATAAATAATAAAATTAAATAAAATAAATATTTAAAGGGGGCTCTCATACAGTACGGAACCCTCCGTGCGCGAGTCCGACTCGTACTTGGCCGATTATTTAAAAGTATGTGGTTGACTACAGCCTTCGAACTGTCGTGTTCGTCAAAAAACCACACATTTAAAATAGGTATGCAAATTTTGCCCAAAACCCAACACTTCGCTGGTGTAAAAGATTAACAAACAAACTTTTGGATTCGTAATTCTAGCAAGAATGGGCATCGGAAGAGTTCAAGATATAGGTGTAGTCAGGTTGCAATTATACAGTACTTTCATCATCATCCATCCATCAGCCAAAGGACGTCCACTGCTGGACATAGGCCTCCCCTATGGATCTCCAATAAGACCGGTTGAAAGCGGCTTGCATCCAGCGCGATCCTGCGGTCTTAATGAGGTCATCCGTCCACCTTGTGGGTGGACGTCCTACGCTGCGCTTGCCGGTACGTGGTCTCCACTCGAGAACTTTTCGACACCACCGGTCATCAGTCCTCCGCGCTATGTGCCCTGCCCATTGCCATTTCAACTTGCTAATCCGTTGGGCTATGTCGGTAACCTTGGTTCTTCTACGGATCTCCTCATTTCTGATTCGATCCCGTAGAGAAACTCCGAGCATAGCCCTCTCCATAGCTCGTTGGGCTACTTGGAGTTTATTAATAAGGCCCATGGTAAGAGACCACGTTTCAGTGCCATAAGTCATCACTGGTAACACACACTGATCGAACACTTTCGTCTTGAGGCACTGAGGTATGTCGGACGAGAAGACATTACGCAATTTTCCGAACGCTGCCCAACCGAGTTGGACCCCCAGTCCCCAGCAGCTCCGCTAGCCCGGAGCTACGGTAGCGGCCCCGGTAACGGCGGAGAAGGGGGTGCTAAGAATCCCTGGCAGACGCCCGGCTACCACTCCCGCAAACGACGACTGGCCCTGGTAACACACAACGTGCGCACAATGAGGACCGATGAGAGGATTGCTGAGCTGGAAGAAGAGTTGAGTAGGTTGCGTTGGGATATCGTGGGGTTGTCTGAAGTCCGTAGAGAGGGCGAGGACACGATAACTCTAAAGTCCGGCAACCTGCTCTACTACCGGGAAGGTGACCAGCGGTCCCAAGGTGGTGTCGGCTTTCTCGTTCACAAGTCCCTTGCTAACAACGTTATCACCATCGAAAGTGTGTCGAGCAGGGTTGTATATCTAATACTCAGAATATCCAAAAGGTATTCGCTGAAGGTCATTCAGGTATACGCACCGACCTCGTCACACCCAGATGACGAAGTGGAGACTATGTATGAAGACGTAAGTCGGGCCATACATACGTCTAAGACCCACTTTACTGTTGTTATGGGGGACTTCAACGCAAAGTTGGGCAAAAGAAGCGATGATGAGCTGAGAGTGGGGCAATTTGGATATGGACAACGGAACCCTAGGGGCCAGAGGCTAGCTGACTTTCTGGAGAGAGAGGAACTCTTCATGATGAACTCTTTCTTTCAGAAGCCGCCTCACAGGAAGTGGACCTGGATGAGCCCCGATGGTTCCACCAAAAATGAGATTGACTTCATCATGACCACTGAGAAACGGATATTTAATGATGTCTCCGTGATCCACAGAGTGAAAACCGGTAGCGATCACAGAATCGTAAGAGGCACATTGGATATTAACGTTAAACTCGAAAGGTCACGCTTGATGAAGTCCACGCTCCGACCTACTCGTGCCCATATCCAAAACCCCGAGGGCTTTCAGCTCGAGCTCTCAAATCGCTTTGCTTGCCTGGAGAACTTTGCGTCGGTGGACGAGATCAACAACGGGCTCGTAGAAACTGTCCAGACGGTGGGTGCTAAATTCTTTAGACCCCGTCGTACAAATAGATCTCAAAAATTTTCCGATCAAACTCTAAATCTCATGGCCGAACGACGCTTACAGAGACTGCAGTCTTCCGATGATGCAAAGTCATATAGGCAGATCAATAGACAAATTTCGAAATCCGTGAGGCGCGACATTCGTCTCTTTAATACTAAACATATTAAGGAGACAATAGAGCAGAACAAAGGCTCCAAAGTGTTCGCGAGGAATTTGTCTATTGGGCAAAGCCAGCTGACAAAGCTGAAGAGAGAAGATGGCAGTGTAGCGTCGACCAAGGCAGAGGTATTGGAGGAGATCGAAAGGTTCTATGGACAGCTATACGCTTCGGTCGCTAAGCCTGTCAACAGCGCGGCCAAAGACCCAAGAGCCAAGCTGACCCGACACTTCACCGAAGATATCCCGGACATCAGCCTGTACGAGATTAGAATGGCCCTAAATCAGCTCAAGAACAACAAGGCGCCGGGTGATGACGGTATCACATCAGAGCTTCTGAAAGCGGGTGGAACACCGGTACTTAAAGTCCTTCAGAAGCTTTTCAATACTGTCGTCCTCGATGGCATAACGCCAGAAGCATGGAACAGAAGCGTGGTGGTGTTGTTTTTCAAGAAAGGTGACAACGCTTTATTGAAGAACTACAGACCCATCTCGCTTCTGAGCCATGTTTATAAGCTGTTTTCAAGGGTCATTACGAACCGTCTCGAACGCAGGCTTGATGACTTCCAGCCTTCCGAACAAGCCGGTTTCCGAAAAGGTTTTAGTACCATGGACCACATACATACGCTGCGGCAAGTCATACAGAAGACCGAAGAGTATAACTTGCCTCTTTGCTTAGCGTTTGTGGACTATGAGAAAGCATTTGATTCGGTCGAAACTTGGGCGGTGCTTGAGTCTCTCCAGCGATGCCGGATTGACTATCGGTATATCGAAGTGTTGAAGTGCTTGTATAATAACGCCACTATGTCGGTCCGAGTACAGGAAGAGAGCTCCAAGGCGATCCCTTTAAAAAGAGGCGTAAGACAGGGAGACGTAATATCTCCGAAACTGTTTACTGCCACTTTGGAGAACGCCTTCAAGCTCCTGGAATGGAAAGGATTCGGCATCAATATCAATGGGGAATACATCACTCACCTTCGGTTTGCCGACGATATCGTAGTCATGGCAAAGTCGATGGAGGAACTCAGCACGATGCTCGAAGGCCTCAATCGGGTTTCTCAACAGGTGGGTCTTAAGATGAACATGGAGAAGACGAAAGTCATGTGTAATTCCCATGTTGTACCCACCCCGATCTCTGTTGGGAACTCGGTTCTTGAAGTCGTTGACTCGTACGTCTACCTAGGACAAGTAGTCCAGTTAGGTAGGTCCGACTTCAAGAAAGAGGCCAATCGCCGAATCCAACTCGGTTGGGCAGCGTACAGTACTTTAGTGGTTTATTAAAATGGTTAAACCTGTGACAGATTCCATTCATGAAAAACATAAAATCCACAACTGCACGAATGAATCTCAAACGCAGATGCACTCATCTGCGTTTGATATTTAGGCTAGGCGGCCGCTCTACTATAATCTCCCACCTTTTTCACTCATCTGCGTTTGAGATTCATTCGTATGTTCGTTATTGCTTCTGGACCAAGGATCCAGCGGTAGTCAAGCGATATCTGGTAGACTTTGAAAGTTTTTACGTCACAAAGATGGCCGCCGACCGTTGTAGGTATTTGCTTATATCTCGGGTTCAATTTCATGAAATAGCTCGTGATGGGTACCGATTGGTAGGTCTTTTAATAACCCATTTTTGTTTGTCAGACATCATATGATACTAATTGTAAGTAGGTAAATATAAGAGATGGCTAAGAAATCCCAGAAAGAGAGCTCTTTTTCAAATCTCGCCACCTATCTAATTACGGGCTGTGAATGACGATAATTTACAATAGAATGAATAAACAACGTAAACTCGGTTTTGGTGGCCCAAAGTCGCCAGGACCACGAATTTAATTCTCCGCTGGAGTCCGCTGTCGAATTTTGTCCGGAATTACGTCTTTGTACAAAACCGGGGCAAAACATTGCGGTCTCGGTGAAATATTTATTAAAGAGAGCCTTTTGGCACTCTTATCCCCCTTTGTTGGTGGGAAATAGTAGAAGGAAGATTTGGTTAGTGCAAGGTAATTAAATTAATTTTCGTTCATTAAATAAAATATACCGCGGTAAACTAGCTAGAGGGACAAATACAATTAGTTATACTTAGATATTTAGGTTTTAGACACCTTACCACAAAAGATTTAAACACGCTTTAAAAACTGTTTAGCCGTGCAATTTGTACTGTTAAACATTGTCTAAAGCGTGCGTAAAACTTTTGTGGTAAGTCGGTTAGTGTTTATTGGTTTACGGTCAATCATGCCATTACCACGACTTCGTTTTTTCAATGTGCACTGCTGAACATAGACCTCTCCTAAAGACCTACAGTGAAACCTGTTGGAAGCGGCTTGCATCCAGCGAGATCCTAAGGTCTTAATGAAGTCATGATAATATCTATCTTGTGTGTAGACGCCCTGCGCTTTCCGGTATGTAGTCTCTACTCGAGAACTCTTCATTGCCATCCGTTAACAGTCGTCTGTGCTATGACCAGCTCACTGCACTTTCAACTTGCCAATCCGATGGGCTTTGTCGGTTACTTTGGTTTGTCTACGTATCTCCTCATTTTTGATTTGATCTTACAAAGATACTTCGAGCATAGCCCTCCTCATAGCTCGCCTTACTTACTGACCAAGTGCGAGTCCGACTCGCGCACGAAGGTTTCCGTACCGAAGCCCCCTTAACATATTTTATTTTAATTTTAATATTTATTTTAAAGTTTGTTGTATGGGACCCTCCTTTAATTTTTTTTTTCTGTTTTTAGTATTTGTTGTTATGGCGACAACAGAAATATGTGATCTGTGAAAATTTCAACGTTCTACCTATCACGCTTCATGAGATACAGCCTGGTGACAGACAGACGGACAGCGGAGTCTTAGTAATAGGGTCCCGTTTTTACCCTTTGGGTACGGAACCCTATTTCTAAAATAACACAATACGGCCACGAGTCGACTAAACTAAACTCTTCTAAATGGAATCCTAATCCTTGGGCGGAAGTGGTGCCAGCCAGAGCAGTGTCTGGATCATTTTACGCTAAAAAATCCCTAAGAGAAAGTCATTTTACCCAAAGTAAGTTCGTATAGGCCGGGTGGCTAGCCCTGGTCTCAGAGTTTTTAGGCCGCCTGAAGGCCTCTGGTATGGCTTAACGGTTCTGCTAAATCCCCGTTTCAATAAAAAATGATTTAAGTACTACGTGAAACAACTGTTTCACCCTAAAATAGGGACAATTCCCTACTAAATCTTTAAACACTGGGCAATACCTCAAATGTAATTCATGTTCCATTTCCTTCTCTGGCATAGACAGGCACACATTCCGAGGGGTCCTAGGGGACCTATCCCGGTCAAGTCGCGGTCGAAGACCTGGGGCCTTATTGTGTAAGGCTCTGACGTTCTGCTTCGCTTTTTCTCCCGCTCGCTCTCGTGGCATAAGTAACTGACGCGAGCAGGAGAAAAAGCGAAGCCGAACGTCAGAGCGCTTACACAATAAGACCCCTGGCTGTTAGGTCAATTAGGCCGTATTTGCAAGACAATAGCCTAACTGTGTGACCCAATACTTGACTAAATGTATGTATATTGATTCTGTGGTATTAGTAGTGGTGGGTCAAAGTTACCGACATAGCTCAGAGGATTATCAAATTAAATTAGCAGTGAGCAGATCACATGGTTCGAAGAACGGATGGTCGATGGGGCCGTAAAGTTCTCGAATGGAGACCACGGACCAGCAAGCTCCTCCGAATCGGCTTGACCAATTTTTATGATTTTTTTGTCTACATTCGGTATGTCTGATAATTGGCTGTAAACTATTTTTATATCCCTTGGTAATATTTTATACGGCAAAACAGCGTTTGCCGGGTCGGGTCAGCAAGTAAATAAAAAAAAAGATTTTTTTGGTCATCGTCCTTGAATAATGCACTCATAACTATCGTACTGTACTGTAGCGTACCAGCCTTTTTTTGATAGTCCACTGCAGGACGTAGGCCTACCCACGAAGGGTGATTGGGCCATATCCACCAGGCTGGCCCAGTGCGGGTTGGTGGATTCAGATCGGCCTTTAAATTTTTTCTACGGACATATGCAGGTTCCCTCACGATGTTTTCCTTCACCGAAAAGCCAGTGGTGTGAAATTCCGTACATTAATCCCGAAGAACTCATTGGTACGGGACCGGGATTTGAACCCACTACTAAACTATCGTACGCAGATATATTTATGTCCAATTTCCACTTACCTACATATTATTTTTATAAAAACGAGTAAATCCGGTGTAGACAGTTAGTAAGCTATAAATTTACACGTACATCGCATTAGCAGATGCGATAACCGACCCCAATCCGATATTGTACGGAACCCTCCGGAAGTCCGCGATAATGAAGTAACCTGCGAACCCCAACATCCTCTATACTGGGGAGACTGGGGGAAATCGATGGGTGTATTGTTTTGAAAAGGGGGTAATATTAGTAAGACGTACACTTTTCTTATCATTGTTTTAGTCTTGTATTGAGTCCCATAGTATTTTTTTATAAAATAGACCGTTTAATCGTCTATACCAAAAATCAAGTCAATCCGTTGCTCCTTTGCTGTGTGAAAGAGGAACAAACCATCAAACACACTTTTGAATTTATAAATCTATTAGTAAGGAAAGAATAGTAAGTATATGTTTGCGTTTGACTACACACTGCCTGTTAAGCAGATGTGCGGTCTAGGGTGTAGCAAGCATACCTAGATATACACCTATTTATTCGGGATTTGAAGACCCTATGTTGTACTTAATCGGGAAGACAGATCCAGGCAAAGCTATTTCATAAACTATTTCAAATAGGTTTGCGTTTGACTACATACTGCCTTATGTTAAGCAGATATGCAGTCTAGGGTTCACGCTTACATAGAAGATACCTCCCAGATTCTGCTTGTTCGTATGAGGAATGTGAATTCGAAACGCTTATCAAACTTGAACCACGATAATGGTATGTAACATTATTGTGACGCGGCCCTGTAAATACCTACAGCCCCACGTGGCCACGCAGTACGTAACACGCGCTAGGGCTGCCCGCCTGGCAGCTAATCGCACGCTTACTGATTACAAACCCACACGTTCGTTCGTCACTGCGGCGCGACCCTGCGACTTTTGGGATACCGAGTGTATACCGAACTCCAAAGCGCGTAGGTATGGTAGGCGTTCCGACCATTTTTTTATATAAATAAATATATTTGGGGACATCTTACACACGGTCTCTGACCCCAAACTAAGCAAAGCTTGTGATATGGCTGCCAAAGACTGATAAACTTCTTATATATATTTTAAATACACACTTATTATAAATAGTTATTAAATAACACCCAGACACAGAGCAAACACCTAGTTCATCACATGAATACTTGCCTTGGGTGGGGATCGAACCCACGCCTCTTTGACCTAGTAGTTAAGATCACTAACCACTGAGCCACCGAGGCAGTCAGTCAGTGTGTATGAAGACGGAATACTGTTTGATACTTGAACTATACAATAATAGGCGTACTTATCAAACTTGTGCGGAATCTTGTACACCAATTAAGTAACATTTCCTTTTCTGTCCCGTTCCTGTTCAATAAATTACTCCTACAGTAAGCAAATTAAAGTTTTCCTCGATCTGGACTTTTCCAATTATGTCGAGTTTTTATTATTTACAACGACGTTCGAGAACTCGAAGCACCGTTTTTAGGGTTCCGTACCCAAAGGGTAAAAACGAGACCCTATTACTATTACCCTGTGTCTGTCTGTCCGTCAGTCTGTCCGTCTGTATGTCCGTCTGTCTGTCCGTCTGACTGTCCGTCTGTCTGTTTGTCCGTCTGTCTGTCCGTCTGTCTGTCCGTCTGTCTGTCCGTCTATCTGTCCGTCTGTCACCAGGCTGTATCTCATGAACCGAAATAGCTAGAGAGTTGAAATTTTCACAGATGATATATTTCGATTGCCGCTATGACAACAAATACTAAAAACAGAATAATATAAATACTTAAGGGGGGCTCGCATAAAATTAACGTGATTTTTTTGCCGAGGGGCTCCCATACGGTACGGAACCCTTTATGCGCGAGTCCAACTCGTATTTTTGCCCGTTTTTTATTACATTTTTTCGTATCGACCTTCATTAGTGTACTTATTACTGATGTACATAGGCTTATCCTAATTTGGTATAGTTCTCGTAGCTTGAGTTATTGATGTTCTTAACGATCACTGAAGTGAAGCAAGGGTCAGTTCAGTACTGTCAATTTTCGGATGGGTGACCGAGGGTTGTATTTACAACTGAGAGCTACCATTGCTCGGGTAACACTTTAAACTGAGCATTGATTGTTTAATTGCTTAGCCATGTTAAAAGCAACTGAACGGATTAAACACTGACACAAGAGCTGGCCCACCACCATCAACCGCAGCCAAGGCTTGAAAACTGGGTTAATATTCGAACCGATTGAGGTCTAAAGTACTTACCTACATGATAACGATGACAGAAGGGGAGGAATTAAATAAAAGATTTTATACTTTTATAACGTCTATTCTCTTCAATAGCGTAGGACGAACTGCCCAAAGTGCTGCTATATTCTATGGCATTAGCTAAATTTCATACAAACTATTAAGTATCTACGGTGTAGGACCCTTTTAGTAGTAACTATCAGGTATTCTACGGCAAGAGGCGCCAACACGGTTTTTCGGTTTCGTTCTAGTTGCGGTTAATTTTAAGGGTATTTGTTGTAGCGCTATATTTCGATAATATTTGTCAAGATCGTTTAATTAAGCTAGGTACTTCCAAAAAGAAGGAAGTTCTATGTTCGTCTGTATGTATTTTTTTTGTGTATGTCCATCGATAATTTCCCCAATTGTGAGCCGAATCGAAAAAATATTTTTTAGTTCGAAAGGGTGAACTCCCAAGGTGGCCCCATTTAAATTGTATAGAAATCGGCTGAGCAGTTTTTGAAAAATCAACATTAATTATTATTATGTACTACGGGACTAATCGCGCACTAAAATAACGAGATAAAAAAATACCTCCCGTGACCACGATCGATGCAACTCGGTCGAAACATCGGGATGATGAGGTATTTATTTACTCGTATCTCGTAATTTCAGTGCGCGATTACTCCCGTTGTACACAATAATAATGTCTTCAAATTGCGAAAGTTTAAAAACAATATCAACAATAATGTAAACAGAATCAGAATATCGTTTATTACCAATTAAACATTTACGAGTATTATAAAACAATTCGTTAGATGTTCGAATTAGGTATGTACACGACGGAAGGCAGTTTTTAGGGTTCCGTACCCAAAGGGAAAAACGGGACTCTATTACTAAGACTTCGATGTCCGTCTGTCTGTCTGTCTGTCACCGGGCTTTATCTCATGAACCATGATAGCTAGGCAGCTGAAATTTTCACAGATGATGTATTTCTGTTGTTATAACAACAAATACTATAAAAGAGAATAAAATAAATATTTAAGGGGGGCTCCCATACAACAAACCTGATTTTTTTGGACGTTTTTCGGTCTATATTAATAATGGTAACAGGTAGATGCTTGAAATTTTCACAGAATATTTAGTTTTATATTTTGCGAATAATCATTGTATTCAAATCTTAACAAGATCAGATATGAATCAAATCGGTCAAGAGCTAGTCGAGACATAGGCTTATCATGGTTCAGCTAAACAAATGCGAGTTCCACTGTTCGGAGACCTCATTATAATTAGTCCGTCAGATACACTATCAAAAAATATTAGACACGTATTTTTTCTTTTGTCAATTAAACATAAACTGATCAAGATATAGCCCGTCAAAGTTACGCGTGACGACACAAATGCCATACAAATATACAGGGTTATTTCTAAACAATTAGCATCCTTTCAGGGGCTTATTCTTTACATTAAAACTAACAACTTTTGTTCTGCGACTTTAGTCAAAACTAAAAAAAAAATGTTGTTCCATAGAAAAACATCGTTCACCCGCGACAAAATGTATGGAGCAGCTGTTTTTTTTAGTTCTGGCAAAATTCGCAGAACAAAAAGTTTCGATGTAGAGAATAAGCCCCTAAAAGGATGCTAATTGATTAAAAATAACCCTGCATAGACCTTCTGTAAGAGAGGTGACGTCACGACCCCCACTCCCAAACTTTGACAAGGTTTATATTTGTCATTGATTGACAAAAGGAAAAATCTAAATCTAACTCACGGACCATTTATAATATTTCAATATCCCGGATGTGTATCTACTAAAATGTACCTACTCCGTAATAATATTATTACAATCCCCCACAGACAAGATTCGAAAACCAAACATTGGTTCCCGATGTTGACTGACTATAGCTTGTATATTCGCTCGATATTGTTTACTGTTTATACTGCGGTCATCACAGGATCTACTAAACTGCTTTGTCAAGTACAATAGACATATCATTACTATAATTAGCATGGATTAATTAAAATTAGGTGTTTCTGTTGAGAACTTGGTTCTTGAAGTCGTTGACTTAGGACAAGTAATCCAGTTAGGTAGGTCCTAATTCAGGAAAGAGGTCAACTGCCGAATGCAACTCAGCTCGGCAGCGCTGCGTATGAAAAAGTGCACTATTTTATAAATACCTAACTATGCAGTATAGTACCTACATCTTACACTGTTCCGGATGTGTATCAACTAAATACCTACTATATTATAGTATTATTACAAAAGCCACATAAATAAGGTTAAAAAGCCAATAATTGGTACTTATTTGGTTCCCGATGTTAACTGACGATTTGTTGATTCGACTGTTTGTCCTGTTGTCATTATAGGATCTACTCGAGCTTAGACAAATAAATACAACACGTACATCATTAGTATGGATAAATTGTCATTAAGCCGTGGTGGTCTAGTGAAAGTATCAGTAGTACCCGCCTTACAATCATAAGGTCGTGGGCTCAAATCCCGGTCCCGTGCTTACCAATGATTTCTTTGTGAACTTATGTACGGAATTTCACACTACTGTGCAGTGACTTTTCGGTGAAGGAAAACGTCGTGAGGCAACCTGCCTACCTTAAAAAAAGCCGTTGGCGTTTGTGAATCCGCCAACCCGCACTTTGCCAGCGTAATAATAACATTATTGCAATCCCTTAAGCCATTTAGCCACAGACACGATTCGAAAACCAAACTTTGGTTCCCGATGTTGACTGAAGACTTGTTGATTCGCTCGATATTGTGTAGGTACCTACTGTTTGTACTGCGGTTACTACGGGATCTACTCGGGCTTAAACAAACAAGTATTTAATAAAAACACTTTTTTCAAATAACAAGCTTCTACAGAACAAGTACTCGCCAAGACGAATCAAACGAGCCGAAACTCGATAGGGTTGCGTCGTTTCATTACAGAGTTCCTATGACCACCTTCCAGCTCTATCATCAGACCCTGGTTATCATTGAAAGACAAACTATCGCCAAGACCATTCAAATGAACCCAAACTCGATGAAGTTGTGTCGTTTCATTGCTAAGTTCCTTTTGCCACCTTCCAGCTCCATCATCAGATCAGCACCATGTCATCATAATTGCAGCATTGTCACGCGATTTACACATTTTTGCAAAATTTCAGGTCAATCGGTAACCGGGAAGTGGATCAAATTTATTATTAAGTACCGACCGACAGACAGACAACGGGACAGGTGAAACTAAATAAAAGCTTGTAATAAATATTTTGCATTTAATAGCTCTCTGTTATGAAGAGATTAGTCAAATGACGATTTTATAGGTTAAGAAAGTGTGAGAAAAAACTATATAACCTCAGTCCGAAGTGATTTATGTAGGCTGCTTGTAAACATGCTGTACTTATACTGAGACACACGGGACCTAAGGATAGGCAAAAATGAAATTTAGATTTTTCACATTTCCGTAGTGTTGAATGGTATGTATATATATTTTGAATGTTCAATGGTAAATTGTCAAATAAAATAAAATATATTTTTTTATTTTTGAAGAAACGTCACAGTTAAAGATCGGGATCGATCGACCACGCAGTTATCGAAAATTTAGTTTTTACCTATTTTATCGAAAGAAAATCATAAAATTTTCGCTTGATGACGCGCGACCTATCATGCGATATGTGTTGTGTGCCACATATTCATATATTATATCTTCATACTTATACAACTGCCACCGAAGAAGTATCTTAGGTAACAACCATAATTATATTTTTTAAGTAACGCAAATTATGCTGATTTGCGATCAGTTTGTTGCGTTTGCATTAAGTTTTTGAATTTCGAAAACAATTTTATTGCTCACTAGCTGCCCCGGTGAACTTCATCTCACCATCTTTCAACTGTCAATGACAACTTTTACATCCAGGAACATTTTGTATGGGAAATTTTTTTTATTATTATTTTTATTATTTTACTTACTATATTTTTATATTTTCTCACCGTTTAAACCTTCCCTTAGCTTCCACGGATATTTCAAGACCAAAATTAGCCACGTCGGTCCAGCCGTTCTCGAGTTTTAGCGAGACTAACGAACAGCAATTCATTTTTATATTTATAGATAGATAGATAGATAGATAGATAGATAGATTGGAACTCAACGCTCAGTACTGCATCATCAATATGAAATGTAAGCAGAAAAAAATGCTAAGTCAATGACTGCCACCTAGCGCCAAGCATTTTGCAAAATCTTCATTTGCCGCCTTACCACAAAAGATTTAAACACGCTTTAAACATGTCTAACCGTGCAATTTGTACTATTAAACATTGTCTCAAGCGTGCGTAAAACTTTTGTAGTAAGACGGTTGAAGTTTAACTAACGGTGTGTCTCGCGTCGTTATTAGTGATGTCAACTCTATGAATTTATGATATTTTTTAAATTAAACGCTTATTTATAATGATCAACCTCTATAAATCTGTTTATGCCATAAAAGATTTATCACGTGGTTGTTATTAAATTAAGCGAGGGGACTGTTTTCTAGTAGAGCGTTATTGTCTTTTGCCGGATATTTTTTCCGGGTGTAACGACAACATTCAGTTAGAGGAGAAAATAATCGTGATATTTCTTGTGATTTTGCCGGATATTTTTTCCGGGTGTATCGACAACATTCAGTCAGAGGAGAAAATAATCGTGATATTTTAATGACTAACGATTTTTTATACCTATTATCACTTCATAGTATAAAACAAAGTCGCTTCCCACTGTCTGTCCCCACATATTATTATATCTTTAAAACTACGCAACGGATTTTGATGCGTTTTTTTAATAGATTGAGTGATTCAAGAGGAAGGTTTATATATATAATACACCTTTGCGAAGCCGGGGCAGCTTGCTAGTAGGTTATAAAATAATAAATGGTAGGTCGTTTAGATTTGGTTTAGTTTGGTCAGATTTTTGAGGAGAAATCTTTGACTAAAACCTTTTAAAGTGGGTGATGTGCCGCTTGGTATAATACTCATTTATTTGAAGTGTAAAATATGTTAAAAAATAAGTACCTACCTACAATTTAAGTTTTAGTTCTTGTTTTAAAGTAATTTTCTTTTACTAGTATTTAGTGTAATGCAATTGTAAAATACCTACTATAAGTAATCAGTGAAATTTATACAAAAAAAAAAACATTTTCTTGTTAATATGTGTTAAGACAGGACTATATGAAATGAAAATGAAAATGAAATGAAATGAAATGAAATGAAAATCTTTATTGTCCAGACTTACGAGTACGTCCATGAAAAAGAAATTACAAATGATAATAATTGAAAATGAAATAATAATAATTGAAAATAAAATAATAATAATTGAAAATAAAATAATAATAATTGAAAATAAAATAATAATAATTGAAAATAAAATAATAATAATTGAAAATAAAATTTAAATTACTCGTATCTATGTAATGGGAGCGTGGTATGCTCTCCAAGTGTTATGTAAGGGACTGGAGTCCCATTCTCGTACCGCTGCCACCAGGGAGTTAAGGGAGCAGCACAGAGCCGTGCGAGTGGCGGCCGAGCGCGCCCGCAGCAGCGCCTGCCAGCCGGGCGCGCGCCCCGCCGCAAACATGCCGCTCGCGCTGCACCACCGCGGCAGCCTGAACATGGCGCGCCACGCGTCATTATACTGAACCCTCATCTCGCTCAGCGCCCCGCGCGTGTGGTTCGTCCACAACTCCACTGTGTACACGCTTGTACAGTAGCTGATAAAGAGCTGTGTTTTTACAGGGTCGCTGCATCTGTAGAACCTTCTGGCCAACATGTTCGCGCGCACGGCTATAGCTCGTCTCTGCCTCTCTGATAGCTCGCACTATCAAGAGGAATCAGATCTCAAATAGAGCCAAGCTACTTACTCTACACGTCTTAACTCTACTGGCATGGGTGGGAGGCACCGAATTCCGGCGGCTTATCGTCGTCACGAGTATATATCGACTACGGAAATATGAATTAATGTAAGGGACAAAAGGCCATTTTTCAGGAGAGCCAAAAAACGATCGCAATTTTTTTTATTTCTTTATATCTTTTTTGTTTCTTGTCTGATTTAAATGACTTTTATGGCGAAATTGCATACAATTTTGAACTGTTTATGTTAAAGATATCATTATTTGAGATATCCCTGTAGTTTAGGAATTGACATGTCCCTTACATTATTTTTTTCGGTTAAAATGACCGAAATTTTTAAAAAAAGTTAAGGTAACGTACATCTCATAATCAAATACGAGGTAAAATTGCAGTGAAGGACATCGCTTCAATAGGTTTTTTTTAAATAAATAGCCCCAAAAGTTTATCATAATCATTTATTTTCAATGTAATTATATTTAAAAATGTGTCACTGACGCTAAGTTAAAAAAAAAACAACATAAACAACTTCTTATGTAATTAAAAGTCTTAAACAATACTTTTAAGTAAGTAATATCACAATAAAATGCGTTAGAAAACTTTTTAAATAATGAAAAACTAAAGTTCATTATCATAAAAAGACCGTGTAGGAACTTTTTTATTCAGTCTTCCATAATATAACAATAAAAGCTTCCAAAAAAAGTTAAACTACGTATTAAACTTTGTAAATTAAACAAAATCATAATATAGTTCTGAACCATGTAACAAGAATACCTAGTACTTACTTATAAAAAATAAATTGGTTTCTTTTATGGCAACAGTTGTTTTAATTATTTGTGGAACTATGATTAAGTTTATCCTATTCGTTTGACAAAACAAGGAAAGGCATGATCATTATTTCAATTCACTAAATATGACTGCAACGTACTAGGCTTGTATAAGTATAATATGACTTATAAGTATTTTATCATCTATTTTAATAGATTTTATTGTTTCTTTATGGAAGACTAATAGTAACTAACTAATAAGTATAATATGACTTTTCAAGACTTTCCTTGTGTTGTCATATTAAATTTACAAGATTATATTAACTTATGTATTTACGTAACACTACTATGTAGGAACTGCCTATTGCAATCAGGCACATAAAAGGCATAAGGCAATAAGGCAAGGCTGATTGCAATAGTTCCTACATATTAGTGTTACGTAAATACATAAGTTAATAATTATAATCTTGTCAATTTAATATGACAACACAAGGAAAGTCTTGAAAAGTCATATTATACTTATTAGTTAGTTACTATTAGTCTTCCATAAAGAAACAATAAAATCTATTAAAATAGATGATAAAATACTTATGCCTAGAAACATGTTCAGTCAAAATTAAACAAAAACAAATAGGGCACCTAAATATCCATGGTTTACCTATAACAAGCTATTAAAAAATAACAAGACAATAACCTCGATTTTAGCAAGTAAATTATTTGTAAGATGAATCTTATCCAGTAAGTTTCTTTTATTTTACAACAAAAGGAAAGACGTGAAAAACTGGATTCAAACGCTTTTAAGTGACAGTTACAAATTGGCTAAATTTTATGTTTTCAAGACTTTCCTCGTATTGTCCAATGAAAGTCATAGAATTATCTTAACTGTGTTAATAACTTGTTAATAATGTTTTCCAGAATTAACATAAATACGAGTATCAAAACAATGAGAAAATCTTAGTCAACATTTCTGTAGCAATGTTTCATGATTAAATTATAGTGAAGAAAAAATTAATGCTTATTCATCAATCTATTCATGATTTATTGATTATTTAAATGATTATTCATTCATTTGAGGTTAATCCTAAAATTTACTGTGCGTCTTCATCTTCTTCGTCTGTTTCCAATGAAGTGTCTAAAACTGCACCATCATGCGGAAGATTTAGGTAATCCGCGTGAAATCTTCTGGGAATGTTGTTTTATTATTTATTAAATGTTGTTTTTATTAGTTATTATACGTAAATACATAAGTTAATATCGTCTTGTAAATTTAATATGACAACACAAGGAAAGTCTTGGAAAGTCATATTATACCTATACAAGCCTATGATCATGCCTTTACTTGTTTTGTCAAACGAATAGGATAAACTTAATCATAGTTCCACAAATAATTAAAACAACTGTTGCCATAAAAGAAACCAATTTAATTTTTATAAGTACTATTCTTGTTACATGATTCAGAACTATATTATGATTTTGTTTAATTTACAAAGATTTATACGTAGTTTAACTTTTTTTGGAAGCTTTTATTGTTATATTATGGAAGACTAAATAAAAAAGTTCCTACACGGTCTTTTTATGATAATGAACTTTAGTTTTTCATTTTTTAAAAAGTTTTCTAACGCATTTTATTGTGATATTACTTACTTAAAAGTATTTCTTAAGACTTTTAATTACATAAGAAGTTGTTTGTGTTGTTTTTTTTTAACTTAGCGTCAGTGACACATTTTTAAATATAATTACATTGAAAATAAATGATTATGATAAACTTTTGGGGCTATTTATTTCAAAAAACCTATTGAAGCACTTCCCTATTCCTATTCCTTCACTGCAATTTTACCTAGTATTTGATTATGAGATGTACGTTACCTTAACTTTTTTTAAAAATTTCGGTCATTTTAACAGAAAAAAATAATGTAAGGGACATGTCAATTCCTAAACTACAGGGATATCTCAAATAATGATATCTTTAACATAAACAGTTCAACATTTTATGCAATTTCGCCCTAGAAGTCATTTAAATCAGACAAGAAACAAAAAAGATATAAAAAAAAAAAAATTGCGATCGTTTTTTGGCTCTCCTGAAAAATGGCCTTTTGTCCCTTACATTAATTCATATTTCCGTAGTCGAATATTAATGTAAGAGGCCAACTAATATAGGACATGTCCCGTAGAGGCTGCAAAAAGTTATAATCTTTAATCAAACCACTTTCCTATAAAAACCTCTGCCTGTTTAAGTTTGTTTGATTTTCTGTATATTTTTGTAAATTGATGTAAGGGGCACATCGGACTTGAAAAACGTAACTTGTAATAGCGTAAGGGAAATCAATTGGTTAATAGGATGATAAACTTAACGTATGAGGCATATTGCATTTTTTATGTCTGTTAACGTACTTTTTACCCCTTATTTTTGATATTTTTGCTCACTTTTTTTTGTGGTAAGCGACATTTTTTCCAAGATATTAAAAAGTTATATATACCATTCGATAGAGCTCGGAATTCTGAATCCAACGATGTATATAACTCAAAATCACCAAAATGTCCCTTACATTAATTCATATTTCCGTAGTCGATATTTGCTGTTGTAATTTTATTTTATCAAATAAGCAAATCCTTTAAAATTCAATTACTTATGCAGAAACTTTAATTTTGTTCAACCATGTTACATTCAATTAGTTTGGAGTAAGAGGCAGTGTGTAAGATGTTCCGAATATATATATTTTTGATCGAGCGGACGAAGTGAGACAGATCTTCGTTTTAACACGGCGATTTTGCTTTCGTCTGTCCAGACGTTGGTTTTAGGTCGCATTTTTCAACGAATCTCGATGAAACTTGGTACACAGGTTCTGTTTATCAATAGGTTTTTTTCTGTCGCCGGTGATTTTTAATTGGGGAGGGTGGAAGGAGTATTTCTTTTAAAAAAGGAGGAGGAAATTACTGTCGCGCTATTTGTGAGCTGATATCTCTAATATTTGGCAATACCATTTAGTATCTACACCCTAACAAGGTTTTCGATGAACCAAATCGGTCAGAGCGAGTCGAGATATAAACTTATGAAGATTCAGTTAAAGAGATGTGTGTCGAGGTCTACTGTTCGGAGAACTACTAGTTTATAATTTCCAGGAAACTTGCCGGATCCGTGTCACATCTCTAGTCGTCTATTGGGACTGGCTTTAATTTACTGAATGTTTACTTTCGTCCATTTAATGGTTAGTTTTGAATACTTTGTTTGCGTCCATGATATCACATAAAGTTTTTATAACCATAATACAATGATGGGGCAAAAAGAATTAAGGAGTAACACTGAAGTAAGCGTGTTTGTTTCTGTTTGTTATTGCGATAGTAACCTATAATTTCCTTGCTCTAATATTATTTACCTTGCTTTTGAATAATGATAGGTTTATCATCTTCGTTTTCTTTCTGGTACCAGTAACACAGTTTAATTACTTGTAAAAGCTAATAAAACATATTTACGTGAATATAGCCCCGGCTAAGGAGCCAGGGCTATAGACTCGTGTAAATATGTTTTAATTTTGGTTATTATAATTGTTACCTAATATTTTGGGGATATTTTTTTTATTTCAAATAGGTTTGCGTTTGACTACATACTGCCTCAAGTTAAGGTATGCAGTCTAGGGTTCACGCTTACATTGAAGATACCTATTTACTCGAGATTTGAAGACGCCTATGTTGTACTTTAGCGGAAAAACAGACCCAGGCAAAGCGTTTCACATTTTGTCTCTTCGCATATACTCACTCATAGATTTTATATTTAATAAAGTACCATAACTATAATTTGTAATAATGGTGTTATTAAATTATGTCGATAATAATTCATTTACTTATTTCAGCCTTAAGACGTTCGCTGCTGAACAGAGGCCTGCTTTATTTTCCGTTGAGAGCTGTTAGGACATTCGACCGTCATAATGAGGACAAACCAACGTAATGAGGAATTGAGGACAAGGCCTTCTTTTTAACTTTCTTAATATATTATTTTCTTAATTATAATTTAAATTTTTTTTTTCAGCCGTGGTAAATTTCATGGTGGATATGGCCCTATCACCCCTCGTGGGTGATAGGGCTCCCCCTACGTCCTGCAGTTGACTATTAAAAAGGCTGTTACAGTACCGCCAGCAGGTGGTATTCCCACATAACCATGCTTCCCCGGGGTCGGGGTGGTATGGGTGGTTATGGATATCATTTCGCCATCGTATTTCTTCTACGGACGTATGCAGGTTTCCTCACGATGTTTTCCTTCATCGAAAAGCCAGTCGTGTGAAATTCCGTACATAAATTCCAAAGAACTGATTGGTCCGGGACCTTCTCTGGGTAAAAAAGGGAGATATCTATTCTCTACGGCCAGTCAGGTAAAATAGCACACAGGTCGGTACAAAGGCTTTGATTTCGGCAATCTGACAATCACCTCCAGTCCCTTGACGAGTGATACATAGCCACAGTATAATTACACGTTACTATACCTTTGGGAAGTCTTCGATATAATTTTCCCTGACACTACGAGATCAAGGACAAAGATACGGTACCCAGCTGTAATGATACTCGTATCTGGGTTCAGGTCACACGAGACGTTGCGACGATGTGTGCGACAGGCAAGAAAAGCTCTTATTTACGCTAATGAGGAATAAAAGCCATCACTTTATTTTTTTCTCAAACGTAGGTAAATATCTAATAACACTTGGGTTAATTCATAAAAAAACTAAAAAGCATCTTACGTCTGACGGGCGGCGGGTCCTCACCGCCCGCACCTGTCTCAATCCCCCTTTGTCGTCTACCCCCGCGCCCCTGTACCGCGCAGGCGTGGACTCAGTTAAACGGTCAGACATTGCTACTATAGGGTCATAATGTATGACAATGTAGAACATGTTATTTAAGAACCACATGTAATTATTACAAATGTTGCAATAAGTTATTGCATGAGTATTGAATATTGAGTAATTATCAAGACAAAGATATCTTAATTATATAGATCCGTCAAATGATTTGGAAGATATGAGGTAATAAAGAATATTATACCTACATGCATACAACACACGTTTGAAACAAAAAAAAATTCTAGGCTGGCGGATAAAAAAAGACACAGGAAAAAATTTTATTTGCACCTGTAGCCAATGTAAGTTTTGCAATTTTTATTTTATCTAAGTCCTTAGGGCCTTCGTAGATTGTAAAGCGTCGTCACCGCAACACATTGTGTGCCTGAGCCTAACGCACGACTCGGGAGCTACAGTAGTACCTAGGCTATGAAACTACTAACAATAATCAAGCAAGTCTATCATACAAGCTGTGTACGGTCATTTCTCAGAGGAATCCTGTCGTTAAGGGTGATTGCACACATATCTACGATGATAACGATAAATTACCAGGATTACGGTGAATCAAATTCACTGTCGAATTCTGGCATGTTTTCACCGGAATTGCCAGAGTAACACCCGCCCTACAATCGTGAGGTCGTGGGTTTTAATCCCGATCCCATACCAATGAGTTTCTTTAGTACTTATGTACGGATTTTCATACCACTGGCTTTTCGGTGAAGGAAAACGTCGTGAGGTAACGTGCATACGTCCGTAGAAGGAATTCGATCGAGGAAACTCATTTTCGGATTTGTAATATTAGAAAAAATAAGCAAGTATTAGTTCTAACAATAAGGATATCTATTTTTGCTCAACTATGTATAGTTGAGTAAAAATAAGGTAGAATGAGACCGTTGGTTTTATTAATAAATCAAAACGTGACTGTCTACATCTTTGTAATTAGTTTAAGTATATCCGCGTTTAACGCGCTGAATATTGAAAAGCTAAATGTTTTGTATAGGCCGCGCCACACGAGTTGGCGGATGTGAAGTTAGCTACAAGCTGCGCAATATCCAATCCTGACTGAAGCTCACATAAAGCCGCGCGTTGATTGACTATTACGCAGCTTGTAGCTAACTTCACATCTGCCAACTTGTGTGGCGCGGCCTATACAAAACATTTAGCTTTTCAATATTCCGCGCGTTAAACGCGGATAAGTGTACTAACACCTTAAAGGCGACAACCTGCGAGCCTAGAGAGGCTATGGACCCTGAAATTACATTACTGGCGCTTGGTAGATAAACTCTTTATTATTCACACTAGGAATTACACAGAAATGACTTAGCAACAAGGTCGCGTTTTACCCTTAGGGGTGAGACTCTAAAACTAATTGAGAAAACAGCTCCCAGGCATTTAAACAATGGCTAGCTTTGAGCAAAGAATATACAATAATACTACGTACTTTGAGGCAGTAATTGTACATTAAGAACCTTAAGTTATCCCTACCATATTTACAGGGTCATAGGTATTAAACGCAAAACCTTTTAAGGGCAGGTCTAGTACATCTAGACCAACAACATTTGTTCTAGGGTTTTTGGAAAATCACGAAGAAAATATCAGCTTATTCATCAACACGCGGCAAAATGTATGGAAGAGCGATTTTTTTTTGCGAATTTTCAAAAGTCGTAGTACAAATGTTATTTGTCTAAATGTAGTACCCCGTAAATACTACAAATATAATAAACGCGAAAGTTTGTGAGTATATATGGACGTTTGTTACTCTTTCGCGAACAAACGGCTGAACCGATTTAGATGAAATTTAGTACGGAGGTAGCTTAGACCTTGGATTAACACAGCCTACTTTTTATCTCGGGCTAACGCGGAAGCTATTACAATATAACTAGCTTTTACCCGCGGCTTCGCCCGCGTTGTAATTTGATTTTGGCTTATGTTTATATCGATGCCTAGTTATTGTTAGCTGCGCTTATTAAAGAGGGTACCTACACATAGTCGCAACACTCTTCGGTATTGCGACGGTGAGGAGTACATGGAATGAGGGTAGACAGAGAGATGGTTTTGTGCGACAGGCTGGAGTGGCAGTCTGTGATAGTGATCAGTGGTGTACGGGTGAGTCTGAAACAACTTTGATAAGCCAGTAGTTGGAGCAAGCCTTGTAAGTACTTTAAGTTTTGTAATGACTGCAGAGATATTGGAGGTCCGTATTATTATCCAATGATGTATCATCTGAGTGTCCTACTAGAATCTGAGTGATGCTGTTGGAGCACTAAGCCCATCAGCTAACAATATAATATAATGATATTATTAATGTGAATGTAAGTTTGTTTGTTACGCTTTCACGCAGCAACGGAGCAACGGATAGTCGTGATTTTTGGCATGAATAATAGTTCAAAGGTTGGCAAGTGACATAGGATACTTCTTATTCCGAAAAAATTGAAGGTGGGATTTGGGATAGCAAAAAATAACAAAACGTGGGCGAAGCCGCAGGCAAAAGCTGTCTTATATTATTAACATGCTAATAAAAATATTCAACAAGATACCAAATAACATCAGAAACGAAACAAACGAAAAAAAATTTAAAAGAAAACTAAATGGAATCTCATATCCAAAAGCTATTACTCAGTACAAGACTTCTTAGACGAAAAACGTTTTGACACCGCAAACTAGTAAAAGTAAAATAAGACATAATACTTAGCTAATGTTGTTCCAATTACCTTAGTGTTTAAGTTAATTTTGTAATACCCTAATACAGGGTCCATGAGTATGTAACTCTAGGTTTATATAAATGATACATTAATAAATTAGTCTAAGAGAATATGTATTTATGTTGCAATAAAAACGATTTAATTGAATTAAATATACCTTGAGTTTCAGAAAGACTTAGAAAACGACATATTTTTTTTTTCAAAATCAAAATCGAAATCAAAATTTGCTTTGTTCTTTGGACATATAGAAATGCGCTTAGAATCGTCTTTTTTACAAAGGTTTTCGATAATATACTTTAATTATAATAGGTAGGTGCAAATTTACGTACCCATTCACCAAATTACCAATAACAATTTAAACTTACATAAAATAATTTACACAAATTAGAACACCCTAGGTAACTTAAAATAATCTAAAAAACTAAAAACAACATAGTAGGTATCTGCAATAGCATCGTCATAAAAAGTCAAAAATAAATAATATTAAAACATAATTCAGTCAAATTACAATATTTAAATTAACCTAACCTAAAAAAGGTTGTATCTGTTTTAAATGTTGTTTGAACTCTAACCAAAACTCTAAAAATTAAAGTCTTAACTTTTTACAAAAATCATTGCGCTCTCTTTTTTGGACGTCGTGTTAAAGTAATCTCTATTATAATATAAAGAAATATATTTTCCAAGAAACAGTCCGCTGTCCGTGAGTCCATTGCAGAAATGTCATATTTGCTTAGTGAGAAACAAAACAAACTACCACTAGACCCCCACGGCTTTTCAAACTTTTTCACGTTCTCTGTCCAATGACTCCAAAAGGAGTCATACCTGTACCCAAGGCTTACGTCCACGACTCTAGTTGAAATCACAATTTAAAGGTAAAATTGATGATTTTTATTTGACTGGACGTATGAATAAAAACAAAAATGTCTCATGGACGTATGGCTAAGTAACAAGGTTACCAAAAATTTTAAAGGAGCCTCTGTTAAATGTTGCCAGTTTTTTACCAGCTAGAACGAGATTGTAGGTGGACGTATGAATACAGATTATAACTTTGTACTGGGACAGTGAAAGTGTTAAAGGACGGCTTTTTTACGGCAAAATGGTGTTCTCGTCCATTTTCAACACTAGAATTCTATCCTATTCCCGAAATCACTTCCCAACAGAGATCCGATAGGTGAGGTAGAATCAAGTGAGAGGTACTGCGTAAATAGTTTGGCAAGGCGCCGGTTTCCGCCGGATTTCTCCTGAGACGCGATGCATTCCGAATCCAACACGGATAGGCCACGAATTTCCACCGAGTACGTAGGTGAAGAAGTAAAGTCAGGCAGCACATTAGCGATATAGAGCTTATATCTTACAGTTTGGCTAGGCACGGCACCCGTCGGTTTACGCTAGATTTTTAGCGACGCAACCTTCGAGCAAATATCTACAGAGCCACAGCACAGTCCCTAAGTGAAAGTAGTAAAAAAATGTCCCATCGCCGTCATACACGACATAGATATTTACATTAAAACATTCAGTGACCCGTTTTCTCGAATCTCGACGTTATGTCACTTAATTAGTGCTTGTAACCGAGCACTTTGGCATCGCGCGGCGTCGTAGTCGGCTTGCAATCGCCTTAAAAAGCCTGCCCACTACGTAGCTTGGGCAAGGTTTTGGCTCGGACACTTTTGCACGTTTGTGACTCTATAGATATTTGCTCGAAGGACGCAACTTATTTCAAATGGAACTCGACTCAGTTTGCAACGGATTTCCTTTAGAGAAATTGAAATGAAAAAATTTGATTAACACATAGGAATATGTACTCGTATAGAGAATGAAGCTAAGATACGACAAACAAACAGTGATACTTTCGTCGAGTTAAGACAATATTCAACTAGATTTTTTATGCAATAACCTTAATTCATAGCCATTTTATTCATACATATTTATTAATAGGCGAGCCGTATACATACCTATAAGCTGCTGTGTGCCTACACAATCACAAATATTTTATTAATAACACCATAGCTACATCAGGCTACATTGTGAAATAATTAGTATTTTTCTGTCAAGGCAATTGTTTTTTTCTTTATCCAAAGGTTCAGATGAGTTTTATGCGATGTCCATTGATGTGTAATCATTGTTTTGTGCCATTACTTGAGTACCTAAGTAAGTAACTACCGACAGTAATATCTACTCGTAGGTAAGCTCGAGCATGTAAAGCACGACACTGCGACTATCTCTCTGTACAATTGCAGTAGTAGTACTAAGAGCCTAGCTCTTATAATAGCCCGGGAGGTAAGTGCAAAAAATTGCAACTACTTTCTAAAAGCTGAATTTTTGGTATTATGTTGTCATGGTGATGTACAACAATATCCAGGATTCAGTCAACTGGGTTCCTTTGGCTTTGCGTTTGGTGGGGAAACAAGTTTGAATTTTCGAAAAAATAAATGAGTACCTACATTGTAACTACTTGTAATAGCTGAAATTTGGTGTACGGGTAGAAAAATATTTAAAAAGAGTTTGACCACAGCCAATCACCCAAAAAATAGAACAGAGCCTGTCAGTAAGGCTTTAGCGGCGCTACTTTAAAGCCTGATTGACAGGCCTTCTTACTTGTTTCAGGTAATTTTCTGTGGTCAAGCTTTTTTTTAGTTATTTTTCTACCCGTACCAATTTTCAGATATTACAAGTATAAAAGTAGTTGCAAGATACTTATTTACATAAAATAATCAAATGGCTATCCCCCAACAACCAACGTTAAGCGTCCCAGCTGACTGAATCAGGGGTATTGTTGTACACCACTATAACAACGTAATACCAAAAATTTAGCTTCTAGAAAGTAGTTGTAATTTTTTGCGCTTACCTCCCGGGCTATAAGGTCAATGCTTGAGTCCATTTGTACACTCTACTTGTATCGTCCACTTTACGTTTCAGTTATAAAGTTTTGCCTACTATATCCTACCATGACCGCGTTAGAATACGTATCATGCACGGAAAACTATGCCTACTACATCGCCCACTACAACGTACGTTAACAGTGGTCGTCGAGAATATTTTGCTGGTTCCGGAATGCTTCGTGCATGGCACGTGACGGCGCTGGTCGGAAACAGTACAGTAAAGTGAAAAATAGCAATAATAAGGCGCATCTAAGTTCGCGAATGCAGGTTCGCGGCGTCACTGTAAAAAAGTGTACTCGTAGCTAGGCGTTGCGTCAGGCAGAACTGTTTATTTTTTCCTCATATTAAAACTGACAGATGAATAATATTTTTAACAATTTAGCGTATTCTGTATATTTCGTGGAATTGCTGACACAGAGATTGTTTGTGGGGTATTACGGTACTAAGAGGATGAAGACGTACCTATTTATTTTATTTCGCCACGAAATGTTAATTTTCAAATACTAAGTTTACGAGTAGCATGCAATGCATGTTAGCTGAGCTATCCACAACTCACATAAAAAATACAGATTATAAGTAATAGGACGGATATATATAATAGACGCGAATGGATCCCCCTGAGGCGCTCCATTTCACGCAGCCACGAACAGGACTCCGGCTCACAGCCGTCGAGCTCTAGTTTCGGTTTTAGCTAGAAATTCTCTAGCGAATAAATGCATCGACGTCTATGATATTTTACTATAGGTAGATACGTTTTACCTGCTAAGTATACGTATAGGCGAGTAGAAAGCATTAGAAATGCCCTAAGTTCTCTCAGTCTCGTTCCAGGCCAAGAAAACAAATTTGCCGCCCGGAATTGACAAAATAAGTGATACTGTTATTCCGGATTGGCCCCATAGTAAAGGTTGTTCATAATGATGGTCTGAATCAGCCCCTTTCGTCTTAGTACACCGTTTCTGAGTAATGAAAAAAATGGCCATAAAAGATATTTAACTCGAAAATAAGCTGTTGTTTACAAACGGAGCACGGCAGGTGCAATCACGGAACGGTCTAAGTTTGGTTATTTTTCAGCTATTTCGAGAAGAAAACAACTATCGTACTGCTGGCTGGGTCGCTGTTTCCTCGTGCCCTCAACTTCGCAATTAAGCCAAAGTTCGCCGGCGACAATGGGAGGAATCAGTTTTTAGTTCGGACTTTCGGACTGAGGAGAGAGTTGCCAGCTCTGGCTTAAAATTACCCTAAAATATTAATTTTAACTTGAATATCAATGAAATGAAAAAAAAATTAAAAGTTTATCGAGAATCATGAATCTCGATCGACAAAACCTAAACTAACGCGGTAACTGCTTTTTTTCATTCCGTGGATTTCCTTTCAAGAAATGTTGCGTCAAAATGTTAAAAGCCGAATTTAAGTTTTGTAATTTGAAAAATAAATATTTTTTACACGAATATCTTAAAAACAAAGAGCGCGTTTCGCGCACGTTTTCATAAATAATCACCCTGCTGGCTAGGTACACAAAAACAATAAAGAAGCAAATACAGAAATGTCGAAAAGGGCTTACCTCAGTATTAAAGCTAAGTGTAATACTTAAAAACCGAACACCCAGCGCTGGTTTTCAGGTGTCCGCGCTTGATCACCAACTCGCCTGATGGTAAGCGATATTGTGGTCAAAGATGAAGCACGCAGACTTAAACGATACCTACACATATTCACTCAGACTTTGAAAAGCTTTAGATTGCATCGTTTAGGAAACAGTCAACCCGGTAGACGGTTCCATTCCCTGGCCGTACGAATCCAGAAATGTTGAGTCAAACCGCTTTGTACGTATCGAAGGAAAAAGACAGTGTAGGGGTGGTAGGTCTACCAGTGGGGAGTTTTTCTGTTTTATTGACTTCGCCGTAAGCAAACTGAGAAAAAAAATGAAAGTAATCATTAGATTTCTGGCGATGTCGCAAGAAAATTTTACGTTCTACATGGTTTCTAAGGGTCAACATGGGAAGGAACAAGTACGTTTGCGTATATTACTAGAAAAGTGTGAACGCTGTAGCTCGATTGAAGATGTGAACCATGTTTTAATGGAATGTGCCTGGAACCAAGGACTGCGTCGTCAACTCTTTGACATTAATCATGTTATCTGGCATGTTATAATAGCGTGTTATCTATACCTGATTCAAAGGTTACCAGAGGGCTGTACGACGCTTCAGCTCTTGCAGAACGCAGTCAACTGTTAATTTAAAAACAATTGATAAGTTTACAAGGGTGACAAGTCATAAACACTCTGGATAAATATTAAAAGAATTAAATAAAAATAGACAGTGACATTTACTAGCGACAATACTAAAATCCATATAATAACATTCCCATCAAGATTTCTTAATAAATCTACGCCAAGTAGAATTGATTAATCCCAATATAAGTCAAGATTAGAGCAAAGTCCATCAAATTATTGGGGATTATGAATTTCTCCATCTCTAAACTGGAATTCTCTTGTCGCCCGATTACTCACCAATATTTTATCAAAGGATTTAAGGCAGGATCACGCTGAATGCAGGTCGCTTCCAACGGGTCTTTGTTTCAGATATAGAACGTCAACTGCTAAACATATGCCTTCCCTATAGATCTCTAATAAGACCAGTTGAAAGCGGCTTGTATCCACCGCGATTCTGCGGTCCTGATGAGGTCGTCCGTCTACCGAGTGAGAGATCGTCCTACATTGCACCTACCGGGACGTGGTCTCCACTCGAGAACTTTTCGACCCCTCGGTAATCAGTTCTCCGTGCTATGTCCCATGCTCTCTGCCATTACAGCTTGCCGATTGGCTGGGTTATGTCGATAAATTTGATTCTTCTACGGATCCCGGATTCATTTCTGATTCAATCTCTCAGAGAGACTCCGAGCATAGGCCTCTCCATAACTCGCTAGGCTACTCGCCGGGCTAGTATGTGCCCCACGAAATATTTCTTTCGTAGTGTCAGAACGAGACAGCGTTATGGCAAAGTATATATCTGTCACTTTTCCACACGTCGAAATGAGTTCTTTTCGTGGTCGCATGCTTGACTAGTTGGACTTACTTGGAACGACGTCTTAGTGAAGACGAAAAATAAACTTTCGCAAACATATTTTCATATTCGCGAAACTTTGGGGAGTTTTTCATCACTGGCAACACTGCCCACGAATTAAAACAGAGTTATGAGAAAAGTTGGAGTCATAGTGAGAAAAAAATATCTGCCCCCGACTCGCCTCGACTTTGGTAATTTATTCAAAATGGTGTTCGTGTCGTTTTGGTTCACGGGATGTTTTTCCACCCCTGGATTTAATATATTTTTATCTTTATTATTATATACTACGGAACTTTTTTTATCGGGCAAAAGTGCCTTTATTAACTACAACAAAACTACACTACTACTACATAAAAGCATTGGATCATCCACAGACCCTTGAAGGTTAGGATAATTTAAATATTGTAATTTGACTGAATTATGTTTTAATTTTATTTACTTTTGATCTTTTTATGACGATGCTATTGCAGATACCTACTATATTGATTTAATTTTTTTAGATTATTTTAAGTTAGGGTGTTTGAATTTGTATTAAATTATTTTATGTAATTAATTGAATTGTTAGGTATTCATAATTTGGTGAATATGTAAATTTGCACCTATTATAATTAAATTATGTTTGTAAAAAGACGATTCTAAGCGCATTTCTAATTAATGTCTAAAGAATAAAGCATATTTTGATTTGATTTGATTTGAAGGTCTAAATATAATCCAAATGCTCAAGCCCACTGGCAGTTGGCAGCGTGCCCAGCATGCTGGCTGCATTGCCACGCTGAACTAAAATTCCGAGATAAATAAATACCTCATCATCCCGACGTTTCGACCAAATTGCATCGATCGTGGTCACGGTTAAGTGCGCAATTAATCCCGTAGGATATAATAATAATGTTTTCAAATCTCGAAAGTTTAAAAACAACATGTTCATCTTCATGTGTGGTTTATACAGTGTACGTACTGATTTAAAAAGTGCAGAGATTTAAATAGGTGGAACTTTAAACACGCAATTGTAGTGGTTGGTGTCAATATAACAACTAAAATTGAGAAAAACATCAACTGTTTCATACGATTTGTAGAGACTCAGTAAACTGTTTGTACAAAACAACTGTAATTTTCGCAATTTCAGGGCTCGCGGGGCCACTAAAGTAGTATACCTATTTAAATCTCTACACTTTGCAAAACAATACCTTGTACCTGCAGTTTAGATATCTTCATAGTCCACAGGGAAAGCCTTTGTCCAGCAATGGACGTCCTTTGGCTGATGGATAGATGGTGCATGGTCTAAATGAGAGAACGGTCGGCTTGGAAACGTGAGGTTGTAGGATCCAATCTCGGACCCGTACCAGAGATATCGTTGGAATTTACATACGAAGTTTCACTTGCATCACTTTTAGGTGAAGGGAAATATTTCGAGAACACCAGCATGATTATGTCAGTAGAAAAATATTTATGGCGTATAGGAATCCACCAACTCACATTGGGCCAGCGTGGTGGCTAAATAGCTTAATGATGTACCTATTAAAAAGAGCCTCTCAGTGCTGGCTTCCGCTCTACTGATGCCAGCACCGAGAGGCTCTTTTTAATTGGTACAAAAGCCGGGCCGGACCCGAGAGATGTATCAAATAAAATGAAATAATAGTAGTTTATGCAACTGTCATATAATGAAGGGTATTAAAACACGAGTGTGAGTTCATAATAGTAACGAGTGTTTTAATACCCGTGTTATATGCAGTTGCATACACTACTTTATCTTCACTAATAAATAAAAAAAAAAAAATAAAAAAAAACATATTGCGAAACATTAAATTCACGCGTACGTGTATTGTCACAGTGAACTTAGCGCCATTAAATACCTCACTTTAGGACAGATTTGGCTCTGTGTTTTGTTAAAAAGAAATATTTAATGAGTTCAGTAAATCAGTCACGGGTACGTATTTCTTTTAACCCAGTTTTTGAAATTTTTCAAAAGCTAACCAATGAGAGCGCAGCAGCGCGCGCAGGGCCAATCAGGAGCGAGCGCGCGATGTTATAATGAGATTTTACGATATCGATATGGATATTATAACATCATGTGAAATTGCTTAAATTGAGTGTTTTGTTGTCTGCGCTATAACAGTAGTCATTATAAGTCAAGTATTGGAAACATAAGTAGAATGTTACAACATTAGTGTAGATAAAAAAGATTACATGCCAACTATTTGTGTAAACAATAATATACAAAAGATAGCATTTCCTTAAGCTGTAACAACGAGCACTTAGCTACGAGTTGCTTGCCTCGCGGTGCTATTTTCCGCACTATTCTCCATTTTTACATCCGCACGAGGAAAGTGGGGCAAAAGGCAATGCGAGGACAGGGGGCTAATTCGCTGCACAATAAATGTATCAGTATGGGAAAATAAGTAATTACCTGATGTCATCTATAAGCCATAGGACGTCCACTGCTGGACATAAGCCTCCCCTATGGATCTCCAATAAGATCGGTCGGTACCTGATGTACATAATTATTTTTTGTAAAAATCGCAACACCGACTTCCACCGTGTACAGAATTGGAATAATTTGCACGAATCGATGTGACATCCATGTACATTTTTCGGCTCAGCCAATTTCGATAAAATTTAAATGGGACCACTTCGAAAGAATACTATTTCGAACTAAAAGAGATTTTTTTAAATCTTACTGAAAGAATAACAAACAAACCAACCAACACACTTTCGAATTTATTTGTATAATATTAGTAAATGTTCCATGCCAAAAGTTATTGAAAACATTTGGAACAGATATTATGTATATCCTCTTTAAATCCCTGCACTTTATCAACTATGCTACCGTAGCTCCGATGACACGTTAAATTTATAGGCATCGGTTGTTTTAACCGTTTAGCCATGTCAGAGGCCTTCAGGCGGCTTGAAAACTCTGAGCTAGCTAGCCACCCGGCCTATACGAACGAGCTTACTTACTTTATATCAAGCAACATTCGGTACAGTGCAGGAAGGTTTCCAACTGAGCGCTACCGTGGCTCGGATTACGCGTCAAATTGTAGCCGTTTATTCTAGCCGTTTAGCTATGTATGAGGCCTTCAGTCGGCTTAAAAACTTGGATTCGTACCAGGGCTAGCCACACAAGTCACACAACCTATACGAACAATTATGTGCAAGAATGAAGGTATAACTTGTGTTCACACGAATATCAGTACCTACATTATGCCCAATTATAAAGGCGCCATCGTAAATTTAATAGCAACGTAAAAAGTGTTCTCTTTGTCGAATGCATATAGTGAAAAATAAACAGGAATATTCTAAATTGCTATTATAATTACGATGGCGCCTGCATAATTGGCTGATTTTCGGGTGTTTGTAGCAATGTTGGCTGACGATTGCCCAAGGTCAATCACAGAAAAGAGAAAAATATCAAAATGTAGAGCATTTTTTGCGCTCTTACTGTTTCAATGTCTATGTTATCTGTTAGGGGATAGCGGCGACGTCCATTCGGTCCTAAGTCTTGGAGATTTTAACGGACTCCCGAGCCATACACTCATTTGATTCCAATTTAGGTACTGCTTCTTTGACCTGCACCCTGACTGCTTTAGTTTTTAGGGTTCCGTACCCAACGGGTAAAAACGGGACCCTATTACTAAGACTCCGTCCATCCGTCTTATAGTCTGTCGTTCTATCTGTCTGTCACCAGGCTGTAACTCATGAACCGTGATAGCTAGAACGGTGAAATTTTCACAGATGACGTATCTGTTGCCGCTATAACAACAAATACTAAAAACAGAAAAAAAAATTAAGGGAGGCTCCCATACAACAAACCTGCTTTCTTGCCGTTTTTCGCTCGATACTAAATATTTAGTTTAATATTCACTTTAAAAATAAATCATTAATTTAAAATAAAATTATAATTTAAGGAGGGCTTCCATAGGCCCCCAAGAAACGTGATTTTTTGCTCGGTTTTAATAACGGCAACAGGAATGCTTGGAATATTCACAGTTCCATTCAAAAATAATGAAATAAATTATACTAAGGGAGCTTCCATAAGGTACGGCATCCTTCGTGAGCGAGTTCGCACTTGGCTGATTTTTATTTAAGGTTTCTGTATCTATTTCTGTACAACAGGGTCCGTGGTGAGTCAGGTCGGTGTTAAGGAAAAGTTGTTCAGTTGTTGATAGAGCTCTGACTAATGGCTAATTATTTCTAATTTTCGTTTTTGCTCTGAGCAGAAACCGCCTTAAACTTAATCGCGAAGTCTGCTACTCGCTGCTGCTGCCACTGACCTATGAATTCGTTACTGCACAGCGACTCGCCTATGTTCTAAGCAGCTAATTGTACTGTACCTACTATTCAATTTAATTCCTAATTTGACTACGTAGACCAAACACAGAAAAGAGTAGGAGCTAAAAGTCGCACTGCACTCTATGCTACCCGCTCTTACTGTTTCAATGTATACGTAATCCGGCAGGAGATAGCGGCGACGTCCATTAGCAGTACAGCCATTCGATCCTAAGTCTCGGAGATTTCAGAGTACTCCGAGCCGTATCCGTACACTCAATTGATTCGAAAACCAATAGCTCTGAATTTTTGGGCAGTTCTGCTTCTTTGATTTAACTTTACTACCCTTTTTAGGGATCCGTACTCAAAAGGTAAAAACGGGACCCTATTACTAAGATTTCGTTGTCCATCCGTTCGTCCGTCTGTCTGTCTCGAGGCTGTATCTCATGAACCGTGATAGCAAGACAGTTGAAATTTTCACAGACGATGTATTTCGGTAATTTCGGTTGCCCCTACAACAAAGAATAACTAAAAACAGAATAAAGTAAATATTTAAGGAGAGCTCCCAAACAACAAACGTGATTTTTGTCGTCTTTTACTTGATATTAAGAACGGCAACAGGTAAACACGTGAAATGGGGCTGAGGGGGGCCATACGCCACCCCATACGGTACGGAGCCCTTCGTGTGCGAGTCCCACTCGCACTTGACCGATTTTTGTTTCTGTACCAAAGACTGACAGACACCAGGGTCATTTGGAATCGAGATACCAACTGCAATTGCCGACAGCACGCGCAGACAGTAGTGCAGCCACAGCCACAGCTGCAGTCACCGCGTTACCAACTGAGTCGTGCGGCCATAAATCATTTCTCTATGTCTATCTCGCTCGCACTTGTGGGTCTTATGGAGCCGCAAAGAGATGTGCGTAAGATGGTTATAGGCGCATGTCGACAAGAATAAAATCAGATAGTAACATAGTATAGATAGGATTGTGTCCCTGAAAGGGTAATGCCCACGACTCAGTTGGTAACGCGGGACTACACTACTTACTTAGTTTGTATCAGCCGCAGACAGCACGTGCTGCGGCACGGCAGTTTCGTTAGCAGCTAGGTTCCAAATAGCACCTCAAAAAGCTGCTCCATACATTTTGTTGAGTATCAATGACCTTTTTAAGGTTCCGTACTCAAAGGGTAAAAACGGGACCCTATTACTAAGACTCCGATGTCCGTCTGTCTGTCACCACTTCACCAGGCTGTATCTCATGAACTGTGATAACTAGACAGCTGAAAGTTTTCACAGATGATGTATTTCTGTTGCCGCTGTAACAAAAAATACTAAAAACAGAATAAAATAAATAGTTAAATATTTAATTTATATGAGTTATGTAAAGGGTATATATTAAGGCTTCCATACGGTACGGAACCATTTGTGAGCGAGTCCGACTCGCCCTTGGCCGATTATTTTTATTTATTGTAACATTGATTTGATAAATAATGTGAACAAAAAGCGAAAGTTAAAGAATTACAAGTATTGTAGGCACCTAAATTAAACTTACAAATATCGAAATGCAAATAACTTTTAACAAAGTTTTAGAAGGAGGAGCTTTTTGAGGTGCTATTAATGTTTAACAAAGAAACCAAATAACTATTGCCCTTTATCTAAATTTCTAAAACATTATTTAAAATAAGCTTTTCTTTGTTTCATTACTATAATAATATCTTAGCTAAAGATCGTGCAATAATTCACCTCTGCAATAATTTCGAACACAAATACCAATTTAGTAACAATGAACTGGCCACACTGATGTGAATGAATGCCCCGCGCTATGGTAATTTCAGTGGAAAAGTAATTTTATCCTGGTAATAATGTGCTGCATTTTCTTTCTTTATGTTACGTATTTACCTAGTGTTAAAGTAAATTAGGTCGTTTCATTAATTTTAATATCATTTCAAGTTGTTAGTGTTAGACTGGACTTAAAATGCTTAGCACTGAAATGGATACATTTTGAAATTGCATTGTGATTCATGTGGTTTTTAAGTATTTTATTTATTTAATTAAGATCCTATTTTAGGTCAACAATATTAACACAGAAAATTATTTTATTTGCGTTTTTTTTGCAATTAACGGTCGTCTACTCGTCATCTATGGATTATAATATATTTTCTAAAATTCTAACCTAGCAAGTAATCATGTCCGAAAATGAGTACTTACTAATTTTCTTCAGTTTTTGTTTGATGCACTTGGGTACATAGACGTCCACCAACCCGCACTGGGCCAGCGTGGTGGATATGGCCCAATCACACTTCGTGCGTAGGCCTACGTCCTGCAGTGGACTATTAAAAAGGCTGATACAGTACGGTACATAGACTGACTGCCTGACCACTATTATAAGTTTTTGGTGTATGCACCTCGTTAACACTACCTACTCTTGGGCCGCGACGACCAAAACATTGAAAAATAATCGGCCAAGTGCGAGTCAGACTCACGCACGAAGGGTTCCGTACCGTATGGGAGCCCCATTCCTCTTGCCGTTATTAATGGCGAGCAAAAAATTCCTAAAAATTACGTTTGTTGTATGGGAGCCCCCCTTAAATATTTATTTTATTCTGTATTTAGTATTTGTTGTTATAGCGGCAACAGAAATATATCATCTGTAAAAATTTCAGCTGCCTAGCTATCATGGTTCATGAGATACAGCCCGGTGACAGACAGACAGACAGACGGACAGACGGACATCGAAGTCTTAGTAACAGGGTCCCGTTTTTACCCTTTGGGTACGGAACCCAAAAAAACCCTTGAAAGAAAACGTAGCAAATATTTTGAATGAGTTGGTTTGCTACTTTTTAGCGTATCGCCCGTAACTTTCGCCAAATAAGTATGTGTTTGCAGCACTAACTACCCTCATGTTGCTAAAGAAGAAATGAAATATTTACTAGCTCGCTCTATCCGCACTACAGTAATTCCGGAGCGCCTAGAGATCTTATTTGAAATTCCTTTTGTTCTTATCGTACTGTTTCACCCTTTGTAGTGTTGCTATACTATTCAATACAATGCAGTAGACTCGGCACTCGCGATCTATGCGCTAACAGTAAATATTTTCTTTTTATCGCGAATAAGTCCTCGCTAGACCACCTACTCGCCTACACCGAAGAGTACCAAAACTTCTTACCAAAGCAAAGTTGTGGTCGAAGATAAAATACAACTGAAGAGTCGCAGATCTCGATATTCAAACGACGCATACCAATCGGACCTATAGGAAATAATGTAGGTATAGCGAATTTAAGGAAATAATAAATCTATGTCTAGCAGTGGACGTTTCACGGCTGATACGATGATATTTATAAAACAAAGAAAACGTCATCTCAGTCATTAGAACGTTATCGCTGGGTATAGAAACATTTCATTTTTTTTAACCCTCGACGCAAAAGAGGGGTGTTATAAGTTTGACGTGTCTGTTTGTCTGTGTGTCTGTCTGTCTGTCTGTGGCATCATAGCGCCTGAACCACTGAACCGATTTCAGTTTAGTTTTTTTTGGATGAAAGGAGACTTAATCGAGAGTGTTCTTAGCTATGTTTTTTTTAAATCGATTGAGCCGTTTAAGAGTTATGGTGGGTTAAAGTGGGGATGGAAGAACCAAAATTCTACAAATGTGACCAAAATGGTTGTCGGGGGTTTTTTAAATTTTTAATTTATAATAAATTATTGCAGAGACCATTGAAAGTCTAGCGACTGTCTTCGCTACAAGATGGCACAGGGATAGCTATCCCCGAACACAACACCTCGCCCGTTATACCTACGCCTAGTACACCTTTGCGAGATGTTATCCTATCATCATCATCTCCACATGGACGACCACCTAGTCCATATTGGTAACCCCGACGAGATGAACACCCCAAGACGAAGAACACAAAATCATCAGTAGTGTCGTTTGAATATCGAAGTCTGCGTCTCTTCAGTCGTGCTTCATCGGCAGCAACATGACGCAGACGCAACCTCTTTCTACCATAATCATTTTCAGCAACTACATGTGCAGACGCATCACCAGCCAGCACTCCAGCCTCATCATCAGCTCCAACTAAAATCGGTTCATAATTGGCCGAATAATCGCTCCTTTTTTTAAATCTGTTCAAAATAGACAGATCTAGTAAACATTTATACGAATACAAATTATCATTGACGTAGCTAAAGATTTTGTATGGCGCCAGCTGCCTACTACTACTACAGTGAGATTTATAGGCAAGTAAAGCAGCAGATAGGGGAAGAGCAGCACGGCTTTAGGCCAGGTCGCTCAGTAAACACTAACTTGCTATGCCTGGTCGACTATATTTCTTGTGCTTTGGACCGTGGATCTCAAGTAGATGTAATTTATTTCGACTCCCAAAAAACTTTCGATAAAATAGACAACGATATTTTGCTACGTAAGCTATCATGTTCATTTGGTTTCGCTCCCAGTCTCTCTATCTTTATCTCGGACCTCATGCGTGGCCGGTGTCAATATGTGAGGCATGGGACGTACGAGTATGAGTCGAGTCCTTATCCCACCAGATCTGGAGTAAGCCAGGGTTCCGTGGATGGTCCGCTCTTCTTCCAGATGATGATCCATGACCTGGCCAAAGTATTGATCTCCGCTCAATGTCTCCTGTACGCGGATGATCTCAAACTTTTTCTTGAGATCAAAACACCCAGTGACTCATTAAGACTACAGGATGACATCAACCGCATTTATGAGTGGAGTGTCAAGAACAAAATGCTATTTAACTTGGGCAAATGCAATGTCATGACCTTCGATCGGAAGAAGAATCCAACTCATTTTGGTTATCGTTTACACGACAAAACTATAAATAGAGTAAGTCATATTAAAGATTTAGGTGTAACTTTTGACCGTGGCCTCACTTTTCACGATCACGTCACTGACCTCGCTAAAGAGGCTTTTCGTCGTCTTGGCTTTGTACTACGCAATTCCAAAGATTTTGAAAACCCTCAAGTAGTCAAAACTCTATACAGCTCTCTGGTCAGAAGCAAACTGGAGTCGAGCGCTTGCGTCTGGAACCCGCATCATGTAACTTACGCCCGGATTCTGGAGAAGGTCCAAAAAGCATTCTTAAGATTTTTATATAAGAAACAATATGGTTATTATCCATTCTTATACCCGACAAAATTTTTACTTGGCCAACTTGGCTACAACTCCTTAGAGGTAAGAAGAATCCTAGACCAGCTCCTTACCTGCTGCAAAGTTCTTCGAGGGTCAATTGATTCAATTGAGTTGCATAATTTGCTGTGCGCCTTATTTGTACCTGACGAGCCTGGTATACCGTGTAACAGACGGGGCCGGATGCAGAGCCTTTTCCACGTTGAACATAGTCGTACTGTAGCACGCTCTATGTCGCCTCTGTTGCGCTCTCGCACTCACTTCAATGCACTCTTGTCTGCCAACACTGATTGTGATATCATCTTTGACAAATGGAGCTCCATTGTAGCCGTCCTCACGGCATATTGTGAAAATCTCACTGACCAGTGGGATCGATGCAAACGGCCTGATAGTTCGTTTGTAATCGAAGAATTATGAATTTGTGACATTTAATCTAATTTTGACATTATTTGTGCTGATTTTTTATTTGACATTTTATAATTCTATTATTGACATTGTATAATCATAATTTATGCATGCTTTTTTTGTTGTGACATTTAACCTAATTTTTGACATTGTATCCTAGATTATAATTTTTTTTTAATTTGACATTTTACCATTGAAATTGCGTGACTCATGTTTGTTCAATTTTTAAAATTATTTTTTGATTTTGTATTGTATTTTTTATGTTTTCTTTTTTCCGTTGGTTTTTTATTTTACTTTAATATTGTGAGGCAAATGTAATTGATTCAGATCGTTTTTCCTCAATAAAGAAATTTGAATTTGAATTTACTTAGCTATGCGCACCTCAGAAACATATAATATGTTACGAGTAACTTTCAAGTTTTCTGGGGTGAGCAAAGAGCTCCCCTGGAAAAGCCCCTAGCTACGCTCATGAAAATTATAAAAACATCATACAATAAAAAACAATTACAATACATTCATAGATTCCGCGAGTAATACACATTTATTGTAAATGCACGAATTCCAGCTCCAATATCCGTTCCGCAACTATCCAGAAAAACACGTGTAAAATCCATTCGCGAAATGAATAGCATACATTGTGAATATTCGAATAAAACAGTGTAAATTATTTACACTGAAAGCTCGGCTTACAATGATTTAGGTACGGATTAAGGCACCCCCCGGGAATGGGGGGTGGGGAGTAATGGCCCACGAATCCAGGCTTACTTGCATTGTCTGTGAAATGTCTGATGAATGCTACGTTATGACTTATGAATATGATGTAGGTATTTGCAGACTAGATGGAGATTGTAACTTTTAAGTTTGTACACGATGCGATCGCAGATTTTTCCCGAAGGATGTACACTGCTGGACATAGATCTCTCCTAAAAAAATAATACGACCAGTTAGAAACGGATTGCATTCAGCGCGATCCTGTGGTCTTGATAACAACACCTGTACAACTTGTGGGAGTCTCAGACCAAAAAAAAAATCAAGACCGAATGTTGTGAACAAAACAAGTGAGGCCGGCAAAACTACGCCTCGCCGTGTACAGACACAACACACACATACACGTTCAACGAAACTACGCCTTGGCTCGTCAGTCGAGCTATGGCGACGCAACACCGCACTCACTACTTGTATAAAAAATCGGCCAAGTACGAGTGGGACTCGCGCACGGAGGGTTCCGTACTGTATGAGAGCCCCCTTTAAATATTTATTTTATTTTAATTTTATAATTTATTATTGAAGTGAATATACAATTAAATATTCTGTGAAAATTTCAAGCATCTACCTTACCATTATTAATTTTGAGCGAAAAACGGCTATAAAATCAGGTTTGTTGTATGGGAGCCCCCCCTAAATATTTATTTTATTCTCTTTTTAGTATTTGTTGTTATAGCGGCAACAGAAATCCATCATCTGTGAAAATTTCAGCTACCTAGCTATCATGGTTCATGAGATACAGCCCGGTGACAGATAGACAGACAGACAGACAGACGGCCAGACGGACATCGAAGTCTTAGTAATAGGGTCCCGTTTTTCCCTTTGGGTACGGAACCCTAAAAACCGGTCTCACTTGTCTCTTGACGAAGTTCTGTCTTGATTTTTTTAATTTTAAAATCGTCTACACAATCAATAAATACAAAGTGGCCAAAAAAGACGACTAAAATGGCAACAACCGGTGCATTATTCTATTAGATTATATCACTAAAGACGACCTGCCGTAAAAATTAAAATAGCTTAGGCCGAGCTGTTAGCCTTACGTCAATGATTATACTTTAGCAACCTGAAAGCCTCGGACATGGATACTGTACTGTACTGTACCAGCCATTTTAATAGTCCACTGTATGACATAGGCCTACCCACAAAGGGTGATTAGGCCATATCCGCCACGCTGGTCCAGTGCGGGTTGGTGGATTCACATACGCCATCGAATTTCTTCTACGGACGTATGCAGGTTGCCTCACGATGTTTTCCTTCACCTAAAAGCACATTTTGTGAAATTCCGTACATAAATTTCAAGGAATTGATTGGTACGGGACCAGGATTTGAACCCACGCACGGCCTCACGATTGTATGGCGGGTGTCATTACCACTACACCACCACGGCTATATGCCATGTTAAAACGAACATGGACATGGATAACCATGTTAAAACAACCGAAAGTACAATTTCATGTGTCATCCGATTCACGGTATCACTTTATTGTAAATGGTCGCGTTCATCCATTTGAAGACTGCAATGTCAATCGATTATTAGTTGTGTTTGTGATGTTTATTATGACATTTTCTGCAGTTTCATTCGCGTACAAAATCGTTGTTTACGTTAACTCTATCGAGCGCGTAAAAACACGACAAACTCGCACTAGGAATATAAGTAGTTAGGAACACCTTGCTACGCCACGCTACGAGAAAACGTAGATAAACAGACATATACATACATGTCAAAAAAACTTACTCATCTTTGCTAGAGTCGGGTAAAAGTCATCGAGCAAGTAGGTATATAGGTACAACCCGGTCACAATATCTGTGCACCTGACTTCGTGTCGTCATATCGAATTATCGAGACGTATATACATTACCGGACGTCTAGTATACCGTCCGGACGTAAATTATTATCGGGACGTGTATCGGCAACGAAGATGCTAACCGTACTGTCGCACCGGGGAGTGCGCGGAGAGGTGACAGGGGAAGCGGGAGAGGCGCCGCATTCCAGCGAGGTGCACAGATATTCTGACCGGGTTATACTCTCCAATACGAATATTTCACCGGCGCCGGCTTTACGACCAAATGAATTTTCAACAAAGGCATTTTTTTGTTAAGTAAATTGAAATGAACAACCGGATTGCAAGAGAAAGCTCCATTATTGAATGCAAAAATACCAGTACAAGTATTTCTTTTACACGAGCTACTCTTTTAGAAAACATATTAAATTTACTTAAAAGGAATTTTGACTTTTATGAAATACTAAAAAAAATAAAAAACTAAACACACGATGATAAATTATAATTTTTGGATTCCTATTTTCGCGAAAAGGTATCATTAAAATAGTCCATTTTTTTCTAAATTCAGTTTTGTATGGTTGGGTACTTACTAAACTTACCGACATAGCCCAACGGATTCGCAAGTTGAAGTGGCAGTGGGCAGGCATATAGCACGTAGAACTGATGGTCGATGGGACAATTTAGTTTTCGAATGGCGACCACGTACCTACCGTACAGTACCGTAGGACTTCTGACAGTGGTGGACATATGACCTAAAAAACGGACTGGATTCAAACTGCTTTTTGAAATTATACCCCGCTTCGCCACTGTCTATGTGGAAGCATATGTCTAGCAGTGGCCGTCGTGTAACTGTATGCTATCCTTACTTTACCATTGTAGTAACGGTTTTACAGCATACTCATAATCATACCAACTAGTTACACGTCATTACACAGCTGATATGATGCTATGCTAACTTATTTTAATAGGGTCCCGTTTTTACCCTTTGGGCCCGGAACCCTAAAAAACTGTGGAGTCGTCAACGCCGAACGGCCTGAAAATCTTGATTATCATTTTACTGTTATTCCAACTTATGTATTTCCATTGTTGTTATGTTTGTTGTAATCAGTAAAAGTTTTTGTACCTAACAGTGCAATTTTTAACAATACTCGTAGCTGCTTACGAGTTATTGATATATGAATGGTGATATTATTTATTAAAATGCAAGCCGATATTTTAATTTCCGGTTCTTCACTCTTGCGGTTTACATCGGATGCGACCGCAGCGCCATCTGTGGCGGTCAATATCCTATCATGTGAAAGTACATTATATTTTACACTCCGTCAGTGTCCGCACGATATTTTGATTTTTGTGTTGTGTGAACCTTGTTTTTTTTTCGGGGTAGAAAGTAGCCTATGTCACTTATATTATTATATACTAAGGGACTAATCGCGCACTAAAATTACGAGATAAATAAATCCCAACAAAAACATGGCATGTAAAAAGTACAACAAGTCGAGCAACAATTCTTCAGTAAAAAGTAGTGAGATCAAAATGTAAGCACAAGTCGGTTATACATTCAATACTTTTCTATGGGGGCAGAATCTGGGCGCATCTTTAAAACTTTGATGTACGCATAGATAAGTACTGAATAATAATAAACCGACTTATTATGCTTACATTTTGTCAGTTGCTGTTTGAACAGCTGATTTTTTTGTGTTTTGACAAAAGTCGCAGAACAAAAGTTGTTAGTTTTGATGTTCAGAATAAGCCCCTAAAATGATGCTAATTGATTAGAAATAACCATGTATATCTACTTATCTACTTCTGTTTATATTGTAAATATCTTCGATCAGGAATACACGTAAATATGCATAACAGCAGCTCGTATAATAGTTGGAGTTATAAATAAAATACCAAGATACTGAAATATAGCTTTAATCACTTTCATAATAATGTTTATATTTACAGAGCAGCCCTTACAACTATATAAACTGGATGTATACAATAAAGTTGCAAAATAAAAATACACTTTCCAATGTAAGAGTTGGTTATATACAAACATGATTTTTGTTCTATAAATCATTTTTGATTTCTTCAAACTTTACAGATTTTATTTGGAAACCCTATGAATAAACGTGTTACATGTGTAATACTTGATATTGAAGAAGGGGAAGACCACGGAGGGCATTCTTAGTTCAAATTGTATAAAGGAGTGCATTAAAAATAACTAATCCGCCATCTTGGGTGTTCCGCCATGTTGGATTTCAGAGTGTTCTATTGATACCCATATTGTAAGAGTGCATTAAAAATAACTGTACCGCCATCTAGGGTGATCCGCCATGTTTGATTTAGAATGACGTCACATAGCGGAGTCAAACAAAACGTGAATAAAAATTCAGCTCAATTGGTTGAAGTTAAATCTACTTCAAATTGAGTTGCAAGATTCCAGCCGAACAGACATACTTACATACATACATAGCAAGTTAAATAAACGCTTGTAATTTAAGGTAGATGTCATGGTGTATAGGGAGGTGAAAACATTAGCAAAGAACCGTGAGATGTGGAATTTGCCACGTGATGATATGAGCTCTTACTTTGTGAACCTATATTTGGCAATGTATCAAATATTTCGCCTCAAATGCCACTTTACTATTCGTGTAAGAGATATATTCTGTGACCAAAACGAATGATACGCCACAAGTGAAGTACCGTCATCAAATCCGATTCCCGATACTAAAGTCGCATGCATTCGATTCTTTTACCACCTTTTTGTACCTACAAATGTTCGTGGAGATTTCCACGAATTCAATTTCCCGAACTTCAAAATTTTTGTGCAACGAGACAAATGAACTACTCCTGATTTTGAAAAACTGAAAAAGATACGATTAACCTATCTTATAACTTTAAGCGCAATTCTTGTATTTTTTTGTTTGTTTGGAAATACAATTTTTTTGTTTCTATAAAATTCGGATCTCTGAATAGCTCTAACGATTTTGATAAAATTCGTATTTAGATTGAGTTGTTCATTCTAAGTTTATCTGTAAACCCCTTAAACGCGATATTTTACAAAAAACATGCCACCTTACTACAAAAGATTTAAACACGCTTTAAACAGTGTATAACCGTGCAATTTGTATTGTTAAACATTGTCTAAAGCGTGCGTAAAATGATTTTTTCTTACAATACTATTTTGTAGCAACAACTAAATTAAGTTGAACGCCGCCCACTCAGATATTGTTTTTACAAAAGAGTCAAAAAGATTTCATACTACATTCAATACACGTTTATAAATAAGGTTTTCACTATTTTAAATGGTATAGATAAAACATAACCTCAAACATTTGCACCTACATCATCTCACAAACTTGTCATGATTGTACTTATAATGTATCTTAAATGTACGATTACAAAATAAATAGGTCACAATGATAAATGTTCAAATAATAAGCACCAGTTCGCTAAACTGAAACTTAACTGTTAAACCATAACTGCCGCTTAAGACGTAACTTAATATAGATGCACAGCATAAGACATGTGGACTCTATCCGCTTTAATAATAAACGCAGAGTATAGGTAAATCTAACTTCTTGGGGGTTGTGAAGTTTTTTTTTAATACAGAATCGGGATATATTTGGCCACAAAATCGCCTAATGGAAAGAAAAGTTGTAGCCGAAGATGGAGTTTGTAGACCTAGAATAGTACATTGTTCACCGAGAGGAGAATCGGGAATCGCACTTTCTCTCGAGTAATAGTGCTTTATTCTACACCTACGAGGAAAATAAAAAACTAAATCTTTACTAATTGAAATTTATATTGAAATTGTTGCAGTTAGTGAAGCTTAATGTAACACTTGAAAATGGCGCCAATGGCGTCTGCAATTTTCACATGTTCTTTTTTCAAATTGTTTGACACCATCCAACACACAGCTAGTGGCCAGTGTCATTTTGCGAACTTGGAGATAAAAACTCACTGTAAAAACTTTTTGGCTTTTGATATTTAGGTTACCAGCGCATAGTCTTACCCAAAATTAAAAAAGAAAAACCACGTAAGAAATGGATTTTCATACACTTTTTTCTCCCGCTCAGATGCGTTTTCTCCCCGCATATTTGTTCGATATGCAATGACGTACTTTCTACCGTAAATTTGATAAAGTATCAAGGTACTTTCCGAGCAGGTGTAGTATAAAATACCTTTTCCTTCTTGACTTGAAGATATCCAAATTGTAATTGTCAGGAAACAATGACAGAGGCAGGTTCTTTACGGTTGTGAAGTTTGATACAGCCTATACCTAACTTTGCAGCAGTTAGTCCGTCTTTTTTTTCCAATTTTATTTCACATCTAGAAGATGAAAGGACTTAACTATAGCAAAATTACTTTATTGTTTATTAGTAACGCGGTATATGAGTTATTTAAAAGAGTAACAAATATTTTAAATCTGTTTTATAAAAGCACCCTCGTTCATGAAGATAGGTAATTACGATTTTGAACAGCAGCTTATACAGGGTCATAGGTATTAAATGCAACTTTAAAGGGCGATTAAATTGTATGCTACGGGTTTTGTAAAAATCGCTGATCGAGAAAAAACAATCATAACCTTACACTAACTACTACATTAACTATTTACATGAACAGTCCGTATTGATAAAATTACTTTAACCACATGAATCTCTTACACTACAGAACCGTCGAATGATAAAACAATACCCTTCCTTGGCAGTCGGGTAAAAAACAAAGACTCCACATGCCTTAATCACATTTTGCACCTAAATAAAACAACATTACTGCATTAGGAACTATTTCTTAGGCATTCACATATGCCGTAATGACAATTGAAGAGTAAAATATTCGGATATCGAGGTGGATTCCTGAGTCAGCGCGCGAAATTCAAATGTTCTTGTATTTTTTTGGTATTTACAGATAAACATTTAATTGTAAGTTAAAAAAACTCATAGCGGCCATAAACAGTGTTAACGAGGAATATACACCTAGAAACCAAAATAGTTGCCAGTTTCCGCACAAGAGTCCACTAACTATAATTATTTTTCGCAAAAAAAAAGGCAAAACCGCCTTCCATCGTGTACAAAATTCGAATATTTCGCTCGAATTGTTCACATTATTGTTGATTTTTCAAAAACGGCTCAGCCGATTTCTGTAAAATTTAAATGAGACCACCTCGGCAATGTAGGGTACATTGCCGAGGTGGTTCGAACTAAAAAAAGACTTTTTCGATTCGATTCAGAATTGGCGGAATTGTCAATGAACATACACAAAAAAATACATACAGACGAACATAGAACCTCGTCCTTTTTGGAAGTCGGTTAAATATCAGTTGAACTTGAGACCGCTAAACGAGTTTTAGTTTTAGCTAAAGGCAAAACAGCCAAAAAATATTAATTTCGCGAACTGACCGAGACATTTCAGCCCTAACAGCAGCCTCGAAATTAAAATCAATTAAATTGGGTTACATTGAAACGGACAAAGTTAAATAGTAAAAAATAACTTACACAAGGTAAAATAGCTTCCACGTAAAGATAATAAAAAATAGCATCATAGGTTGTCCCTAATTTCCGACATAGTACAGCTTAAACTGAGATTAACAATTTATCTCGAAACACTGGTGTTACAAATGAATGGATGTTTAGTAGTAACCATATTATGAACGATAAATACTATGTTTTGTCAAAACTGCAAATCGATGTGACAAAAACTCTACAATTTAAAAAAAAAGTCCAATGTAAAGTTAAAGCGACACTCTCTCGATACATAAAGACAGTAAACTAAAAAATGCAAGCTATTTTCAAATAGAAGAACTGAACCAATCACAAGAAAGCTTTACATAAACTATTGACCACATCAACAGTTACAAAGCTACCAACAGTCCGTCAGTCTTCTAAACTTAATTTCACTCTAGCAACCTATTGACAATGAAAAGAAGTCAAAATGATGAGAATGTTCAAAGGAATGTCAAAATAACTGTCAATTTAGAATAATCAGTCTTGGAAACGGTTAGAGATGCCTACTAACTGGCAAGCGAATTCATAGCTACCCTCAAAACAAATAGAACCACAACGGAATAAATACTTAAAATACTTATGTAACATACAGAGTACAACGTATTTCATGATGCGCAATTCTAATCATAATAAAATTCTTAAAAAAATGGTCCATAATTGTATGCGATAGGTAAAAAATCTAGCACGAACGTTTTATTTACAGGAGCACCTCAAACTACTTTTGAACTGTCTCGCATCGCTCCGAGTCCAAGGGCAGTGTTCACTTCACTCACTAATTTATCACTATCACGTGATCGTTCACTAAAAGCTCATTGGCACTTTGGTTGGTAACGAGAACTCACTACTACACTTCCGTTCCGTCTTCTCCTTCGTCTTCGAACAGGGGCTCCGTGGGGCTGACCTCGGTGCTCGGCTTTTTCTTCGGTTTCGGAGGAGGTCTGGGTGGTATCTTACCGCTCCTCCCCAAAGTCCCCGACTGGTTCAAAGATATATTGGTCTCGTTTTTCCTCGGGTCTTCCTTAGATGGAGAACTGATCTCCTCTTTATTTTCTCTCGGTACCGGATTTCGTCTCAAAGAACCGGTCTCAGGTTTCCCCTTTCGACTCAAAGTGCTGTTTTCGGAACCTTGAGACTGAGTGTCGCTTCTGTCGCTGAACAGCTGTTTTCGTGGCTCGTGTTGCGGAGTCGAGGTGTTCTTGGCCGTCCAGCTCATTCTCGGGTTCACGGGCTCCTGCGGGCCGGGCGTCGAAAGCTGGCTCGAAATCTGAGACACGATGCTGTTTCGAGGATTGTACTGAGGAACAGGAGAAGGTGCTGGTTCCTGTTCTTCTATCGGTGCGTAGAAAACCGGGTGAGGACTTTGGTAAGCAGTCGGAGTAGCTGGTAGAGGTCGGTTTCTCATTGGGGAGAATTGAGTTTCTAAGCCGGCTTTGTTGAGAGACAGCACTGAGCTTCCATCAGCCGTTGTTCTCAGGCCCAAGTTATCGTATAATGGTTCTTGAGCTTCAGAGCTTGGGAGGATAGCAGTGCTGGCAGTGCTGGACCAACTCGGCACCCGAGGTCTTCTAGGGATGGTGACGTACCCTTGACGTGGAGTGACGACAGGCGGGGTGATCGGAGCAGTGAAAGGCGATTGGGAACGAGAGTACGGGAGGGTTCTAAAGAGGTTATGATTAGTGGTCATGCCGTATATAGGCGAATGAATGGGACTGATCGGGTTTAGTTGCGGCGGCAGCCTGGTAGTGTCAGGGACTGTGGAGGCATTGCTGGCGGCAGGGGATATTTGGGCGGCTCGTGGGGGGAAGGAGAGGAGATCGGGCGGATAGGCCCGTCCGTCTGTTCGTTCGTATTCAACGTTGAGCGCGTCCTGCGACCTTTTGTTTAGATGATCGAAGCCCAGCGATCGCTTCTCGTCGTCGTTGTGAGCTGGAAATAAAAAAAATAGTAAGTAAACAAAATGTCAACAATAAATACTATAGACTGATATGGTGGCTTATGGCAAGATAAATTGAAATCATCATCATCCGTAGCCCTTATTAATTAAACAACTGGGTGTTGTCTTTTTTCTTACGGTATTTCTGCCCTCGGTCTTATGCCATTCGTATCCAGGTTCGACCATCGATTCCACCATCTCACCATTTGTTATAATTTATAGACATATGCCTAATAAACTATAATAGATTTTTTGCAATGGAAGTTTCAGTCTAAAATATTATAATAAAGCAATACATTTCATATTTGTCAATACCAAACTACCAATTTTAACTAATACATAGTAAATCGTGTAATATAACAGAAGTTATATTACACATTCAGTTGAATTTCAATGGAAAACTGAATAAATCTGAAATTCACTGGAAAATCTGCAGAAATTGGAATCCTTGCGAAAAAATAACGTACAAAATGATTGTTATACATATGTGAGCAAAGATAAATGTTTTCCTTGTTCGTAACCTTCAAACCGGTGAAGAGTAAGCAATATTATTTGATTTATATACGAGCTTTCTCCGACTCATATCAGCGATACAAGGAAAACTATTTACCCTTAATTCGAAAGCTATTCTGTTGTAAAGTAAATAAAGTTTTATTACCGAAAACAGAATCATTGTCCAGCAATGTTTTGTTCAGCTCCGACATCTCGGTGGCACCGCTCATTATGGAGGGAGGGGCGTCGTACCGTCGCGGCGGCTTCGTCACCGGGTTCACAGCCGTGATGAGGCTCTTCTCCATCTCTGGTATCACCGAGCCTTCAATCAAAGCCTCTCCATTAGAATTATCAGCCTTCTTTTTATCCGAGCTACGTCGCCTGCAGCAGCACCAGCATAATATGATCAAGAGGATCAATAAAATAGCAGCAGTGCACGAAACACCGATTAAAACTGGTAGCATGTTGTTATCCATGCCCGTTGGTACAACAATCCCTGGCGGGGTCTGCGTTATTGCTAGTGTCAAGCTTCTCTCTTCGACACCTCCTTGGTTTTTGGCCACGCACAGGTACTCGCCATTGTCTGTACTGCCCGCGTCAATAATGGTAAGGTTTACCCATTTGCTGTTATCTTCGCTGCTCTGCGTTATGTAGTACTTAATTTCTCCTTGATATCTGTATGAGCCGTCAATAATCTGAGCGTTTAGAACCCAGTTCACTTCAGGCGGCGGATTCCCGTTCACTTGACATGACAATGTGATGTTTGAATCTGAAGTTCGAAGGGTGGTACTGGTCGATGGGTAGACGATACTGGGCCGGCAAGCAAAATCAATGGAGTCTAGTTCTTTCCAGAGTTTTCCATGAACTTTGGGTGGCTCGGCACAAGATATAGGAGAAGTGTAGAAGTTTTTGCTGATCACCCAATTTCTGAATTGTTGCAAATAGCAATCGCATCTCCAAGGGTTGTCGTGAACGTCTAAGTTCGATAGCGAGGTCAGCGCACTCAGCGTGTCAATTTTCATGTGCTCGAGTTTATTGCCGTCTAACCTGAGAATGTTCAGCTTAGGAACGTTCATAAAAGTCTTCATTCCCAAAGTTACTATACGATTATTGCTCAAATCGACTTTCTGCAGGAACGGTAGGTTATTAAAAAGTCCGTCTTCTAATTTCTCGAGCTTGTTATCGTTGAGCAGGATCCATCTTATCTTTACTGTCTCTCTGAATGTGTCTGCGAGTAACATTTTGAGGTCATTCTTGGATAAATCTAGCTCAATCATGATGGCGAGACCGCTGAGTCCATTTCTCTGGATCGTTTGTAATTTGCAGTCTCTGAGCACGAGCTTCTTGAGATTAATGAGCTCGACATTTTTGAACCCAAGTCTCGTAATTTCGTACAGATTATTCCCGCTTAGGTCGAGATTTTGTATTTCTGTGCTGAGAGTTTTGGGGATGTCTTGTAACTGTGAATTGGAACAGTCGGCTTGCTTGTTCCCGCTGGCCCAAACACATTTGCATTCCTGAGGGCAGTTGGCCGTGAAGTCTCCGTACGTCACCAGCACCAGGTGTAGGAGAGCGAGCAGCCGCAGGGTGTCCCGCTCCATGTTGTCGACAACCTGAAACAAAGAGGAAATACGTTGTAGAGTTTAGAGCGATAAAAGCTTCCGACGCTTTAAATAGACGGAATAAAGTAGTTTTGAACACGCACAGCAGTAATGGTGGCGTTAAGAGTGCAGTCGCAATCGTTTTATGTATTTTAAGAGCTATAAAGTCGAGTTTACGAATGGTTTAAGTGCGTAAAGCCGTCTGAACTTGCATTAACGTGGATTTAACGACACGCGGTCTAGGATAGCTTAATGAGTTTAGATGTACATTATGAGGTAGCTTTGTTCGAATGAATTCACGCTTTCTTAGTAGGCTTTAAATGTTAAACGCTTGTAAATAAAATAAATACCTCGTTATAATCAGGAATGGAAAATTCCCTGCTCAGGTATTTTCGAGATCCTCAAATCGTGAATAATCCTCGTATTTACCGCTAATATTCAGATTTGCTTCGGTACCGTTTTCGCCTCTTTTGCATAATTATACCATTTTTTGCATTGTAAAACAGGAATTTAGTAGAAAAACACAATTAGAGCCCTCGTAAGGATTTAGGCCCCGTTTGTCCCCCTTTTCTTACCCCCACAGTTCGTATGCGATAATTACATGGGCCGTGAGTAAGGGCGCAGAAACTGACAGCAATTTGGAAGTAAGTGCGTTCCGCAGTGTGATCTGCTCCTTATTTTCGGTGAGCGATTGGGTGGCGCATGTCACAAAAGATATAAAATAAGATCAGCGGGGCAATGCTGTTAGCCGATCTCTTTACTGAAGTGATACGTTCTTGAACCTCTTTCGTTTTTCTGACAGTTCCAACAGCACAAAACTGTCAAAACAACGAGATTGGTTCAAAAACGTGTCACCTTAGTAACGAGATCGGTTGACAGAATTGCCCCGCAGTAATGTTACTGATGCATACAAAAAAATATGTCCGGATTGGAGAATTATTTATCCTATATCAAATAAATTTTACATTAGGTTTACAAATATGTAACCTAAATAACCAACTGACGTACTAAAAAGTTTTATTTTTTTAAAAATAGGCTCAGGCTCACATTGGACTACGGCATTTGGATTAGGTATAGATCTCTTTATAGGTATATGCAATATTTCCTATCGATAAAAGACATCACTCAGTGGAGGTTTAAGTGAAAACCCTCATCTGCAAATCGTGGTATCCTTAAAACATTTAAAATATTAAAGGTTCTTTCGGCGAACCATGCTATCGGCGAAACATTTAAAATATCAAACGTTGTTTCGGCGAACCGTGCTATCGGTAAAAAAAAGTATCGGCTAAAAATTTTTCTTTGAACAGATAATCGGCGAACAGTGACTTCTATGTACAATTACTTCGTTCAAGAGTAATTCTGTAAAATGTGTGGAGCTCCTTTTAAATATAGGCCGCGTCACACAAGTAGGCCAAAATGAAGTTAAGTTAGCTACAAGCTGCGCAATATCCAATCAACGCGCGGCTTTGTGTGAGCTTCAGTCAGGATTGGAAATTGCGCAGCTTGTAGCTAACTTAACTTCTTTTCCACCAACTTGTGTGATGCGGCCTATAGCAGCACCCTCAGAAATGTAGTCACTCTCGAAAATATTAAAGTTCCGTAAAAGCCAGCGGGTTAGCAAGTCGAAATGGCAGTGGGCAGGGCACATGGCACGAAGGACGATGGGGTCGAATTATCGAGTCCACCACGTACCTACCTACCAGGAAGCGCAGCGTAGGACGTCCGCCCATAAAGTGGATTGATGACAACATTAAGACCGCAAGAATCGAGTTGGAAGCAAGTTGTTTCCGAAATTGTCACATGAGAGATCTATGTCCGGCAGTGGACGTTCTATGGTTGAAACGACGCACGGGTTTGACAAATTGTATTATAATATTTTGTTGTCGTTAACCGTAGTACGTTTAGTACTACATAAACCTGAGAAAGCACATCAAAAATGTCTTTCGTTTGACAGCCTCGGTGGCTCAGGGGTTAGTTACCTACTGGACTGGACTGGACTACTGGATCAAAGAGGCGTCACGGGATCAATTCACACCCAGGGCAAATATTTATGTGATGAACATAGGTGTTTGCTCTGTGTCTGGTTATCCATTTATGTATGTATTTAAAAATAGTTATGTGGCATATCAGTCTCTGGCAGCCATTTGACAAGCTTCGCTTAGTTTGGGGTCAGAGACCTGTGAATTGTCCCATAATAGTAAAAAAAAGCTATAGTGGTCTAGTGGTTGTAACGCTGGCCTGTCATTCTAGAGGTAGTGGGTTCAATCCCGGTCCCGTACCACAATGAGTTTCTTTGGAACTTATGTACGGAATTTCACACCACTGGCTTTTCGGTGAAGGAAAACATCGTGAGGCAACCTGCATACGTCCGTAGAAGAAATTCGATGGCGTTTGTGAATCCACCAACCCGCACTGGGCCAGCGTGGTGGATATGGCCCAATCACCCTTCTTGGGTAGGCCTACGTCCTGCAGTGGACTGTTAAAATGGCTGGTACAGTTCAGTACAGTAGTAACAAAAATCTTTTCATAAGTATTATCCGCTATCGCTCGCCCCCTGGACCCTGCCAGCAGCAATGCTCGCAGCACCGTGAAACTGCGATGTCTTTCCTTCAGTAATTCGGTCGAGTGATATTGTTCGATGCTATTCCACTTCATACTCCGACTTCACGAGTTATTGTTTGTTTGTATTCCTGACGAGAATGTTGGGAATTGAACCTCATTTTGGAGACTGGAAATGTTATTTGGGACGCCTTGGTTTTGTTAGTGTTCCAAATAAAGGAAAACTGCTCATAATAGCCAAGTTTTTTGTAAGGCTGCGTATCTACCAGAGATAAGATGTTTTAGTGAGCGGTTTGCAAGGAAAAAACACCAATAGAGACAGAGCTCAATGTTTCATCACAGTTTCGCCCAACACTTGCTTTGCTATTTTTACCGACTGCGACTTCCAAATAGGAGGAGGTATTTACTAAGTTGGTCCATTTTTTTTGTGTTTGTTGATCGATACTTTCGCCAATTGTGAACCGATTTAAAAAGATATTTTTCGGCTTGAATGGGTATATACTATACATAACATATTATATACTTCCTATACTAACTGTATACTTCCGAGGTGGTCCCGTTTAAATTTCATCGAAATCGGCTCAGCCGTTTTTGATTAATCACATCGATTCGTGCAAACTATTCTAATTCTGTACACGGTGGAAGTCAGTGTTGCGATTTTTTGCGAAAAATAATTACTATGTAAAAGACTGAATCTATATTTCCACACACTTAGCGCTTAGCGCGAAGTTTGACTAGCAATCAGCGAAGTTAAGCAATGTTGGATATAGTCGGTCTTCGGATGGGTGACCGCAGGTGGCATTTACAGCAGAGCGTCGCTCGAATCATACGTTACATTGTGGTCCCCGCTTGTTTTTACCATTTACGCCGGGTGACTGACCCTGGGGCCGGAGTCTTCAGAAAAAATATCCAACAGTAGTTTTCAACAATATAAATAAGCTTACAACAGCGGCGAATAATAATGATTGGCTAAGTGAGTGTCGGACTCGCATTATATTATATATTCTTTGACCGTATGGAAGCCCCCCTTGATATAATTTTATTTTAATTTATTAATTATTTTTGAAAAGAATATACCACTTAAAGCATCTACCTGTCACCGTTATTAATATCGAGCGAAAAACTTTTAAAGAAGGATAGTGGTGTGGTAACCCCTTAAATATTTTTTTCTATTTTTAGTGTTTGTTGTTATAACCGCAATAGAAATACGTCATCAGTGAAATTTTCAACGTTCTAGCTATTACGGTTCATGAGATCTGACATACAGTTGGACAGACTGACAGACACCGGAGTCTTAGTAATAGGGTCCCGTTTGTACCCTTTGGGTACGGAACCCTTAAAATTAATTCTTTTCAACTATGACCCGCCATCTGGTGGCTTTCAAAGGCGCTCTGTTTGTGTCTCATCTCCATACAATAGGTTCGTTCAGACTATCTTTACCTATCTGTTGGTAGGGTTGTCAACGCGACAATCCAAGAATAAATAATTAATTAGGCGACATCTTAAACCCTGAAAAAAAAGAAAAACTAAAAACAATGACAAAAACAACTCTCTGACCCTAAACTAAGCAAAGCTAGAATTTTACTTTTATAAAGTGTGTTATGCTGTCATTAACTTACATTTTCAAAGTTTACTCCTGCTCTCGGTCGGTCACAGAAAACGAGACAAACAAAATAGTAGCAAACATTAAAAATATGTAAGTAAAAACAGAATACAAAGCATGTGATACTCGGTCCTTTTTTACTGTTTAAAAAATTTAACTCAAAACTAGTGACAGTCCTATCTAGGTAGTTTGTACGCAGCCGAGTACAGTAGGGATTACTCTTATATTGACCCCTGCCCTGTTGCATACGGGAAGGGTCCCGTAGATAAACCTTAAGGCCCGTGATCGACGTACAAAAAACTACGACTTTAAAACTCGGTTTTAAAAATTCTGTTTTTAAAACCAGATTTTTAAGACAAGGTTTTAAAATCGAAGACTTTTTGCCGTTCCCTTTGACGCTTTCCTCTTTTGCAGTTTACCTTTTCTTTTAAAATAACAGTGTCCAGTACTAAAGTGCTGCGTGAAAAAAAAAAATTTCAAATATAATTAAAATTATCAATTTCACGCAACACTATTGTACTAAACATGGCTATTATAAACGAAAAGGTAAACTGCAAAAGAGGAAAGCGTCAAATGGCACGTCATAAAGACGTCGATTTTAAAACCGAGTTTTAAAGTCGAAGTCTTTTATACGTCGATCAGGAGTTTTAGTGTGGACATTACCGACCGCGTTCCTTCCGTTTGTTTTCCAATTTAACTGTGTGTTTAAAGGACTGTTTGAACTGTCTTTAAACTAGTTTTCAATGGTTACTCTTGCTCTCACAAGGTGACTGAAGGCTAGGTTACAAGTTACGAGATCGAATGAAAAAAGAGCATTAAAATGTACGCTAGTGCGAACGGGACAGCATTGTCACGGTAATGGTATCTAACAGTATTCCGTCTTCATACAAACGGTCGGAAAGGGAATCATACCTACGCGCCTCGGAGTGCGGTATGCTCTGGTATGCTAGTCAGTCGCGGCGCGCCGTAGTGACGAATTTATAACTATTGTGTGCGATTTACGTTTTAAAACATCAAAAAACACAATATGTATTTTATTGAACGCTTGTTTTACTTTACACCAAATTTCTTTTATGTAATAAATAAAATAATTTTATATCATAATGGATAGAAACTAGAAAGAAACTCAAGTAGGTAATGTGTGTAGATGAAATTAAAATACAGAAGGCGGGCAGCCCTAGCGTGTGATACGTTCTGCGTGGCCACGTGGCGCTGTAGGGATATATTTCAAGGACAGGGCCGATTCACAATACTGTTAGATATCATTACCGTGACATTGTATGCGATTCAAAAGTAATTTTAATCGTCTCAAAAATTAAACTCAAAACGAGTGACAGCCCTATCTTTAGGTTCTTTGTACGCTGCCGAGTACAGTAGGGGTTACTCTTATATTGACCCTTGTGCCTACAGAATAGGTTCCGTACCGAAACCTTAGGGTGGACATACCGCGCGGTTGCGGTTACCAAGCTGTTCCTTCCGTTTGTTTTCCCATTTAAAGTCTTGTGAATCTGTTTGAATTATCTTTACACTAGTTTTTTAATCCTAACAGACTATAGAACGAAAAAAGTCTTACGTAATAATAAGATTTTATAGTTAAAAAAGTTTACAAGACTTAGCAGTGCTTGTTGTAGATGTGGTACTACAATACTTGTAGATTTGTCATTGGCCAGCGTGGTGATATGTTCCAATGGTCCTTTGAGGATAGGCCTATGTTCAGCAGTAAACTATTTAAAGGCTGATACATCACAGTACAGTAATAATACGTAGAAACACAAAATCCTGGCAAACTAGCAATAAAAATCTCTATTGTCCAGACGCGCGACAGCCCTATCAGTACTTTCAAACTACGTAGGTACATACTATTTGTACGCAGCTGAGTACAGTAGGGGTTACTCTTATATTGACCCCTGTTGCCTACAGAATAGGTTCCGTACCGAAATCTTAGGGTGGACATTACCGCGCGGTTGCGGTTACCAAGATGCCTTCCGTTTGTTTTCCAATTTAAAGTCTTGGCTCTATTTGAACTGTTTGAACTAGTTTTCAATTTTCAAGTCATGTCTGAGAATTTAGAGTAGAAAACGGGTTTACTATAAACGAAGTGCACGTTGCAGATGTGGTTGTTGTGGATTTACTAGTTGATAAAATACTTTAAAAGACATCATTGGGACACGACAAGGGATTATTGATTTGTTTATTTGCTACGAATAAATATAAGCATAATTTAACGCCTTTTCAGGTACAGTAATAATAATAATACGTAGAAACACAAAATCCTGGCAAACTAGCAATAAAAATCTCTAATGTCCAGACGCGCGACAGCCCTATCAGTACTTTGAAACTACGTAGGTACATACTATTTGTACGCAGCTGAGTACAGTAGGGGTTACTCTTATATTGACCCCTGTTGCCTACAGAATAGGTTCCGTACCGAAATCTTAGGGTGGACATTACCGCGCGGTTGCGGTTACCAAGATTCCTTCCGTTTGTTTTCCAATTTAAAGTCTTGGCTCTATTTGAACTGTTTGAACTAGTTTTCAATTTTCAAGTCATGTCTGAGAATTTAGAGTAGAAAACGGGTTTACTATAAACGAAGTGCACGTTGCAGATGTGGTTGTTGTGGATTTACTAGTTGATAAAATACGTTAAAAGACATCATTGGGACACGACAAGGGATTATTGATTTGTTTATTTGCTACGAATAAATATAAGCATAATTTAACGCCTTTTCAGGTACTTTTAGTTTTACTCATATTTTTTAGGTTTAGTTTTTAGTTTTACTCATATTTTTGGAAAGGAACTGTAACTTTTTTGTAGCGCTCAAAGCGTAGTTTGACTATGTGTTTCTCAGCGATCACCAAAGTTAAGCATCGTTCGGCATGGTCAGTTGGATGAGTGACCGCGGGTGGCATTTAGAACTGAGCGCTACTGTGGCTCGGATGACACGTCAAATTGTAGGTCCTGATTTTATTAACTGTTTAGCGATGTCAGAGACCTTCAGACGGTTTAAAAACTTTTACACCAGGGCTAGCCACCCGGGCTTACTTACTTTTTAACCGACTTCTAAAAAGGAGGAGGTTCTATGTTTTTTTTTTTGTGTTTTGTATTTTTTTTGTGTATGTTCATAGATAATTTCGCCAATTGTGTACCGAATCGATTTTTTTTTGTTATTCATTAGTTCGAAATGCTATACTTCCGAGGTGGTTCCATTTAAATTTAACAGAAATCGGCTGAGCCGTTTTTGAAAAATCAACAATAATTTAAGCAATTTGAGCGAAATATTCGAATTTTGTACACGATGGAAGTCGGTTTTACCATTTATTGCGAAAAATAATCATTTATTTGCATAATGCACCGTCTTATCCACACTAGTATTCCGCGCATGCACACGCGTCGCCCCATCAGTTAAGAGCATGAATGAGTCAATTCTGGCCGCTGCATAAATTCATTAATCAGTATAATAATCAACCCTTCTCTGAAGCTCAATCAAAATATGAGCAGCAACGTGCGTTGAGCGGCTGCGTTTAAATTGAAAACTACATCTTTCAATTCAATCTGTATTAAATACAAATGCCAAGTGGATGCTACTCGTAAACACACTATTGAAAGTAGGTACCTACACAGTAAGTAAGTTCGTATAGGCCGGGTGGCTGGCACGGGTGTCAGTTTTAAAGCCGCCTGAAGGCCTCTGCCATTGCTGTACTGCACCAGCCTTTTTAATAGTCCACTGCAGGACGTAGACCTACCCACGAAGGGTGATTGGGCCATTATCCACCACGCTGGCCCAGTGCGGGTTGGTGTATTCACATATGCCATCAAATTTCTTTTATGGACCTATGCAGGTTGCCTCACGATGTTTTCCTTCACCGAAAAGCCAGTGGTGTGAAATGCCATAAATACACAATAATGTACATAAATTCCAAGGAATTCATTGGTACGGGATCGGGATTAGAACCCACTACCTCACGATTGTAAGGCGGGTGTCATTAACACTAGACCACCACGGCCTTTTGACATGGCTAATCGGTTAAAGCAACCGGGATTATCTGAGCCAAGGTAGCGTTTAGTTGTAAATGCCACTCGCAGTCACCAATCCGAAGACTGACCGTGCCGAACATTGCTTAGCTTTTTACTAATTTTGTTACGTTGACAACACTGCTCTGTCATTGTTAGTACAACTAAAAGTGTTTGATACTTGGTAGACACCAATTCGGTTTTCATTAGAAGACTACCAAGTAGTCGGTATACCTGTATAAATAATATACCTGTAGCTATACAAGAAATAAACGATAAGTGTAAACAATAGTTCTTGAGTAGGTATTTGACTGCCTCGGTGGCGCAGTGGTTAGTGATCCTGACCTCTGGGTCAAAGAGGCGTGGGTTCGATCCCCACCTAGGGTAAACATTTGTATGATGAAAATAGGTGTTTGCTCTGTGTCTGGGTGTTATTTAGGTACTATCTATGTAAGTATGTATTTAAAATATGTATATGTAGTATATCAGTATCTGGCAGCCATTTCACAAGCTATGCTTAGTTTGGGTCCAGAGACTGTGTGTAAGATGTATCCTAATATTTATTTATTTTATTTATATATTTATCTAAATCCTTTTGGCATGCCCCATGTAAAGGGTCGTTAAGACTGTGAAATATACCTATGAGAATAAATTTAAGATCGATATCTTTATAGTTTGAAGATCTTCGCAAACACCTAATAAATTTTGCCAAACGCGAGTAAAACTAGGTCGTTCAAAGTATTCTGCACTAGTTAGAGGTTCGCGTTTTTGTGTTATTTTGTTTGTACTTTACGTTCTATTTATTTAAGCTTCAAATAAATAGTTTGATAAAAACGAAGCCTTGATAAGGATGTACTAGGTGTACCTACATGAACTGAGCTATATTCTGTTCCTGTTGTATAGGCCGAATCGTAGAAGTCAGCAGAGTTTTTTTTTGTTTTATTAGGGTAGGTCCCATAGTAAAAGTTGTTCAAAATGATGGTCTGACTTACCCCCTATCGGTTTATTTCCTTTCTGAATAATCAAGACCGCATTACATTAATTTTACTAAATTAATAAAGCAATGGTAAAATTAAGAATGTTTATAGCTTGTCAGACTCCCTAGAAAATAATGCTCATTCGATTTATATGCCGAATCATACAAGTCGGCGGATGTAAAGTTAGCTACGAGCTGCGCAATACCCATCCTGACTGAAGCTCACATAAAGCTGCGCGTTGGTTGGATATTGCGCAGCTTGTAGCTAACTTCACATCCGTCGACTTGTATGATTCTGCTTATAACCACCGTGACTCGCGACACGTCAAATCGTATTCCTGATTTCCGGTTCTTTGTGAATTTCATGTCCGGGCACTATCACATCTTTGTATAGGTACTTCGTTGTACTTTTTTGTCCCCCCCAAACAAAATTCAAAAGACGGCAATCAACATCTGGACATATGAAAGTAGACTCTTCGATCACTTCATTCATTTGGTCAATTATTTTTTTCTCTAAATACTTTAAAATCAATCTTTTATTGAAAAACTAGCTGACCCGGGAACTTCGTTTCGCTGCCGGGCTGATTTGTGAATCTAAATCCTGGATGGTTTAGATTCACAAATCAGCCCGGCGCCACCCCAAAGGCATACAAAAAATCATTCAAATTGGATGCGGTCAGTGACATACGCACTTGCAGTAGAATTATAAATAGGTATATCGTAGAAACATTTGACAATCAGTTTTTTTTTTCAGCCAAAAGAATAAGAATCCAGGCCAGAAAAATACTCAAAAAAAAGAAACAACAAGGTACCTACAATATGGACCAATCACATACAGTAATCTAAGATCAACATTTATTGGCCAGAATCAAGCCAATCACAGTAAAGGTTAGATATGGTTATCAAATCTTACTAAAGCAACTCGTATTTATGCATTAATCCTAATTTTTTCAGTAAGATAGAGAAATACTAGTCATAGCCAATATCTAATCCGTGTTTTTGCAAAATTCCTAGGATTTTTTGCAAAAAAACGGTTTATCAAATTACTACGACATCCTTACTATTATTTATTATTTTATTATTATTATTATTATTTATTATTTATTATTTATTATATTATATTTATTATATTAATATTATAAATGCGAAAGTAACTCTGTCTGTCTGTCTGTCTGTCGCGCTTTCACGCTAAAACTACTGAACCGATTTGAATGAAATTTGGTACACAGATAGTCTAGAGCCTGAGAAAGGACATAGGCTACTTTTTGATTCGAAAAAATAGTTTTAAAGGGTTGAAAAGGGGGGAGGAAAACGCATTGCCTAGAATCTTAGAAGAAAAAACTTATATTCTACCATGACAAATGGTAATTTGCATCTTGACTTTCCAAATTACATTCTCTATGCCCAATGCCCATTCAAGGCTGCTCAAGTTGCAAATGTCAAAGTCAATCAATCTTTTCCTGTAAACTTTAGAGAAGGTTACATGTATTTTTTCAGTTTAATTACGTAGTTTTCATTCTAATAGGTATGCCTACAAAACGCAAATCGAATCTAGCGCGTAGTTCTAGCGGAGCTCGCGTAAAGAAAATTGTTAGAAGCCAAGAGTCTGAAGAGCACACTTAAACGCGTTTGACATTAAGTACATGCCGAGCGCCACGCATCTCAAAGAGCTGCTGAGACTCAAGAGCAAAACCAAGCGCGTCGAATTTTAGATGCTGAGCGTCACGCAGCTCAGAGAGCTGCTGAGACTGAAGTTGAAAGTCAAGCGCGGCGACTTTTAGATGCTTAGCATCACGCAGCGCAAAGAACTGCCGAGACTCAAGAGCAAAAAACCAAGCGCGTCGAATTTTAGATGCTGAGCATCACGCAGCTCAGAGAGATGCTGAGACTTAAGGAGAAAGTCAAGCGCGGCGACTTTTAGATGCCGAGCATCACGCAGCGCAAAGAACTGCTGAGACTCAAGAGCAAAACCAAGCGCGTCGAATTTTAGATGCTAAGCGTTAGACGTTAAGCAAAAAATTGCATAGTTCCTGTAGGACAGGACCTGTGGACAGGACAAAAACTATCGAAAGCAAAACTGTCGCCACTATCACAAAGACGCTAAGTGATTAATTCCTCTATGACGCTAATATAGATTAATGAAACGTCACAGCGAAACGTAATTAGATGACAGGTGACATTGTCTGCAGACTTTTATAAATCACAGGTAGCATGGCAAGGGGACAAATTGTTTTTCCGCCATTTTATCCCCTTGAAGAGGAAATAAAGTATGGATTGAAAATTACAACTGACATTAAAATTAGATAAAATGTTTTTTTCCCTCTGCATGCCACATGTTACTAAGACGTTTACTACCAGGCCGTCATTTATTACAAAAATTACCTTACATTAGAGGTTTAACATGTTTCTTTATTCTACCTTTATGGTACAGAATCATCATACCTACTTTAATATAATCAATCCGAAAAGTTTCTGGTTTGTTTCTCTTTGACGCAGCAACGGAGCAAAAGATTGACTTGATTTTTGGTATGGATACCTAAGGTTTAAAAGACAGAAAGTGATAATAGGATACTTTTTTATCCCGAGAAAATTCGTGATTCCCATGGGATAGGACAATAACTGTTTGTCAGCAATGGAGCAACGGACTGACTTGATTTTTGGGGTGGGCATAGTTTGGAAGACGGAAAGTGACATAGGATCCTTTCCATTCCGAAAAAATTGCGGTTCCCGTAGGATAAGACAATAACTCAGCCGTTGCTAAGAAAAAGTTATTGTCTTATCCTAGCAACGGATTGCCTTGGCTTATTGCATGAATATAGTTTGAAGGACGAAAAGTGACATAGGCCACTTTTTATCCCAAAAACTTTAACAGTTTCCGTAGGATAAGATAAAAACTAAGCGAGCGGGCCGCGGTAGCAGCCGTCTAAGCGCCAGAAATAACCTGTCATTTCAAGTTTAGGACGTTCCTACATTTTTCGCACTCCTTCGCGGCACTCAACAGCTCTAGCCCAGACTCGGGCTCCATAACGGAGCTTGCGCTCTCGCAATAATGACGGAGTGTTTCGGAGCACAAGACATATCGTCATCCACCACTCGGGACTAACCAGCACTGAGCGTCGGACAGCATTCCAACGTCCCAGTGCAACGGGTCAGTCATAGTAGCCCAGCGCCTGCCTTTTCAACTGCAGAGGGCAGTGAGAACGGCCATCGCGATACCGACACTTCTCTTCCCCTGCAGCCCCACTGCGTCTGCCAACAGGTTGACGGCCTAGCGGAAGGTAGGGTAGGTGGCGGCACCCACACAACCAGGTCCATCCCACCGCAGCCCCTAATCCTCGGCTGCAGCGTCGCAAGAGCGGCACTGCAGCCCGCCTCAGAAGCAACACTCCTCATAAGGCAGGTAACCTACCGGCCATCCTCTCAGCTGCTTTAGTTAAAAGCGGCTGAACAACGAGTGCCGGCCTCTAAGCTGCCTTGGGGGAAAGACCCAAAGAAGAGGGAGACTTCGAGCGCCGCCTTTTCAGCTGCCTTAGACCTCCCCCGCCACGACAAGGCGGGAATACACAGGGGGGTTGTATATACACTCCAACCGTAACTTAACCAACAAAAGCATTCCTCTAAGGTATTTTGATGTTTGTCGCTTAGGTTAGGTTTCGCAGCCGACATAAACATTAGCCAAAATCAAAATATAACGCGGGCGAAGCCGCGGGTAAAAGCTAGTAATATTATAAAGAGAAGAGATAAGCTTCAAAAATCTAAACAATGCCTCATTTCCAGCACAGTACCCGTTTTAGACATCCCGACCTCACATGCGTTTGCATCACCGCATCAACACTTTACCGACGGTCAAACGAGTCCGTCATACTTGCGTCAGAAGTAGGGCGGAACATTTAACCCAATACCGTAACAATTGACGCAATTTACCCTAAACACTACCGGATTATATTAGCAGCTACCACTTAGCGTCAATACAACACGAGACAGTAGGCCGTCTACGTGATTCTACGTAGGTACTACCTTAGAAGAATGACAAGTAATAGAAGTATTGCTAAATTTTACTCAAATAAAAACTACGTTACAGCTGTCTTATTCATATCTGGTTATACAGCATACGCGAGAGCGAGTGGAAAAAAACGCCTGTCGCGTACGTCAAAATCACCAGTTGGAATGTCAGAATAGTTAAAATTTGTTCTTTTGTCTATTTCTTTTAGTTCCAGTAAGAAGGTCCAAATCTCTAATCATTTTTTCATCATCAATCATTCCTACTTTTTACCTTTTTGAATTTCGGCAGCCGAGATAGCTCAATGCTAGTTTGTGAAACCCTTCGAAATTACGTAAGTTGCGGTGTATGTGCATCTTTTTCTAACCCCTTTTAAATTTCATATTTAAAACGGGACAAAGTGATGTATATCTCTTGCCATTTTAGTACGGTTTCTATTAATTTAGTTCTTATTATATGGGTACTACAATAGCGTAGCTTGATTTTGAGCTATGGCGCACTGTCAACAGGTCGCCAACGACTTCCTCAACGTAGTTCATTCATCCTTAAATAAAAAGGTACACGCGTCGCCACAATGGCATGGCCGATCTGTTAAAATTAGTTTCAATTTATAGTTACGGGAATTTTTGCCGTGATAACGTCTTATAAATCTATATTATAATCATTACTGAAACAACCCGGGTGAAACAAGTCGATCATTTGATCGAGTTGTCTGCGCGTCTGTTGAGTTCGTGTCATTTGAGCGACCCGATTGTGCATCCGTACAGTTCTTACAAAGTAAAAGGTACCTATTCTATTTCATAAGACTTAAAGCCTAAATTAGTTTGGCAACTACTTAACTCATAATAGCGGGTGTGAGTCAATCAAAGTATGTGACATGTAAGATCGGGTCGGCGCAGGATGAACGATCGAATCATTTTCCTGCGGCTCGCGACCCAATCAAACCTACCGATCAATCATGATCGAATCAGGACTAGGTCACTCGTAGCGTCACTGGACGTTTAGAAAACTGAACGTTTGAACATGTACGTAGTTGAGTTACTGTTTATAAGTAGTGTTCCGCCGCGGGCGTGAATTAATGATTCGGAAGGTAAGATTGCGAAACGAGCGTTAATTGAACAAATGAAACGTTTGATGAACAGCAAAATGGAGGAAACGGTAAATAGAGCACGCCTTTGAAATATACTTCGAGTCATCTCGGCCGAATTTGGTAGGTACGGTCCGCAACGTTGCGATGAAGGGTTTCAGTAGAAAGGATAAAAGTATTCAGTTTTATTGACAGTCTTAATTCATTTTTAACCGACTAACTCCCAAAGAGGAGGAGGTTCTATGTTAGACTCTATGTATTTTTTTTGTGTATGTTCGTCGAAAATTTCGCTAATTGTGAACCGAATCAAAAAAAATGTATTAGTTCGAAAGGGTATACTCCCAAGTTGGCCCCATTTGAATTTTACAGAAATCGACTGAGCTGTTATTGAAAAATCTTGTAAAAAAAATCGAGCGAAATATTCGAATTTAGTACACGACGGAAGACGATTTTACCATTATTTCGAATAATTATAATTAGGTAGAATATAAGTTGTATATCGTCACATTATCGTCACTGATTTGGTTGGGGTCGACATTCAAAATTCAGAACCGCCCAAAGACTCAAAATTTTACAAGTGTCCCGACAATATGCTGCCGACGAACAGTTGGTTGGTTGGACCCGACCGCCGCCGCCAACCTCAGACCAAATAAAAAAATCTAGACAGAACGTCGTGAAAAGACAAGTGAACCCGGTTTTTATACATATTGTGGTAAGTGCATCGGTGTTGCGCCGCCATAGTTTGACTGACGAGCCAAGGCGTAGTTTCCATGTACGTGTATGTGTATGTAATTGTGTACACAGCGAGACAACTGTCTTGATTTTTTATTTGGTCTGAGCCGCCAAAAAGGATTATTAAAATAATAACGTCAAACCAACTACATTACGCACGACGCCATTAAAATTTGACGCTTGGCTCTAACCGAATCGGAAATTGTAGGAAAGATTTAACACATCAATTCTAATGATCGTGTATGTCAAACTATTTCTCCGGGGTTAAAAATTCTATTAAAATTAATGAAATTGTAAATTTCAAACATCTCAACGCATTCCTACCGCAACTAACAAAAGAGCTGATAAATTTGAAACGGCTGAACCGATTTTAGAACATCAACCACACACAGACACAGTCAAACTTCTAAAACCTCCTCGTTTTGCGTCAGGGGTTTAAAATTAACACAAATACAAACAGAAAATCATATCTCCATCCAAAATCAGTCCCTGTCGAGCTCAAAGAGACAAGGACAAAAAGGAAGCAGAAAAACTTCTACATTGTAAATGTTGTTCAGTAATTCTCTCCCTCCCTTCAAAGAATTCACTGTACAAAATAAAAAGCAAAAGCAAGGGCGAGTATTAACAAACACTTCGAGTTTCGTAAACAACACTGTAACCGGAGATCTTGTAAATTCTTGTAAAACAACACCCCCCAATCCATTTTATCGACCCATCCCATTGACATTCCCTGGAAGTTCGCGTCTTCATATCAATACATTCAATACCCATATTTACCTGTACCCCTAGTACGAATGTTTATATGTATTTATAGGTAGGTACTCGATAGAGACAACGCCAATAACAACATTTCTTTTTCACGGTTTAGGTGTAAATTCCCATACTAAAAGTTGTTCATAATGATAAATAAATAAATATTAAATATTAGGGGACGTCTTACACACGGTCTCTGACCCCAAACTAAGCAAAGCTTGTGATATGGCTGCCAGAGACTGATATACTACATATACATATTTTTAAATACATACTTCTATAGATAGTACCTAAATGACACCCAGACACAGAGCAAACACCAATGTTCATCACATAAATGCTTGCCCTGGGTGGGGATCGAACCCACGCCTCTTTGACTCAGAAGTCAGGTTCGCTAACCACTGAGCCACCGAGGCAGTCAAATTGATTTTTATAAACATTTTTGCACTTTGTATATTATGTGTATATACAATAATCCTATTGTATATACATATTGTGAAGATAGCCCAGAGAGAGACCGATCATATATTACTGTCGGAAGCCAAGACACATCAGCCGGGCTAATATACGCACCACGAAATAATTCTTTCGATGTGTCAGAACGAGACAGTTATGGTAAAGTATATATCTGTCACTTTTTCACACGTCGAAAAAACTCTTTTCGTGGTCGTACGAGTATGCTAAGCTAGTTTGACTCGCGTGCTGTGTCGAAAAAGTTAGCTCTATCAAATATCAATACAGTTCGAATGAGTAAAAATCTCAAACAACTCGTACTGCGGGTACCTCCTGGCGGAGTGAAATTTAAACCTTCCAAACGGTGTCATGAATATCGAATTTGGTTCGAAGTCCCGCGGGATCGGGACATAGAGACAGTGCGGGGGAACTGGATTGCACTTCGTCTTCCCGTTTACTTTCAGTTCTCTCTGGTTCACGTCTTGCACGGGTTTAATTGCTTGATATTGTGCAGCAGTGGTTTGCATTATCTAATGAAAATTATAATAGAAGGAAAAGTACAAGGAAAGAGAGGAAGGGGATTTTTAGATCAGATCAAAGAGAAGGTAGATGTCATGTCGTACAGGGGGGTGAAGACACTGGCGGAAGACCGAGAGACGTAGAAGTTGCTCCACCGACAAGAGCCGCGCTCTTAAATCCTGAATGAATGAATGAATGAATTGTGCAGCAGTATTGCAGTCATCGTTGTCGTTTTAGTCATAGAACGTCCACTGCTGGATATAGGCCTCCCCTATAGATCTCTACTAAGACCGGTTGGAAACGGCTTGCATCCAGCGCGATTCTTCGGTCTTGATGAGGTCATTCGTCTACCTATTGGGTGGACTTCCTACGCAGCGTTTTTAGGGTTCCGTAGTAAAAAGAGGAACCCTTATAACTTCGTTGTGTCCGTCCGTCCGTCCGTCCTCATGCTATAAAGCCTTCTAACTTCCACATTTATGAACCAATAGCCAGTTATGTTTTTCAAGCACTCAACCATCTTATCCTTACATAGTCCTTACATAGTATAAAATAAAGTCGCTATTTTCGTTTGTTTGTTTGTTTGTCTGTATGCTTAAATCTTTAAAACTACGCAACGGATTTTGATGCGGTTTTTTTTAATCGATAGAGTGATTCAAGAGGAAGGTTTATATGTATAAAAATTCCCGAAATTTCCACGGGAACGGGCACAACGCGGGTAAAACCGCGGGGCGCTGCTAGTATAAAATAAAGTCGCTATTTTCGTTTGTTTATTTGTTTGTTTATTTGTTTGTCTGTATGCTTAAATCTTTAAAACTACGCAACGGATTTTGATGCGGTTTTTTTAATGGATATAGTGATTCAAGAGGAAGGTTTATATGTATAAAAATTCCCGAAATTCCCACGGGAACGGGCACAACGCGGGTAAAACCGCGGGGCGCTGCTAGTGATATTATAAAATCGGTTTTTATCATCATCAATCTACGGAAGCATCATACGCGTGTTTTGACACGCACTTGACAACTTATTCGGTACGTGGCCACTTTTTTTTTTTCAAGTTTTAAAAAAACCTACTCAAAAAACCGCAATTTTAAATGTACTACTGCGTTCAGCCATCCGCTTATAATGCGTAAGATTTGATGTCTTTTAATATTTTTCTATATTTTTTTGTCTTTTAATATGAACAATAAATGTCTAACGCGTAATAGTCTACTAGCGACCCGCCTCGGCTTCGCATAGGTGTATTATACATATAAATATACCTCTTGAATTACTCTATCTATTAAAAAAACCGCATAAAAATCCGTTGCGTAGTTTTAAAGATATATGCATACATAGGGACAGACAGAGCGGGAAGCGACTTTGTTTTATTAACCCCCGACGAAAAAGAGGGGTGTTATAAGTTTGACGTGTCTGTTTGTGTGTGTGTCTGTCTGTCTGTCTGTCTGTCTGTCTGTGGCATCATAGCGCCCGAACCACTGTACCGATTTCAGTTTAGTTTTTTTTGGATGAAAGGAGACTTAATCGAGAGTGTTCTTAGCTATGTTTTATAAAAATCGATTGAGCCGTTTAAGAGTTATGGTGGGTTAAAGTGGTGATGGAAGAACCAAAATTCTACAAATGTGCCCAAAATGGTTGTCAATTGAAAGTTTGTTGTCAAATATTTTTGTGTCGGGGGTTTTTTAATTAGGTATATTATACTAGGTACGAGTATGTAGTGATTAATATTATTTTATAGTCTAACGCGCCATTAGCTAAATAAATGATACTAACAGTATTCCAAGTCGGTTCCAAGTATACTCGTACATCGGAAGAAAGTAAAACCTCTCAGGCAATATTGCACTGTTTATGTAGCACTTTGGCAATGTTACGCTGCAAACTGCAAAACTTTGCCATTGTTGTGCAAACAGTCGTCCTGATACCACACGAGCAATCGAGCATAGCTTAGGACAAAATATATCGTCTTTTTTTCGGAATCCTCTCTCCCACCTCTTTCAAACTTCACGAAATTATTAGACGCCTTGCTATCCATTACATATTTTTAAAATCTTTTACTATAGGCCAATTCTGAAAAGTAATCGCTACGCAAACTGCAGAAAGCTCTGATTTTTGGGGTTCCGTATCCAAAGGGTAAAAACGTGACCCTATTACTAAGATTCCGATGTCCGTCTGTCCGTCTGTCTGTCACCAGGCTGTATCTCATGAACTGTGGATAGCTAAAACGTTGAAATTTTCCCATATGATATGTTTCTGTTGCCGCTATAACAACAAATACTAAAATCATAAAAAAACTTAATATGAAAGAGGGGCTCCCATACAACAAACTTGATTTTTTTGCCGTTTTTCGCTTGATATTAATAACGTTGACTGATAGATGCTTTAAATATTCACAGAATATTAAGTACATTATTTACTTTAAAAATAAATAATTAAATTAAAATAAAATTAATATTTAAGGCGGGCTCCCATACAAGTAACGTTATTTTTTAGCTCGATATTAATAATGGCAATAGAAAAATGCTTAAAATATTCACAGAATATTAAGTTATATGTTACCATCAAAAATAAAAAAATAAAATAAAATAAATTGAGGGAGCTTCCATCCGGTACGGAACCCTTCGTGCGCGAGTCCGACTCGTACTTGGCCGACTTTTTTTTTCTGAATATGTTTGCGTTCGACCACATAGTGCCTGATGTTGAGCAGATATGCGGTCTAGGTTGTAGCACGCTTACCTAGAAGATACCTATTTACTCGGGATTTGAAGACGCCCACGTTGTACTTTATGATTGTGTATCTGTACATAATCAAAGGCAGATTCACCGTCCTCACTCACTCTTCGCGTCTCTTACGTTGTAAGTGTAAATCTGGTAAGGACCGTAAGATTGACATGTATGTAATATGTGTGTTTTGTGTAGTTACGTAGGTATATGTACATATTATTATGACTCTTTATGGGTATTACAATTTTTATTATTTGCATTGGAGCGGTTTAGAATTAATTAATTTTAATTATGTTTTGTAATAATAGTTTATGCAACTGTCATATAATGAAGGGTATTAAAACACGAGTGTGAGTTTATGAAACGAGCGCAGCGAGTTTCATAATAGTAACGAGTGTTTTAATACCCGTGTTATATGCAGTTGCATACACTACTTTATCTTCACTAATAAAAATAAAAATAAAAAACATATTGCGAAACATTAAATTCACGCGTACGTGTATTGTCACAGTGAACTTGGCGCCATTAAAATCTAACCAATGAGAGCGCAGCTGCGCGCGCAGGGCCAATCAGGAGCGAGCGCGCGATGTTATAATGATTTTACGATATCGATGTGGATATTATAACATCATGTGAAATTGCTTAAATTGAGTGTTTTTTTGTCTGCGCTATAACAGTAGTCATTATAAGTCAAGTATTGGAAACATAAGTAGAATGTTACAACATTAGTGTAGATAAAAAAATGTATCTAATGTGTTTGCATTTGGGTAATAAGATAGGTACTTTTTAGTTTTTTTATGAAACAGTTTTCGTTTACTCGTAGGTATTATTAGGTAGTTAGGCAATTTATTGAATTGAATAATTGTATAGCCATAGAATTCGAGCAAAAACTGTTTCTGTTTTTCATTGCTAAGTGAGACTTAGATACTGCAGTATTGGGTTTCGTAGTTGCAATTGATTGCGTAGAGGTCTAACCGTCACCCCTATTGCATTAGGAATAAAGGCTATTTCTTAGCCTGCTATTCCTGAGATTTCAATGTGTATAATCTTTAAACGATGGCGATTCGGCTCTAAGGCGATAAGTGTGCTCCGACCGTGAGCTTAAACACCAAAGCGGGGCGGAGATGTTCAGAGATAGGTAGAGTAGTGTTGTATGGCATGTACAATTGTACATATGTGTGTGTGGTCTACTTCATATCTGCTTGATGAGAAACGAATCACAATCGTGATTGAGCTGACATTGTCTTAATCTCCTGTCAAATATGGCGGGTTTTGCAATGGACTTTACAGTAGACAGCTACATTATTGTATTGATTGACTATAAGGTAAGTAAGTTCGTATAGGCCGGGTGGGTAGCCCTGGTGTCAGAGTTTTTAGGCCACCTGAAGACCCCTGACTATAAGGTTTTTATAACTTTTTGACAGCGCGAGCTAATTTCGTTTTAGCAACATTTTATATGACTATGTTTTTGGTAGGATGTATTTCACAGAAATTCAAACAAACAAAAAAGAGAGAACACGCGTATGATAGGCTTCCGTAGATGGTGACGATGTTAATGATGATTTTTTACCTCATTATCCCGACGTAGGTATTTATTTATCTCGTGTTTTCAGAGCGCGATTACTCCCGTAGTATATAAGAATAACATACGAACTTACATCTCCGCTTTGGTGGAATATGGCCCTAGCTGGTATTTGGAATGCACTGTGCGAATTGTTATCGCCGGGTCTTCTTAACGAGGCCGTTAACTTTTTGTTTCATCGCCGCAATGGCCGAGTCTTTCAACTAAGTATGCCGTTCTAATTTTCTGGCTCAAGCTCTACTTTTATTGGAGGACAAAATACACAATAAGAACACTAAGTAATTTTTGCTGTTTTTTTACTGTCGTCTTATCGCAACTGCTGGGACGTCATCGTTACATCGGGCCAGACATAGGCCTTCCCATGGGCCGGCCATGCACAGACAGCTTTAAACATTCAGGATCAACAGCACATTACCCTAAGTAAGTATAAATAAATAAAAATTAGGGGACATCTTACACACGGTCTCTGACCCCAAACTAAGCAACGCTTGTGATATGACTGCCAGAGACTGAAATATACATATTTTAAATACATACTAATTTAGATAGTACCTAAATAACACCCAGACATAGAGCAAACACCTATTTTCGTCACATAAATGCTTGCCCTGGGTGGGGATTGAATCCACGCCTCTTTGATCCACAAGTCAGGGTCACTAACCACTGAGCCACTGAGGCGTGCACTATGTACCTACGCAGTAAACTATTTGTAACTATGAATGTACTACTGATTGCTTCGTCAAGCACACGCACGAACGCAATGTGTACGATCGCTACACACACCATAGGGTTATCTAGAACCAGTGTACTAAGCCGAAAGGAGGTGATCCAGACCATCAGTTGTTAATAATGATGGTCTCAATCACCTCCTTTCGGTTTACTACAGGCACGTAAATACCCTGTAATGAGAGCTTGCGCTCGTTATTAACAAACATACTAGTGATCCTGTAAGCTTATAAAAAATAAGCAAGTTCGTATAGGCCGGGTAGCTAGCCCTGGTGTCAGAGTTTTTAGGCCGCCTGAAGGCCTCTGACATGGCTAAGCGGTTAAAACAACCGGGAACTACAATTTAACGTGTCATCCGAGCCACGGTAGCGCTCAGTTGGAAAATGCCACCCGCGGTCACCCATCCACATACTGACCGAGCGGAACGTTGCTTAATTTCGGTGATCGCTTATGATAGACGCAGCAACACTAAATACATAGCATTTAACCGTTTAAGGGAGCGGCCCCAGCCCAATGCATTTTTTATTATGATATTCGCCCTAACTCTATTGTTTCTCAAGTTTTATGTAGTTTAATGAAGCGAGTCCAATTTCCTCGAGGGCCGGAGTGATTCCATTATCATATTTTTATCAGATCCTTACACGTCGCGTCAAGTAAAAAGAACGCTGGAGTGTCAAGCTGCGAACAAGGAAATTTGACTCCTATCGCACACGTCATAGGAGTTAAATCTCCTTGCTGCAGTTAAAGCTGCGTACTAAGAGATTTAACTCCTATGACGTGTGCGATAGGAGTCAAATTTCCTTGTGCGCAGCTTGACACTCCAGCGTTCTTTTTACTTGACGCGACGTGTACTATCCGCCCCATCGAATATCCTTACTGATATTATAAATATAAAGCCGAAAGTGTGTATGTTGGTTTGTTACTTGAAACTTGTTGGTTTGTTGGACTTGATTTTTGTAATGGATAAAATTAATAAATAAGTTGTCAAGTGCGTGGCGAGACACGCGTATGATCTGAGTCTGAGGCTTCTGTAGACGGTGACGATAATTATGATGATGATAAAAACCAATTTTTACGATGTCATTAGATGGTTGGTTACTAGGGAAACGTAATTGAGTATGCTTATGTTTGTGATGAGTTGAAAATTTGCATGTTGGAAAATTTTAATTTTCCTTTATAACTCAAAAAGTTATAATCCCACAGTGCTCGAAATAATTTTCAAAGAAAGTTTTTGATGTGGTCTATAAACTCAGAAAGTTTGAACAATAGAATGTTGCATACTTTAAAAATTATAATTAAGGGGACACTCTTTTTTCAACTTTGTCGACCTATATCTCACCAATGGCACGGTAATGATATCTAATTACCGTGCCAATGGTACATGTGACTAGAAATCGTTTAGGAGCCCTCATTCAACGATACCCCAAATGAGAGGGTGGGGTTGATAAAAAATTTCATCTAGGAGCTACACCTTTAATATAGTTTTGAATTTTCAATATTGGGAGCTACCCCCTAGTTTTGATTTTTTAAGTATTGAAAATTGAGAACTATACTTATGGGGAGTACTTACTATCATATTCTCAAAATTAATCTCAAACTGTGATCAAATTTCATGCAATTTGGTTAATAAACGTGGAAGTTATAAGGTTTTGTGTTAATGGGACGAACGGACACAACGAAATTATAAGGGTTCCTTGTTTTACTACGGAACCCTAGAAAAATTAAAGGTTCCTACGGAATAGTACATAAATCAAAATGTCACACGGGCGAAGCCGCTGACTAAACCTAGTCTTGCTGTAATCATAGAGCAAATACTTATAGGGCGGCACCTACATTCAGGCGGCATTCTTTTTACGCTTTATGTAAGCAAGAAAAACTGTTTTATTACAGAAAAACGTATTCGAAAATTTTACTTCAAATATAAACGGAAAATCAGTCACGTAGCTTTCTGAGTGAGTACACAGGTTTAGGCTGAATCCACAGAAATACCAGAGGGATAATTTGTGGTCGATCGAGAAAAGAGAGAAAAAGATGCAATGATTTAATATGGCATGAGTTAGAGTAAGCAGTTGCTGTGTTTTTCTCCCGATAGTGTCAAGTTCCAATTTATTTTTGACAGTTTTGACAGCTCTTGGCAAGATTTTCTATACATTGTTGTGGTTGAGGATTGCCTATCTCTGCTATCTCTCTAGTTGTAATAGCTCTGTGGCTGAATTTAATTCAATTCATTTATTTGTCATAGGAACACAATGTGAGCACTTAGCAATGTCAAATAATATTAAAACACTATCATATTACAATACATTCACAATATAAGATAAAATAATTCGCAAGCGGCTGTAAAATGGCCTTGTCATGTTAAAAAACAAAAATACGGTAAACATTAATATTGTAATAAATAGTTAAGTACTAAATTTGCGGCTGTAAAGGGGCCTTGTCAATATAGGTAGACGTCAGAACCACATCTTTCCATGCAGACTTGTCTTCAACATATTCTAATTCTGTAATAAGCTTTACTAATCAAACTTTATAGCGTCTGTGAACATGAGGAGAGTTATTACGCAGTAGAAAATTCGTTATGTCAGCTCCGCGAGAAGGGATGTGCTCAGCTAGTAGCTGACTTTACATACGCCGTTAAGTTCGACTCAGCCAATTAATAAGAGTATAGCTTAATTTTAAACCATACAATTAGAACAAAAGTAATAGAATACGTACTAAATTTTGCTCAAATAAAAACTATGTTACAGCTGTCTTATTCATATCTGATTATACATACGCGAGAGTGCGTGGAACAAGAAAACTGTATTGTCTGTTGGCATACGTAAAAATCACAAGTTGCAATGTCAAAATGGTTAAAAGTGGTTTCACCGTCTTCTGCGATATGATCGGAAATTTTGCCTCTCTAGTTCCAGTAAGAAGGTTCAAATCTCTAATCATTTTACCTTCCTACTTGTTACCTTTTTTAATTTTGACAGCCTAGATAGCTCAATGCTAGTTTGTGAAACCCTTGGAAATTACGTAAGTTCCGGTGTATGTGCGGGTGTATCTTCTGCTAACACCTTTTAAAAGTGATGTAGGTATATCTCTTGCTATTTTAGTACGGTTTCTATTACTTTCGTTGTAATTCTATGGTTGAAACCACAAAAAGGAGACATAGGGAGGAGAGGGAGTATTATGAGGGTAATCTATACCGGGTTATTCAGAACTAGTAAGCTATCCGAAAGGAGGTGATTAATACCATCAATATGAACAACTTTTACTATTAGGCCAACCCGGAATTCCGGAAAAAAAATCGGCTATTCCATCCATTTTAACGATTCCGATTTGCAATTATGTATGAGATAGCTGTTTTTTCTTTAATTCCGGGCTGGCCCCATAGTAAATGTTGTTCATAATGACTGTCTTAATCATTCCCTTTCGACTTAGTACAGGGCAAGCAGATAACTCTGTATGGTCCAATTCTGGACCAATTTTCCTTCATCGAAATTCGGCACGTGGTGGTGGAACTCGGTAAAAAAATCTTACTAAAACATTCAACATTTGAGGGTAAACATAGAGGGTAATAAAGGTAACGTGCCTTTATAAACATAAAATGGGGTAAAGCATCAAATATTTTTTCGTATAATGTACACTAGCAGCGGTCCGCTGGTTTCCTTGAAACCCTACAGGAATTATTATATTTGCCGGAGAAACGAAAATAAGCTAATACATGTATAGTAAAATATATGATTTCCGCATTCGAATGTTTAAGAATTTTAGTATTCTCTAGAAAAGAAAGAATGAAAAAGTAAAAGCCTATTTATTTGCTACAATATTTTTCGACAACCTTATGTTGGATTTTTAAAAATAGGGCCAAGCTCGGAGTGTTCATTCGCATAAGTATTACTAAAGCGGAACTTCGGGACTTCAAAAAAGTCCATTACAAAATTATGTCTTAGGCGTTATTTTATGGTTTAAACGCAGTCTGGGCCGAATCACATAACTTGTCAGCTGTGATGTTAGCTACAAGCTGCGGATAGCCCAATCCTGACTGAAGCTCACTTAACATCTGTGCGAGGCTTGGGTTATCTTCGGGCCATAGTGAGCATATTGATACAAAAAGAATGAGGAGATACGTAGAAGAACCAAAGTTACCGACTTAGCCCAGCAATTGACAAATTGAAGTGGCCATTGGTAAGAAAACATAGCGCGGAGGACTAATGACCGATGGGGTCAAACAGTTCTCGAATGGAGACCACGTACGGCAAGCGCAGCATAGGACGTCCAACAAGGTGGACGGATGACCTTATTAAGACCGCAGGATCGCGCTGGATACAAGCCGCAACCAACCGGTCTTATTGGAGATCTATAGGGGAGGCCTCTGTCCAGCAGTGGACGTCCTATGGCTGAAAGGAAGGAAGGAAGGGATAGTGAGCATAGATCTAGCTCACAGGTCTCGTGAGGTGGGACATAACGTCTCGATCAAGGGTCACATAATTTCGCAGGAAACTCTTTACTTATAGAATCACTACAATGCATTCTGCAATATATGTTATGTAAACATGCATAATTATTACGTATATGATAGATAGCTTTATTTCAAACTAGCTCCCCGTCCCGGTTTCGCCCGGGTACGATTGATTAAAGAAGACAAATAGTAAGATCCCTAATTCTTTTGAAAATATAACAGCCTATGTTCACCGGGGGATAGTGTAGCTTTCCAACAGTGAATGAATTTTCCAAATCGGTTCAGTAGTTTCGGAGCCTTTTCAATTCAAACAAACAATCAAATCTTTCCTCTTTATGATATTGGTATAGATCTTGCGCGCCGAGAAAAGAGGCTTCTCTCGAAATATCTATGGCCTAGGTATATCTAAGCCGAATTTCTAGACCTAATTACAGAGCAGGTTATGTCTAGAATAAAAATGTTAACATCAAACATAATTATTTTTCGCAAAAAATGGCAAAACCGCCTTCCATCGTGTAAAAAATTCGAATATTTCGCTCGAATTGCTTATTATTGTTGATTTATCATAAACGGCTCAGCCGATTTCTGTAAAATTTGAATGGGACCACTTTGAGAGTATACCCATTCGAACTAAAAAATAAATTTTCGATTCGGTTCACAATTGGTGAACACAAAAAAAATACATAAGTACACACGAACATAGAACCTGCTCCTTTTTGGAAGTCGGTTAAAAACAGGGCCAAGCTATTACGAACAACAAACATCTATAAAGGGGAACATACACGGCATGATATCCACCAATAACATAGGAAACTCAATCCCCGTTGAAACGGCAAACTTCCAGTAATAAAGAGCATGAACGTACGTCTCCAGTAACGAGCCTGATAAATGCGAAGACGCGGCAAGATACGTCAGACGTGAGGAAACGACGTCATATCCCGCCTATTTACCCGCGGCCCTTTGCAATGATGATGAATGGGACGGGCTTATATTAAAAAAATCGGTCAAATGCGAGTTGGATACGCGCACGAAGGGTTCCGTACCGTGTTGGTGCCCCTTTAGCCCCATTCCTTTTGCCATTATTAATAGCGTGCAATAAAACTCCTAAAATCACGTTTGTTGTATGGGAGCCCCCCTTAAATATTTATTTTATTCCGTTTTTAGTATTTGTAGTTATAGCGGCAACAAAAATACATCATCTGTGAAAATTTCAGCTGTCTAGCGACCATGGTTCATGTGAGATAGCCTGGTGACAGACAGACGGACAGACGGACATCGGAGTCTTAGTAATAGGATCCCGTTTTACTCTTTGGGTACGGAACCCTAAAAACATTTTGCCTACAGTTCGAGCGACGGTTTAACTCAAGGCTCAAGGCGGTTTGATTTTATTTCTAAGTGATGATGGCAAGCTGCGTAGAGAATTAGATAATCCTTGCATATGCTGTATTTAAAGTGAAGCTGTAGTAGCTCAGTGTGACGCTCATTTTTACCGACTTCCAAAAAGGAGAAGGTACTAATGGTCGTCTGTGTGTATTTTTTTGTGTATGTTCATCGATATTTTCGCTAATTGTGTACCGATTTAGTAAAATCTTTTTTAGTTTGAAAGAGTATACTTTCGAGATAGTCCCATTTAATCGAAATCGGCTCAGCCGTTTTTGATAAATCAACAAAAATGTACATAGATGTCACATCACTTCGTATCAACTATTCGAATTCTCTACAAGGTTGGGAGTAGGTGTTGCGATTTTTTGCGAAAAATTATTGTAGAACTGTGGGGTCGTAGGTTCAAAGCCTCGTGTACACGTAGAGTTTTCGGAATTTATGAACGGATTTTCATTCTGCTGATTTTTTGTAATACTCGCCTCTAGACTGGCGATTATAAGAGCCTATCCAAGGTATGGTTGTCTTTGCTGCGAGCGAAATTACAGATTTGTGTAGTCGTTAGCAATCAATGCTAATCTTGGAACATCACCATCTTTGATAGCCTAGTTCAGCCTACAATAAACATAAGCCCAAGACCCAACAAGATACCGCAAAAGCCAATACAATTTGCCAATCGCAAGATTAAAGAAAATTTTAATCAATATTTAATTCATCTACCGCTAAGCGGCTATAACGTGCAAATATAAAAGTATTGAAGGCTTTTTATCGTTAACAAATTTTAAAAGGGACATCATCAAAGGGAACGTCAAGAAAAATGAGATCAAACGCGGAAATGTTCGTTTTCAATATTTCAGGCACTACAAATAAACAAAGTCAAAATATTAAATCTTTTGACACAAATCTAAAAGGTTACATAATATGAAGATTATGAGCTTCGGATCTACAAAGGTAGCTTTACGACAATAAGTATCATCAATATAGTCAACTGTAAGACATCCACTGCTGGACATAGGCCTGCCCTATGGATTTTCGATAAGCCCGATCGGATGCAGCTTGCATATGATTAGTATACCAATTTAATTTGGAATACAAAAATAAGATGTCAAGTGAGTGTCGAGACACGCGTATGACGATTATTATGATGATGTTAAAAACCAATTTTAACGATGTCATTAGATGGTTGACTACTACAAACACCGAATTGAGTATTAAATATTTTCAGGGGAAATTTTTGATGTGGTCTATAAATTTAGAAAGTATGAACACTCTATCTTGCATACTTTAGAAATTAAGGGGTAATAACGTTATTTTATAACATTCATTTTAGAAACCCTATTCAACGATATCCCAAATGAGGGGGTGGAGTTGAAAAAAAAATTCATTTCCACTTTACATGTATATAGGAGCTACCCCTTAAATACACAAATTTGATTTTTAAGTATTTATATTGAGATCTATACTTAAACTATCATGATATCAAATTTCATGCAATTTGGTTGATAAATGTTTAAGTTTTAAGACTTTATACTAATGGGGCGGACACAACAAAGTTATAAGGGTTCCTCGTTTTATTACGGAACCCTAAAAAAGATAATAAGCTCGCCTAGATTTGGGCAGCTCTGACTTACACGTCGGGGTCATGTCACCGTAACTCATTGACACTGGGTCAAAGCTCTCTACATCAGAAATGTAGTTCAGAACTACCTTTACTGTATTTATAAATATTTTTTTAATAAATAAATATTTAGGGACATCTTACACACGGTCTCTGACCCCAAACTAAGCAAAGCTTGTGATATGGCTGCCAGAGACTGATATACTACATATACATATTTTTAAATCCATACTTAAATAGATAGTAACTAAATAACACCCAGACACAGAGGAAACATCTATGTTCATCACATAAATATTTGCCCTGGGTGGGGATCGAACCCACGCCTGTGTGACCCAGAAGTTAGAGTCACCAACTGAGCCACCGAGGCAGTCAATATTTCACTCTACTTTACCTACAAAGTAGAGTGAAATATTTTCACACATAAACTCGTTTATGATGGATTCCTCGAAAATCCATCTCCATAAATATTAAATGTATAGGGACGATGTTCCGACATAGTTGCAAAGCTCTGATTGTATTGCCCATGCAAGTTTAAAGGCATTTTTTATGAACGTGGTGTAGGCAGTTGGATTTTACGACATGTTGATAACGGAAAATGTAGATCAACTAATCGGTTTTAATGGATCAAAAGCAATTAAAAAAATTGTCGATAGTTAAGTAGAATATTGTGATAGCTATAGCGTAATTCCTATTTTCGACCGATTTATAAAAGACGAGCGACCCGCCCCGGCTTTGCACAGGTGTATTGTACATAATAATATAAACCTTCCTCTTGAATTACTCTATCTACTAAAAAAAACCGCATCAAAATCCGTTGTGTAGTTTTAAAGATATAAGCATACATGGGGACAGACAGCGGGAAGCGACTTTGTTTTATACTCGTACTATGTAGTGATGACAGTTCGTTCGTATGAATTTTCCGATGTCACCTGTTTTTCCAATGTTTGTGGTCCGATTCACATGCTTTTTAGGGTTCCGTACCCAAAGGGTAAAAACGGGACCCCCTATTACAACGTACCATCAGCGTTCGTCAATATGGGTAACAAACGCACCAACAATTTCGGATTTATAATAAGAAAATTAATAAGGATGCTTACTAATATTATAAACGCGAACGTTTGTATGTATGGATGTTTGTTCCTCTTTCACGCAAAAACTACTGAACGGATTGAGATGAAACTTTTCAATATGTTTAAACATTAGAATAACACATAGGCTTATAATTAATAAAGATATTGCGTGAAACGAAGTTCGCCGGGTCAGCTAGTATAATATATTGTACATGAGAAAGCATTTGTTGATTTCTTTGTTCCTCTAAGGTACGGAATACGGATCGATGTGGTTCTGTCCATGGGTACAGTTTGACTACTAAAGTCACATATAGGCCGCGCCACACAAGTTGGCGGATGTGAAGTTAGCTACAAGCTGCGCAAAAGCCAATCAACGTGCGGCTTTCACGTCACGTCACATCAGGATTGGATATTACGCAGCTTGTAGCTAACTTCACATCCGCCAACTTGTGTGGCGCGGCCTATACCTAGGTTACTTTTGTTTCAGGGACATATGGCAATACGTGAGATATAGGCCTAATCACCTTAATTTGGCGTCTGTAAACACGAGGCGAGTCGTTGCGCAGTAACAATTTATTGAAATGTCAGTGGTGCAAAGAGTGGGGGGTTTGCGCAACTTGTAACTACTTCACAGAAGTAGAACTTCACATTGAGTTTAATTCGCGTATACCGCACGTAACACCAAGGGGCGCACTAGTGTTGTAACATAATAGGGTTAACACTCCCTTCTTTTGTTGATGGGCCAATTACCCCCAAAGTAGGCTCTTAACACGTCCCCGCTCCAAAGAGTATTAACTCTAAGGAGTTTGAATTATGACGTCATAAGTCTCATTTTCTTTAAAGAAGTGAGAGCGTCGCACGAGTGCGTTTTAATTCAATTTCCGGCGAGGCGGGCTTCTTTGTGAAATGGAAATAATCGGGTTTGAGTCTTTTTATGATTTACTTTCTTGCGAAACGGTGGCGTTTTACGTTTGTTGACTGAGTATTTTTATTACTGTATCTTTTTCTTTACTGTGCTTTTTATCCCCTGATTCGAGTAGAAAAAGTTCGACGTTATGGATCTAAGAAAAAATAGTTATACACAAATATTTTGAATACTTTAATACTGTATTATGCGAAAAGAAACAGTAATTTTATACAACATTTTTGTCAGTCCTTTCTAGTTTGAATGATGTTTGATTAGAGTTTAGACGTGTCTAATTAATTTTAAAATTAAATATTAAACTAGAATTTTTAACTAGTTGTTCTTTTCGCATAATACAGTATTAAAGTGTTCAACTTCATGCCGCTTTTTGTAGAGATCACAATTTCTTTAAAACTTTCATACCTTTAGGATGGCTCTGCCAAATACCAGCTGGAGGATCTGGAGTCGATTGAAAGGCGAGCCAGGAGGCTGATAGACAACGAAACCTTGACTAAGTCGAAGCTGCAAAGTCTCGAGCCGATTTCGCTAATATTTGGCAAGATAATTTAGTATCTAAATACTAACAAGATTATGAAGGTATGAACCAAATCGGTAAAGAGAAAGTCGAGATACAGGCTTATAAAAATTATAGTAATATTTAAAAGCGTATGAAGATTCAGTTAAAGATGTGTCGCGAGATCTACTGTTCGGAGAACTTCTAGTTTTAGAGTTAGATTTAGAAAGCGTTTTATGATGCGGGAACCCGCATTCGTAGTCAATCGATCGGAGTGGGGATTCCCGGTAGTGCCGCTCCACACGTTTCACCGATAGCTGCAGTCTTTGGCGCAGTTGAACGTAAAGTTTATTGCACAAACTATGTAGAATGGTGGTTTTTCTTAGTATTAGCTATCCTTTTTTTTACGACAGGGAAATCTTCGAAAGATGCCCGACTTGCTTTGGGGTGCAGTCGGGTTATGTAGGATTGTACCCACTAAAACCCCCTCGGTGGCCAGCCTTTGTGCCTTCTTAGGAGCTCCGGGATCTCCAAAAGGAACGCAACGGTGCTCCCAGCACTTTGTGTGTCTGCTCGCCTAGTAGGTAAGGGGTAAAAAGAATTTTCTCCCGGAACGTACATTTTATCAAAAATGTACCGAAAATGTTCTCGATGTTCTACAGAAAACGCGAAAACACTCGTCGATTCACGATCCTCTTAAACAGAGAACTTATAACCTGACCGAAAATTTAATGTTAGTCAATTGTAAGGCAAATCTAACTGAAATCCAAACCAACCCGGCAGGAAAATTTTATGTTAGTAAACTGGAAGTCAAATCTAACAACTAAAATCCAAACAAACCCGGCAGCCATCACTGATTGAACTAAAAATTTCCAAATCACGGTTTGTTTTTTTAACATACAGTATTTTTCCAGTTTTCTAGTGCTTTTGTATCGCTTGCAACGCTGAATAATTCAATCCTAATTGTCATTCGAGCTTCCAACAAAGGAAAACATGTGAATATAGTCACAACAAATGAAGCAAACTCGTATGTCGAGCTTATTTTTAGGGTTCCGTACCCAAAGGGTAAAAATGGGACCCTATTACTAAGACGATGTCCGTCTGTCTGTCTGTCACCCGGCTGTATCTCATGAACTATAATAGCTAGGCAGCTGAAATTTTCACAGATGATGTATTTCTGTTGCCGCTATAACAACTAATACTAAAAACAGAATAAAATAAATATTTAAGGGGATATGAAATTTACATGCGGCTCTTAGTTACCATGTTTTGTATAGTTAGTTATACATATGACCCTATAAGGGTATGGCAATTTTATTAATAATTTATTTACACAGAAAAACAAATACTAAAACTAAAAACAAACTAATACTAAAACTTAAACTAGAAAATTTTAAGGGGGGCTCCCATACAACAAACGTGATTTTTAGGCGTTTTTTGCTCGCTATTAATAATGGCAAGAGGAATCTGGCTCCCATACGGTACGGAACCCTTCCTGCGCGAGTCCGACTCGCACTTGGCCGATTTTTATTTCTTTTGTCGTGCAATTTCCCCGCAAATTGTGTGTCTGCTCCGCGTGCCTGTTGTGAGACACAAAGACCATTTGATCTAAACAGGAACGGAACGAATGAATGATTGAAGTAGAGTGATCGGATCTCGTCGGACTCGTTCCTAGTTTTCATTAGTTGAACAATAACAACTGCCATTGTTCCGAGTGGCGGACGTGCGACGGGTCGAGGACGGACTGGAGGTATTTAAAAAGGGGGCTTAAAACGATGTAGAGGTAGAAAAAGAAAGTACAGACCATCTGTATTTTCTCAGTATAAATTTAAAAAAAAATGCAAACCTAGAGTTTAGTTATACCGACTCTATTCTGTTCCTCTTTTGCCCGATCAGGCAATTGGCTATGGTTTACGGCCAAGTTATATAGTCGTACTACGTATAGTAAAATGATTAACGTTTTTTAAGAAACTATTTGTTAACTCAATTTCTGCCACAATTAAGGAATAATGTACCATTTATATGTTTAGAAAATAACGAATAATAATCCGGCACGCAAATAAAAATAGCAAATCAAATAAAAAAGCACTCTCTGTACATACAGTAAGTATGGTTAAGTATAGAACATACAAGTGTCACTACATTTGCCAACGAGTGGCAAAATAGATAGGGCATACTTATACAAAAAAAAACTGGATTTTTCTCTATTTTAGTGTAGGTACAACACGTAGTTTTTTCTAAACGATTTAGCCACTTTCGTGGCTAGGTACCACGTATAGATGTCGCCACATGCTCCTAGGTACAACTAGCACAGTATTACCAACCCTACTGTTTTAACAGTAGATTTCCTGTTTTCACATTTATGACCCTGTTCTGTTTTATTCCTGATTATTACTGTTTTTCAATAAGAGTTCAGCGCTACTTAATTACACTAGGTATGAAATATAACACTGAAAGGATGAAAGTGGAAAATAATTTTACTTTGCTTTTTGTTTGATAAATCCTTAGTTATACGTAATTTTGTTTCATAAATCCTTAATTATAACAATATACCTATGTGAGTCTTAGTAACTAACAAAAAGTGAGATAATTGTTTTAAGAAGGGAAAAGTATGAAATCTGCCTTTTTATTATTATCTACTGTTTTCTCCTGTTTTGTTATTGGTGAGATGCTGTATTTCAGTTTCTTGGGGTTGTCAACATTGAACTAGCCCAAAGTTTCCATCCTAAATCCGTCCCTCTAGTTCCGGCGTGTAACGGAAACTTCGCCTGTATTTCGATACGCAACATTGGATACACAATACCGTTGACCGGTGATTAGTCGCTAATTCCAACTCTTGTTTTTTCATCCTTATTTGAGAGAGAGTTCGGGAGCCCAATTTTTGAAACGTTAGAATGATTTCTAGATCGCGTGGTTTGCTCTCTCGTTCACACAAGCATAGATTATCAATGCTCGCTCCTGCTTTTGGACTCGGTGTCGTGACCATTTACGTATTCGTTCGGCCGTTCCAACTATTCAGTTATAGAGGCCCAGAACTGGGATAACCTTCAGTATTTTTCAAAGTGGGGGTCGTGACCCCTGAGCGGGGCAAAAATTCTTTAAAGGGGGTCTCGAAACCTTAGTAAAAGAAAAATAGTGATTTAAAAATGTATGTATACTGGGAAAACGTTAATTTAAGAGCTGGTCTGCGCAGCATCGGATTTCTATGCACATACGAAAAAAAACCGGGCTCATTACGCTCTCGTTTGGTACAATGCTTCCTTTGTTTATTTCTTCTCTTGTGTTTTATCGGAAAACGATAAAAGTATAGATTAAGTAGTGAAGTACTACAGTATTTTAATATTTTATATCACGGGAATGTACTCACGTTTATTTTTCATAGTCATTAGGTATATAACTATAGTTTCGATCGCATTCGGCGATCTTTCTCAAGTCGAGTGCTATACACAATATTATAGTATTTGAAATTGAATATAATTATCTAGAAAAACAGTTAGTAAATACAATACAGTGAGTAAAGGGCGTCGCGCCCTGAAAAAGATTGAAAAGCACTGGTCTAGTTAAGTCTAACACCTTTGACAACCAAATCTTAATTTCTTATACTCGATATTTTTTCGTCAACCACATTCAAAATCCCGACATTAAGCGAAATCAGCAGCCTGTAGTGCCGGCGGCTGTGACACCGACACACGAGGGAAAATCGACTTTACAGATATTTTCGTACATGAAACATTCATTGCGAATTATTGTTCGGGCTAAACCTGGAAAACATAGGAATAAATAAGGAAAATATAGCCAGTCCAAGTGCCATTAAAATTTTCGCCCACTTTCAAATATAAATAAAGTCGTTTATAAGACTATAGAGTATTATTATAGAGGTATATTCTTTGACTATACGAGTAGGTAGGCAAGGTATAAGTGTCAGAATAATTTTCGCTATTTTTATACCATTGTTTTACTTATAATATGTTTATAATGAGCTTACAGAAATGTACCTATGGTGTTCGAATCTGCTCCCAATAAAATGAACATTTCTTTACGCCTTTAGAAGCTAATTGGATCTACCAAGTTAAGATATTATGGCCCTTGGATACTTTTTAATAAAATTTACAACACGGGCAATTTGTAAAATATTTCATTGAATTAGCGTCAGGCTTGAACTAATATACATACGTTACTTATGTACATTTGTTCAAGTAACTGATAACTTCGCTAGTGTTGCATTGCAAGTGTTTGATAACCCACTCTCCCGATTAACCCGAATATTGGGGTGTTTTTAGGGTTCCGTACCCAAAGGGAAAAACGGGACCCTATTACTAAGACTTCGATGTCCGTCTGTCCGTCTGTCTGTCTGTCACCGGGCTGTATCTCATGAACCATGATAGCTAGGCAGCTGAAATTTTCACAGATCATGTATTTCCGTTGCCGCTATAACAACAAATACTAAAAATAAAATAAATTAAATATTTAAGGGGGGCTCCCATACAACAAACCTGTTTTTTTAGACGTTTTTCGCTCTATATTAATAATGGTAACATGTAGATGCTTGAAATTTTCACAGAATATTTAGTTTTAGATTCACTTCAATAATAAAAAATAAAATTAAAATAAAATCAATATTTAAGGGGGGGGCTCCCATACAGTACGGAACCCTCTGTGCGCGAGTCCGACTCGTACTTGGCCAATTCTTTTTTAATTTTACATTTTTGGTGGTATATTATGATAATGTAAATGTCTCTCAGACCATGAACTGTAATACGAATGTAATATATTATCATTAAGAGCTCGTGGTACGCCCTTTTGTAATTTCACAGTGTTTACAATCTTTACACAAACACGATGACATCGCAATTTATCTTCATCAAGTTATTCAATTACACCACAACGGAAAACTTAACTTCGTAAAGTAATTTTTTTCCCTATTGTGACCAATTTCAAAGCAAAACTTAATGATGAAACACAATTTGATTTAGTATGTAATTTTATCCTATGACACTACAAAATCATCAGATATAAATCTGTGTCTGTACGTCTGTCTGTAGTTTCATGTCTCCCGATAGTCTCGATGTTTATTTAAGGCTGATACTCTAGGTCAGTGCACGAAATTCAATATTTTTGGGTTCATCCTAAAAAACTGGACAAGGGCGAGTCAGGCTCACACACCGAGGTTTCCACACAAATCTTGGAAATTGCACAAAATTGAGAGTCAGAAGTTGTTAAAACCTCAAAGCGTAACTAAGTAAAATAATCATCGATAAAGTTTTTTTTTTACTTTTCTCGTCATGCATCGTAAATCACACATCGTAAAATCTTGTTTTAGCTTGTTCTAATAAAGATCTTTCATATGATACCCCACATTATACCTATTCATAATATTTAAATACATTTTGAAATTAGAGCCCATTTTTTTTTTGCATTGAGGACCTATTTTTTGTGATTAAATTAAAAATTCACATTTTCAAGATTTATTGCTATGTGTGTACTTCTAAGACAATGCTCCTTGCTACATTTAACAGCTCTAGGCCAACGAGAAGTACCCTATAGGTTTTGGTTCCCTTGTGAGTGTCGAAATATGCATTTTTACGACATAAACGGATCTAACTTTTTTCTATATTAACTGAGACGTATTAAATTTTCACAACTGCAAGAGGCCGTAGATAATACGTTTATGGATTAAATTTCAACTCGTTAACTTTACGCGTTCTCGAGATAAAAGGTCTTGACATACGGACAGACGGACAACAAAGTAATCCTACAAGGCTTCCGTTTTTTCTTTTGAGGTACAGAACCCTAAAAACTAATTGAGATGATGAGATAATTTCGAGGTTTCAATTTTCAATTCAAAAGAATCAATTGAGCTTGCTTACATTCTCCAAACTCCACCAGTCTTTACCTATAAGCGCATCATAATTTTACTGAATAACAACAACAGTAACCTTATAAGCGCACCAAAACGTATACCGGTCAAAACTAGATTATTCTGGATATATCCGGTTCTAACTACCGGAGCAGATTACTCCAATATCCAATCCTATCGATATAAAGATTTCTGTTTACGGCCAAAAGATAGCAGTCGTGCCTGTCGTATATCGGATATCTAAGTTCCACATCGACTCTTAAGTTGCCCGATATTCCCATATACGATCGCATATCCGTAGATGTCCGCAAATGGTCGTAGATATTCCTCCATAACCGTAGAAGCTCGTATTCTCGTCACGTAGATTTACATTAACGCGTAGCACTGGACAGTGTAGCCAGTACCTCATCTTCGTTCCGGTAATTTTATGACGTCCTTCAACTCTTGTTTCTCTAGAGGTTGATACGACTTACCCAGGTTAAGTATGAAGGCCTATCTTTCTAGTCACGTAGTGCTTTGCTCTAGTTAGACGAACGTAAAAAATACTCGTTGTTAAGATCAATGACGTTGAAGTACTGTAAGTACCTGAAACAAAGGATAAGATATAAAGATTACTTAGATCGATGGAGAAGTGGGTACTCGAATTTCCAAATTAGCAACTAATTTTCTAATTTTTTGAAAAAGATTGTGAATGTGCTTGCGTATTGGGAGAAAACTTGCCATGAAATCGTGAGTTAAAATCTCGGTCCCGTACCAATGAATTCTTGGGAATTTATATACAGGCTTTTCTCCCATCGCTATTAGTGCTTGCGTATTTGTCATATTTTCCCGTGAAGTGGTTCATTTTCGCTGGTATTATCATTGGTATTCGGAGAAACAGTTAGTAATTTAAGTTCGTATAGGCCGGTGGTATGGAGGAAGCCTTGGTGTTAGAGTTTCTAGGCCGTCTGAAGGCCTTTGTGGATAGTGTGTTCGTGTTATTCGAATATACTAGGTACCACGAATATAAGCAAACGACGTATTATAAATACACATTTTAGTAGCGTTGTGAGGGCCATTGGGCATGAATGCCAGCCGCAGAGGATAGCGTGATGGATACTGGGATATAGCCCAATCGCCCTTCAAGAGTACGAGAGCCTACGTTCAACAATCATCATCAGCTTGGATTGACCCACTGCTGGGTATAGGCCTCCGCTCCCTTGTCCCAGTTTTCCCAGTCTTGGCCTAATATCATCCACGCATGTCCTGCGATGGATCTGATGTTCAACGTTCAACGATGAATTATTGTAAGTAATCTGCAAAGTACGAGTCGAACTCGCGCACGAAGGGTTCCGTACTGTATAGGAGCCCCCCTTAAATTTTTTTTTTTTTTTTTTTTTTTTTATTATTTTATTCAATGTTGACGGATTTTATTAACTTATTTTAATCAATTTTAACGGATTTGTTGTATGAACTGATTGTTTTTTCTTATTTATTGATTATTATTTTTTAATTGATTGACTCATATTTTAGTTATTTTGTTCAATTTTAAAGGGTATCTTTTTTTTTCAATTTATTTAATGGATTTATTTAAGGGACTAGTAAATACTGTTTTGATTATTTAATATAATTGTATGTGATAAGTAGATTATAAGCACTTTGTTATGGTATCATTTGCCTACATATCTGCATTGGATTTCATTATTTGGTTTCGTTTATTATTGTAATAAAGGGTTAACAATGAGTTCTTCGCTTAAGATATTAAGTTGTCCCCACTGCCCGGGGGCTACGCGCAGATTTACCACGCATGGGCTTAAGGTTCATATTGGTCGCATGCATAAGGATTGTGCCCGGCCGGCTATCATAGATTCGCAGACCACATCTTCCATCGTAAACACTCAACGACCTGAGTACTGGAAGGTTGTGTGACATAAGTGAAAATTGTGTAAGTTGCAATGGTGCGGAAGACTGGTGGATGCTTCTCTCCTTTGCTTATAGTGCGCTGAGGGTGCCGTCAAAAACATCGCCGGGTAATATGACGACTAAAGTAAAGGAGAATATCGTGTCCTCTGAGTGTTTTCAGTTCGACAGTGAGAATGACGATCTGATCGATTTGGGTACGGAACCCTAAAAAGCCGGTAAAGACACTTTCTTCAAGCAATAGTTTTGCGAAACGTATAACATAAGCAACTCGATTCCCTTCCTAACTGCATGGCCCGGGGCCGGCCAGACGAAATTAACAAGTCGCGCCAACTTTGTCCACTGATGATTTTCCGATATCCGCTATTAGGCGCCCAAATATTGGGCCGATACTTCTAATGTAAAGGTACACAAACGATGGCAATATTCGCCTTTGCGACGACATTTCACCAAAGTACGCTATAAGGAAACTGGAATAGCTCTAGTACTTGCGCGTGACCTGGATTTTTTCGGGATATGACTCGACAGGCTAACGCAGTACGTTACTTTTTCTTGTTTGCAAGAGGAGGTTCTATGTTCGTGTTTATGTATTTTTTTTTGTTTATGTTCATCGATAATTTCGCCAATTGTTAACCGAATCGAAAAATTCTTTTTTAGTTCGAAAGGGTATACTCCCGAGGTGGTCCCATTTAAATTTTACAGAAATCGGCTGAGTCGTTTTTGAAAAAACCAACAATAATTTAAGCAATTCGAGCGAAATATCCGAATTTTGTACACGATGAACATCGATAATTTCGCTAATTGTGAACCGAATCGAAAAATTATTTTTTAGTTAGAAAGGGTATACGTATACTCCCAAGGTGGTCCTATTTAAATTTTACAGAAATCAATAAACAATGGAGTTTTTGATAAATGAACAATAATGTAAACAATTCGAGCGAAATATACGAATTTTGTACACGATGGAAGGCGGTTTTGCCATTTTTTGCGAAAATTAATTATTGTCTATTACATGTGATTGGAGTTAGTGGTAACGGTCTTTTAGCCGTGACATCTAATTTCCATCTATCCATCAGCTATAAGACGTGCACTGTTGGACATAGGCCTTTATTATGGATCACCAATAAGGCCGGTTAGAAGCGGGTCACTTCCACAATAATAGCAAGTTCGAGTCCTTATATAAATAAATTCACAAGAGTGCGTCTATACTATAATATACTCGAAATTATATGTCTGTACATATAATTTCGCGTGTTTTTATATCACACATTCCTAAGAGATATAATCTAAAGCTTTTCAAGGTCAGAGTGAATAGGTATCTTCAAGGTCTGCGTGCTTCATCTTCGACCACAACGTCGCTTACCATCAGGCGAATTGGTGGTCAAGCGCGGATTTGTTTGCGATAAAAAACAAAAATAATCGGCCAAGTACGCGTCGGACTCGCGCACGGAGGGTTCCGTACTGTATGGGAGCCTCCCTTAAATATTTATTTAATTTTAATTTTATTATTGATGGGAATATAAAACTAAATATTCTGTGAAAATTTCAAGCATCTACCTGGTACCATTATTAACATAGAGCGAAAAACGTCTAAAAATTCAGGTTTGTTGTATGGGAGCCCCCCCTAAATATTTATTTTATTTTGTTTTTAGTATTTGTTGTTATAGCGGCAACCGAAATACATCATCTGTGAAAATTTCAGCTGCCTATCATGGTTCATGAGATACAGCCCGGTGACAGACGGACAGACAGACATACAGACGGACAGACGGACATCGCAGTCTTAGTAATAGGGTCCCGTTTTTCCCTTTGGGTACGGAACCCTAAAAAACACGTGACTACATCCTTTTAGCCGTACCGCAGCTATCAAATTTTCCAATAAGTTCTATTTTTCGCTTTTCTTCGGTGAGCTACCAACACAGCTTATTAAAGTCAAAAGTTGGCGGTATGTACTGACAACTTAATGCCATTGTATCCAACAATGAGCATCCAATTACTTTTTCTCGGGCTTCGCCCTATAGCTATCAAATTCGGGCATTAATCTTGATAAATGATATAAATAATACGTAGTTTGAATTTCTTTTAATACTTTTACGTAAAAGTCGCGTGACTTGCCCTGGTGTCATAGTATACGTGCCACCTAAAGACCTAAATGGCTATGGCTAAATCATGGCTAAACAGTAAAAATCAGCCAAGCGCGAGTTGGACTCGCGCATGAAGGGTTCCGTACCGTTTGGGAGCCCTCGGCCATAAAATCACGTTTGGGATAAATATTTAAGAATAAAATCTTTATTCTATTCCGTTTTTTGTATTTATTGTTATAGCGGCAACAGAAATACATGATCTGTGAAATTTTCAACTGTCTAGCTATCACGCTTCATGAGATACAGCCCGGTGACAGACAGACGGACGGACAGCGGAGTCTAAGTAATAGGGTCCCGTTTTTACCCTTTGAGTACGGAACCCTAAAATACAACCTAGACATACAATATAACATATCAAATCCTAAACATAGTCCGAACCAAATCCTTACATCGTACGATACAAAGTAACATAGCTACCCCTACGCTACGTACGTGAGAAATTGGGTCTCTATTGAATCTGAGACCCAATCTGCCATAACCCTTTTCTGAAACGCTGAAACGACTTGTCTCGAAGCTTTTCACTTCTCTTTCCGGACCATTTCCGAGATCTACTGCTTGCAAACTATTTTTGTAAATACAGCAAATAGACACGGCGGACATTTATTCAGGGATGTATTTGTACTTATTATTGTAAACAACTTTTCTTCTTATTCATTCAGACATAAGAGGTCCACTCCTGAACATAGGCCTCCACAATATTTTCTCAATTTTATGCTGGTTAACTTGCCCATCATTATTATACGGTAGTTGGGCATAAAGCTTAAATATTAAAAAATCGAAAGCTCTCAATCATCGACTTGGCATTTTTAACCCCCGACGCAAAAAGGGGTGTTATAAGTTTGACGTGTCTGTTTGTCTGTCTGTGTGTCTGTCTGTCTGTCTGTGGCATTATAGCGCCCGAACCACTGAACCGATTTCAGTTTAGTTTTTTTTGGATGAAAGAAGACTTAATCGAGAGTGTTCTTAGCTATGTTTTATAAAAATCGATTGAGCCGTTTAAGAGTTATGGTGGGTTAAAGTGGGGATGGAAGAACCAACATTCTACAAATGTGCCCAAAATGGTTGTGTGTCGGGGGTTTTTTAAATTTTTAATTTTATTTTATTTCTCATATTGATGCTCTCAATCTACAATTTTATTAAAACTAAATTACATAACCGACTTGTGTTTACATTATTTATTAGCAGTCAGCATGAAAAGAAATTGGCAATTCTCCCCTGATGGGCTTAGGCATGGAATCATCAATCACATCATTAACAAATCGAGGCCTATTTCCAGCTGTGGGTTATTAAAAGGTGATGATGATGTGTTTCGATCTCACAACTTTTTACGACAAAAGAACTACCTACATATGTTGCTGTAGTTATTATTTTTTAGATGTTACGTTTTTGATACAATTCTTCATAATCACGATTTTCCAAATTCCCTAGAGTTTAATTTTATTATAAACGTCAGCGAAACTACTACTAAGTAAAACTAATAGTACTGGCGAAACAAACAAACAATTAACTCTTTATTGTATACACAAAATAAAAGGAATTTTAAGCTAATGCAACACTAGGCGGCCTTATATTTTCCAGGCAAAGCGAAAGTGACTAGTTCCAGTTTATTACTTGCGTAATGTCCGATTCCAGCTAATAAATAATGTTGAACCAATGAAACTTCACCGCTATCATGAGATAGTTTTGGAACTCAGGACCAAATGGAAACTTAATTTGCCAAGTTTCGTGTCTAGCGCGATAAAATAACTTTTTCTAGGGGCGTGACTTCAAATGCGGTTACAAGCACGAAATAGAGCAATTTAATCTATACCAGCATTAAAGAGCACCGATTTTGTGGGTCTGTTTACATCAGTGGTTGTCAAACCGCGGCCCGCGGGACGGATGCGGTCCGCGGCTGTGTATGGCGCGGCTGTGTACGCTCGGCAAAGGTGGGGTGGGAGGTTATGTGTACTATTATCAAATCAGTTTTCAAAATACTAGAAAAGCAAATAACTTTCATTCATTCTCGCCATCGAAGGCTCCTTCTTGCGGCGGCGTCGTGTGTCGGGTCGTTCTCCTCCCTCAAATATGGTCGAGGAGAGCGATGGCTGGCACATGCGTCACACTCGTGATCGGGTGCTGCATGCGGGTCGCCGGTTTGCTAGCGGCATTTACGCAATGCATTGAAACTACTAACTTAGACTAAGATTTAAACTAACCCATCTCTATTGTACAGTCGCATTCTTTCAATTGTAACTTTGTTACATTAATTTAAATTAAAAAAAAAAACAAATAAAAAAAAAACAAATAACTTCGCGCTAGCTACCTAAATACACACGCGTATAATTAAAATATATCTACTCTGAGCATCGTCTAGGTCTCTAGATACCTAGTCTACTTTGACATTTCCTTTCAAAATACTAAAAATACCGAAAAAATGTTACGCTTGCTGCACTCGCAAGTAGTAACGTGGTCTACTTTGTTCAAGCCTGTTATTAAATAAGTGAAAATAAATTGAGGCTTGCTGCGGTCCCGCATGATATCAGTATGGTTAGTCTGCTATGCTCGTATTATCTGTTATGAAATTACTGAAAAATTCTGGAAAGAGCCAATGTGGCGCTCTGGCGCTCCCGCATAATGTCATCATGTTTGTTTTGAAATTACGGAAAAAAACGAAAAATGTTTGCGCTCACTTCGCTCGCGCATATTTTTCTACATTGACATATTCCTTAGGTACCGCGGTAACCTAAAAATGCGGGCTAGTAGGTATAAATGTTATAATCTCAAGTTTAACAGTGTGTCGATGCACACAGAGTTACTTCACACTTTCCTATGTGGCCCTTGACCAGAAAAGTGTGACGACCACTGGTTTATTGAACGACGAACCTTGACAGTTTCAAAAAAGAAAAAAACTGTCAATGGAACCTTTGGATCTTCTTTGGAACCACGGCACCATTTCAAGGAAACTATCAACACTTAAAAATAATGACCGGTTTACATTATTCCAAGTCCAGCGATCAAATTCATCACTGGATTGTTTATGGAATAATGTAAATCGGGACCCCCGTGCATTCCAGTGCTGATTTACATTGCTTCAGTTGCAATCCAGCGCTCGATTCGTAATGCCCGGTTTACATTATTCCAGTCCAGTGATCCAGCGAGAATTCAGTCCAGTGCTAGACTGGATCTGTAACGTCTACATTATTCCAGTTATTTAGAAGCCGTTGCAGTGTAAACACTACAGTGACAATGATTTCAAGAAGAGATCACTTTCGAAAATATTTCAAACGTGCTCAATTACTCTGGCTACAAGAAGTTATTAAGGTTGATAAAAAAATAAGAAAACGTAGTATATAGAACTGGACTGAAATAATGTAAACTGGGCATAAACACTGGAATTATGTGAACCGGGCATAACGCCGAGGTTAGCAGACATGCTAACCTTAGCAGATATGCTAACCTCAGAATTGGTTGCATTGGTACAGTCCTGTACTATAAGAATAACTTGTATAATAACAGCTGCTTATTTTGGTATTCAGGGTTATCTAGAACTGGTGTACAAGCCGAAAGGGAGTGATTCAGACCATCATTAAAAACAACTTTTACTATGGGGCCAACCTGGAATTCGAGAAAAAAAATCATCTGTTCCATACATTTTGACGATGCTGAGTTGCACTTCCTTATCCTTACATAGTATAAAATAAAGTCGCTATTTTTGTCTGTGTGCTTAAATCTTTAAAACTACGCAACGGATTTTGATGCGATTTTTTTTAATGGATAGAGTGATTCAAGAGGAAGTTTTATATGTATAATACACCTGTGCGAAGCCGGGGCGGGTCGTCTAGTTCATAATATATGTACTCGTAACTGTTGATTTTATTTTTCTATTTTTTTGTTGGCCGCATAGTAAATGTTGCTCATTATTTTGGCTTAGTACAGGGCAAGCAGATAACCCTGTATTATCTGTATCAAAAAATCTAAAAATGAAACAGCACACGTATAGCCCGTAACTCAGTAGGTTACTGTAGAATTTGTTATCACGGGCGATATGATTGCACGTGGAGACGGCGCCTTATCGTATAGGCGTGCAAATTGGCTCAGCAATGGAGCCAGCCCGGGGGAAATCTCGCCTGAGCCGTACTGAGCTAATAAGCAAACGATTTTTCACGCCATGTACATTTACATTTTACGTTCTTGAGATGTCTGTATTTGTGAAGCTCAAAGACACGAAACAAAGTTCACCTGTTCCGTACAATAATTATTTTTCGCCTAAAATGTCACAACCGACTTCAATCATGTACAAAATTTGAATAGTTCGCTTGACTCGATGTATGGGTAACATTTCTGATTTTTGTTGATTTCTCAAAAATGGCTCAGCCGATTTTGATAAAATTTGAATGAAGCCATCTCTAAAGTATGATAAACCAAACAACTAAAGAATTAACAAAATCGGTTCATAATTGGTGGTAAGTATACATCGCTTACCATCAGGCGAGTTGGTGGTCAAGCGCGGACTTATTCGCGTTAAAAAAATATATAAACATTCAGTCGAATTGATAACTTCCTCTTTTGAAACCGGTTATAGATTATCAAATTATAAAATGAATGCATGGAGGAGGACTAAAAATATGGATAGGGCTATGCTCGGAGTCTCTCTGCGAGATCGATGATCAGGAATGAAGAGATACATGATTTTGAGATTCGCAGAAGAACCAAAGTTACCGACATAGCTCAGCGGATTGGCAAGTTGAAATGGCAATGGGCAGGGCACATAGCGCGGAGGACTGATGACATCACGCTGGATGCAAGCCGCTACCAACAGGTCTAATTGGAGATACATAGAAGAGTCCTAGGACGTCCAGCAGTGGACGTCCTATGGCTGATGGATGGATGGATACAGAGAATAAAAAGATTACAGTGCGGTTACCATCATACGGCCGGTCCGCTTAAAATAGCCATTATAAACACAGCACTTTGCTCCCGCAGAGATTAGTGATAATATTGCGTTCGCGATTTAATGGGAAAAGTCTTTTAGTGAATCTCAGGGCAAGGATCGGTCCAAGGCAGAAGCGAATAACCAACTCCTAACCTATTTCTGCCTTCATTGATTTGTTCATTTGCGCAATGAATTTAAATTTCCCTCATCATTCATTCATGCATTTGCGCGTAAATACATAGAGAACATGCAAGATAACTATGCGCGCGATTGGTGGTGCCACGTACGTTATGTTGCTAGTATTTTACATTCCCTGGCAGCATTGAATTAGTTCCTAGTTTTGGCCGTGCGCAGAGTTATCTGCGCGTACTCTAACCTATTTCTTCCTTCATGCATTCGTTAATTTGAGCGATTAATTTAAATTTTCGCCATTTCATTCGTTCATTTTCGCGTATGAGTAATAATGGCCAAGTCTTTGTGCATTATATGACACTCCCGACACCGGGAATCCTTGTGGGGGGTATAGCGAGTGTGAGGTGTGAAAATGATGGATTTTATTATCCTTATTCGATGTAGGCAGTAATTTACGTCCCGCATTGGTTTGTATATTTCCCTCTTCCGAGTCCAACAGAGCTACCCAACTCCGTAAAATTAAGTGGTTCGGGGCTGATGACAATAAATTTGGGAGACATAAGTTTGGCGTATGTACCTGTGAATGTGTTTTCATTTATCTGCGCATCTGTATATCTCTCTGTGGCATAATATGATATTATCCCAAACAAGTGGATCCACAACGGTGTTTTTTTATCAAAAGTTAAGGCGATCGATTCGTTGCTTAGCTTATATTTTATAAATTTTATGGTCAGAAATAATCTTTTTTTTTTACATTATTTTATTCTTAAGGAGTAGTTATTAGTTATTACTTAGGGTGGATTCACTCGGTCAGCGCGCGTATTAGAAATATGATTTGGATTTTATGGCATTTACAGCTAAACTGTTAAGTTAAAAAATACTCATTTAGCGGCCATCAATGCTTAGTTTTACCAAGGTATATGCATATACACCTAGAAACCAAAATAGTTGCCGGTTTATGCACAAGAGTACACTAACTAAAAACTAAGGTGAAAATCCTTTTTAAGGTGAAAACCACTAATTTGGCTTTTAGGTGTATGTATGTAACTCGTAAATGCTACCTATTGATGACCGCTAATTGAGTTACCGAAAACATAAAATCATTAGTTTATCTGTAAAAGGCAAAAAAACTCCAAAAAAATTGAATTTTGTGCGCTGACCGAGTCTATCAGCTGTAAACGGTTATCAATTAACAAAATCTACGAAGTTTGCAAAATTATAATTTCATACTTATTTCAAACTAAAGCTCCTTGACGTCGAATAGCTTGTACTCGTACCTTGCGCCAACCCTTGCTCCCGCAGCAATTTGTTTCCAATTTACTTTGATAAGAACAAATCTCTGGTGTGTGTAGTCAGTGAAACATGCAAGTACAGCCGGTGTCGGGGCTCAGGAGCAAATTGAATTAAATAGTCGCTTTACTGCACCCTACGATAGAGACGTCACGACAAAAAATACCATAAATTTAAACCTACCTATATTAAATAAATAAAAAAGATGATTTGAAAAATAACCTCTCACTTCACTATCACTACATAGTATAAAACAAAGTCGCTTCCGCTGTCACCATGTCCCCATGTATGCTTATATCTTTAAAACCATGCAACGGATTTTGATGCGATTTTTTAAATAGATAGAGTGATTCAAGAGGAAGGTTTATATGTATAAAACACCTGTGCGAAGCCGGGGCGGGTCGCTAGTATTAAAAAAATAAAAAATATGAGTACTAAAATCTTTCAAAACTCAAATCATTTATTGCAACATATGAAAATTTACATTCAGATTTTTAAAATTTTACATCAGTCATCTCAGTCTAAAATTGCATGTTCCTGCCACACGTGATAACGTTTAGGAAAAGATATGAGATAAATTCCTCGAGTGAAGACCATATAGCGGCAAGCGCAGCATAGGAAGCCTTCACAAGGAGGACGATTGAACTCATCAAAACCGCAGGTTTGCAGGTGCGTAACACATAAAATCTAACATAACAGTATAACACGTTTTAAAACATGTTATACTGTTGTGTGTTCACATACATGTATTCTACATACATGTGTATGGTCTTGTTGGAGATCTATACAGGAGGCCTATGTCCAGTAGTAGACGTCATATGGCTGTAAGTAAAGAGCTTTTAATTTGCTAATCCATTGAACTTGGATGTGCTGGGCTGGACATACCAAAATAAATCATCAATTTTATTGGAAGTTTTAAAAACGCACATGTATAAAACCAAAAAAACCCAAATTTCAACTCTTCTAAAAACGTGACCCTACGCACTTTTAAAACAACAGACCATATTTTTAATCAATTTTGCAAGCTTCGTCGAAAGTTTTCATTGTTCATACACGTACATGTTAAAAAAACAACTAAAATTGCATTCATGCGTTCCACATCCGTTCTGGGTAAAGCTCGTGGTGACCATGAGTAACTGACACTTTTAGGAATATTCTGTCAATTTTAGGGAATATTAACTTTTTTTAATCGCGAATAAGTTCGCGCTTGACCACCAACTCGCCTGACGGTAAGCGACGTTGTGATCGAAGATGAAGCACGCAAACCTAGAAGATACCTATTTACTCTGACCTTGAAAAGCTTTAGATTATATCTCTTAGGAAAAAGGAAAGCAGGAAGACTGTTCCATTCCCTGGCGGTACGAATCAGAAATGTTGAGTTCTTGATTTTAGTGCGCGATTAGTCCCGTAGTATATAAGAATAAGTACTTATTGTAGAATTAAAAATAAATAACCGTTATCATCTTAAAACTTAATTTCCCCTACTCTAGGTTAAGTGCAGCACGTTAATGATCAATGCAAGATGATCTAATCGAACATTATGGTTTTACTAGGCTATTTAATAAGCTTTTATAGCTATTATCCACGTATTATTGTTGTGTGGGTGAATGCACTTAATGGATCGGTTTAAAATGAGCTTTCTAATGATGATATATTACAATGTTTTTGAACGCATTAACTTAGCGCTATTTTATGCTTTTGTGCTGTTAAGATCGATTATTCATTACAAATTGATGATAAATGTTGTTCTTAAACTTTCGTAGTATATTATAATAAATTGATGATAAAGCTTTTAGAAGCATGTTTACTAAAACAAACAATATCAAAATAAGAAACATCCGTAAAAAACTGTTATAGTGTGTGAAAGCATGTTATCGTAAACGAAATGATTGATTAACGAAAATATAGAAAATAGATAGAAATAGTGAATATAACAAAAAAAAATAGTTTTAATCATAAATTAAGCTCTAGTATCAGCGCATAATGTCTCTACGTACTTCGTTGGATTCAGCTCCGTTCTTTGATTCAGAGTATGTACCTAATCGTAAAAGAAATCGGCTATTTCATACAAGAAATGATTTTAATAAATGAATTTTATAGTACATCCCACACTAGGTTTATCTTAAAGGTTTATATTATTTCATACATTTTCGTCCCATAGTAAAAGTGGTTCATAAAGATGGATGAGTGTTATTTACCTCTTTCAATTCAAGCACTTTGTTATTGTACGTATTTGTAGTTCGTGTCAGTTTTTAATCGACTTCAAAAAGGAGGTTTTCAATTCGACTGAAAGGCTATTTTGTGTGTATGTATGTACCTATATGTATGTTACGCGGTTACCTCGACAATTGTGTGTCTATGGATTCTGTGTCTGGGTGTTATTTAGTTACTATTTATATATGTATGTATTTAAAAATAAGTATAATGTAGTATATCAGTCTCTGGCAGCCATATCACAAGCTATGCTTAGTTTGGGGTCAGAGGCCGTGTGTAAGATGTCCCCAAAATATTTATTTATTTATTTAATTATGGACCGATTTCGATGATTCTTTTAATATTTTATTTGTTTGATATTATATATGTTATACTTTAGAGAATGGGACCACCGTTTAAATGTTATCTAAAGCGGCTGAGCTGTTTTTGAAAAATAAATAATTAATAAAAAAATTGGTACATTCGATAAGTGCGACCCATTCGAATTTCGTACCAGTAGCGGCACGTGAGTCTAGCGCTGAGGGTACTGTGACGGGGATGGCTGCGCATGTTGACTGCCATACTAAACTCATGCGCAGCCACCCCCTCCACACTTCGCTCAGCGCTACACTTATATGCCGCGACCTGTACACGATTGAAGACGGTTGTGCTATTTTCGACGAAAAACTATGATATAGAGCATGGTCACCGTACAATTCGTGCCGATTGCCGACAATAGCCGTCGCGTCCTATTTCGGACGCGCCGTGCTTCAACACAACTCAGTTAGTGCTCTACTGGCGAGACAGTGGAACCGTGCTTTAAAACTTACGAACAAATTAATATGCGCACTAAGTAAGTTCGTATAGGCCGGGTGGCTGACCCTGGTGTCAGAGTTTTTAAGACGGCCCCTGACATGGCTAAACGGGACCTACAATTTAACGTATCATTCGAGCTACCGGTAGTGGTCAGTTGTATTGTTTTTCTATTTTCTATATTTAGTGTGAAACATTTTTTTTGTGTCTATAATTTGGCCAATTGTGAACCGATTAAAAATTTAGAATTATTTTTTAAAATTATTTATTTAGTTCGAAAGGCTTAGCAGTATTTAAAAATCAAAAATATTCAAAAGTGATATACATCGATTCAAGCCAACTATTCGAATTTTGTACGTTATTTGAAGTCGGTTGTGCCATTTTTGCCGAAAAATAATTATTACTTGTTGCGTTTTTGTGATTTTACGACAGTAAGGCACTAAAAAACAACCCGATTAAAAAAAACAAGTGGAGTCCCTCTGCGCAGAAGAAGTGAAACTACGACGCAACAGCGCTTTCATACCCCCTCCACGGTAGCGTTAAACGTTTAACGCAACCTTGTTGGAAGTCGTATTAGAAGAGCATCACTTCAAAAAATATTTTAATTAGGTTGTACCAAAATCAACACATAAATTCCTTTGACATTGATAAGAGCTTGGACGAACTTCGAAGTATTTTATGATGAAATATATTTGGTTTCGAAGTAGAAGTTTGTTCATAATGTTGAATACAGCGATTTCCTTTCAACTTAATACAGGCCAAATAAAACTTCATGGGTTAGCTAAGTAAATATAAAGCCAGGAGGGGGTGGTGGTGGTGGTGGGGGTGTGTGTGGGGGTGGTGATGGTTAGCTAAGTACAAACTGTGAATAACCTAATCCTACCTGCAGTACACTTAACAGCTGCGCGAGGATTGAATTATCCGGAACTCGTCATAGGAATGTTTACTGGGTATGAAAATCATTATTATAATTACTTAGTCCGTCAGTTAGATTATTGAAAAATATTGGACACGTATTTTTTCTTTTGTCAATCAAACAAAAAGTGGGAGCTCGTGACGGCACTAGCCGGTACATTTCATAGCGGTTCTTTAACGGGCTATATCTTCATCAATTTTTGTTAAATTGACAAAAGAAAAAATACGTGTCTAATATTTTTTGACAATCTATTTGACGGACTAATTATATATTTTTAGTTAACAAGCCTATTAGCTAACATCAAAACGTACATCGAACGCTGACTAGTAGTACCTAAGCTAGTAACAAATCCACACGTTCGTACGTCACTAACTCCGAGGTGCGTAGGTATGATTCGCGTTCCGGCCGTTTGTATGAAGACGGAATACTGTGAGATATAATTACCGTGGTACTCGTATTAACTAAAGTCGTCCCACATCCATCCAGTAGCCTGTAGTTTAGGTATAAAGTTTCTGCAACGCGACACCGAGGTCGGGTCAGTGCGGCCGCGATAGCCGGCTGATTACTGGAGCACCGCATTCCTTGGAACTTTCCAGGACGGAGATAACACTGTTTGTGGTTTAACCGAAGAAGATAAATAAGATAATACTACGTTTAACTGAGGGGTCGTCCATTAATCTCGAGAGGGGGTTCGGAAAAATGCCGAAATCACAAGGTTTCCTGGGAGGGGTTTGCTATGAGATATCACGACCGTGTATTTATTTTCGTGGCGTTAATTCAGGCATCCATCGCCAGGCAACGATGACCAAGCGCGTCATTTGAACTTATATTGAACTGAGCGGTTGTTGTGACGCTTGTATAGGCCGCGCCACACAAGTTGGCGGATGTGAAGTTAGCTACAAGCTGCGCAATATCCAATCCTGACTGAAGCTCACATAAAGCCGCGCGTTGATTGGCTATTGCGCAGCTTGTAGCTAACTTCACATTCGCCAACATGTGTGGCGCGGCCTATAACTAGTAAACTTGGCTTGGCTATGCTCGGAGTCGCTCTGTGAGATCGAATCAGAAATCAGGAGACGTAGAAGAACCAAAGTAACCGAAATAGTTCAGCGGAATGGCAAGTTGAAATGGCAGTGGGTAGGGCACATATATTTGGGTCGGAGGAATGATGACCGATGAGGTCGAGAAACCGATCGCTTGTTCCGCGCTCTCGTTTGCACGCTCGCCTCAGGCGGAACGTTACACTTTTTCGTGCGTGCAGCTTGCGTTTATCTATTTATAAAACGTTATCACGTAAAAACTAGCCTGTAGTATTACTATTTCTTCCAGTGCCCATAAATAATAGACCTAAAAATAATAGACAATCCTGCCCTATTTGAAGGGAACACTAATAGCCCTAATAGACCTCCCTGCGGTACCCGTCCACTGACCCTTTTAAGCCTTTAAAGATGAAGATACATTACGTGTGACTTTTAGGCGAAGGCCTAAAGAATTTAGATCTTTCCTTGTAATGTAACCCTTGTGTTCCCTAGAGGAGACAAATTGGGTATGGTCACAGTCCTAGACTTCGGTCAGTGACATAGTCTTATTAGTTTGGAGGTTCACATTTTTGTAACAAAGAATGATGGACTTTATTCTGTTGGGGAAAAGGTAAGTTAGTGCTGATTTGGGGACTGGAAATGGGAATAAAGCTGGTCAATTTAGCTCATTTTGCTCCCGAAGGATGTTGACGGTATCCGTGTGTTCTACAAGGTACTTGATACAGACCTTGGAGTTACATTTCGATTTTTGGCTTTTTGTAACGAGGAAGTTTATTTCCTTTTCTCAATTTATTCAAGGTAGGTAGGTAGGTTTACTAGGAGTCGGAATAGGTAGTTCAATTTTAAGTGTACAGATAGAAAGTCAATGTTAGCATAACATTGATAGAGTATGTGCAAAAAAAGAGCCATCGTGGCGTTAGGGTGAACTATATAACAATAACTATATAACTATATATAATCAGCAGCCAAGGTACCGAATATACTTGGTAGACGCGAGTACTGATGAATATCGAATTGGTGTCTCGTTTCAGCCATAGGACGTCCACTACTGGACACAAACCGGTACGAAGCGGCTTGCATCCAGCGCGATCCTGCGGTCTTAATAAGGTCATCCGTCCACCTTGTGGGACGTCCTACGCTGCGCTTGCCGCGTACGTGGTCTCCACTCGAGAACTTTTCGACCCCATCGGTCATCAGTCGTCCAAGTTATGTGCCCTGCCCATTGCCATTTCAACTTGCCAATCCGCTGGGCTATGTCGGTGACTTTGGTTCTTCTACGGATCTCCTCATTCCTCATTCGATTTCGCACTGGATGTCAACTAAGTATTAAACACTTAGTTGTACTATAGCGGGTCCGACCCGCCGCTCGCACCTGTCTCAGTCCCCTTTGTCGTCTACCCCCGCGCCTCTGTACCGCGCAGGCGAGGACTCAGTTAAACGGTCAGACTATAGCAATGACAGACCAGTGTTGTCAACGTAACAAAATTAGTCAAATGGCACACGGGCGACCTCACCTACGACGCTTCTCTTTATGCACAAACTCTAAGATCTAAACTCCCGGTAATCAAGCATGATTTCTGGGAAACCACTGAAAAATAAGGGAACAAATACTTAATTTTGTCATCATACTTAAATTGATATTTCAGATAACAGATAGTCCCATCCATCACCGGCTGCACCCACAGTCGAGACCACAGATAAAATAAATATATTTTGTGAAATTTATGTCCAAAAAACAGAGCCGCTAATCTCCCCTCCACTGAACAAATATCAAAACATTATCGCCGTGACGCTGCAGGTCGATCTGATTGATCACGCCGCCGCTACAAATGTTTTTATTTTGACAAAAACATAATATAATACCGTTAAAACAACATAGCTCAAATGTTGACACAAGCTGCTTTAAATATTAGTCATTTTAGTATGATTTGTTGACTCATATGCTACCTTTTCTTTAATTTGACCTAAAATACTCTCCACAGTCTTTTTATTGTGTACTAGCTGCCCCGGTGAACTTCATCTCACCATCTGTCAACTGTCAATGACAACTTTTACATGCAGGAACACTTTGTATGGGAAAATTCAATGAATGTCTTTATTATTTTACTCACTATAGTTTTATATTTTCTCACCGTTTAAACCTTCCCTTAGCTTCCACGGATATTTCAAGACCAAATTAGCCCAATCGGTCCAGCCTTTCTCGAGTTTTAGCGAGACTAACGAACAACAATTCATTTTTATATTCATATATATAAGAATATAAGAATAAGAATATAAGAATAAGATATAAGAATAAGATAAGATATATAAGATAAGATAAGATAGATAGATAAAAATATATAGAATCGAGACGTTTTCTACAGATTGGCTTCTGGGAGTGCGCCCAGGAGTTGCACAATCTGGTTCCACTCGTCCTTTTCTTCTATCGTACGGCTAGACAGACGCGACCAAAGCGCCACCCTTTTATGGTAGACATTCCGCGCGTTAGAACCAAGCGTTTCGAATCCACATTCCTCATACGAACAGCCAGAATGTGGAACGCTTTGCCTGAGTCTATCTTCCCGCTAAAGTACAACGTGGGTGTCTTCAAATCCTGAGCAATAGGTATCTTCTAGGTAAGCGTGCTACACCCTAGACCGCATATCAGCTTAACATCAGGCAGTAAATGTAGTCAAACGCAAACCTATAAGAAAAAATAAAAAAAAACTGAAATTGTCCATCTAAAAATAGAGGCGGGAACTTCGGGCCGCTGAACAAATATCAAAACATTTTCGCGATGACTCCGCAATCTATCCTGATTGATCACCGCTTCAAAACCATCTGCCCGTCGATTCAATGCCGAGGAATTAAAACTAGGCTATTGGAGGGTCCAGACCATAGAGATAAAGACAGAGGCCTGCAGAATGCTGCAAACTCCTTTTAGCAAAATCGCGCTAGAACGCGCAAAATGGTAACTACGAAAAAAAGCTCCAATTGGCTGGAATCAGTTATAAAAGAATGATATCTGTGCACAACTAGTTGTGCGAACGCAGTTGGTCCACGATACACACCTGCGTCGAAGCTATTTTCCCTTCTAAATATGGTCCGGAAGTTTATAAATAGTAGTGATTTTGTTTTAAATAAGTGCTTATTTTAACCACAAGGCACTAAATTCATTTTTCATGGCACTAAACATGTGCATATATCGGAAAATGTATATTGTTTATGAAACCATAAACAATATACATTTTGTGATATATACACATTTGCTACATGTAATAGTGATTGTGAACAAAGAATCCTGCGTGATTAGGTCCCCACTAGATTAGGACGACATGTCCTATCGCGCGATATCTGTGGTTTATATTGATGGGTATCTGAATGGAAAGGCCTTGAACTTGGAATTTCTTTTTTATTGTCGAAAGATTTCGTCTTATCGGAATAATTTGTACCATCTTCCGACGGCTTTCCTACTAGACTAGTTGATAGAATCTGTCTTATAAATAAGATGGAGTTTGCGGTTCAATTCTCGAGCTTTGCTTATATGTTAAATATCTTTTATTTATAAAATAACGTGACAAAGCCACTATTTTTCATTTATTACTAGCTGACCCGGTGAACTTCATCCCACTATCTGTCAACTGTCAATGACAACTTTTACATGCAAGAACATTTCGTATAGGAACATTAAATTCATGTTTTTATTATTGTACTCCCTACATTTTTATATTTTCTTCGGTAATACATTTTAAAGTAAGAATGTTTATAGCTTGTTGCATCCCCAGGGCCTAGAAAATAATGCCCCTCCGCCTTACACCGTATTTCACTCACCGTAGTACAGTGGCAGCTTGACATCCGATATCAGTGACGTCGCTCTGAGCCTCGACATGCAAATGTGATCCGTCGCCAAATCTTCACGGATCCCCGGATTTGGAGACAAACAGAATAACATACGCGTCTTCCATATTCGTAATACTCGTAGTTTCCCGCGGCTTTGTACGAGATTTTCGCACAAAATTATGCTTCACTAGCTTTTAACAGCGGCTACGCTCGCGTGCTATTTTGGCTTTTGTGCTATCCTATAGGAACTTAATATTTTTCCGGGATAAAAAGTAACCTATGTCATTCTACAACCTTTGAACTATATCTATGCCAACAATCAACTCAATCTGATGATAGATCAGCGTGAAAGAGTAACAAACCAACAAACATACTTTCGGATTTACGAGTATAATATTAGCAAGGATATAAAATGTAAAGAAACATTCTGTATCCTTGCAAAAGTTTGTTGAACTTTTTGTTTGAGACAGCTGTTTTTTTGTGACTACAAGGTTAGGGAAAAAGTTGTCCAAACCGAATGTATCTACCGCTGTAAATATAGCAAAATATACAGCAACCATTTGTTAATTTCCCTGACCGTGAATTAGATCGTATATTCTGTAACCAGTGGCGTAACTACCTATACCATCTGAGGTCCGTGGTAAATTCTTTAGATGGGGCCCCATGCCAGTAAAAATGTCGTGTTGTAAGTAATTTTATTTTAATAAACCACCCAAGTAATTAAATTTACCCAACACTCGAGCAAATTCATTCGTGCGAACTATTCGAATTCTGTACACGGTTGAAGTCGCCATTTTTGGCAAAAAATAATCGCAATGTCACGGTTCAGTATCAGCATTATGGATAAATTTGTTCAGCTCGATGTACTTAAGTTTTCCTTTAGGTTGTGCGTAAGTAATTAGTTACCTACTTTGCATAAATACAACCCTGAAATTTTTAATACCTATATTTTGCCAACAAAGTTTAATTTCCGCCCCTTCCCAGGCACGCCGGTTATTACCGTAAAATAATTACTAAGTTGAGATCTAAAATTTCATAAGTATCTACCAGTCAACTAATCTGCTCAAAGTAATGTATCAAAAATTCATAATCAGTTTCGGACCTTTTAATAGGATGGAAGGAAATACAGAGGAAGTTATTTATAAATTAATAACAAATAACATCTCTAACACAATCTTCAATAGAATTTAGGTATAAAATTAGTCTGAAGCTAAGTATCAAAGAACAAGGTGTTGTTTTCCAAAGTACAAAGATTGTCAGACACAGAGATACCAGAGGGATAATGTGGTCGATCGAGAAAATCGGAAAGAGATGCATTGATTTGATATGGCAAGAGTTAGAAAGAGACATGAAAAATATCTCGATTGAATTGTGCCGGAACGAGAAGAAAATACCTATAAGTTTGGATGAATCGTGTGAAATATATGAGAGAGAAAGGAGTTGATGATGAGCTGACGTATGATAGAGTGAAGTGGCGCAAGGAAACGTGCTGTGCCGACCCCACCTAGTGGGATAAGGGCAAGAATATGTTGACTATCCCATCGGTGGGCAAAGGTCTCGTTCAGAAATTGGTACAAATTATAAATAATTAAATAAAAATCAGGGGACATTTTACACACGGTCTCTGACCCCGAACTAAGCAAAGCTTGTAATTTGGCTGCCAGAGACTGATATACTATATAAACATATTTTAATACAAATAATACCTAAATAACACCTAGATACAGAGCAAACACCTATTTTCATCACATAAATGCTTGCCCTGGGTGGGATCGATCAATTGATCAATTAAGAAATTTTTGGGGGTTTATATTCTCTCGCTTGCTTTTCTAAATGAGCGAGAGCAAGAGGAGACGAATTTTCGATGTTTTCTATACTGAAACAAGCATATTTTTCGTTATTTGTCAGACATACGCAACAGACACACATCATAACACTTTAATATTGCAGTACAAAAGTCTGGTAGAGCCTGCCACGCGCACGAGATACTGCAAGCCATATTGAAAGGCGAGCGAATATACGAGGCGATACTTTCGCAAAAATCTATGGGACCGAGTATTTCCAGGGAAAATGAGATTTTATACGAGCACCGCACCGCTAGTTTCTTGACATTTCATCTCACGGTGAATCTTTCTTTTAGGTATTTATTTTATTAAATTGCGTTGCTTGCCGGCTGCACTGAGAGCGTGGGCCAAGACCTGCGACATGCTGGTTAATTAATATGGTACATTTTGTCGCGGGTGAACGATATTTTTCTATGGAACAGCAATTTTTTTTTTTGAGTTTTGACAAAAGTTGTTAGTTTTGATGTACAGAATAAGCCCCTAAAAGGATGCTACTTGATTAGAAATGACTGTATACACACACACACACACACACACACACACACACATATAATTCAAACGTTAGATACGGCTATTGTTGTCTAAACTTTGTAATTTTGATTAATTTGTCTTTTATTTGATAATTTTCTGTATTCAAAATCATAAGTTGTCTAAATTATTTTACCGGAAGTGGGCGATGCTGCCCTCGACACAGTCTTTCTGACTACTGCAATTAGTATCGTTCCTTTGTTTAGAACGAAGTTTTTGAGCCAAATAGAGATTTTTTCATTTATATAGCTCCGTCCGTGCGTATGTAGTCTTTCAAACTATATTCATGCAAAAATCAAGTCGATCAGTTACTCATTGTTGCGTGAAGAAGTAACAAACAAATAAATACACTTTCGGATTTATAATAATAGTAAGGTTAGGTTATAAAAATAAAAAAAAATAAAAAAAAAAAAATTGTCATTTCCAGCTTGTAATTTGTATGGGCAGCTGATTTTTTTAATATATTTTATCAAAAATGAGCGAAGGAGAGCTCTTAGCAACCAAACGGTCATAAAAACTTACTCGTACAGTCATATTATTGTCAAGTATTAGATCACGCGCCCCCTTATCAAATAGAGATTAACGCCGTGCGTCGGACAGACGAATCCTTGTACATCACGTACGGTTCAGCCGGCAGGAAACACCTGGCCAGTACGACGACCTTTGCCTCTGGGCCGCGGATCAGAAAACTTCAGATGTCTAACTACACAAGAAACAACAGCACTCTACAAAAAAAACCCGACTGCTAAAAACAACAGATAATACGCACTAAAAAACAGAATAATTAAAATGCTTGTAATTATTCCTGGTTAAATTTAAATCATAACATAATGTATATTTTTGTAATCTTGGTTTGGCTAAAAAACGCTTGGAATTAAATTTGGAAAACAAATTTAAAAATCTGCTATTTTGTGTTTGGTCTTCAAAAACCTATCTTGAAAAAAACACTTGGGCTTTTGACACCAATCTAACGATACCCTATTTATTGTCGCAATCCATTTAGTATTAGGAAGATAAATGGGAATGAAGAAATTTACATTTGTTTGTAAATTTATTTATTCCCACGTATAACAACAGGTACACAATAGGCGCAACAAACAATACCCTTCCTTAGCAGTCGGGTAATAAAAAGTATATTGGCATATTGCAATCCACTGTGAGATAGCCGTGGTGCTCTGTGTGTCGAAATCCTAAGGCTAATTAAATTAATATGTTAATAAATTAATTGACGATTTAATATAAATAATTTAATATAAATAATTTAATATAATAAAGATCGCAGGAACGCGCTGGATGCAGGCCGCTTCAAACCGGCCTTATTGGAAATCCATGGGGGAGGCCTATGTCCAGCAGAAATTGTCCTACGGCTGATAGATAGAACGTATTATAAAACATGAATCGTACAATTATTAAAAACACATTCACAGAACGTATTCTTGGTTAAAATGTGTAAGTCATACCTTTGTTCAACTTATCTTCCGTATGTACAGTCAGTATCACAGGTTATTCATCACCGACAAACCGGTACAAAATAACGCTATTATACGCCGATATGTGTCGAACACTGTAACGATTCTAATTTATCTTGCTAAACGTGACTGCACTCTGAAAGCGACCATATGATTATTGACTAAGGTTGAAGGTTATTTGTTGAGACTTATGGCTATTTTGCTAGATACGATACGGGAAAGATTGGATATTAAATGCATTACCGGTGTTAGGGGTCAGGTAGGCGTATCGTTGATTGTACTTGAAGACAATGGCTCGGGTTATTTACCTGCAACAATAGAAAAATATTATTTTTACTTTAGAATATAATGTACATTATCAGGTATTTATTTATCATCTTAATTTTAAAGTTTTTTACAATATACAACTATAAAATATATATATCTCATAAAAAACTAGGGTGCCGCCAGCAGCGGGGCAGGGCGCAAGCTACCAGTGGTTGGGGCTACAGCGAGAGGAACCTACTGTCGATGCGCGCCTTGTCCAGGATTACTGCCGATAATTAACATACATTTATTATTATGCACACATATTATTTTTTAAATATTATTTAATAATTATTCCTGTTTATTCAAAGAACATCTCTCGGCACGATTTTTTGGTGGGCTAAATAAAATCGTGAAATATTTTCTATATCCTTAGTTCCGAGAATTACGCTGATCAAATGAACAAACAAAAAATGCGATTTTCGTTTTAAAACATTAGTTTAAACGTACAGATAAATATCCTACAAGGTATAAAATTAAGCTTATACTTTATATCGAGCTTAAAACAAACATTTATTTTTTTCTTTCTTTCTTTTGATTCGATAGGAGGTAGTCCGTGTAAACATTGACTTTCGGTTCGCTCTCATAAATCTTCAATTTAATATTATAAAGTGAACAATTACTGTAACAACCTATTGTTAATTCCAAAGTGTAACAGTGGTGAAAGCGATATTGTGTAAAAAACTTGGATTTTGTGATGATATAGAACTAGAATCGATTGATCAAACCTCGTAACGGATTTTGTGTTGTGTTCCACGTCTGACCGCTGCTATCTCGCTCTGACGCACGAGAAATCCCAGTTCACTGTCACCGTCACACACACTAAACACAGAGTCCCGCAGTGATTTGCACATTATAATTAAATAATAAATAATCGAAGTAACTTTTATCGAGATGTCCGACACATGCGACGCGTGCCGCGGCCCCGTCGAGACTAAGGCCAATATAAAATGTACAAATTGCATTCTTATCTTTCACCTGGGCTGCGTGAAAATAGCTAGTAGGGAAGCCACACCTGAGCTTCGCTCGTCCTGGGTTTGCCCTAACTGCCGAAACAATGAACCAAAGGGCGATAATTCTGACACTCCTGTACGCTCAGCCTCGAGTACTTCTACGAGACCAGCAAAGAATTACCCAGTTACAGAAAGGCAAAAGAAAATTGCTGCTGCAACCGCCACGCACAATATTCCAGCGAAAACCTTCAGCACCTCCGAAGCCAAGACTGCCGTGGTTGTCTCCGAGCCGTCACCTATGCCTTCTCCTGTCAGCGAAAAACAACAACAACAAACAGTATCGGAAATGTCCATATTAATTTCAGAAATTCGACAGATGAGGAAAGAAATGAATGATTTAAAGCTACGATTTGAAGAAGTGACAGAAAAATCCAACAAAAGGATGGACGACTTCGGAAAAGCATTATTTGCGGCCACTCACAGGATTGCTGAACTCGAGGCTGCCCAAATTGACAACGGCCGCTTACGTGACCGACTGCAAAAAACGGAGGAGCTGCTCCAAGCACAATTGCAATCGTCTATTAGAAACGAGCTGGAGATCGTTGGAATTCCCGAGTCGCCTAATGAAAGTTTACTTCATCTGGTTCACGTGATGGGTTGTAAGATTGGTGAAGCTGTCCAAGAAGGTGATATAGACTGGATCGAAAGAGTTGGCCCGAAAGCACCGAAAAATGGAAACAGCGAAGTGCTGCGTTCGCGTATAGTTATAGTGCGTTTCCTTAGAAGATCTAAAAGAGATTCATTTCTAAAGGCTGCAAAATCTAGGCGAAATCTCTCCTCTGGTGACCTACTTTCTGATGGGTCAAGGAGCAACATCTTCGTAAACGAGCGCCTAACGAAAGCTGGTAGGCAGTTGTTTCGGGAGGCCCGACGTAGGTGCAAATTATCCGGATCTGCCCGCTGTTGGACCAAAAATGGTACTCTTCTCGCCAAAAAAGCCGAAGGACATCCAGCTGTGTCAATACGGAACCAGACTGACCTGGACCGCCTTCTCAAGCAGTGTGAGCCTGTCGCTGGCGCGGTACCGGTATCATTCGCGACCTAATCTAAGTATAATTGGTTCATTGTCTAAGCGAAATGATCCCGTACGCGATACTGAAAAATCTACTAACGTTACATTATATCATAAGCTCATAATTAAAATCCTAGCACTATTGACAATGTATATGACATTTCTACTGCATAAGATACATAATGAAAGTCGCATAGTATTTTATAATCATGGACTGTTCATTCCTGCGAGCATTAGGTTCATGCACATAATTATTGTAATATGTTTACTGCATTGCAAGCGATATTACCTTACATTCCCAATAAAACACGTAAACACTGCCAACAACTTTACACACACACTTGCTCACGGCTATTCTTCGGTTCGGCTCTTTCTGCCGCACCACAGATTACTAACACCGATGACTAGTTATTACCTATATACATTCATCCCTAGGCTTGATTTACGTTTAATTATTACATGGACTGGAGCACTTTCTCGTTTTCTTTTTCTTAAAAAAATACTAAAATACAATTTTTGTTCTATATTTTTTCTGGGGCTTCAAATAAACAGTGTCTGTTTATTTGAAGCTTTAAAATGATAGATATCTTTGAGAACCTAGACAATTCGTTTCAGGCAAAGTGCTACACAACTGAAAGCCTAGAACAATGTAAAGATTTTGTTACCGATTTACATAATTTCAAGGTGTTGAATGTCAATATCCGGAGTATTCGGAAAAATTTTGACTGTTTTTTGATTGCTTTGATGCGGTTGGCGATAAAAATTGATTTAATAATCTTAACTGAGTGCTGGTGGACGCCTAATACCACCATTCCACAAATTCCGGGATTTAGCTCGTACAATACCACTAAATTTATAAATAAGTGTGGCGGAGTCACTGCATATGTCCGGAATGCATGGTCGGCTGTAGTCTCGGAGCCCGATGTACATGACTGTAATTGTATTAAACTAACGCTGGGAGAAGAATTCGTCATTTTCGGCATCTATCGCTCCCCTTCATTCAAGGGAATCTCTAACTTTCTAAACTCTCTAAATGATGAAATTACTTCACAGCATAATAAATCGTGCATTATTTTAGCAGGAGATTTTAATATTAATATTATACAAGTCCCTCAAAGTGAAGAATGTCTTGAATATCTGAGTATGGCTGCGGAAAATCTGCTCCTTCCAGTAATTACTAAGCCTACCAGAGTTAATACATGTCTTGACCACATTTTTGTCAAACAAGGCTTCGAGGCTGTAGGGATCGTCTGCGACTCTGCAATTACTGATCACAGCATATGCATTCTAGGTATAACTAGCTCACCTAAGCCCCTGACCCCTCAATCGCGTCACCGGAAAATAATTGACTACCCTGCTATTGTTACTGATTTGAAGAAGGAAGACTGGTATTGTGTCACTAGTAGTACGGATGTGGATGATGCTGTCAGTATGTTTCAGGAAACTCTTGCAATGATTGTCTCCAACCACAGCCGTCAGGTAGTTGTCAGACGCTCGTGCTATAATATCAAGCCCTGGATCACCCCTGGCCTTATTAGATGCCAGAAAAATCGTGACAGATTGCATATAAAACTTAAAAAGGACCCACATAATATTACTCTTCAAACTACTTATCGCAGATACCGAAATTTTTATAAGGAAATTCTGCGGCGTGCTAAAACCGCGTATGAGAAACAAAAACTCTTTGAAAGCAAGGGCAATACAAAGAAAATGTGGCAAGTCATAAACAGCATTAGTGAACGTATCGAGCCACAAGCCGTGGCATCTGAGTTACTTGCTGCTCATGAGGATCCCACACAGTCTCTTAATGCCTGTAATACTTACTTTTCAAATGTAGGGAAGAACCTCACAAATGATATTCTTTGTAAGGGCTCAACCAATGAGAACTCGTTAGCAGATTCATACAAATATAAAGACGCACCCGTGAACTCTCTCTTCTTGGCGCCTACAGACATCCACGAAGTTAGTAAGCTTATATCATGCATCAAAGAAAATAGTGCCCCGGGTCATGATGGTTTCACTGGCAGTCTTATCAAGCACATTAAACCTTACATCTTAAAACCACTAACCCATATATGCAATCTAAGTCTCGAAAGCGGAAAATTCCCAGATAGCTGGAAACTTGCGGTCGTGGTGCCCATACATAAGGATGGGCCAAAAAACTTGCCCAGCAACTACAGACCTATTTCTCTTCTAACTATTTTTTCTAAAGTGCTTGAAAAGGTTGTTAACGTCAGGTTGGTTGATTATCTCGAAGCCAAACTATACCTATCGGAGAGACAATACGGGTTCAGACGAGGGAGATCCGCGGAAGATGCAGTAGTCTTACTTACAAACTTGATCTCATCTGCGGTGGACCGAGGAATGTGCTGTGTGGGCGTTTTTCTGGACCTTGCTAAGGCCTTCGATACGGTCTCAATTCCGATCTTACTAAAGAAGCTTAAAGCAGCCGGAATCAGAGGTATTGCTCTGCAGTGGTTCAAAAGCTATTTAACAAATCGTAGGCAACGGGTTAGGGTCGGGTCGAACCTTAGCGATGATCTTTTGATGAGTTTTGGCGTCCCTCAGGGTAGCATTCTTGGTCCGACACTATTCGCTGTCTACATGAATGACGTTTTAAACCTTAACATCCCCGGAGCAGACATCATCTGTTATGCTGACGATACGGCTGTGGTTTTTAGGGATTCTTCGTGGGAAAAGGTTAAGCAGGTGGCGGAGGGTGGAATAGGTCTTATTACTTCATGGCTGAATAGCAATCTCCTAACACTTAATACTAAAAAAACAAAATACATGACTTTTTTCAAAACACAGAGATCGGCTACTGAATTAGGTAATCTAAAAATCCATACTTGTGTCGACCCATCTGGTTTAAACACTCCTGATAACTGCAATAATTGTGACAGTATCGATAGGGTTGATAACATACGTTACCTAGGTGTAGAACTGGATGAATCGCTTACATTCAAGGCTCATATTAAAAAGCTCTCGGGTCGAGTTCGTAAGCTCATCTATGTAATGAAAACCTTAAGGCACTCTTGCGACTTGAAGACCCTGCTCATGGTCTACACTTCCCTCTGTCAGTCCATACTATCTTACTGCAGCTTGGCCTGGGGAGGCGCGGCAAAATCTGTCTTGATTGGACTTGAAAGGGCACAACGTGCTGTCCTAAAAGTCATGTTAAACAAACCCTTTAGATTCTCTACAGAAGAGCTGTACAAGCTGACAGAAGTTCTGACAGTGCGGCAGCTCTTTATTCAAAAAGCCACAGTAGCAATACATAAGACCACTATTCATTCACGCCAGTTTGCGGATTTGTTAAGCAGACGAGTGTACAGAGTGCCGATACACTCCGTTAATTCCGCTTTTGCAAATCGTCATCCGTACTCGCTCCTTCCACTTGTTTACAATAAAGTGGTTAAAACCATCCCATCGTTAAAAAACCAACGAACAACGATTCTAAAGCATGAAGTAAAAAAGTGGTTGCTTACCCTGTCGTACGATGACACAGAAAATTTAATTACGCAGATCCGTACCGAACTGTGAGCATTTCTACACACACACACACACACACAGAAACACTACCAAATACACAAGTGTAGCGCTGCAAACCTTGACTCTCATGAGATCTCGTGTATTGCAGTGCTACACAAACACACACACTCATACCCACGCACTCACAAACACACACACGGGTAGCACTGCAAACCTTGACTCTCATGAGATCTCGTGTATTGCAGTGTTACTCAAACACACACATACACACTCTCTCACACACTTTTACACAATCAGTGTTAATAACGTGCATATTGTTCTCTCCGCTTGCTGTCCAATATCTATAGTATAGGATCATATATGTTATTACTTCAATCATTACTAATTTTTGATCTATACATATTTTGCTGTACAACTTATAAGTATAATAATTAAAAATGATTATCTAAAACTATTTTTGTGTAACGTCAGGGTTAATGTTAATGCTTTTAATGTTACGAAATTCCTCCACAACTTATCAAAAAATTTTGAATATTTCGTATTTTTGGTCTCCACAGCACGGGCCCTCGAGCCTAGTGTGGGACCGCTGGAAATAGTAATAAGGAATTGTTTTTCTTGCTTTCTTTTATTTTGTCTGCATGCGATACTTAAGATTCCTTTGTAATTTGTGTTTGTGGAAATAAATGATTATTATTATTATTATTATTATTATTATTATTATTATTATTTCCACGAGAGAGCAAAGCCAGTAGGGTTACCAGATAAAACAATTACGCGGATCAGTTTAATAAACAATAATTGCATTTTTGTTTCAGACAGATAAAAGTATAGATAAATATCTTCCAAACCAGCTGTCACTAACCCTACGCCCAGCAGTAGATATAATGTGACTGAAATGATGAATCCTGGGATAAGCCTAAAGTGCTCTAAAGGCCGTATACTGTACTAGTCCACTGCAGGACGTAGGCCTACCCAAGAAGAGTGATTGGGCCATAACCACCACGCTGGCCCAGTGCGGGTTGGTGGATTCACATACGCCATCAAATTTCTTCTACGGACGTATGCAGGTTGCCTCACGATGTTTTCCTTCACCGAAAAGCCAGTATGCGAAATTCCGTACATAAATTCCAAAGAATTCATTGGTACCCATTGAACCCACGACCTCACGATTGCAAGGCGAGTAGCATTACCACTAGACTACCACGGCAGTGGACATACTGTGACTGAAATGATGAATCCTGGGAAGAGCCTAAAGTGCCCTAAAGGTACAATACCGTATTTCCATAGTTACTCGTAGCTCTAGCCTCTATGTGAATTTTAACACTAAAACCGCCTCGGTGGCCGCCTTGTACGCTCCATGGGCACCGGAATCTCCGTAGGAAAGCTCTTCTGCATTTAACTTGACTCTACCGAAATTAATAACTTTCTGTTGGCCACACAGCGCCGTTGTTTTCCAGGGCTCGTTGTAATGGTCTTATCCCCATATTCGACCATCTTAGAGCTTCGTAGCCTAGCTTTGTGTAGTCTACAGGGCTGTCTACGTGTTACCTTTTTTTTTTCGAGGTGGAAATCTTCTTAAGATGCCCGACTGCTTTGGGGTGCCGTCGGGTTATGTAGGATTGTACCCACTAAAACCCCTTCGGTGGCCAGCCTTTGTGCCTTCTTGGAAGCTCCGGGATCTCCAAAGGAACGATCCGGTACTCCCAGCACTTTATACGACTACTCGCCTGGTATTAGTACTAGGCTTGTGCTGTCCTCTACGACAACGTAGCCACACACGCTGTCGTCCTCCCCGGGCCCGTTTGAGTGGATGGCCAGAGCCCCATCTCTGACCATCCACGGGCCCAGAGGTCCCCTTTTAGTAGGCTCTTACGAGTACTACAGGCAGGGGATACAGATGCCGTATTCTAGTGCCACGGTATCAGGGCAAGTCTTCGTGTTACCTGACAACACTATAGTCCGTTGCTACTATGTGCAATCGGGTATGGAAATGTACGTTTAAAATCTTAAGATATGGTAACCCTATGCACGAGTATCTTGTATTTGTACAAGAAGAGGCAGTGAAATGGCAAATAAACGAGCGGAAACGATTCCTGAACGAGCACCGAGACTGTTATAGTTTCTAAAACTATAAATATAACTATAAAGCCGAGTCGATTGCTCTAGCAGCTCGGGCACACTGGCGACTTTTTACCGACTTCCAAAAAGGAGGAGGTTATAATAATTTAATTTGATCATTTAGCTTTACTTGCGGCTTCCCGCAGGATCTTTAATTTATTGAAATTTTGCATACCATACTGGTTAAAACATGGCGATCTATGTATTTATTGACTGTAACACATGAAAATTGTAACACCCGTGTTTTGCGAAATAAATGAATTGAATTGAATTGAATTCCTATATAAAAAGTAGCCTATGACATTATCCGAATTTTGATCTATGTGCATGTAAAAAAAAATTGGAGCCTTCGCTTTGTTGCTGCGTGAAAAAGCAGCAACAAACTTTTGGGGAGTAAGGATAGTAGGTATAATTATTATTCGCCAAAATGGCAGATACAACTTCCACCTTGTACAGAATTCGAATACGGTTCAGCCGATTTCGATAACATGTAAATGGGACCACTTCGGGAGCGTATATCTTTTCGAAATAAAAAAGGTTTTCTTTAAATCGGTTCACATTTGGCGAAAATATCGATGAACATACATAAATAATCGGCCAAGTACGAGTCGGACTCGCGCACGGAGGGTTCCGTACTTTATGGGTGCCCCCTTAAATATTTATTTTATTTTATTTTTAGTATTTGTTGTTCTAGCGGCAACAGAAATACATCATCTGTGAAAATTTCAGCTGCCTAGCTATCATGGTTCATGAGATACAGCCCGGTGACAGACAGACGGACAGACAGACATCGAAGTCTTAGTAATAGGGTCCCGTTTTTCCCTTTGGGTACGGAACCCTAAAAATACATACAAACGAACATAGAACCTCTTCCTTTTTGGAAGTCGGTTAAAAATCGCTCGTCTGCCCGAGCCCTAAGTGGTCAACAGGGACGCGTGAGTGGTGTTTAACTGCGAAAATTATGGAAAATAACATTATCATTGCGGTATAAAATATTATAACACTAATATTAATATAATTAATGCGAAAGTTTGCTGTTTTGTTTGTCGAGGGCCATAATCTGAGCCCTTAGTCCAGTGCATAGTTCTAGCCCAAATTCTATAGCTATAAAAATATTTAATAAATTGCTAAATAATTTAAAAGATATCGAAAGAGAAAACTGTTTCATAAAACAACTAAAAATTATCCTATTATCGAAATGCTGTTATACATTAGACGAATTTTTGAACGATAATCTAGAAAACGTAATAATAAATCGTTCTAATACAAAATAATAACATTGCCATACCCTTATAGGGTCATATGTATAACTATACAAAAGATGTTAACTAAAAACCGCATGTAAATTTCATATGTTGCAATAAATGAATTGAGTTTGTAACAACTGGACCCAAACAGCTTTAGACCGTGAAGATTACCAAGTACTGTCATATTTGTTATTTTCCCACGAGGCTTCTTTATTGCGACACAACACAATAAAACATTTATTACGTACATTTCTATCGTAGTCCAATTACTATAATTATTGTATTGTCAATACAGTCACGAAGACAACTTTATTTCGTGGAAAATTCTAGTTAATTGCCTGTTATTTTCAGAGGGGTTAGTACAGGTTTATACTTAAATTGAAACTACAGCTGTTTCCGTATGGCTCTATACATTTTTGGACAGCGCCCCTGGCGGAAACGAGGAAGAACTAAACAAAATGTATGGAGCTATACGCGAACGCGAAAGTTTAAGTAAACTAAGCAAAACCTGTACTTACTAACTAAACTAAAAAAAAAAGCTAAGGGTGATTTTACCAAAACATAACAAGGGAAAATTATATAAGTCGTAATGTCATATTTTTTTCTTTTTAATTGAAATAGGAATCCTTGACATCGAACAACGAGGATCTCTGTTTTAACCGTAAATTTTATAAATGTACCGTTTTGTATTTCAGTCTTTTTAAATATAGGTATATTAAAAAATGATACAAGTACAAAAATTGGTTACTTACAATTATTACGTACGAGTACCTTATATTTGAAAATTGCGAACGTCTTTGACTTTTGCCACTTATTCTTATTTTATGGATATTTTCTGTAAGGACAAGGCATTACTTATTGAGTTTAAGTACAATATTTTTGAAAATGGTTCTTACAGTGCTTTCCACGCTATATCACAATGGTTTATCACAATAACAAGCAAGAAATGATATAACCGACTTCAACAGTATACAGCATTCGAATAGTTCGCACGGTTCGATGTGGTAATTTTTACATTGTTGTTGATTTATCAAAAATGGCTGAGCCAATTTCAATAAAATTTAAACGTTTTTTTGTTTGGTAGATCATACTTCAGAGGACCACCTCTGATTGATTTATCAAAAATGGCTGAGCCAATTTCAATAAAATTTAAACATTTTTTTGTTTGGTAGATCATACTTCAGAGGTCCTCTGAAGTATGATCTACCAAACAAAAAAATAATTATTAAAATCGTATTACTTTGTAAAAAGTAATGTTAATGTTATAAATACAAAAAAAAAATATACTCGTTGACTTGAGAATCTCCTTCGTGTCGTCGGTTAAAAATAGCTCGGGATTTGTTCTGAAGGCAGAATTGATAACACATATTTCACATTGTAATATAGTGTTTTCGCAATATCCTCAGGTAGTCCGATTTAACATTTCACGTCGGTAAAATTACCATAATTCCCTAGAAATTTAATTATTACAGTAGCGAATACTTATTCGTATGTTTGGTACTTCTCGGCGCTGAATAGATAATTGGATTTCCATTAAACAAAAGGATTGAACTTACTACTTATTATTTATTTATAATACTGAATTTTAAAAGGATTCTGAATCGACCAGTGTTTTCTGTAGAACATCGAGAAAAATCGCGGTACATTTTTGATACAATTTACCTACCGGGAGAAAACTCTTTTCATGAACAAAATGTTATGTTTTTAGCGTCAATCGCTTGAGTAAGAAATATTTAACGCCCGTACGTCTTATTTTTCTGAAAAGCTTTTAGTTTCTTTAACTAAACTTATACTTTTCAGCCAAAGTTTTGCGTAAAAATCTGTCTTTTTAGAGGCTTTGAACTTTATTCTAAGGTTTTTTTAAAAAACTGTAAAACAGATAAACAAATTTATTGGTAATTTGGTTTTAAAAATTACATGTCATTCAAGACTATGTATAATATATATTACATGAAAAAAAAAATCGATGAAGAAACATCGTGAGGAAACCTGCATATGTCCATAGAAGAAATTCGATGGCGTTTGTGAATCCACCAAAACGCACAGGGCCAGCGGGGTGATTATGGCCCAATCACCCTTTAGTGGGTAGGCCTACGTCCTTCAGAGGACGATACAGTACAGTACAGTAATACCACAGGAACGCACTAGACCTAGCAGCGTCCAATCGGGCTTATCGAAATCCATAGGGGAGGTATATGTCCAGCAGCGGACGTACTAAGACGTATGATGATGATGATGAATTTGAGATTTACAAAGGAGATCAAGGAAAGGAAAAAGAGGAGGGAGAAAGGAGAGAAAAAATAAAATATAGGCGAATCCAGAATCTCACTTTTGGGGCTAAGGGAGACCCCGTACTTTACGGAACCTTCGTGCGCGAGTCCGACTCGCACTTAGCCGATTTTTTCATAAGTCCTTACATAGTATAAAATAAAGTCGCTATTTTTGTCTGTTTGTTTGTCTGTATGCTTAAATCTTTAAAACTACGCAACGGATTTTGATGCGGTTTTTTTAATCGATAGAGTGATTCAAGAGGAAGGTTTATATGTATAATACACCTGTGCGAAGCCGGGGCGGGTCGTCTAGTTTAGAATATAGTACAATGGTAGCTTAGTTGGTAGTACAATATCAGTTAAAGTTACGCTACAAAAAGCCGGCGCCTGTCCAAACCAGTTAAATTTTAAACTGTCCAGTCACGGTATAAGGCAATTAGTTACTCGTAAATAGCTATTGGAATGTCAAGAGCGATCCGGATAATCCGAGTGGAGCAAAATAAATATTTGTTTCTCAACAGTTAGTTATCTTGGAGGTCGTGTAATGTAGTTGTAAAAGTTTTAGTTTTATCACATCGGTCATGCAACTGGCAGGTGGTCAGTCCGACAAAGCAAACTGTTTTACACGTTTTGTGGAACTGAGGCTTGGACTCCACTGTCAAAGCATTTATCACTATTACTACATAGTATATAAACCAAAGTCGCTTCCCGCTGTCTGTCCCCATGTATGCTTATATCTCTATAACTACGCAACGGATTTTGATGCGATTTTTTAATAACTAGCGACCCGCCCCGGCTTCGCACAGGTGTATTATACGTATAAAACTTCCTCTTGAATCACTCTATCTATTAAAACCCGTATCGAAATCCGTTGCGTAGTTTTAAAGATATAGCCATAAATAGGGACATCTGTACCTATGTAGGGACAGACAGACAGCGGGAGGCGACTTTGGTTTATACTATGTGGTGATTATTTTTTGTCAAAAATGGCATAACTGACTACAACCATGTACATAATTCGAATACTTCGCACGGATCAATGTAGGTATCATCGATATAGTAATTTATACATTGTTGTTGATTTTTTAAAAACGATTCAGCTGATTTCGGTATAATATAAATGGGACCTCTAAAGTATGTATGGTCTACCAAACAATAACAGAATCATGAAAGCCTGTATCGTGTTACCGATGCAGTCATTTTCATATTACAATTGAACTGAATTCTGTACACGATTGAAGTTGGTTATGCCATTTTTTGGTGAAAAATAATTGTTTTAGTAAAACCTCTCATGGAGCACTAGTGCCAAAAACAATAGCACGTAGATCGATGCGCCTCTATGATTCACAATTGTTTGAAATCCTTAATTGGCACATCCGAGCGTTGATGAACGCAACCCAATTACATAGAATTTTTGTAATGTCAATTTATTTGACTGTAGATGACTGTGTTAGATAGGTCAATGTTCTAGTACGATAGACGTACCTATAGTCCATTCAATAACCGCTGAGATTGAACCGGTTGAAATCTGTTGAATAATTTGGTACAAATCGTAAAAATAATACATAAACTATTATTAGGTACCTTATGTTCAGCACGCATTTTTTAAACTTAAATAACTTATAGTGACTACCTTTAACTTTGTTTTAGGACTTTAGGAAAATCACGAAGAAAAAATCTGCTTTTTCATACAAAAAGTTCGTCGACGCGCGGCAAAATGTATGGAGAAGCAAATTTTCAAAAGTAGTACAGAAGTTGTTTGTCTAGATGTACTAGACCCGCCCTTTAAAGGTTTTGTATTTAATACCTGTGTACCCACTAAGTTTCGTAGAGATTCGTTAAAAATGCGACCTGTAAACGAAAGCCATCATCTGGGTAGACGAAAGCAAAATCGCCGTGTTATAACGAAGATACTCGTATATCTCACTTCTTTCGCTCGATTTAAAATTATAGTTACCTACTCTCTACAAGCCACATGGAATAGGCCAAGAGACAGAGTCATTGGAGCGATGCGCCATATAACAAACAAACAAACACAAACAATAACACTTTATTAGACAACCACATTACATAAAGAATAAATTACAGGGACAAAACTACACAATTTAGGTTTCTAACTGGCGGCCTTATCGCTTTAAGCGATTTCTTCCAGGCAACCAAGTACGGATAGAAAATATAAGTTTACAAAAAACGTGGCCTTAACAGAAAGAAGAAATTAACTCATAAACAAACACTTAACAAAAATAATACCTAAATCTACTTAACACACATATCAATAAATGATACATACATAAATAACATATAAACTACAATATGTAGTTTATATGTTATAACATATAAACTACATATTGTAGTTTATTTTTATTGTATGTTTATTTGTATGTTATTTATTACCTATCTAAAATAAAATAATAATAAACCTACATACATTATTACATATTATTGTACTTAAATAAATATATATAATGCATAAATATATATTATTTCATCATTATATCATCATATAACTGACTACAAGCTGCTACCAACTGGTTTTATTAGAAATCCATAGCTGAGACTAAAGTCCAGGGGCTCTAGCCCGATAGCCTGCTGGAACGTAGGAGCGAGCACGTGTTAAAATTTAATGTTAGTGGAAACCGGATAGCATAGCATAAAGCCATTTTCTAACGTTTCAATAATTAGGTCCAGCAGCCCGGGTAGCACGGCAAAGGGAGAAAACGAATTTATCCACTTTAAATGTCAGTTGTCATTGTCAATCCATACTTTATTTCCTCTTCGAGGGGATATAATGGTGGAAAGAAAATTTGTCCCTTCGCCATGCTTCCCGGGCTGAACGTCCTACACAGACAGGCACGAACCAAAGTTACCGACATAGCCCAGCGGATTAAAAAGTCAAAATGGCAGTGGGCAGGCCACATAGAAGAAGAACGGAACGAAGAACGGTTAAGACCACGAACAAGCAAGCCCAACGTCCACCGACTAGCTAGACTGACTGACTTTTGCCCTGACGCCGGGGCACTGGAATACGGCATCGGTATCCACTGACTGTAGTAAGAGCCTACTAAAAGGAGACCTACGAGTACTAGTCGAGTAGTCGTACAAAGTGCTGGGAGCTACGGGAACTCCAAGTGAACGGACCGGTGCGTTCACTTGGAGATCCCGGAGCTCCCAAGAGGGCACAAAGGCTGGCCACCGAGGAGTTTTTAGTGGGTACAATCCTACATAATTCGATTGCACTCCAAAGCAGTCGGGCATGATACGAAGATTCCCCCTCGTAAAAAAAGGTAGACTGACTACATAATTTATAGGTAGATCGCAAGAACGCGCTTGATGCTTGATAGGTATCTTCTAGGTAAGCGTGCTACAACCTAGACCGCATATCTGCTTAACAACAGGCAGTATGTGGTCAAACGCAAACCTATTCAGAATAAAAAAAAAAAAAAAAAAAAAAAAATGCAGGTCCAATAGGCCTATGTCCAGTAGTGGACGTCCTACGGCTGATGGATGGATGGTTGAACCACGTCCTTCGGCTCATGATGATGAATGATGATTATGTGCTATTTCTTAACACGTTTTTTTACCGTATTTTTTGTTTTGGCTAACACAGTTCTATTATGAGACATATTAAACAAATACAGCCATAAGGGTTTCAGGAAAGCCAGTTCGCGTGTTTTCCGTGTAGTAAGTGACATCATTAGATTTTATATCAGCCATAAAAACAATTTTATTGTCCGCCCGATACACCCTCTAATAATTGTCATGGTTAGAAATAATAACTTATTATCAAAGCTTTGTTATATTTTGGAAAATGAACCTTTTAGGGACATGCAAGGATCGTTTTCATTGTTTGAAATTACCTACGAATAAATTGTTTGTCGTTAATTTGTGGAGCAATTTTCCTTTGGTTTATGTGTGAGTGCGTAAATATAAATTCAACATCATTATCATCTCAGTAATAAGCCGTACAGGAATGATTCAGACCATCATGAACAACTTTTACTAGCTACAGAATTCGAGAAAAACTCCCCCAAACAAAAATTTTACTCAAAATCAACGCAACAATGAAAGAAAGAAAAAGATTTTTCTCTTAAAGTCCGGGTTGGCTCCCATAGCAAATGTTGTTCATGATGATGTTCTACGTGCTATGCGTAGTTGAGTAGTTGAAATGGCAGTGGGCAGGCACTGCCATTTCAACTTGCCAATCCACCGAACAAAAAACCGTCATCTAATCCATTTTTAACAGACTTCCAAAAAGGAGGAGGTTCTATGTTCGTCTGTATGTTTTTGTTCGTGTATGTTCATCGATATTTTCGCCAATTGTGATTGTGAACTGAATCAAAAATTCTTTTTAGTTCGAAGGGGTATACTCCCGAGGTGGTGCCATTTAAATTTTATCGAAATCAGCTCAGCCGTTTTTAAACAAATCAACAATAATGTAAAATTTTAATTAAGTAAAACACAGGTGTTTTACGTAATTAAAATGTACGAAAACCACGTTAGTTTCCATAGGGAAATAATGTAAAAGTTGTTTACATCAATTCGAGCGAACTATTCGAATTTTGTACACGATGGAAACCGGTTTTGTCATTTTTTGCGAAAAATAATTGTTCTAGACAAAATACATTAAGGTAACAAAACGACTAGGCGAGCTAAAACACAGACATGCCAGAAAATTACACAAACAAAGCTGGAGCCAAAATATTCTAGACAGTGATAGCCGAGATAGAGGCTTGCATTTAAATAAGCTGTCGGTTTATCACGCGAGCCATCTGCCAGAGCCTTATTAGTATCTAAGAAATGTGGCCAACTGCTAACTACGCTCGCTGTGGACTAAAAAGGACGAATATTTTCACTACTACTTTCTTGAAATGAGTGCGATTCAAACAAACCTTTTTACAGGTCGTCTTTTTACTTGTGGCTAACATCACATAACAACAACATTTTTCAAAATTTCGATAAAATTTAAATGGGACCGGCTCTGAAGTATGATCCACCAAACAAAAAAAATATCATTAAAATGGCAGAGTAATAGAGTAACATACGTAAAAAAAACGTGCTGTCGAATTGAGAACCTCCTTTTTGAAGTCTGTTAAAATAAGCCTGGTTGGAAGCGGCATGCATCCAGCGCGCTCCTGCGGTCGGCATATTGTCGGTCCACCTAGTTGGTAGACGTCTTATGCTCCGCTTGCCGAGACGTGGACTCCATTAGAGAACATTAGTCTCATCCGCCATCCGTGCTTCGAGCTATGTGCACTGCCCACCGCCATTTCTACTTGTTTTGTTTGTTACTAAATAAATATAGCGTGATACTTCTGATCTGCCTATCTCCGCTAGGTTTTGGTGGAGATACGGCCTAAGGCAGATTAATAAATTACCAACAAAGTCATTAAGGTTTATTAGTGACATTAGTAAGGTTGTTCTAGACTTCAAGCCCTATTGTAATTACGTAGAAATCTATTCGTTCCTCCTTCTTATTACCTACTTGAAAATTACACAATTATTCTATTTCCGTATAATGATGTATAGTAACGAACATGTTACCGTTCCCTGCCGGGCTAGTATGCGCGCCACGAATTATTTCGTTCGTAGTGTCAGAACGAGGCAGCGTTATGGCAAAGTATATAACTGTCACTTTTGCACAAGTCGAAATGAGTTCTTTTCGTCGCTTTTCGTGGTCGCATGCTTTATAGCCTGAACTGTTCCGATCGGTAGTTGTAATACATAATCAGAGTTATTTGTTTAGGCTCTCAATTCACCGAGCGTTACACTGATTTTACAATCAGCAGAGAAGAAACTCTTACAAGCGCAAAATTGTAACTGCTTCACTTAGTAATTTTTACTTCATAATAACCATCATCAACCTACGTCGACTTACTGGGACATCGATTCATTGCGCCATTGTGTTTTATTTCGAGCTAATCATATTAATTTATGACACGCATTGTGCTTGATGTCATCGACTAATATCTGGTATTGTTAATCTGCTATTTTAGCCCCTGATCAAAGTACAAAATAAAACCGTGGTTTTAAAGTTGTCTATGTGGTGATACCGTCATACCGTCACAGTACAGAGAAAACTTTAAAACCGCGGTTTTATTTAGTAGTACGTCGATCAGGGGCGGAACAATCCTCGGTTTGGTATGGTAATGATCTGCTTACATTTTTTTTTTCTTGACTTTTTTTGAGCTTGTAATTCTTGGGTTTATTGTTATGTGGTTTGCAATAGAGTGAAATCGAGTCTTACTAGAATATTGAGATTCAAACTGATCAAGATAGCTGAAAATTGGAATGAGAAAAGGGAGGCATTTGCCCTAAAACGACACGTTCAAACTGATAATAATTATTTTACTATGGAAATTTACGTGGTTTTCACACATTTTAAACGATATACAACGGGACTCACTAACGTGTTCGTATAGTCATAACAATAATAATTATTATACTTCCTTGGGGCTATGTCCAGTAGTGAACATCCTAATGAATCACGATGATAAAGATTTCTCATTATGAAGTTGTATCTCTGCGTAAACTCCTCCGCGCCGAAAGTGAGACTACCAAACGTAGCATGAAATGAAACTGTAATCGCTCTCGCAATAGATGGGCGCCTTTCTAGACCGCCTGATTGAGGTGAATAAAAGTGAATCGCTTTCACTCTGTTGTTTTGTATATCTGGTGTTCGCTGCGATGTTGTCGATCCTTTATATAGGGCGTATTTCTAAAAAACGGAGATTGTACTCATACTATGAACAACGTTTAAAACCGCGAAATTGTGAAAAAAATCGGCTAAGTGCGAGTCGGAAACGCGCACGAAGGGTTCCGTACCGTATGGGAGCCCTTCCTCTTGCCGTTATTTATAGCAAGCAAAAAACCCATATGAGGACGGATGCATGGGAGCCCATACAACAAACGTGATTTTTAGGAGTTTAAATATTTATTTTATTCTGTTTTTAGTATTTGTTGTTATAGCGGCAACAGAAATACATCATCCGTGAAAATTTCAGCTGCCTAGCTACGAGTATCACGGTTCATAAGATACAGCCCGGTGACAGACAGACGGACAGACGTCGTCGAAGTCTTAGTAATAGGGTCCCGTTTTTACCCTTTGGGTACGGAACCCTAAAAATCAACTGTTGTACAAAATGTTCAATGACCTTCGACAAAAGGTATAGACGGAATCGAACTTGTAGGGCTGTGATGTTAGCTGCAAGCTGCGCCAAACCCAACCCTCAATGAAAAGCTCACACAACAACGATTATTGCAATACATGGAAGTACCCTCTCGGTCTCCATGAGGTATAAGAATAAACAAAGAATACTTCCCTACTTGTTTCCTTTACTAATTTAGAATCTTGAACATTAGATAAGTACCCTCACGAACATTTTAGGATCAGATTAAAGAGTCTCTTTGTTGTTATGTTAGAATCAGGGTTGCCACTTTTCCACCCTGAAAATGATATTTTGATAGAAAAAAATAGATAAAGTAACCGCCTTTTAAGTTTATTGTTGCATATTTTACGACGCCAAACTCCGACGCCTGTACACAAAGAGCAGCAAACAAATTATCATCCCCTCTCCAAAGTAAGCGGCTCAAAAGTACGGAGCCAGATAAATGAAAACGGATTCCGTGTGTCAAGGGGGTTCCCCTCGCTCTCAAACATCCTCGAATTTGGAGCAAACAGCAAATAATTTGATTAAATTACAATACGAAGAGCATCCGTCTCGAAGTAAAGTAACGCCTCATTTTATACTTAGGTCGGATGCCTCAAAGGCTTTACCGGAAATTGATGCTAAACGAGAACAGGATTACAATTATTCATTAACTGGATTATATAATCTAGAATGATAAAAGCTCAGAGAAAACTGCCTCCTGGTTAGGACATGTGATGAGAAGAGATGACAAAAAAAGAGATGAAAAAAGAAGACAAGAGATACAAAACTTTGAAATAAGACAACAATGATATAAATGTTTCAAATGAACTATTTAAAATATGTACTGTTTTGTATCGGCCTTTTATAATAAACAGCCATATGTATCCACCTCGCTGACCAAGTACGGATCAGTGGATTCACATAGGCCATCGATTTTTTTGTTATGGACGAATTCAGGTTGCCTCACGATATTTTCCTTCACTTCTAAAAAATCTGTAAATTTCAAGAAATTCATTGGTCATTCGACTTCACGATTGCCAGGTGAGCTTACTAGTAGTAGAACGAACTATCACTAGGTCACCACGGCATACAAAAATATGTTTGTCCATATTATATCTACAGTTCTACACTAATATTATAAAGAGGAAAGATTTGATTGTTTGTTTGCATTGAATAGGCTGTGAAACTACTGAACCGATTTGAAATATTCTTAAACTGTTGGGAAACTACACTCTCCCCGAGTGACATAGACTATAAAATATGACTAGGGTGAAGTAGCGGGTAACAGGTAGTATAAATATATGTTTGAAAGTGGTTTAATAATGGAGCACCCTTACGCACGGTTTACCACTGGAATTAAGGACGAAATCTCAAAGCCAACCCATATCTCAACCATGAAACAACACGAGAATACATTAAAATCTGAATCCACTTATCACAAAAGTAGGCCAGTTACGCAAGATGTGCACGAAAATGTCAGGCTTTAGCAGAAGAAATAATGTTTCTTTGATTTTTAGGGTTCCGTACCCAAAGGGTAAAAACTGTTAGTCTATGCATACCATAGATAATAGATTTATCAAAATAGCGATTGTCGCGCCACCTGCCCATTGTATGTAGCACTAAGTTACGTCAATTAAAGTGTCACTTTTGATTCAGCCAAGCGATCGATGTGTTTCATTATACATAGGTTATGGGATTAAATAGTGAAATTTTTCGGATTTACGTTTAAATCAGTCGAAAAAGTGATACACAACTCGCAGTATGTCTCAAAATTATATTCAAAGTGTTCCAAAACTGAAAGGACGGGAGAATTACGCCGAATGGTGCTTCGCCGCCGAAAACTTACTCGTGTTGGAAGGCATGGCGGATTATATCAAGCCGGCCGCCGGCACCGATATAAAAATGGCAGAAGATGCGAAGACTAGAGCAAAGCTGATATTGACGATTGACCCTGGATTGTATGTACACATTAAAAGTGCCACGACGTCGAAAGAATTGTGGGAGAAATTGAAATCAATGTTCGATGACTCCGGCTTCAGTAGGCGAATCACGTTGTTACGCCATCTTATTTCGCTACGAAAAGAAAACTTCGATTCAATGACGACGTACGTAACACAAATGATTGAAACGGCACATCGTCTTAATGGTACGGGATTTACAATCAGTGATGAATGGGTCGGCTCATTGTTATTGGCGGGTTTGCCAGAAAAGTTTTCGCCGATGATCATGGCCATAGAACACTCGGGCATACAGATATCGGCAGATGTAATCAAGTCAAAACTGATTGACATGGAAGTTTCAATTGATAACTCAGCGGAATCCAGCTCTGCATTCGCTGCGAAAAAGTTTATATCGAAAAAAGGCGCCAATTTCATGAGAAACGAAACTTCAAATCGACAAAACATGTCTAGTGAAAAAAATGCAGTAACTTGTTATAAATGTAAACAAACAGGACATTATCGAAATAAGTGCCCATTATTACAAAGAAGTAAGCAAACAAATGCGTTTACTGCAGTGTTTCTTAACGGAAAGTTCAACAAGAGTGATTTCTACATCGACTCAGGTGCGAGTGCCCATATGATTGCAAATAAGGACTGGTTGGTGAATTGCAATTATAATCAAACTTACCCCGATATAATTGTGGCAAATGAAGCCAAGTTACCAGTGTTGTGCGTCGGCGATGTGAACATTACAACCGACTGTAAGTACGAAACTGTAGTAAAGAATGTGTTATGTGTGCCAAACTTAACAACAAACTTGTTGTCTGTAAGCGAGCTCATTAGAAATGGAAATAACGTTCAATTTCAGAAAGAAAAGTGTTTGATTTATAATCAAAAAAATGAGCTGGTCGCTACAGCAGTTTTAACAGAAGGAGTATATAAGTTAAATATACAGATCCGGGATAATTTGTTGGCAGCATCTGCGAAACCAGATGGCTTACTATGGCACAGGCGACTTGCACATATCAACAGCAATGATCTAAATAAAATGAAAAATGGTGTTGTTGAAGGATTATCATTTCCAGCAAATTATGACACATCAAAAACAAATTGTGTTACGTGCTGCGAAGGTAAACAAATGAGATTACCCTTTCCTCATCAAGGAAGCAGGAGCACAGAAACATTGCAAATTGTGCATGCAGATGTATGTGGTAAAATGGAAAACAAATCCATTGGAGGTTCGCAATATTTTATTTTATTCATCGATGATTACACCCGCATGACTTTCATATACTTCTTGAAAAACAAATATGAAGTATTTGACACCTTCAAACAATTTAAGTCTATGGTTGAAAATCAGCTGAACAAGAAAATAAAGATATTCAGGACAGATAATGCAGGTGATTTCTGCAGTAATGAATTTGAAAATTACCTCAAAAGTCAAGGGATAATCCATCAGAAAACAAACAGCTATACGCCAGAACAAAATGGAGTTTGTGAACGAGCAAACAGAACAATAGTAGAAAAAGCAAGATGCTTACTATTTGATGCAAAATTAGAGAAGAAATTTTGGGCTGAGGCTGCGAACACAGCCGTCTATCTTAAAAATAGATCACCGACTTCAGCGTTGCACAACATGACACCCTATGAAGCGTGGTATGGGAGGAAGCCAGACTTAAGTCACATTCGTGTCTTCGGCAGCCCGGTAATGGTACATATTCCAAAGGAGAAGAGACTAAAATGGGATAAAAAATCTGAAGAACATGTACTAGTTGGATTCTCAGAAAATGTCAAAGGATATCGAATATACAACCCAAACAAAAATACCATTACTACCAGCAGGGATGTAATTGTGATGGAGAAGCAAAATGGAAGCTGCAGCACTTCTACATGGATATTGGATGAGAAAGAAGTTTCAGTGGGGGACAACCCAGAATGCACTGAAAATACCAGAGATTCAGTGGGGGAGACTACTGTGAATGAATCTCTGCTCTCAGATTCCAGTACATCAGAGTAAACTGATCCAGAAAGTGATACCAGCAATGACACAGTAGTACCATCCTGCAGTGATGACACAGCTGACAGCACACTTCTTGAGGTGCCAGTACCAGAAGAGCCAATAAGAAGTAAGAGGACCAAGAGGTCTCCTCAGAGGTATGGTTTTTCAAATATTTGCGTTTCCAGCTCTCCAGAAGTAGAACCAATTGTCTTCTCAGAGGCACTGAAGGGGCCAGAAGCCTCTCAGTGGAAGCGAGCCATGGAGGAGGAGCTGCATTCATTTGAGTGCAATGATGCATGGGAGCTCGTGGACATACCCAGTAATGCAAACATAATACAATGTAAGTGGGTCTTAAATAAAAAACTTGATGTCAGTGATAACATTAGGTATCGTGCACGACTTGTAGCTAAGGGTTTCTCTCAAAAACATGGCATAGATTATACAGAAACTTTTTCACCTGTAGTTAAATATTCCACACTTAGAATGTTATTTGCATTAAGTGCTCAACTCGGTATGGACATAAGCCATCTAGATGTTAGCACAGCGTTCTTAAACGGGCATTTAAAGGAAGACATTTACATGTCTATTCCAGAGGGTTTTAAAACAAAATGTAACGGAAAAGTATTAAAACTTAAAAGGGCTATTTATGGGTTAATCTTCAACACAATCTTCTTTAGTATGGTATGAAAAAGTAAGAGACCTACTATGTAAACTAGGATTTAAAAATAGCAAATATGAACCTTGCCTATTTACAAAATTTAATAATAATGTAAAAATTATTGTAACTTTGTTTGTCGATGATTTTTTAATTTATTCAAACAATGTATCTGAAACTGAAAAACTGAAAGCTGCTTTAAACTCAGAATTCAAAATTAAAGACCTTGGACCTGTTAGAAAATACCTAGGTATGAAAATCAATGTTGATAAAAATTGTAACACTATAACTATAGATCAGCAGCAATATATTGAACAATTATTGTTAAAATTCGATATGCCTGATTGTCGACCGGTAGATACTCCTATTGAATGTAAATTGAATCTTGAAAAGTCTGAAAACTGTAAAGCTGACATGCCATATCAAAAATTGATTGGAAGTTTAATGTATCTAGCTGTTTTGACTCGCCCTGATATTGCATATTCAATAAGCTATCTAAGTCAGTTCAATAATTGTTACAATGAAACACATTATAACTATGCCAAAAGAATTTTAAAGTATTTACAAAAGACTAAACATTATTGTTTAAAATATAGCAAAAATAATGATGCAGAATTAAAGGGATTTGTTGATTCTGATTGGGCTAGTTGTGAATTAGATAGGAAGTCATTCAGTGGCTACTGCTTTACCATGTCCGGCTCTGTAATTTCATGGCAAAGTAGAAAACAACAAACTATTTCACTGTCCAGTACAGAATCAGAATATGTAAGTCTTTCTGAAGCTTCTAGAGAGGCTGTATATTTAAGAAACTTGCTGTATGAACTGACAGGAAAATTATATGTTATTAAATTGCATTGTGATAACCAAAGTGCCCTGAAAATGTCAACAAATCAATATTCAAATAATAGAACAAAACATATTGATGTTCGTTATCATTATGTTCGTGATTCTGTAAAAAATAATTTAATAAATGTGCTATATACCCCGACACATGATATGCCTGCTGATTTATTAACAAAAGGGCTACCATCTGTAAAACATTATAGATTTATGAAAATGTTAGGTATTGTAGAGTAAGATAGCAGGTATATAATATAATGTAGATTTTTATAAGTAGATTAAACATTATTTTGATAAGTGGGGGTGTTAGTCTATGCATACCATAGATAATAGATTTATCAAAATAGCGATTGTCGCGCCACCTGCCCATTGTATGTAGCACTAAGTTACGTCAATTAAAGTGTCACTTTTGATTCAGCCAAGCGATCGATGTGTTTCATTATACATACACCCTACTACTAAGACTTTTGTCAATTCCAGGTTGTATTTTGTATAAGACAGCTGATTTTTAGGGTTCCGTACCCAAAGGGTACAAACACGACCCTATTACTAAGACTCCGCTGTCTGTCCGTCTGGCCGTCTGTCTGTCTGTCACCGGGCTGTATCTCATGAACCATGATAGCTAGGCAGCTGAAATTTTCACAGATGATGTATTTCTGTTGCCGCTATAAAAACAAATACTAAAAACCGAATAAAATAAATGTTTAAGGGGGGCTCCCATACGAGTACAACAAACGTGATTTTTAATAACGGCAAGAGGAATGGGGCTCCCCATACGGTACGGAACCCTTTGTGCGCGAGTCCGACTCGCACTTGGCTGATTTTATTAAAGCCATGAAAGACACGGATCTTTCATAGCATTAACAAGTGGATAGATTAATTTCGCTTGAATCGTCAAGAGTAAATAATTATTATCTTGTATTTGCAGAAATATCTTGATAAGGGCTCATTCTGTGCAAAAAAGTTTTCTTAAGTCATTATAAGTTTTTAATCTTTTGCAATGAACTACTTACATACTCATATTTGTATATCAGTAGTTGGGCATCATCTGCCAAACATAGGTAGCCCTCTATAAGAAATTGTATTGGTTAGTACAAACACAGCTATCGCTTCGCTTCCTCACACATCTTTGGTGGGAACGCAGCCTTATTCTCGTATGTGGATTTTCTGTGTACGTGGTCTCTATTCGAGAACTCTACAGCCACACTCGCATCTGTTCTATGTGTAATGTGGCCCGATATTTCAAAATGCTAATTCGACTACGTCGGTAATTATGACTCCTCCTCCTCCAAGGTTGCTTGGAAGAAATCGCCATGGTTGAAAAGGCCGCCAATTTATAATCATATCTGTTTTTTTTTTTTTGTCGTAAAAGTGAAAATAATTTTTATTTTTAAATTGTGGTTGTAAATAAAGAGTTTTGTCTTGTCTTGTCTTGTCCTCGTAGAAGATTTATGTTTTCGTGACTTTAAAATAAAACTTAAAACGTTTTTTATAAATAACGCATTTTACAAGCTAGATGACTTTATGAAAATTAGACTGACTGAATCTTCGTTTCAATTTTAGTATTTTTTGTTTATTATTATATGGACTATTTGATTTATTCATTTTGACTATTTTGATATTTCTGATTGTATTAATTTAAATTTTGACATTATTTTATTTACTTTTTTACTTTACTGAATTGTTTGATTATGGATTTAATTATTATTTTGAGTTTAATGTATTTAGATTATTAAGCTGGAATTTCATATTTAATTTTTAAGCAACTTGTACCTGACTTACCTAATATAACGCAACGTTGTTATAAGGTCAATAAAGAATCTGAATCTGAATCTGAATCTGATTGCAGGATCGCGCTGGATGCAAGCCGCTTCCAACCGGGATTATTGAAGTTTCATAGGAGAGTCCTATGTCCAATAGTGGACGTCCTACGGCTGATGTATGGAAAAAATAGCGTACGATGAATAGGTTTCTACATCGATCGCTCTGATGATGAACGACTTAGTCTGTAGACCAACAACCAAAACATCTTGAGCTCCCATTTTAAGTATCCATTATGAAATTCACATATCGGATAAGCTGGTATCGACCTGCTCTAATAGCCTTTTTATTGCTCGTCATAAAAACGGTATTAAAAGTCATAAATTGGTGTAACCACCTGAAGATGTGTGCTATATTACACTAAACATATTTTATTACTTTATGCCCTGTTTTAGTGGCGGTTAGTGTAAATTATGTTATGTAATTACTTTCTAGTTGTTTTGATATGTCGGACTGTTAAAACGGGTATAATGGTTGATTTTGCTGGCTACAAAAGCAAACCAAGAGCACTAAAGAAGGCGACTAACTTTGAAAAAATCAGGGAATACGACTGTCAGGCCCCCCCATATTTACAGTGTTTGATATAATTATATTTTATAATTTTAGACAGATTACATGCACAAAATGTTCATTAAATAAATAAATAAATATTATGATAAGTTTAATAATCGAAATAAATACATTTTTAAACCTTCTTGTTTATTATTGTATACATGTACACTAACTGCTTCTCTTACTTAGCCAGGACACGTCGTGAACAAAACTTAAATTAAAAAAGCGCCCTTAGAGCAAAAGTCACTAACCTATTTTCACTTCAAATTTATAAAAATAACACATCTTTTTTTAACCCTATCGTCAGAATGGCTCGTCAATAAACGATTTACTAAAAAAACTTTCCCAATTGGACATATTTCATCCCAACTTCAATGTTTATAAAAAAACTGTATAAGATATCCTCCATTTCAATCGCAAAATAATTGTTCAGACGCCACAAATATGCTACGCCTGAGCAATTCAGCTCACTGAATTTTCCACTTTACTATACACTCTTTGTTTCTTTATTTTTATCAACAGACCTCAGATGATTTCAGTGCCGCTTTGTAAGTACCCCTCTGCACGCTCGCTACAGGAGGATACTTTCAAAGTATTCGTCTACTTTTAGTTTTCCTGTATACACATACCTTGGACGACAATCAAATGTAAAATTTAGCTACTAAGTATAGAATAAGAATTTGATTGTTATCTGTTTTGTGTATCAAATAAACGAATAAAATAAAATTATTCAAAATGTTAAACAGATTATTTTTCGCCAAAATGACACAACCGACTTCAACCGTGTACATAATTCGAATAGTTCGCACGAAACGATGTATCACCGAGTTCCTTACTTACTTATTTTTACAGTACTGTTGATTTTGCAAAAACAGCTCAGCCGATTTCGTTAAAATTTAAATGGGACCACCTCGGGAGTATAAGTATTTATAGTCAAACCGCTAAACTCAGACTTCGCCTGCGCGGTACAGGGGCGCCGGGGGACACGACACAGGGGACTGAGACAGGCGCGGGCAGCGGGTCCCCGGCGCCCGCACCTGTCTCAGTCCTCTTTGTCGTCTACCCCCGCGCCCCCGTACCCGCGCAGGCGAAGTCTGAGTTTAGCGGTTTCACTATAGTAGGGAGTTTTTTTTCCTTTCGAAACAAAAAATAATATTTTAAATCGGTTTACAATTGGCGAAAACATCAATGAACATACAAAAAAAAACTACATACGGAACATAGTTACCTCCTCCTTTTTGGAAGTCGGTAAAAATGGTATTTATTTGCGCCAATCTTGGTCCTAAATACGTAGCAATCATCGGAACAAATCAGCGGGCTTGGTAAACATGAGCAACGTCAACATGACCGATTGATTACATACCAGGGAGTAAGAAACGCGTAGAAGTGACAGTAGTGTTCTGGCGAATTGTGCCTATAGAGAGTATTTCCTGGAAACCAGGCGTAACCTCCAGACACGGTTATGGTGTCTATGCAGTACTGCGACTCGGTCCTGTCCATGAAGTAAATAGCGACAGCCTCGCGTGGTCACGTAGTACGTAATACGCGCTAGGGCTGGTAAATCGCACGATTACTAAATACAAACCCACACGTTCGTTCGTCACTACGGCGCATCGCGACTGTTGGTGTACCGAGTGTATACCGAACTCCGAGGCGCGTTAGTATGATTCGCGTTCCGACCCTTTGTATGAAGACGGAATACAGCATATACCATTAACGTGGCAACGTCAACATGACCGTTTGATTACCATATCAGGGAGTAAGAAACGCGTAGAAGTGACAGCAAAGTGTTCTGTCGAATTGTGCCTATCGAGATTATTTCCTGGAAACCATTGGCGGAAGATAGAACCTCCTAGATCGTTTGCGCATTTCTCAGAACGATTTAATACGAATCGAAGATCTGTTGCTAAGGAACAGCTAACGGTATGTTCTGGTTGCCTTCCTGAATCAATGTCACTTAGTATTAGGTACCTACTCGTTGTATACCCGAGCTCCGGACACTCCAAATAAATGAATAAATGTTGGGCGCAGCTGACGCTGTGAGCAGGCGGCCTTCTAGGTGTATTCAGAAGTAAAACCATCGAAAAACTAAAACGTGTAACAGGCTGATGGTTCTTTTCTTTACAATAATGTATTGAACTGTTCGGTCACGATGTTTTTTAGTAAATAAACAAAGACTCGAGAAAGTAGTGTCAAAATATTAGCACAAACCATACTATACAATGCACGTCTTAAATGTTTTTAGGGTTCCGTACCCAAAGGGTAAACACGGGGCCCTATTACTAAGACTTCGCTGTCCGTCTGTCTGTCTGTCAGTCACCAGACTGTATCTCAACAAATACTAAAAACAGAATAAAATTAATATTTAGGAGGGGGCTCCCATACAACAAAACTATTTTTTTAAACGTTTTTCGCTCGATATTAATGACGGTAAAAGGTGGATGCTTAAAATATTCACAGATTGTTTAGTTGTATATACGATTGAATAATAAATAAGAAAATTAAAATAAAATAAACATTTAAGGGGGCGGGCATACAGTACGGAACCCTGCGTGCGCGAGTCCTACTCGTACTCGGCCGATTATTTTTATTTCCTATCTATAGTAATTTGTCTTACAATCCTTTATGAAAATAGTCTTGTATAGTACGATGTGTTTATTTCTAAAGTACTTAAAATAGAATAGAGCGGTGTTTGTATCTAAACATCTCAATGGTTATGAACATAATTAAATGTTACTAACGTACTTTCTGTCGCATCTGTTTTATCACGTTCTGGGTCCGTAGTAATTAACCGGACTGTTTGCGGAATGGTTGGTAAAATTGGTGCATCCGCCGGCCGCCATCTCGTGTGCCAATTTATTACAAGGACCGCTGATACAAGGTTCTTTTTATTTCGCTCTAAAAATATGTTCGGAGTATTTCTACCAATTTAAGGACTTAGTAAATGGCCATGTTAAAGTTAAAGCCCCTTTAATATATTTTATTTTACTTTAAATATTTATTTTTGAAGAAAATATACAACTCAATATTGTGATATTTCAAGCATCTTCCTGTTGCCGTTATTAATATTTATCGGAAAACGGCTAAAAATTCAAATTTGTTGTATGGGAGCACCCCCTTAATTTTTTTCTTCTGTTTTTAGTATTTGTTGTTTTGGGGCAATAGAAATACATAATCTGCGAAAATTTCAACGTTCTAGCTATCACCGTTCATGAGATTCAGCCTGGTGACAGACAGACAGACAGACGGACAGACGGACGGACAACGGAGTCTTAGTAATAGGGTCCTGTTTTTATCTAATTTTTAGGGTTCCGTACCCAAAGAGGTAAAAATTAGAAGTCCACTTTGCTATAATTTGAGATTTGACCTTGGATGTATTACATATACAACATCCTTGGATTTGACATAAGTTGACTTTTCAATGTATTCACGCCGTTTACGGATTACAGTCTTAAGAAGTCCTCAGATTGGCATTGACCTCGAATAATACGAAGAAGAAGTTGATCGGTTGTTCCTATATTGTGGTGAAATTTTACTTCGCTGTTTAGGGTAACTGAAAAGTAACCCTGTACAGTTGTATTATTAATATGTGTGGACTCCGTGTATGGTCCGGAAATGTTGACATTGTTTCCTTGTTAGCGCTAGAGTAGAACTTTACAACTCTACTAGAACGAATTTTGGAGCTCTCTTAGCGTAGTTTGACTAGGTGTTTGTTAGGTAAGCAACGTTCAGCACGGTCAGTCTTCGGTTGGGTGACCGCGGGTGACATTTACAACTGAGCGCTACCATGGCTCGGATGACACGTTAAATTGTAGGTCCCGATTGTTTTAACCGTTCAGCCATGTCAAAGGCCTTCAGACAGCTTAAATACTCTGGCACCAGGGCTAGCAGGGCTTATACGAACTTACTCTACTAGATAGTCTCAAGGACAAACGTTTACTACTTTCACTCAGCAGACTAATTGCAATCTTACCGTTTTGTACCGGAGTTTTCAACAGTCCACTGCAGGACGTAGGCCTACCCACGAAGAAATATTGGGCCGCATCCACCACGCTGGCTCAGTACGTGTCGGTGGATTCACATACGACATCGAATATCTTCTAAGGACGTACGCAGGTTGACTCACGATGTTTTCCTTCACTAAAAAGCCAGTGGTAGACATTCCTTATATGGGTACGTTCTAAACAACTCATTGGTAAGGAATCGGGATATGAACCCACAACCTCACGATTGTACGGCGGATATTATTACCACTATAATAGATCCAACCGTTTATTTTCTTTTTGACAGCACCAATAGAACGTAACTGCGTCATGTTACGCAAAAGTTCACTTTTAAATGCGAGGTTTTAAAAATATTACCACTGCCTAAGTTTGCTCCTCGATCCCGTATAATAATCATCTTTGACAAATTGAGTCCATAAGTGCAGTAGTTTTTTTTATAAATTACATAAAATAACAAACGTTTTTAAAAATGTACGTTCTATGGCTATCAGACATAGCCATAGAACGGTTGAACGATAAACGGTTGGATCTATTATAGACAAGCACGGTTTCAGAACGGAAAGGAACGAAATATCAGGATCACTACAACACACTTTGTGCAATGAGTGAAAAAGTGACAGATATATTTTTATCTCGTTTTGACACATCGGTAAAATTATATCGTGGTTCGTTTACTACCTGAGCTGATTTCCTTTCGACAAAACATTACGTAACTCAATTTTTTTTCTTTTCACGAATTTCGTGTGGCATAAATTTAATATCAATTAACAATTTGTAATACAGCTAGTAACACCGCAGCACAGTAGTAAATAAGTTTCAGAGATTCTATTTCTATTCTTACGAAATAAGTTTATCCAAAACCGTCCAGTTCTGTCATTGTTAACAAAGGAGTTCAAAACAAACAACACAACAAATCCCATTCTCTTCACAGATTAGTAATGTCAGACGCACAACACACAATATGCATTAAAGCATTGGATATACCTCCGCTACATTAGCGACTGCAGTCATAGCCACCGAAAATGTGGCGCTCATAGCGTAGTTTGACTAGGTGTTTGGCAGTGATCACCGAAGTTAAGCAACGTTCGGTACGGTTAGTCTTCAGATGGGTGACCGCGGTAGGCATTTACAACTAAGCGCTACCGTTGCTTAAATTACACGTTAAATTGTAGTTGCCAGTTGATTTAACTTAGGTTTAGGGAACCGCCTTCTCCTGGATACGAGTACAACACAATCAGTGTTGCCAACCCCAACTTAGATTAAAACTGTAGAACTTGTGTTATAAGCTTTGAAAAATCTGTAGATAACTGTACATTCTACAGAATGTGCTTAAGCTTTTCTACTGGAGCTTGTGCTTTACTAAATAATCGAACTGATACGAGTTGAAAATGAAGTAGTAGATGGCGAAAAACTGTAAATTTGGATGTCTAAACTGAAAACTGAGAAGATATCGAAAAATTGGTTGTCTATAATGTCTGTTTACGGACGATAATTTTACGTAAAAACGTCATACGCGTCATAAACCGAACGCTTAGGCTGATCGTGCCTCTCTATCCTTGTTCCGTGCTCTCGCTTCTGCACGCTCGGCTCAGGATGAACGTGACAATGAGTTATGCTTTTTTGTGCGTGTAGCCGGCGTTCATCGATTTATAAGACACGTTAAAAACTGTATATCTACAGTCAAAACTACAGACTTGAATATGCTGTACACAATTGAATGGTACGGTCCCTTGCAGTCGCATTTCTTGATTGTGTATGTCGGGAGCTTCTAAATGCGGTGATGCGACGTCGCTTATAATTATCCTAACTCCGACACGAGGATGTTGGAGCCAGTCTGGCAATGGATGACTAATGCAATCACGTCTCAAACCATATGAGTAATATGTAATAAATAAATCTGATAAGTTACGAGTACGCTCATCTCATCGATCTGATGTTTTAGTTACGTTATATACGGGTTAGCTAGCTGTTAGCTCTGTACTAAGCCAAAAAGGGATAGTAAGACCTTCATTATGAACAACTTTTACTACGGGGCCAACCCGGCATTCGAGAAAAAAAAAACAAATCGCAACTCAGAATCGAAAAAATGTGTGAAACAGCAGATTTTTACAGAAATTCCGGGTTGGCCCCGTAGTGAAAGTTATTCATAATGATGTTTTTAATCACCTCCTTTTAGCTTAGTATAGGGCAAGCAGATGCCCCTATACAATTTAATACAATACAATCGGCGTGGCGTAGTATTATTATATATTCTTTGGTGGCGTACTAGTCGGGTGGCAGTTGCAAGTTCCGATCATTTGTATGGCAAGACCTAACCTAGTTTTAATATTTATTCTTTCGGTACTTTTTAGGGTTCCGTACCCAGAGATTAAAAACGAGACCCTAATACTAAGACTCCGCTGTCCGTCTGCCTGTCACCAGGCTGTATCTCATGAACCGTGATAGCTAGAACGTTGAAATTATCACAGATGACGTTTTCACTTCAAAAATAAACAAAATAAATATTTAAGGAGGCTCCCATACAAGAAACGTGTTTTTATTTCGAAATTAATAACGACTACAGGAAGATGCTTCGATAAATTATTCACAAAATATTAAGTTTTATATTCCCTTCAAAAATTAACAATTATAATAAAATATATTAAGTGGGCTTCCATACAGTACGGAACCCTTCGTGCGTGAGTCCGGCTCGCACTTGTCCGATTATTTTTTGTTGGTGTTTACCAAGGAGCATGATAACCATGGTGTTTACAATAAGTTAGTAAGTTCGTATAGGCCAGGTGGCTAGCCCCGGTGTCAGAGTTTTTAGGCCGCCTGAAGGCCTCGGATATGGCTAAACGATTAAACAACCGGGACCTACAATTGCGCTCAGTTGGAAAATGCCACCCGCGGTCACCCATCTAAATACTGACCGTGTGGAACAGTGCTTACAATAAAAAAGTTATCTATTTATTAGCGTCTGCTAGACGGATTCTGGTTCACGTATGGCAAGACCTAAAAGCAGAGATGCCAGGAAGGTTATAATTATCCTGGACGGGAAACGCGAGGATGTTTGCATCAGTCAGGGTGGTAATGGACGTGTAATGAAATCTTCGCTCTAACAATATGACAAGGAAGATGTAAACATAACTGCTATTTACGTAAACGTAACTTACTATTCAAGAAATAATTTCATCTTCAAATCTTCAGCAAATCTTTGGTATTAAATATTAATCCTGGAAGCGATATCGCTTTAAGCGATAAGGCCGCCAGTTAGATACCTATAAATTGTATTGTTTTGTCCCTGTAATCTGTTTTTTCATGTAATGTGGTTGTCTAATAAAGTATTATTGTCTGCCTCGGTGGCTCAGTGGTTAGTGACCCTGACTTCTGGGTCAAATAGGCGTGGGTTCGATCCCCACCCAGGGCCATCGAGCTATATTACTACGTATAGAGAGGACGACGCACATCCCTACCATGTTCCGCCCAAATGCAGCCATATGGCTGCACATCAATTAGTTGCTTGCTAGCTCTTGAGTACATCAGTCTAGTTTGTTTTAAAACGAAATAAGTTCAAAATTATTGAATATGGTCTCGTGTGTGTTAAGATATTGCACGAATAATACAAAGAATACGGCGAAGTGCAAAGGAATAACTTTCCATCGGTGAGTAATTAGATAATCATTTTACAATTAAATGCAAACAAAATATTATCGGATGGCGCGTGGACGCCATGTTGCGATACTTTTCATAGACTATAAAAGAAGATGTGACATTGTGTGTGTTACAAGTGTAGGTAAAATTAGGGTTTGTTACTACCATTCTTACTACCAGTAGTAAGAACGGGAAACGAATTACTCTTCTTACTACTACGGTTGAAAGTTGTTAGAACAGTAAAAAAAAATTACTCCTGTTACTATAATAACAAAAACAAACAAAACATGACAAATTTGTATTTAAACCGAATTTAAGTTGGTAGGTATTATAATTATAAAAAAAAAAAACAAGAACTGTTACCAAAAACTAAACAGAAAAATTGCTGTAGTACCTAATCAAAACAAATTATAAGTATTATGTTCACAGATAGGAACTCTGTGATTATGTTTGAAAAATTTGCATAACATTAAAAAACATGGAAAATCTACGAATTTCTTTGTATTCGTCGGTCCAGTATTGTTGTGTTGCATATTTTATAATAAAATGAAAAAGGTTTGATGTACAGGGTTATTTCTAATCAATTAGCACCCTTTCAGGGGCTTAGGTATTATAAACATCAAAATTAACAACTTTTGTTCTGCGACTTTTGTCAAAACTAAAAAAAAATAGCTTACGTGGAAAGGTTATTACTAGTATTGGGCTAGTATAAGCTACCCCATACTAAACTTTCATAGAAATCTGTTTAGCCGTTACCGAGTTGACTGGGAACAAACACACTTACACATAAACTTTCGCAATTATAATATTAGTGTGATTAGGCAAACAGTGGTATATTATATAAAATACTTAAACGAATGAATTAGTTTAACTTAAATATTTATATTATGATATAATATTACGTTCGTCGTGGAAATCTTTGAGGGAGGCCTATATCCAGCAGTGGACTTCTACGGGCTGATGATGGTGATGATGAATATAATATTTTCTACTGATCAATAATTCAACTAATATTATATTATGTAGAAGAAAAAACAAAGTACGAATTCAATTGAAGCGTGTGTAGGTAATATAAACTTTGTCACTTCTGTAGTCAGTCAGCATCTTAGTCTATAGAAACGACAAGTTAATGCAGAACGTTGAACGAAACGCGTAAGCGCTTCGAAGAATCGCGGCGCTTTCGACCTTTTTGCCACGAGAAAACTATACCTTAAAAGTGTTCTAGCGCTGCGTGTTTATACTGGCTGATTAGACGGCTAATTATTGTTACAGTGCTGAAGCGCGATTTAGTTATATTCTTAACAAAATTGAGCATGATATTTGGTCAGGGTAGCTCCTCTATACGTAGTAATATTTCCTCAAAGCCCAGGGCAAACATTTGTGTGATGAACATAGGTGTTTGCTCTGAGTCTGGGTGTCATTTAGGTACTATCTATATAAGTATGTATTTAAAATATGTATATGTAGTATATCAGTCTCTGGCAGCCATATCACAAGCTATGCTTAGTTTGGGGTCAGAGACCGTGTGTAAGATGTCCCCTAATATTTATTTATTTATTGTTTGTTTGTTTGTATTAAATTATTACCGTAAGAATAAATTAAATGAACAATGAAGATTTAAAGGATGTGTATCGGTTTCGTTACTTAGAACTCGGGTTAGCAAGAAAATTAATCTAAATTGAAAATCTAGAAGATAGAAAAACCTAGAAGTCAAATGAAAATCTGAAAAATAACGGTTATAAAACGAACCAATAAATAAGAGTGAAATAATATACCTAATTAAAAAACCCCCGACACAAAAATATTTGACAGCAAAGTTTCAATTGACAACCATTTTGGGCACATTTGTAGAATTATGGTTCTTCCATCCCCACTTTAACCCACCATAACTCTTAAACGGCTCAATCGATTTTTATAAAACATAGCTAAGAACACTCTCGATTAAGTCTCCTTTCATCCAAAAAAAAACTAAACTGAAATCGGTTCAGTGGTTCGGGCGCTATGATGCCACAGACAGACAGACAGACAGACACACAGACAGACAAACAGACACGTCAAACTTATAACACCCCTCTTTTTCGTCGGGGGTTAATAAGAAACCTAGCATACCCTTATAATAACATACCTAAACTCATACAAGTTACTACCACAAACTCAGTCCATAAACGCATTTAGTACAGTGGCACAATTTTGTAAAATGAAATAAAAGAACCATCATTATAAAAGCAACCCACTAAGTATATTACAAAGCAAATTGAACGATATTACACAGACAACGCTTCAAAGAGAACATAAAACCCAACACCAAAACTACACACATAAAAACTTGTCACACGACAAACGGACGCATAAAAAGACATAATATTATACGTCATAAATTCAACTCGCATAAAATATTAACAGAATCTTCATAAATCCAAATATATCTTCAATTCGAGAGTTTATGTGAACGCTTTATGATGCTGAACATGAAATTCTCAAAGAAAACGTAAACCGAGGAGGAATGATCATGGAATTAATTTCCCTTGACGTACTTCGTAATAAGTCATAATCTATGACCCGTGTAAGTATAGCGGAGTCGGGGTCGAGTTCGTTTCGAACTTTTCAGTTATTACCATCGATGTATACCGAGTCACTGGTGACACGGTAATGACATCTAACAGTATCCCGTCTTCATACAAACAGTCGGAACGCGAATCATACCTATGCGCCTCGGAGCGGGGTATATCTTGGTATGCTGGTTAGTCGCGGCGCGCCGTAGTAATGAACGAACGTGTGGGTTTGCAACTAGTAAGCATACGATTTACGTTTTTATGATTCTTCATTTCTTTACGGAACCATAAAAACATCAAAAACGCAATATTATGTATTTTTATTGAACACTTCCTTTTTAATTCACAACGGATTTCTTTTTAGGGTTCCGTACCCAAAGGGAAAAACGGGACCCTATTACTAAGACTTCCATGTCCGTCTGTCACCGGGCTGTATATCATGAACCATGATAGCTAGGCATCTGAAATTTTCACAGATGATGTATTTCTGTTGCCGCTATAACAACAAATACTAAAAACAAAATAAAATAAATATTTAAGGGGGGCTCCCATACATTAAACCTGAATTTTTAGACGTTTTTCGCTCGATATTAATAATAGCATCAGGTAGACTCGATATTAATAATAGCATCAGGTAGATGCTTTAAATTTTCACAGAATATTTAGTTTTATATCCACTTCAATAATAAATAATAAAATTAAAATAAAATAAATATTTAAGGGGGGCTCCCATACAGTACGGAACCCTCCGTGCGCGAGTCCGACTCGTACTTGGCCGATTATTTGTTATAAATATAATAATATTACATCATAATAGGTACAATATGATTCAAAACTAGAAAGAAACTCAAGAAGGTAATGAGTAAGTAGATTAAATTATAACTAATATAAATTAAAAATTTAAAAAACCCCCGACACATTGACAACCATTTTAGGCACATTTGTAGAATTTTGGTTCTTCCATCCCCACTTTAACCCACCATAACTCTTAAACGGCTCAATCGATTTTTATAAAACATAGCTAAGAACACTCTCGATTAAGTCTCCTTTCATCCAAAAAAAACTAAACTGAAATCGGTTCAGTGGTTCGGGCGCTATGATGCCACAGACAGACAGACAAACAGACACGTCAAACTTATAACACCCCTCTTTTGCGTCGGGGGTTAAAAATACTGAGGGGCTGCCCCTAGCGCGTGAGACGTTCTGCGTGACCACGTGGCGCTGTAGATACATATTTCAAGGACAGGGTCGAGTCAGAATACTGTTAGATACCATTACCGTGCTTCCGGCTAGCAATCCGCCCGAACAGTACCTTATAATAATGTCTCTTGGTCTGGTTATATCATTATAAGTCAATGGTTTGGATCTCGGTTTCAAAAGTACGAACAATGAAAACTTAGTTGGCTCTAAGTTGAAAAGTTGTAAGTTCAATTCAATAGCAATCTTAAGTTTATGAATCTGCTCTTCTTGTTCTTTATACGAGTACATAATAATATATAGATAGATATACGTTATGTCCATACATTTGATTTAATAATCAAATCATTTTTTTGCTTAGAAATTATTTATCAAATTTAGTAAACTTTAACTGTCTTACAATAAGTTTTACGCACGCTTTAGACAATGTTTAACAGTACAAATTGCACGGATAAACAGTGTTTAAAGCGTGTTTAAATCTTTTGTGGTAAGGCTGTCTCAAGCATATTTTCTCTCTGCATACTCCTTCTTTCCTTTGTATCCTCTTCAGAAAGGTTGCCTGGAAGAAATCGCTTAAAGCGATAAAGCCACAGTTCACGAGATACAGCCTGATGACAGACATACAGACAGACGGACGGACAGCGAAGTATTAGTAATAGGGTCCCGTTTTTATCCTTTGGGTACGGAACTCTAAAAACGGAGATCTTCACTTGCGCTCGATCAATAATATATAGATAAGGCACTTACTCCGTGTATGTCAAGGGTGCCCGCCGTTATTGAATTGAGGCGTAAATCTAATTCCGTAGCACTTGGCCGGTAATAAAACATGAACCGCGGCTCCGGACGCTACGTAATAATCCGGCCAATGACCTGTGCAATATCCTTACTACTAATATGAATCCGAAAGTTTGTATGTTGGTTTGTTACTCTGTCATGTAGCAACAGCGCGCAACGGTTAGGCTGGTACCACTTGGGCGACATCGGTCGCCGCAACGCTGCGGCGACGTCGCGGCGGCGTCGCGGCGACACAGCCGCGACCAGTGTTGCCGGTAGCGTCTTAGACATTAAAGGCTTTGTCAAACAGAACGCGTTCTTAGCGCTGCGTAATAACGTTAAAGCGTCGCGTTTTAACGTCGCGCTCTTTTCATGTCACACATGACTAGAGCCCAACGCTACCTAACGCAACGTAGGTACCATTCGCCAAAGCACAGTGCCTATCGATAGCAGGGTGTGAAAAGTTTGTTCGTTATGATGTCGAGTGATTCAGATGTGGAAGAATTGTTACTTTTATATGCTCTATCGCGGTCACAGAAAAAAAGAGTATGGGTGCACGACATCAATAAAAAGAGAGAGGATTTAGGAGAATATCATCGTGTCGCGAGCTTGCATCACATGAAGATCGTTTTTTTACATACTTTCGTATGTCTCAAGATTTATTCGAAGAACTACACGAACTGCTTATCCCAAAAATAAACAAATGTATCACAAACTGGAGGACGCCTATTTCTACAAGAGAAAGACTTGTAATCTGTCTGTCTTTATATTGTACAAACATGGGTTTTTTCTTACTAATTCAATCAATTTTTCAGACATCATGCACATTCACTCGGACGCTAAAATAAAATTTGTAAAAAAATACAACGGCCGACGTCAAAGCGTCCTATCGCCGCGACAGAGCGTCGCGTATTGCTAGCGCTGGCGCTCTGTTTGACGGTATATTACCATAGTAGTACAAAACAACTCGGCGTCATAGCGCGCCGTCAGGTTAGCGCTCTGACGCGCGCTAAGAACGCGTTCTGTTTGACAAAGCCTTAAATCTACAGTATTGTATTCAAGTATTCTATGAATAGTTGAACAATAAGTATAATAAGTTGTCGAGCGCGTGTCGAGACGCGCGATAGGTGACGATTATTATGATGACGAACTGTTGTTTTATGATGTAATTTGTATACTTTAGAAATTAAGGAATTATTAAGGGACACTCTTTTTTCAACTTTGGTAGCTTATATCTCGCAAATGGTACATGTAACAAAAAAATCGGCCAAGTGCGGGTCGCACTAGCGAACGCAGGAATCCGTACCGTGTTGGAGCCGCTTTAGCCCTATTCCTCTTACCATTATTAATAGCGAGCAAAAAACTCCTAAAAATCATATTTGTTGTATGGGAGCCCCCGTTAAATATTTATTTAATTCTGTTTTTAGTATTTGTTGTTATAGCGGCAACAGAAATACATCATCTGTAAAAAATTCAGCTGTCCAGCTATCACGGATAAAGCCTGGTGACAGACAGACAGATGGACATCGGAGTCTCAGTAATAGGGTCCCGTTTTTAAAAAATTCAAAAAATTCAAATTTCATTTTAAGAAACCTTACATTCATTTTAAAAACCCTATTCAACGATACCCCACATGCAGAGGTGGAGTTGAAAAAAATGTTTCATCCTCACTTTACATGATTGACTTCACACTTAACATAATTAAAAGGTAGCCCCTTAATTATAATTTACAATTAAGATCTATACTTGAACTATCATAATGTAAAATTTCATAAAATTTGGTTCATAAATGTGGAAGTTATAAGGCTTTGTAACATTAGGACGGACGAACGGACGGATACAACGAAGTTATAAGGGTTCCTCGTTTTATTACGGAACCCTAAAAAATGCTAAAGGTTTGACTTGATTTTTGGCAGGGATATAGCTCAAAAGTAGGGAAGTGCCAGATGCTACAGTCCGTTCAGTTATTTTACTTCTGATATTTGTTGCTGTCTCTGTCTAACCTGTGATGTTGTGTATTGACTAGACAGAGACAGTGAAGAGAGAGCTGGAAATGTCAGAAGTAAAATAACTATGAACAGACTGTAGTTTTATTCCTGAGAACTAAAAGGTTCCTATGATACATAATTATTTTTCGTAAAAAATGGCAAAACCGCCTTCCATCGTGTACAATATTCGAATATTTCGCTCGTATTGTTTACATTATTGTTGATTTTTCAAAAACGGCTCAGCCGTTTTCTGTAAAATTTAAATGAGACCACCTCGGGTGTATACCCTTTCGAACTAAAAAAGAATTTTTTGATTCGGTTCACAATGGACGAAATTATCGATGATCATACACAAAAAAAATACATAAAGACGAACATATAACCTCCTCCTTTTTGAAAGTCGGTTAATAAGACAAAATATTACGCGGGCGAAGCCGCAAGACGAAGCTAGTAGGATATAAATAAGTATTGACGCTTGTAGGTAGCTCTACGTACTTTGGCATCTATTTTAAGTTTACAATCGAATGCAATAAATATTCTCTTTTGAAGTGTTTGTGCATATTTTAACATGATTTTCTTTTTATTTAAAATATTTATGTTTACTATCCATTCGTACAGTATGGTATGTTATACGTTAGGTTCGTATTTCGTGGTTCATTTAGTGATAAACTTATTTATTTTGATAAGAATTCATAAGTGTTATTTTTAAACTTTCGCGATTTGAACACATTAGGTACTTAATTAACTCATATCTCAAGTTTTATTGCGCGATAAGTCCCGTGTAGTAGTATGATAAAGAATTCATAATTTTGTCGATAATTATTTTTCGCAATAAATTAATGGTAAAACCGCCTTCCATTGTGTACAAAAATCGAATGTTTCGATTGAATTGTTTACATTATTGTTGATTTTTCAAAAAAGGCGCAGTTTATTTCTGTAAAATTTAAATGGGACCACCTCGGGAGTATTATACCCTTTTGAACTAAAAAAATTTTTTACCGTTCGGTTCACAATTGGCTAAATTATCGATGAACATACAAAAAAAAATACATACAGACGAACATAGAACTTCCTTCTTTTTGGAAGTCGGTTAAAACCCACACTCTTCACTACATATTATAAAATGAAGTCGCTATTTCTGTGTGTCTGTATCGTCCCGTCTGTGTATCCGCTTATATCTTCCAAACTACTTGTACTGGCACGTAAGTCTAGCGCTGAGGGTACTGTGGCGGGGATGGCTGCGCATGTTGACCGCCATACTAAACCGCCGTACTCAACAGATTCGAATGCGGTTTTCACTACCTGTTTCAACAAAAAAAATTGCGGCTATCAAAATCGTACATAGGCGATGCCGGAACGGGCAGCTAGTTCATTTATATGATAAGGAAAATCAAAAAGTAAATTAACAAATAATTAAAATAAAATACTAATTTATAACGGAATATACCTATTTTTTTCCGACTGAAAAGGAGCAGGTACTTATGTTCGTCTGTATGTATTTTTTTGTGTATGTTCATCGATATTTGCGCCAATTGTGGATAGATTCATTTAGTTCGAAAGAGTTATACTTCCGAGGTAGGTAGTCCCAATTAAATGTTAAAGAAATCGGCTGAGTTGTTTTTGAAAAATCAACAATAATGTAAACAATTCGAGGGAAATATTCGAATTTCGTACACGATGGAATAGTTTTGTAATTTTTTGGGAAAAATAATTATTTAAAGTTAATTTACACATTGATGTATTATTCTAGATTTAAAATAAATATAAAAGTGAAAGGTTATAACAACCTTTCTCTCACAAACTCACATACCACTCAAATATGGGGGATTACAAAATAAAATAACCAAATTTGTACGATGACGTCAAACGTAACCCGATGCATTTCTTCTTTTTCCTTTCACATTTCCACATCTGATACATCTGCAGGAAATTCGTCGTTTTATCGGTTCAGCTGGCAGAGCAAGTGGCCTGATTCCTTTATTTTTATTTTTGTGACGTCGTATTGTAATCGTTGATTTATGTTTATGGTGTGAGAATGATTTGTATTAGGTTGGAATGGTACGAGTTTGGTCGCAAAACTCGCAAATGAAAAGCTACTCTTTTGGGTTTCATCATCACCATCATTTCAGCTACAGAACATAACTATTGTACTAAAGTACGTGTACGCAAGTAACCTACCGCTTTTATAATAACTCTAATTTAAAATTTAGATAAAAATGTTTATGTAGGTACCAACATTTGATGTAATCGGGCAAAAGTGCCTTTATTAACTACAACAAAACTACACTACTATTACACAAAAAGCATTGGATCATCTTCAGACCTTTGAAGGTCTAAAGATAATCCAAATGCTCAAGCCCACTGCCAGTAGGCAGCGTGCCCAGCATGCTGGCTGCATTGCCACGCTGAATAGCAATGCTTATGCTTTGATGTAATTAAATTTTTGTGAAATAAATGATTGATTGATTTAAAGTAAGTTCGTCTGGGTCGGGTGGCTAGCCCTGGTGACAGAGTTTTTAGGCCGCCTGAAGGCCTCTGACTTGGCTAACGGTTAAAACAACCGGTACCTACAATTTAACGTGTCATCCATGCCACGGGAGCGCTCAGTTGGAAAATGCCACCCGCGGTCACCCATCCAAATACTGACCATGCGGAACGTTGCTTAATTTCGGTGATCACTGACAAACACCCAGTCAAACTACGCTACGAGCGCTACTATTGTACTGAAGCGTCTTTTTAAGAGTTCACTGCTAAACATAGGCGAAAGAACCTTCCCACGAAGGTAGATCAGGCCATATGATTTGCTGGCTTAAACCAACCAACCAAACCAGCTGGTGGGTTTCCATAACTCACATATGGCAACATTGTGTTGTTATTTTTAGATGAGGTTAATTTTACTTATATTGTTATTGTTTATTTATTTTCCGTGGTATTCTTGGATTAATGATTGGTTAGTTTGTGATGAATGGTCGCGCGACCAATCATTAATCTAAGGTTATTTATTGTTTTTAACTTTATTGTTAATGATTTTAAATGTGCTTAGATTCATGACGTTTCAAAAGTGTATCTTTGGTACTTAATTGAAATAAATATATTTGAACTTGAACTTGGTCCAATACGAGTTGCTGGATCGAATTTATTCTATGGACGTATGCAGGTTGCCTCACGATGTTTTTGTTCAGCGAAAAGCTGGAGTGAAATTTAGTACATAAGTTTCAAGGAACTCCTTGGTACGGACAGGGATTTGAACCTATGACCTCATGATTGTAAGGCGGGTTTTACTACCACTTGACCACCACGGTCTCTTACGGAATTCGGATGTTCTACGAATATCCTGATATGGATTTTAGTTTATTAATTTTAGTACTTCTATTTTTTCTTTAAAAAATAAGTCTATCTGGAATGGAATCTAAGCTAATTAAGATTTCTTGTTAAGTATTTTGTTTTTGTCAAACAAAATGAATGTTAAATCTATTATTGACTTTTATTATTAGAGTTGTATTGTAGCTGATCTGGAAAAACTAAACTCCTCGTTATATACGGGATCGTTTAGATTTCTATATTTATATTTATGTACACAATTAGGAGAAAGTTGTTTCTGTTTCGCGAAGACTATAACAATTTATTAAGCCTATAATATTTTATACGACTTCTGCATAAAAGTGGCGGATGGCGTACTGACCCAGATTAAGTATTGACTAAGGTTCGGGAACAATAAAAATATACACTACATTATTTAAGGGACAGATCTAGAATTTTAGCTATTGAACATTTTCACTATGTAATACGTACACCCAAATGGAGTAATCAAAGGCCTTATTAGGATGAGTATGCTTCGTAAACGAAAACTATTATCATTTTCGTATTTCAATACATTTTTGGTACTCCTTCCTAGTTTTCGCCAGTGCAGAGGCGCTGTACAAAAATGTATGGAGCAGCACGGAAACTATTAAAGTTCCGTTTACGTATATACCTACGTAAACGGAACATAGGTACGTGTATACTCATGCTAGCACCTGTTTTGATAATAAGCGATTTTGTTACATGAAATGACGACGTTGCTTTAAAGCCATGTATTCACTGAGCAACATTGTCTCTGAAACATTACTTTTTGTTTCAAAAACACGTAGATTTTGTTTCTGATATAGAGTTTATAAACAACTGTTCGATGAATCGTTCCCGGCAGTTTTATAATTTCATATCGTCTAAAACGCATGAATAGTTGCCAAACTCTATGTATCCCATTATTTAAAACTAACTTTACCCGAAGCTCTACAGAAAAACTGAAAACAGGATCCTTTTTTTTTCTTGGATAAAATGTAGCCTATGACACCTTTGAATTATATTTGTACATGCCAAAAAAACAAGTCGATCTGTTGCTCTGTTTCTGTGGGCAACAGAAACAAACCAACAAACACACTTTCGGATTTATAATTTCCATGATTTTTTTCTCACTTATCAGACCAATAGTTAGGTGTTAGTAATGTTAGTTACTAGTATATATACATACTACTAATGTTAGTTAGTAGTAGGTTAGTCAGGGGTCGCAAAATCCGTCAAATCGAAGCATTTAAACTGGCACTTCCGGCGGGGCCATCTGCTGCCAGCGCCACCGAACCCACTGTGGATGTTAGTGTTTGTGTTAATCATGTACAAGATGGTGTAAGATGTGGGAGAACAGATATGTGTGACGTGACATAGATTATTACAAATCCGTAATTAAAGCGTTTAAACTGACACTTTCGCTGCCATGCGCCACCCGATCTACTGTGGATGTTAGTGTTTGTGTGAATCATGTACAAGTTGGTATAATACATGAGAGAGTAGAGATGCTTGCCGTAATAAAAATATACTTCAAAACAAGTGTAACTTTATGATAAACTAGCTTAAAACCCGCGGCTTCGCACGCGTTGTCTTAGTAGACAGGTACTTGCTAATGAAAATAGCCCGCGGTTTGACCCGCGTTTGTCTTGGTACTTGCTTAAAATTATAAAAGGCTGCCGGTTGGCCTGCGTTGTCTTGGCACTTGCTTAAAATAATAATAGGTCATGGTTTAGCAAAGCATTATCGTACGTATTACTTGCAAGGATAATGCCTATGGTTTGGCCTGAATTGTCTTAGTATTTGGCTAAAATGATAATAGGTCGCGGTTTGGCCTGCGTATTCTTAGTACTCGCTTAAGATGGTAATTTATAGCACGCAGCTTAGCCCGCGTTGACTTAATACTTCCTCAAAATTATAATAGCCTACCGTTTGGCATGCGTTGTCGTATTACTTGCAATGATAATAGCCCACGGTCTGGCCGCGTTGTTTGAGTAACTGCTTAAAATGATAATAAGCCACAGTTTGACCCGCGTTGTCTTGGCACTTACTTAAAATAATAATAGTCCGTGGTTTCACCTGCATTGTCGTATAACGTATTACTTGAAAAAATAATGCCTAGTTTTGTTAGTTTTTTGCATTCTCTTTTCAAGTAATAGGCATTGCCTACGGTTTGGCCTTCATTGTCCCAGTGTTTGGCTAGAATGATAATAGGTCGCGGTTTGGCCTGCGCATTCTTAGTACTTGCTTAATATGGTAATTTATAGTACGTAGCTTGGCTCGCGTTATCTAAGTACTTGCTTAAAATTATAATAGCTTGCCGTATGGCTTGCGTTGTCGTATTACTTGCAATGATAATAGCCCATGTTCTGGCCCGCGTCGTTATAGTATTTGCTCAAAATGATAATAGCGCGCGGTTTGGTCCGCATTTTCTTAGTAATTACTTTAAATGGTAATTTCTCACAGTTTAGCCCGCGTTGTCTTAGTACTTTTTTTGGTTAAAATAATAGCTCGTGGTTTAGCCCGCGTTGTCGTATTACTTGCAAGGATAATAATTAGCCCACGGCTTGGCCTGCTTTGTCTCAGTATTTGCTTAAATTTACTTGTGTCTAAAGCTTGTTATGGAGTACGACAATTTTTAGATGATAAATTGCAAAATTTTCGAAATAAATTTAATAATAATGATTGTATAATTTTTTCATGTTCTTATGATTATTTTATGGCCATATTGGACTTAACTGATAATTCAATATTTTTGTGATTAGTATTAAGATCTCAATGTAACACAGTTCAACAATAAATGTTCTTTGACTTTAATAGCCCACGGTTTGGACCGCGTTATTTTATAACTTGTCATAAAATAAATACATAGTAAAGTTATATTATAATATACCTACTGGTTTTTTATATCGAGAAAAGAATATTTTTCAATATATTGCTCGATCATGAGTTGACCCATGTAGTTTCCCACTCGTATACCAAATTTTATCCAACTCTATTCGCATGTCATGGTCTACATTACAATCGTAAGGTCCTAATCCTGGTCAGACCACTGAGCTCTTTGAAAATTATGGACGGAATTTCATACTACTGGCTTTTCATTGATGGAAAACATTGAAGCAACCTGCATAGGCACGTCCTTAGAGAAAAATCGATGTCGTATGTGAACTCAGCAACCCGCGCTCGGCCAGCGTGATCGATATGGCTTAATCACCCTCCGTGGGTAGGCTTACGTTCAGTAGTGGACTATTAAAAATCGACCAAGTGCGATTCGGACTCGCGCACGAAGGGTTCCATACCGTATAGGAGCCCATTCCTCTTGCCGTTATTAATTAGAGAGCAAAAAACTCCTAAAAATCACGTTTGTTGTATGGGAGCCCCCTTTAAATATTCATTTTATTCTATTTTTAGTATTTGTTGTTATAGCGGCCACAGAAATACATCATTTGTGAAAATTTCAGCTGCCCAACTATCACGGTTTAAAAGATACAGCCCGGTGACAGACAGACAGACGGACACGAAGTCTCAGTAATAGAGTCCCGTTTTTACCCTTTGGGTACGGAACCCTAAAAATGGCCAGTACAGGTATTCAACATGTTTCATTAAGTCATTAGAAATTTAATTTCGATTATTCGGAACCCAATGACAATCTCGCCCAAAACCGACATTCTTTGACCAAGTACAGACGAAAAAGTAGCACACAAGAAGGTACATTTTATTTGAGAAATACATAGTGCACCTACATCTAGACGACAGGCATGTTCTAGGATTCTATTATACTCATCATTTGACTAACTTTTACTATGGTACTAACCCAGAAATCACGTAAATAAAATCAGCTGTTCAACACAAAAAGTTCATCGACCCGAGACAAAATGTAAAGAATAGGTAATTTTCGCTTTTTCAAGGTAGTTCCCATAGTAAAGTAAGTAGTTATTGATCCGTATGTACCGTTTAAGTCTAAGTCGTTCATAAACTATTAGGGGCCCATTTTGCCCCCATTGAAGGATCTAAATTATCTAAATTTAATTCTAGATATATCACTACGTTTAAAAAAACGCGATTTTTCACGCTGATATAGGATGTTTGGTCTAGCGTTAGACAAAGAATCCGGGACTTTTCCCAGGACGTCAATAGTCATATATTAGTTAAAAGGGTGGGCTATTTTCAAACAATATTGCATCGGTTTTCGAACAGTTATTTAGTATTTTTTAGGAAATTTATGACCCACTGAAATTTTCCGGGACAGCAGTACCCCGAGTGGTTTTTTGTGTTATTGTCTAGCGTCGTACCAAATTTCGTTAGAATTAATTTACCCTTTTTATCTTAGCTTTATAACTGATTATTTTGGCTATTGCTAACAAAACCTATTTATTTTCCGGGATAAAAATAGTTACTAGATTGAAACATGTTGTGTGCTTCCCACATACCTACCAGATTTCATCCATAACCGTTCAGTTCGTTTGATGTAATTATTGATGCTTTTTTCACCAACTTTGGGAACTTATCTGACCCCTTAGATAAGAAAAATTCGGAAAAACAGGAATAAACGCAACTTTTACTTTCTTTGTAAAGCATATATACGAAGTTTTAAGTCAATCGGTAGAGGTAAAAAAAAATTAAATGCAAACGAAAAGGGCCCGTTTTACCCCGTTAGAGGTCGATTTTTCAAAATTTTCGTCCTTTGTGCTTCATTACTTTGTACATTGTACCTATGTTCGAAATTTCAAGGTTCTATCTTTAGCGGATTGGAGTGTAGCCTAAACTGATTAATTTTGGCTGTCCCTAAGGATCCCCATAGAATTTCCGGGATAATAATAGTTCCTGTGTTGAAACATGTTGTGTGCTTCCATACCAGATTTCATCCATAACCTTTCAGCTCGTTGGATGTAATAGACGTTTTTTTCACCAACTTTGGGACCCAATTTGACCCCTTAGATAAGGAAAATTCGGAAAAACAGGAACAAACGTAACTTTTATTTTGTTTGTAAAGCATGTAAACAAAGAGTCAAGTCAATCGGTACAGGGAATAAAAAGTTACATACAAACGAAAAGGGCCCGTTTTACCCCTTTAGAGGTCGAATTTTCAAAATTCCGTTCTTAGTGCTCCATTTCATGGTCCAATGTACCTTTGTTCCAAATTTCATGTTCCTATCTTTAGCGGTTTGGGCTGTAGGCTGTCTGTCAGTCAGTCACTCAGCGAAGCCTTTTATATAATAGACTAGCTTAAAACCCGCGGCTTCGCCCGCGTTGTCTTAGTAGACAGGTACTGGCTTATGAAAATAGCCCGTGGTTTGACCCACGTTTGTTTTAGTACTTGCTTAAAATTATAAAAGGCTGCCGGTTGGCTTGCGTTGTCTTGGCACTTCCTTAAAATAATAATAGGTCGTGGTTTAGCAAAGGATTATCGTATAACGTATTACTTGCAAGGATAATGCCTATGGTTTGGTCTGAATTGTCATAGTATTTGGCTAAAATGATAATAGGTCGCGGTTTGGCCTGCGTATTCTTAGTACTCGCTTAAGATGGTAATTTATAGCACGCAGCTTAGCCTGCGTTGTCTTAATACTTCCTCAAAATTGTAATAGCCTACCGTTTGGCACGCGTTGTCGTATTACTTGCAATGATAATAGCCCACGGTCTGGCCGCTTTGTTCGAGTAACTGCTTAAAATGATAATAAGCCACAGTTTGACCCGCGTTGTCTTGGCACTTGCTTAAAATAATAATACTTCGTGGTTTCGCCTGCATTGTAGTATAACGTATTACTTGAAAAGATAATGCTTAGTAGGCATTATCTTTTCGAGTAATAGGCATTGTCTACGGTTTGGCCTTAATTGTCCCAGTGTTTAGCTAGAATGATAATAGGTCGCGGTTTGGCCTTCGCATTCTTAGTACTTGCTTAATATGGTAATTTATAGTACGTAGCTTGGCTCGCGTTGTCTAAGTACTTGCTTAAAATTACAATAGCCTGCCGTATGGCTTGCGTTGTCGTATTGCTTGCAATGATAATAGCCCATGGTCTGGCCCGCGTCGTTATAGTATTTGCTTAAAATGATAATGGCGCGCGGTTTGGTCCGCATTTTCTTAGTACTTACTTTAAATGGTAATTTCCCACAGTTTGGCCCGCGTTGTCTTAGTACTTTTTTTGCTTAAAATAATAGCTCTTGGTTTAGCCCACGTTGTCGTATTACTTGCAAGGATAATAATTAGCCCACGGATTGCCCTGCTTTGTCTCAGTATTTGCTTAAATTTACTTGTATCTAAAGCTTATTATGGAGTACGACAATTTTTAGATGATAAATTGCAAAATATTCGAATTAAATCTAATAATAATGATTGTATAATTTTTTCAGGTTGATTATTTTATGGCCATATTGGACCTAACTGATAATTCAATATTTTTGTGATTAGTAGTAAGATCTCAATGTAGCACAGTTCAACAATAAATGTTCTTTGACTTTAATAGCCCACGGTTTGGACCGCGTTATTTTATAACTTGTCATAAAATAAATTAATAAAAAATAAAATTAATATACCTACTGATTTTTTTTATAGCGAGAAAAGAATATTTTTCGATTTATGATGAGATATATGACGATCATGAGTTGAGCCATGTAGTTTCCCACTCGTATACCAAATTTTATCCAACTCCATTCGCACGTCATGGTCGGCCAAGTGCGAGTTGGACTCGCGCACGCAGGGTTCCGTACCGTATGGGAGCCCATTCCTCTTGCCGTTATTAATAGCGAGCAAAAAAATCCTAAAAATCACGTTTGTTGCATGTCCCTTAAATATTTATTTTATTCTATTTTTAGTATTTTTTGTTATAGCGACAACAGAAATACATCATTTGGGAATATTTCAGCTGCCCAACTATTACGGTACCTACGGTGACAGACAGACAGACGGACATCGAAGTCTTAGTAATAGGGTCCCGGTTTTACCCTTTGGGTAAGGAACCCTAAAAAAGGCCAGTACAGGTATTCATCATGTTTCATTAAGTCATTAGAAATTTAATTTCGATTATTCTGAACTCAATGACAATCTCGCCCATAACCGTTTACGCGGTCAAAAGTGATCGAGACACTTGTAGGACTTTCAGACATTCTCTGACCAAGTACAGACGAAAAAGTAGCACACAAGAAGGTACATTTTATTTGAAAAATACATAGCGCACCTACATCTAGACGACAGGCATGTTCTAGGATTCCATTATACTCATCATTTGACTAACTTTTACTATGGTACCAACCCAGATATCACGTAAATAAAATTAGCTGTTCAACACAAAAAATTCATCGACCCGCGACAAAATGTAAAGAATAGGTAATTTTCGCTTCTTCAGGGTAGTTCCCATAGTAAAGTAAGTAGTTATTGATCCGTATGTACCCTTAGTTTAAGTCTATTGGCTCACAAAATAAAATCGTTCATAAACAATTAGGGGCCCATTTTGCCCCATTGAAGGATCTAAATTATCTCAATTTAATTCTAGATATTTCACTACGTTTAAAAAAAAACGCGATCAAGTTATTTTTCACGCTTATATAGGATGTTTGGTCTAGCGTTAGACAAGGAATCCGGGACTTTTCCCAGGACGTTAATAGTCATATATTAGTTAAAAGGGTGAGATATTTTCAAACAATATTGCATCGGTTTTCGAACAGTCATTTAGTACTTTTTTAGGAAATTGATATCCTGAAGGACCCACTAAAATTTTCCGGGATAGCAGTACCCCAAGTGGTAATTTGTGTTATTGTCTAGCGTCGTACCAAATTTCGTTAGAATTCATTTATCTACCCCTTTTATCTTAGCTTTATAATTGATTATTTTGGCTATTGCTAAGAAACCCAATAGATTTTCCGGGATAAAATAGTTACTGTATTGAAACATGTTGTGTGCTTTCTACATACCTACCAGATTTCATTTAAAACCGTTCAGCATGTCTGATGTAATTATTGATGCTTTTTTCACCAACTTTGGGTACTTATCTGACCCGTTAGATAAGGAAAATTCGGAAAAACAGGAAGAAACGTAATTTTTATTTTATTTGTAAAGCATAAATACAAAGTTTTAAGTCAATCGGTAAAGGTAATAAAAAATTAAATGCAAACAAAAAGGGCCCGTTTTACCCCGTTAGAGGTCGATTTTTCGAAATTTTCGTCCTTTGTGCTTCATTACGTTGTACATTGTACCTATGTTCGAAATTTCAAGTATCTATCTTTAGTGGATTGGGTTGTAGCCTAAAATGATTAATTTTGGCTATCCCTAAGGATCCCCATAGAATTTCCGGGATAATAATAGTTCATGTGTTGAAACATGTTGTGTGCTTCCTCCATACCAGATTTCATCCATAACCGTTCAGCTCGTCGGATGTAATAGACGCTTTTTTCACCAACTTTGGGACCCAATTTGACCCCTTAGATAAGGAATATTCGGAAAAACAGGAACAAACGTAACTTTTATTTTGTTTGAGTAGCATGTATACAAAGTTTCAAGTCAATCGGTAAAGGGAATAAAAAGTTACATACAAACGAAAAGGGCCCGTTTTACCCCTTTAGAGGTCGATTTTTCAAAATTCCGTTCTTAGTGCTCCATTACGTGGTCCAATGTATCTTTGTTCCAAATTTCATGTTCGTATCTTTAGCGGTTTGGGCTGTAGGCTGTCTGTCAGTCAGTCACTCAGCGAAGCCTTTTATATAATAGATAAATGCTATGGATCCATCCATCTATCAGCCATAGGACGTCCACTGCTGGACATAGGCCTCTCCTATGGCTCTCCAATAAGGCCGGTTGGAAGCGGCTTGCATCCCGCGCGATCCTGCGGTCTTAATGAGGTCATCCGTCTATCTTATGGTTGGACGTCCTGACTCTGCGCTTGCCGGTACGTGGGCTTCACTCGAGCTGCATGTATGCTATGCTATGTAATGCTATGTATAGTTTTTAGAAATTCGCATGTTATGATTATCTACCTTTATTAATGGTGAATTACGCGATCGAGATGAGGAGTATAAAATCCTCTTGAACTTAGAAACCAATTACATACAACTCCAGCCTGCTAGCTATGTTGAGTTACGAATTCTAACCTGTATAAAAGAGCGTAGCCACTAGCCAGGTATGTAGGTAGCCAGTAGCTATATTTTAGTACATTAAACATTCATGCATTTTCGTCGCCATAACTTTTAGCTTGGACCACAAGTCGACTCAGCTATTGTACGTAGTGTAAACATTAAAAAAAGCAGCTCACGTGTCACTGCTGTTTGTGTGAAAATGAACAGTTGCGCTCAGCTTTTTGTGTCGAAAACCGGGTCGAATGCTAGCGATAGCCCGGTTATACCGCGTAGGATATGGATGTAAAGAACTTAAGTAATATGATGAAATTTTATTTGAAATATTAAAAATTGATAAAATGTCACCAGGTAGGTATTGAAAGAGATAAATAGGCGACCTATGTACTATCAAATTCTATTAAGAACCTCGCTGATTTTTCAGATGTGCCACAGATCACCTGATCTATGGGATGTGCTAATGAATTTATTCGTGAGTGTTGACTTACCCCTAACAGAGAGATTGACGGAAGACACCGTGGCCTTGAATAGCACGTTAAATTGGGGGTCCTGGTTGTTTTAACCGTAAAGGTCGCTTAAAAACTCCGACAGCAGGGCTAACCACTCGACCTGTACTAATTTACTACCTATGAAGTCACAACAGAATAATCAATTAAAAAATCAGTAGGGCTCCGGACAATGCGAAAAATCAGACAATATTAAAACATAATATTATCATACAAATCAGCACTTAGTTAGCAATAACGTGGCTTTTGAATTACGTAAATAAAACTACACAACAGGCATTTTCGGGATCGAAATGCTAGATCTCGCCCAGCGTACCAAATAAGGTACGTTGTAAATATTATATCAAAATAATTGTGAGGAGTTCGTTAATTAAGGTACGTTTACGTTATGATTCCGCAGCCCGCGGCGAGGCCTAAATTACGAGAAATTTTATTCCCTACTCTTGGTAAAAATAAACGCAAAAATATGGTTAATTATAGAGGCTCGGGTAGGTAATGTTTTTCAGGTAAATGAGAAGGTTATGGTCTATTATCGTATGCTTGTAAAAATCGGAAATGAGGTTATTGTACCTACTAAACTTTACTATAGGCTCATTACCCTGAAAGATCAATCTTACCACATGTAATATACAGGGTTATTCCTAATCAATTAGCAAGTATATATTCTACTAATATTATAAACGCGAAAGTTTGTGAGTATGTATGGTTGTTTGTTACTCTTTCACGCACAAACGGCTGAACTGATTTGGATGAAATTCGGTATGAAGGTAGCTTTAGACCTTGGATTAACACATTTACTACTTTTAATCACGGGCTAACGCGGGTAAAACCGCGAGGCGCAGTTAGTAACATTATATTGTTTTAACCGTTTAGTAACGAGACTGTGAAGTCGAGCACCTCAAAAACTCCTACACCACTGGACTTAACTACTATATGTACTAACTTTGTGAGTGTAACAGAGCCTTTAGTCCAGGTTTTGCGTAGTTTACTTAAACTTTCGCGTTCGCGTGTGTCTCCATACATTTTGGTTAGTTCTTCCTCGTTTCCACCAGGGGCGCTGTACAGAAATGTATCGAGCCATACGGAAACATCTGTAGTTTCAATTTACGTGTAAACCTGGACTAACCCCTCAGTTCTCCGCACGGCCAAGAGTAAACAAGACATGAAAAAAAATAAGTTTATTGCTTCCTGAGAGATATAATCTGAAGCGTTTTAAAGTCACAGTGAATACTTGGGTATCTTCTTAGTCTGCGTGGTTCATCTTTGACTACAGCGTCGCCTATTGAGTTGGTGGTTGACTAGTGGAGAGTAAAAGTTGGATTCAAACACAGCGAAATACCGGGAGCTTAAAATTTGCACATAAAAACCGCAGCAAATATCGCACAAATACTATTACGAACAAAAAATCGCGGGTATTTCAACGTAGCCCAATAATAATCGACCTCAGCCAGGACTGGGCACAATAGAGCGGCATAAAAGTAATTTAATGACAGAGAATAATACATGTCCATTCTCTGCGAACCTTTTGTTAACGAAGGCACTGAAGGTGTTAATTTTTTGATGGTATTTGTTTAATTTTTTTTGTTAGATTTTTGACGGTCATTGTACCAATGATATTATGGGAGCACACTTACCTAAGGAAATTTGATTTTTTACTCATGACCGATGGGGTCGAAAAGTTCTCGAGTGGAGACCACGTACTGGCAAGCGCAGCGTAGAATTCACACAGTGCAGGATGACCTCATTAAAACCGTAGGATCGCGCCGGATGCGAGTCGCTTCCAATCGGTCTTATTGTCTATAGGGGAGGCCTATGTCCAGTGGACGTCTTATGGCTGACACGACAAACGACGACGAATCAGATTGGAACGTGTATGAGGGCTTTAAAATACAGAGTACAGGCCGAATCACACCTCCTGGCGGTTGTGCAATTATTAAATGTACAGATAAAAAACTGAACCGCGGTGCGAATCGCTCATGACTCTTTTTGATTGCCCCTTTTCTCCCCGCTCCAATCAATGCGGGGCGAATGGGGACTTTCAATAATCGGCCAAGTACGAGTCGGACTCGCGCACGGAGGGTTCCGTACTGTATGGGAGCCCCCCTTAAATATTTATTTTATTTTAATTTTATTAATTGTTGAAGTAAATATAAAACTAAATATTCTGTGAACATTTCAAGCATCTACCTGTTACCATTATTAATATAGAGTGAAAAACGTCTAAAAATTCAGGTTTGTTGTATGGGAGCCCCCCTTAAATTTATATTTTATTTTCTTTTTAGTATTTGTTATTATAGCGGCAACATAAATACATCATATGTGAAAATTTCAGCTGCCTAGCTATCATGGTTCTTGAGATACAGCCCGGTGACAGACAGACAGACGGACGGACGGACATCGAAGTCTTAGTAATAGGGTCCCATTTTTCCCTTTGGGTACGGAACCCTAAAAAGAGTCATGGGCGATTCGCCCCGCGGACCGAACCGCTTGAGGGGCGAAACGCCGCAATACCCTTAGCTGCAAGCTACGCGAAACTCAATCTTCACGAAGCTGTTCAATGAGCTCCAGTCAGGATCCGCAGCTTGTAGCTAACATCAGAGCACTAAAGATTTTTGATTCGGAAAGTGGAAATTTTTGTGTAAGTCTGTAAAATTTAAGAGTATTTCAAGATACACTTTCTTACATCTTATGATGAAACGCTAACCCCATAACCTCTTTGCGGTAATGTAAACTCCTAAACGACGCCAAAAATACCCGCCATTGTTTGGGAAAATCCCATTAAAATTGATGAATCGAGGTCGTAGGATGTTTTCAATGAGGCGGTATGAATTTATTATCTCACCGCCGGCAGATCTCTTGGAATTAAGTAGCTGGTATCTTGAAAAATGACTGTTTATTACACAGTAATGTTTGTAATGATGAGAGTTCAATTAGGGGATACTTCGATATCGATTTAGTTATCACCGGAAATGTACCGCTCATAGCGTAGTTTGACTAGGAGTTTGTAAGCGATCACTGGATCGGCACGATCCGACTTCGGATGATGGGTGACCGCGGGTAACATATCTATACATATAAATAAAATTGGAGTCTGTTTTTAATATAGAAATAACCGTTTTTTACTACATGTATATGAATATATATTCGGTACATACACCAAAATAACATTTTTTACAATTTTCTTTTAAATTGTAATGTCTGTCTGTCTGTTTGTTCCGGCTAATCTCTGAAATGGCTGGACCGATTTTGACGGGACTTTCATTGGCAGGTAACTGATGTAATGAGGAGTAACATAGGCTACGTTTATTTTAGAAAAAATCTTTTTTATCTTGGGCTAACGCAGGCGCAGCTAGTTTTAAATAAATAAATATTTTGGGGACATCTTACACACGGTCTCTGACCCCCAAACTAAGCAAAGCTTGTGATACGACTACCAGAGACGGATAAACTACATATACACATTTTTAATCCATACTTATATAGATAGTAACTAAATAACACCCAGTCACAGAGAAAACACCTATGTTCGTCACATAAATACTTGTCCTGGGTGGGGATCAAACCCACGCTTTTTGACCCAGAAGTTAGGGTCACTATAGTTCGGCCGTTCAGAGAATGCGTTCCTGACACGTCATCTTGAAAAAATGTTTTTGGCCGAAATCTCGGAAACTATGTACCTACTTAAGGGCAAAAACATTAAGATCATTATTGTAGAAAATAAAATTTCGCATCTTTTGTTAAGTTTTACAAAAAAGTTTACTGGAAACATGCCACAGAGGCAGTCAGTTATACAACTGAGCGTTGCCGTGGTTCATATGATACGTTAAATTGTAGGTGCCGATTGTTTTAACCGTTTAGCCATGTCAGAGGCCTTCAAACGCCTACAAACTTTGACACCAGGGCTAGCCACCGCCCACCAGGCCTGTTCTAACTTATAAGATGGTAGATTGTTCAGTAATCAGTAAAGTTTGATGCGGTACAGGCTGATTAAATACTTAGTGATTAGGATGTAGAGTTTTACAGGGAATTAAGCTCGAGTAATGAAGGCTTGAAGACTAATCCTTCAAGCCGACCCTGTACAAGGGTAGGAACACGTCCACTGGATTAGCTTCAAGAAAATAACATCGAGAAAGAAAGATCCTGTTTTAAGTAGGTTAAAATAGATAAGCAAATAGCAATAGTAAATAAAATAGTCTCTGTCCAGCAGTGGACATCCTATAGCTGAAAAGACGACGAAAAAGCAAAAAAATTAAAGCATTAAAAGTTAAATTGTAAAATTACACGAACTGAAAAAAATTATTTATGATTGGCTAAAACTATTAGACTACAATGCAGTTGAAAATCTTATCATTAAAACTAACTATTAAAGCTCATAAATTCATTTAATTATAATTATATTATTATACCACACTTTAACACATATTATTGACTATGTAGGTATATAAAAAGTATATATATATATATATATATATAAATCCATACAAATATTATAATATATTTATATATATATATGTACATTCACATACACACACACGTGTAGCACTGCAAACCTTGACTCTCATGAGATCTCGTGTATTGCAGTGTTACACAGACACACACACAAACTAACACTCACACATGCATTATAATCTTGCTTGAGAATCAAATTGTGTTTGGTTCATACTGAAAAAGACAATAACTGTGTTTTGGTTTTACTTTACTGTTTCATGTACCCATTAATAGGGGAAGACACTGACTGCTGCAACACAGCTAACGCTAAAGCAGCAGGCAGGGTTTATAATATAACTATGCACTATGTATGATGAACAATAAATTACTTTTACTTTTTTTACTTTTACTTTTACTTTTCGACATCAAAGTAAGTTCTTATAGGCTAGCTATCTCAAACACCGGGGGGTTTGACGAATTTTTGAAATGGACTCGTATACTCGTATCACAAAAATAACTCTATGAGATAAACCCAGTGTGGCAGGCACTACAAAATTAAAATCATTTCATATATTGGTTTTTGTCATTTTTAACCCCCGACAAAGAGTTATAAGTTTAACGTGTCTGTGTATCTGTCTGTGGTATCGTAGCTCCCAAATGGATGCACCGATTTTCGTTTAGTTTTTTTTGTGTCGTAAATAATTTTATCCTGCGTGTTCTTAGCCATGTAAATCATCAGCTCATTTCTAGTTTATGAGGGGATATGACTACCTTCCATATCATATTATATAACTTATGGATTCGAAATTCGGTACCGTATTACTTCAATGATATTGAAAAGACGTAGAGTTAATTTTGTGTCGGGGAGTTTTTAAAATTTTATACTATTATTTTCTGAGTATAAGTGGCCAATAGCCAATTATGATTATTATGAAAAATATAATTAGTTGACTATAACAAAGCAATCACAAAGAGTTTTCCAAAATCAAATCAAAATTTACTAAGTAATAATCACAAGCTGAATCTGTCTCTATCTCCACTTTGGGAAAAAGTTTAGTTAGATAGTGATAGCAATAATATTTTACAAATACCAATTTCGTGAAAATCCCGTGACTCCTTTTCAGTTGAAATTACAGATAAAACCACATCATTTGATCTCTACAGCTGTACCTATTAAGTTTTATGACTTAAATCTACTATAAACTTTGATAAGTACTAACAAATATTTGGATTAGAAATACTTTGAGCGTAGCAAATGTGAAAATTTATTTTAAGTGCTTATTTAAGGGAGTGAATATGAGATTTCTTTACGAGCTTTAAATTTTGTTTCTGTAAGATTTGAAAAAAAATCTTATTCAAATATACGTTATAAATTGGAATATTGTTTGCAATGAAGAAAAAAATTTGGTACTTAGATTTACATTTTTTTTTTCATTTAAAAGTTATGGGTCTCAGTGGGAACACACATTAGCATTAGCACTGAGAACTGATAGCCAATGGGGTTGCCAAGATCTTGAATGGAGACCACGTACCAGCAAGCGTAGTTTATGACATCTACCGATAAAATGAACAGACGTAGGACAACAAAATCCGCTGAATGCAAGCGCAACTTGTTTTAGTTAGAAATCTATAGGGGAGACATGTTCAGCAATAGACGTACTCGTCCTACTCGAACCTACTATGTCTGATTTGTAAAACATTATGGGTGGCCTATGTGGATGTCCAACAGTGGACTTCCTAAAATAACAAACTGAAACCTCACTTTTGCTTTCTGAGCGTCTGATGGACGCGACGCGTGACCAAAATGCTGGTGTTTATTTGGCCCAACGCATAAGCATTGCCATTCAGCGAGGCAATGCAGCCAGCATGCTTGGCTGGGCTTGAGCATTTTGATTATCTTTAGACCTTGAAGTGTTTGTAGATGATCCAATGCTTTTTATGTAGTAATAGTGTAGGTAGTTTTAGCATACAGAGTAGTATTGTATTTTGTTGTAGTCAATGAAGGAACTTTGTCCGTTTATAAGTATGTCTTTTTCTGACTATTGGAGCTCAATTTTCGTAACATTACAAAAAATACTCTTACAATCACATGCTATCCCGTTCGCACGAATATAGTTTTTCAATTCTCGCTCTTACTCGTACTCGTGACCATTTACGCATACGTATTTTAGCGCGCTGAAAATTCGTATGCGTAAATGGTCACGATTCAATAATAGAGACCCTAAATTTGACTTGTTTGCGTTTAATTAAGCCGCAAGTCTAGACCCATTCAAGCTCATTGCGTATTAGTCTCAACAATAGTTCATCAACTGAGATAATAACACAGAAAATTAGTTTAACCCTCTCTCTCCCTTAATTTCAGCTCAAATTGCTCCCTCGGAACAAATAACATGCAAAGTGTCGTCCCTCTGACATAAATACTAATAAAGCAAGAAAAATGGCCTCACCGTTGAAATAGTCCAAAAATGTAATACTAAAATATAGTACGAAGTAGTCATAAAAGTACAGAGTGAAATACGTCCCACGCTGACATGACAAAACTGTCACAAACCTGGAATACTCGTAACCCAGAATACTCATAATAAAGGCGAACGAAAGTCAGTTACACGAAGATACGTGATACCAGAAAATAAATACATTTATATCGATTGCGGGCGGTTCTCTGAAAAATATTTGTAATATACGCCGAATCATACTTCTTGGTGGTTGTGATGTTAGCTACAAGCTGTGCAAAATCACAGCCCGGACACTCCGCGATTTTTCATACAAAATCTGCTGTCTTACGCACACCTACACAGTACTTACTCACAGACAACACACATACGCACGGTCGCTACACGCGCATTTGTGTGCGGAACGTCTATGGCTGTCAGCGATCACTACATCGTGACGTCATGCCGCGCGAGTGAGACAGTTGCGTACTTAATTTGCAAAAATGAATATTAATCTAGTGCTTAAAATAGTATAACAATTACTTAATTTGGAAGCATATTAACAAAAAGTAACCGATCTACTTCTTTTGTAAGATAATATCAAGAGGAAGTTACCAAATAATGTAAAATAAGTTCCTATTATTTATCCTTAGGGAATCATTAAAATTTCTTGTTTTGTTACGTATCATTGATATTCAACCATACACAGTACAAGTCTTCCCTATTGTCACAGTCTAGGTAGTTTTTATTAGAAAATCCACCGGCCTGTGCAGCCCGCGCGCAGAGTGCACGATGCGGTACGTTGACGCGGGGTGGAAGTGAGGAAGATTCAAACTGGTGGGGGGTAACGAGTTGCCGTTCTATACGTAGTATTATTATATATTCTTTGGCAAAATACAATCCTTACTGAAGCTTACTTAACAGCGCGAGGATTGGGTTTCGCACAGCTTGTAGCTAAATGACAGTCGCCATGAGGTTTGATTCGTCTTTTAACAGTTAATTTTATGATGTTTTGTTATTTCATTCGTCATCGTCGTTTCAGCCATATAACTTTCACTGCTGGACATAGGCCTCCGCTACAGATTTCTGTCATCCTTCGATCTTGTGGGTGGACGTCCTACGCTGCGTTTGCCAGAACGTGATTTCTACTCGTGAGTTTTTCGTTCCCATCAGTTATAAGTCCTCCTTGCTATGTGCCCTACCCACTACCATTTCAACTTGCCGATCTGCTGAGCTATTTCGATTATGCTATTTCATTGGCGTAAATTATTGTCTTTTTTATTTATGTTACGTGTTTATTAGCTACAACAACAACTTTATATGCTAAAACTACCTACACTACTACTACCTAAAAAGCATTGGATCATTCACAGACCCTTGAAAGTCTAAAGATAATCCAAATGCTCAAGCCCACTGACAGTTAAGTTACGCGGTGGTTTCTATCAATTTATTCAATAGGTAAGCTTTACAGTTACATTATCATTAAAACTATCCAATAATAAAAACATTGTACGAGTATACCAATCAGAAACACCCCACTTTTTCTAACCTCTTTCCTTGTACAGGGAAGAAAAGCCCTACACGGTATCTTCTACAACCTTTGATCTCAATGGCTTTTTATTTCTATTCACGGTTCCCGAGAACCAATTCTTATTTCACTTCAAACGCCGCCCCAAAAGAAAACAAATACGCGGTTATGACCCTTACATTTTTATGGCTATTCATGGCTTCGATTTGTCGCATTCACAAATCTTTATCCCCATACTTCTGATTGTAACAAAATATCGATAGGATAGAAGTCAAGCTTCACACAACAAACGCTGAAACCAGACAAAACTCTAAAATCGCTCAAGGACACCATCATAACCAGCCTCACCAGGAGCATTAATCGTACTTCTAATCTAATGTAATCTAAAACCTTAGATTCAACTTTGAGATCATTACGTAACGTTACATAAGGCCCAATTATGAAGGTGCCATCGTAATTACCGATATAATAGGTAATTAGAGTATTTCTGTTTCTTTTTCACTTTAGGCATTTGATAGAGAACACTTTAACGTTGCTTTTAAATTTACGATGGTGCCTTCATAATGGGGCCTACGATAATGTAATGCTCGGTTCTCTTCCCTCACTGATGTAATATTCGAGTCTGTAACGTTACATTACAGGCGAATGCTTTCGGCGAAGGAGCACTTTTAGAACATGCTGCGGGAAATTTCGACCGCGAATGAAGCCAAAGTCAATTTATTAACATACTACGAGTAAGTTTACAAGGGTACATAATTGTTCTAAGTCAAAAACTTTATAAATATTTAATATATGTTCAACCAGTACTCAACAGAAAGTTATTTGATTTGACTAAATTAACCATTGAAATAAAAAAATATCATCCGCAGCCGTCTCTATGCCACTGCTGGGTACAGGCCTCTCTCTTACGATGATAAACGGTGTAAATACAATAATGAAAACTGACATGGTATTAATTTGCGCGGTAGATTTTGTATGCAGCGTGACAATTGTTCTACGATCTCCGTGATAGATGCATGCAGTGCATTGCTCGAGCGCGCATTGTATGAACCTTGTCTTCTACACTCTTGATATTTTGTGCCACAGCTATGGGGTTACAGAGCTTCATGAAAAAGGATCTTTTTATTATATGGCACAAGGATATTTTGTTTGCAAAGTACGGCGTACGAGATCAAATAAATAAATCTGACAATGTAATTTGATTAGAAAAGTATAACCCGGTCAGAATATCTGTGCACCTCGCTGGAATGCGGCGCCTCACCCGCTTCCCCTGTCACCTCTCCGCGCACTCCCCGGTGCGACAGTACGGTTAGCATCTTCGTTGCCGATACACGTCCCGATAATAATTTACGTCCGGACGGTATACTAGACGTCCGGTAATGTATATACGTCCCGATAATTCGATATGACGTCACGAAGTCAGGTGCACAGATATTGTGACCGGGTTGTAAATATGTATTTTATTTCATGTCGCACTAATAAACACTATAATATAGTCAATGATTTACACTTAGGTACTCATACGTGTATTCTGATGTCAGAATGATTATGTGGTACTTTGAAAAAAAAAAACACTTGTTTTTCAAAAATGTCTTTCCAAATTTAAATATCACCATATAGGACAGCAAGAGATAGAAAGCAATGGTCGAAGCTGGGGGAGGCCTACGCCAATATGGCGACATCTACATTGAACTTGACAGAAACACCAAATTGACACATAATTAGTTATAGGATAATGGACATTACTATTGGTTATAATATAAATTGACATAAAATAATGGTAAATAATAATATTAAAATAATGTGATGATAATAATTTTGAAATAATGTACATAATAATAGCAATGTTAAAAATAATGTAGTACTGCCTGTAGTTGGAAATAAAGGCTTTTTTACTTTTATTTTACATAGTGTAAAAAGAAATCACTTCCCGCTGTCTGTCCTCATGTATGCTTATATCTTTAAAACTTCGCAACGGATTTTGATGCGGTTTTTAATAGATAGTGTTTCAAAAGGAAGGTTTATATGTATAATACACCTGTGCGAAGCCGGGGCGGGTCGCTAGTCATATATAATTATGTTTCCATACAAATCTGTAACTACACATACCTACTGTAAAGTGTAACATTGTCACGTCACACTCTTTCGAGTACCTACGTATTGTCGGCGATACATCGGTACTCGGCTAAGTATCAATTTTTAATTTAGTATAACTTTGTAATAATTGTAAGGAAAAATAAAAATAGTTTTGTATGGAAACGATATTTTTATTTATCACAAAAAAATATTCAAAAGACCAATAGTATAATTTTTCACTGTGCACAAACCTTACTTTCATATGCTTGTTTTCACTAACCTATACTCGATGTGAACGAAAATATCTAATTGAAACTTAAATGGCTAATGGATTAGGTATAGATACGCATATGTATGTATAGTGGTCTTGGATTCATAAATATGGTAGTATTTATACAAAGCAAACATTTGTGCAGTTTCATCAGAGAAGGCCAACATATAGGAGAAATCTGTATTTTAAACCGACTTCCAAAAAGGAGGAGGTTATGTTCGTCTGTATCTTTTTTTGTATGTTCATCGATTATTTCGCCAATTGTGAACCGATTCGAAAAAACCTTTTTTAGTTCGAAAGGGTATAATCTCGAAGTGGTCCCATTTAAATTTTACAGAAATCGGCAGATCCGTTTTTGAAAAAATCAACAATAATGTAAGCAATTCGAGCGAAATATCCGAATTATGTACACGATAAACATCGACAATTTCGCCAATTGTGAACCGAATCGAAATATTATTTTTTAGTTGGAAAGGGGATACTCCCGAGATGGTTCCATTTAAGTTTTACAGATATCGGCTAAGCCGTTTTTGATAAATCAACAATAATGTAAACAATTCTAGCGAAAAAAACGACGGAAGGCGGTTTTGCCATTTATTGCGAAAAATAATTATTAGAAGATGTTGACGAAAATAAATTTTGAAAAAATCGCATAAAATAGCGAACACGCGCACATTGCAAGTCATAAGTGCCATGAATTACGTGAATCACATTTCGCATGAAACCGCGTGATTCAATCCAATTTGCACCAGCTTTATGTGTGGATCGCGGGAATTTATGGAAATGTCCCAATTACCGACTCGCAAAACCTTTTGAATGAAATGGAAACAGTCGCACGTTTCACTTCGGTTTGAAAAGAGAACATGAAGTTTTAAATAGAGAACGGAAATACTGAGTTAAAACGTGTAACGTCATTTTCAAACGCACTTGTCGTTTTTAGGGTTCCATACCCAAAGGGTAAAAACGGGATCCCATTACTTCGATTCGATTTCCGTCTGTTCGTCTGTTTGTCTGTCACCAGTCCGTATATCATAAACCGTGATAGCTAGACAGCTCAAATTTTCCCAGATGATGTATTTCTGTTGCCGCTACAACAAATACTAAATTTAGAATTAAATAAATATTTAAAGGGGGCTCCCATACAACAAACGTGATTTTTCAGGAGTTTTTTGCTCCCTATTTAATAACGGCGAGAGGAATGGGGCTAAGGGGGCTCCAACAGGTAACTCACAACACAAAAAAATATGCAGCTAATTAACTAACTAGTGTCAAAGGAAATAAAAAACAGGAAAGGAAGAAGGAAATACAGAATATTTATTTTAACGTGAAACAGTTTTTTTTTCAAGTTTTCTATATCTATATCAAACGAATCCTTGTCATTCAGATTTATTTTAAAATGTCCAAAAATAGGTAAACTTTATGCTGATCTCGATATTTTTGTATAAAGAGAAGAAAGCTGTAAACGCGACCGCAGCGCCAGAAAATATTTTTGACTATCATGTGGTTAATTTCATGTGAGATTCATTTATGCATACATCCTGATCTGACCCAGATAACAAAAAAAATTAGAAACAGAGTGATTGGAGTAAGTTCGTATAGGCCAGGTGGCTAGCCCTGGTGTCAGAGTTTTAAGGCCGCCTAAAGGCCTCCGACATAGCTAAATGGTTAAAATAATAGGGACCTACAATTTAACGTGTCAAGCGAGCCACGGTAGCGCTCGTAAATGCGGTCACCCATCTAAAGACTGACCGTGCTCATAGCGCAGTTTGACTAGGTGTTCGTTAGCAATCATCGAGTAACGTTCAGAAACAGGGTTAATCCCTAAAGATATTTAAGGTTCATTGGCCCTACCCACGTGATTTGATTAAACGAAACTTAGTGCTCAGGCAAATAATATAGCATGCATTTTAGTGCTTGGATGTCGGAACTTAGTTTCCCATAAATGTTTAGACGAGACCGTATCGGGTGCAACTATGTAGACAAAATGAAAATTCGTCCGTGTGTATTTAATTTTACAATGTTAAACAGCGAAAGCGCTAAACCTTAACTAAGTTGACTTTTGAATCAAATTCATTGTCTATATTATCTACTATAATATGTTGTCTACGTATGTGGTATTCCTATGATGTGACCCACAGAGCTATTATAACGAGAGAGATAGCGCTGTTGTCGTTTGAAGCAATTCTCAACAGCAAAAATGTATGGACAATCATTGACACTTGTTGTCAACTGTCAAATATGTGTATTGGAATTTGACACTATCGGGTCAAAAACACTGCAACTAGCCGCTGAATTAAGATATTTTTTATGTCTCTTTCTAAATCATGGCAAATTAAATCAATGCATCTCTTTCTTTCTTTTCTCGACCACATTATCCCTCTGGTACCTCTGTGATATGACCACTTGTAAAAACTACGAGATTTTTTGCCGCGGTGACACTACATCTGTGTGACATCTGACAGTTTTATGGCAAAAACCACATAGCATGAAAAAAGCCACTTGAGGTTATCTGGAATTTCGACTGCCATACTCTTAGTTCTGCCGGTTTCTTAGCATAAAACATGGCTATTTCGGTAGTTGTTGTAAGTACATAAAACTACATGAAGTGTCTCTGAGAATCACTTAAAAGTCAGCAATTTCATACAAAAAGTTCGTTGGGTTTCGATAAGGTGGACTGCTGTTCTACTTTTGCAGTTTCAGGTACCATAGTAAAAGTTGGGCATAATAATGATTAAATGGGCCCAATTATGAAGGCGCCATAGTAAATTTAATAGCAACGTAAAAAGTGTTCTCTCTATCGAATGCCTAAAGTGAAAAAGAAACAGAAATAGTCTAAATAGCTATTATAATTACGATGGCACCTTCTGATATCCTAGAAAATGTTCGTCCTCCGTTATTTAGTAAAAAGAATATGAGACAACTCCATAATCATCAAAAATGGTAGATAAGTATCTTTTTCTTTTTTGCTTTCAGGCTCTTATAATACAGGCTGTACCTACATATAGTTTAAGAACCAGAGGACTCTATAATGTTATGAATTATTTTTTAGTAAGTAATAGAAAATTGATTTACTATTTGTATTTTTACCGACTTCCAAAAAGGCGGAGGTAGGTACTATGTTCGTCTATATGTAATTTATTTTGTGTATGTTCATCGATATTTTCGTCAATTCTGAACAGATTTACAAAAAAAAAAACTTTTTTTAATACGAATGAGTATACTTCCGAGGTGGTCCCATTTAAATTTTATCGAAATCGACTGAGCCGTTTTTGATAAATAAAAAAAACGAATAAAAAAAATGCGATAAATAATTATTCTTCTTTCTTACAGTTGTTTTTATAACTCCCTATTGTATAAATCTATGTCCGAATCAGTAACAATCGGGGCAAACAGTTGTCATCTCGTCAGCGAGCAACGGCCGTGACGGCTCATTCGCCATTCTGATGATATTATGGCACATGCAGATGACAGACTGACGTTCAAATTATGCTGCTCATGCTAGGAATAGCTTTGTGCAGTTTGAGCACTTTAGCACTTGTCTCACCGCAGATGCGAAGCGATAAACTATCTAGCGACAAACTAGCTATCAAAAAGATCGCTCGCCCAAGAAACGTTTTTAGGGAGATTCTCTTTTTATTAACAAAATCGGAACGTAGCTATACTTATTAACAATAGACTAATCACATCGTGAACACGACGGCAGAACGTTACAATGAGTCATGCTTATTCGTGCGTGCAGCCGGCGTTCATCGATTTATAAAACGTTAGAACGTCAAAATACAAAAATTCGCCGCGGGGTCAGTATAGCGGGTTAGCTCAGTGGTCAGAGCGTCGGGTTAGTGATCCGAAGACGCAAGGTTCGAATCTTAGAGTAAATATCTAGTTCGAATCCTGCATCCGCGACGAATTTTTGAAATGTTTATCATAAAAAGTAACTCTTTGAGATAAACCTAGTGTGGGATGCACTATAAAATTAAAATCATTTCATGGATTTAGCAGTGCGTGATCTCTCGTCAATATTCAGAAGTTCTTATAACTTCAATTGAGTGATAACCTGTCTAATACGGGTATCACAGGTGGCGCCGCCAACGCTATAAGTTGGTTAAAATGATAAACACTTCACAAAAATTCGCCGCGGGGTTAGTATAGCGGGTTAGCTCAGTGGTCAGAGCGTCGGGCTAGTGATCCGAAGACGCAAGGTTCGAATCCTGCATCCGCGACGAATTTTTGAAATGTTTATCATAAAAAGTAACTCTTTGGGAACGTCAAAATAATTATGAATACGAAGATGTCACCTTATTTATGAAGATGATCCTCAGCAAAACTGTTCAAAAAACAATGAAAGTAATCGTAGTACAACTCAGTGCTAATATTTGTGTTCAAGCAGACAATTCATCAAGCAAACAAGATAAGTACGCCCGAACTGAGACGTTGGCAAACAAGATGAAATCTCGGGCGCAATTTAATGGAGGCTGCGATATGCTTACTAATGTTATAAATTCGAAAGTGTGTTTGTTGGTTTATTGGTTTGTTCCTCTTTCACGCAGAAACGGAGCAACTGATACACTTGATTTTTGGTATGGACATAGTTTAAAGAATCGGCCAAGTGCGAGTCGGACTCGCACACGAAGGGTTCCGTACCGTGTTGGAGCCAATTTAGCCCCATTTCTTTTGCCATTATTAATAGCGAGCAAAAAAACTCCTGAAAAGTCACATTTGTTGTATGAGAGCCCCCCTTAAATATTTATTTTATTCTGTTTTTAGTATTATTTGTTATAGCAGCAACAGAAATACATCACCTGTGAAAATTTCAGCTGTCTATCACGGTTCATGAGATACAGCCTGGTAACAGACAGACGGACATCGGAGTCTTAGTAATGGGGTCCCATTTTTACCCTTTGGGTACGGAACCCCGAATAAAAAGGAGCCTATGTCACGGAAAGTGACATAGACTCCTTTTTATCCCAGGTAATTATTTTTCCAAAAAAAATTGTAAAACCGCCTTCCATTGTGTATAAAATTCGAATATTTCGCTCGAATTGTTTACATTAATGTTTATTTTTCAAAAACAGCTCAGCCGATTTATGTAAAATTTAAATGGGACTACCTCGGGAGTATACTCTTTCGACTAAAAAAAGAATTTTTCGATTCGGTTCACAATTGGCGAAATTATCGATGAACATTCACAATAAAAATACATATAGACGAACATAGAACCTCCTCCTTTTTGGAAGTCGGTTAAAACATAAAATGTTCCCATGGGACAGCACAAATTAAAATGCCAAGTGGGCGAAGCCGCGGGCAAAAGCTAGTACCTAATAGATATAGATAAATACACGTAGTTTAAATTAAGGCTCAACTTTGACATGTTCAAGTAAGTTGATAAGTTTTTAAGCTGCCTGCTTACATTATACTTAGTTGTAGTATAAATTGGACCTAGAAGCCTAGAACTATTGATTGCATGTTTCTCAAGAACACATTGAGGACATTTTATTGTTTTATATAAGTTTACTAGACGACCCGCCCCGGCTTCGCACAGGTGTATTATACATATAAACCTTCCTCTTGAATCACTCTATCCATTAAAAAAAACCGCATCAAAATCCGTTGCGTAGTTTTAAAGATTTAAGCATACAGACAAACAAACAAACGAGAATAGCGACTTTATTTTATACTATCTAAGGACTAGCGACCCGCCCGGCTTCGCACAGATGTATTATACACATAAACCTTCCTCTTGAATCACTCTATCCATTAAAAAAAACCGCATCAAAATCCGTTGCGTAGTTTTAAAGATTTAAGCATACAGACAAACAGACGACAAAAATAGCGACTTTATTTTATACCTAGTATGTAAGGATTACTCACCAAAACTGTAAACTAAATAAAATATTCATACTAATAGTAATTTGCTCATAAAACTTATTTACATCAGAAAAGTCTAAACAGTCAATTGTCGTGTATCATTACAATCGATATGTACCTATATATTGTTATGAACAACTTTTACTTATTAAAACAAATATTTAAGGGGGGCTTCCATACAAGAAACGTGATTATTTTTGCTCGATGTGAATAACAGCAAAAGGAAGATGTTTGTATATTCCCATTAAAAAAAATTGAATTAAAATAAGATATATGAAGGGGGGCTTCCATACAGTACGGAACCTTTCGTGCGAGTCCGTCTCGTACTTGGCCGATTATTCTAGTAGTTAACCATCTAATGACATACGAGTCGGACTCGCGCACTATATGGGAGCACTGTATGGGAGCCCCCCTTAAATATTTATTTTATTTTAATTTTATTATTTATTATTGAAGTGAATATAAAACTAAATATTCTGTGAAAATTTCAAGCATCTACCTGTTACTATTATTAATATAGAGCGAAAAATGTCTAAAAATTCAGGTTTGTTGTATGGGAACCCCCTTTAAATATTTATTTAATTCTCATTTTAGTATTTGTTGTTATAGCGGCAACAGAAATACATCATCTGTGAAAATTTCAGCTGCCTAGCTATCATGGTTCATGAGATACAGCCCGGTGACAGACAGACAGACTGACATCGAAGTCTTAGTAATAGGGTCCCGTTTTTCCCTTTGGGTACAGAACCCTAAAATGGTATTTATAATCATCACAATCGTCGTCATCATCTACGAAAGCCTATCATACGCGTGTCTCGACACGCACTTGACAACTTATTAATAATACTAAGGATACATATATATTGAGAATTAACACATACAGACACACACACGCGCGCACGGTTTTTATAATGATGAACATAGCGACCCATGACGGGCGATTGTGCCATTTTCACCACTTTGACCCAGTGCGGGTTGGTGGACACAACCAGATCCCAGTCCCAGCTGCATCCCCCACTTCGCGCCACAGCCCAAGAAACATTCATCACAATGTTGCGGCGTTCCTAAGACTAATTACTCTGAGTGATTTACTAGCTGCAGCCAAAAATACGACTCTACCGGCTCTACCGGCTCTACCCCTTCATTGGATTAAAAATTGCCGACAGTTGGTTAAGCTGACGAGCTAATTAGATAAACCGTTCTTATGCTAATGAGAAAAGGTATTTTTATAAATTGGGAGGTTTTTGAATGAAGAATGTAGCAACGAAAGGCAAGCCTATTTATTTATTGACTTTGTATAGGTTGGATTTTTGGTTCAAGTGAGCTACTGAAATTCGCTTAGATAATAATAAATAATTCTAGTTTTTCTTGAAGATATAGTTCAGTTACTTTTTAAACGACTTCTAAAAAGGGCGAGGTTATATGTTCATCTGTAAGTATGTATTTTTTGTGTATATCCATTTTTCGCCAATTGTGAACCGATTTAGAAAAAATCTTTTGTAGTTCGAAAATGTATACTCCCGATGTATACTCCATTTAAATTTTATCGAAATCGGCTGAGCCGTTTTTGAAAAATCAAGAATAATGTAAAAAATACTACATGCATGACACAATATCGAATCGTGCGAACTATTCGAATTCTGTACACATTTGAAGTTGGTTATGATATTTTTTGCAAAAAATAATAAAAAAAAATATTCTACAGAGGAATATACACGGAATACATGGGCAAAACTATTTCTGATTAATTAAAATCACAGATTCTGAACTGTGATAAAGTAAGTTCGTATAGGCCGGGTGGCTAGCCCTGGTTTCAGAGTTTTTAGGCCGCCTGAAGGCCTCTGACTTGGCTAAACGGTTAAAACAACCAGGACCTACAATTTAATGTGTCATCCTAGCCACGTGTGATTGAAAAGGATTTTGCTTTTAGTTACTTCTTGCCTATTTTTCAGCAATTTCATCATTATCTTCATCATATAAGCCGTAGGACGTCCACTGCTGCTGCGTCCTCCCTTGGAAGCGGCTGAGGCTTTCGCGGCTTGTATCTAGTGCGTTATTGCGATCTTAACATGATCTTCGGACCGCCTTTCTGGTGGCCTTAATTCGTTTAGCTTACTGAAACAGAGGTAGAGTAAGTAAAGTGGTTCATAAAATAAATTAAATTACATTTTATAACGATTTTATAAGCTCCAAAGCTTATTAAACCGTAAAACCAATTACATTAACCGATAAGCGATAAAAAGAGACGATTACCCGAGCTCTGACCGCTTTTTAAGCTTTTAACCTTTCTTTAATCCTGAATAGGTGTAAAAATAAGATAGCGCGTAGGCGCCACTCTTGTCCAAATCTTATTACTGCGCCCCACGCAAACCCGCATTTTACCAAAAACAAAGCCACAAAGACAACTTCAAAAGGCACATTAAACTAGGACGGACAGAAAATATCGAATTTCGCGACAGGATGACACTTTCTTTCAATACGATAAAAGGCGTCAAATAGCACAAAAGACTTCGATATAGGTTAATGGAAAAAAAGTGACGATATCGACCGTCTGACACTCTGACACTCCTGTCTAGTGTCTCGAGTGTCTCAGAGAGATGTCCCGATAAAAGACACTTGTGAAGAACACTCGAAAGGGACCGACAATTCATAATGCGGTGTGATGGAGTAGACACCTTGTGGATGGGGAAGGTTCAAGTAAGATGAAGAAAAAACATAAGTGGCGGTATTATAAGGACGATGTAGGTACCTATTTTTGGTGGGGTACATTTAACGCTTGGTTAATGAGGGGAAAAAATGTCTTAATGCTGACACGGGTTCACGGCACAAATACAATACAAGGATAGATGACTAAAAAAATATAATTTGTCCTTCAGATATGTAGAATTAAAAAAAAAATTAGATAGGTATTTTTTCTTTTTTTCAATTAACAAAAATTTACGAATATATAGACCACCCGCCCGCCTGTCACGATCCCCCACTCCTGAACTTTGACAAGGTCTATCTTTGTCATTTATTGTATGATTGACAAAAGAAAAAATACGTGTCTAATATTTTTTGATAATCTAACTCACGGATTAATTATAATAATGATTTTTTTTTTCCAGTCATCTTGCCTAATGCTTTAAAATACGCGCAAAGAATAGCAAATAAATGGCTATATGGTCGTCTTCTTGGTAACATCTTATATTGAAGGTAGGTTACCAAGGTAGGTTGTATTGTTACCTTGGCCAGTAATTTGTTAAAACAGTTCACTTACGCTTCGCAAGTTTTGAGCAACTTGACAAAGTAGTCGGCGGAAGTGATCTCTATTTCAGGCAGCTCTAAGTGCCAACTTGTAAGGTATTTAGTTTGATGTATAGCCAGGATAAAACAGCGGAGGTGGATAAACACTCGCCGTGGCCTTGTGCCTACGTGGGAAGCTTCTGTTGTCTTATCCTCTAAACTCAGAATTAAAACAAGGATTTAAAACATATTTTGCACTTTACTTTCCATTTTTCCATTATTACACACATCGAATAATAATAACATAATAATCCGCCAGATTCTTTGTCAGTGTCAGTGGCGAGTATCTGTCTGTGTTACCAGTAGTAGCCTTTCTAAAATATACCCAGATCAGACAGATGCTCGTCACCACAGATTACAAATAAGTAGAACTTAACTAGAACTTTAACAGTATTTTATATTAATTATGTCTGTAATCTTACATCTCGGCCATCCGTATATAACAATTGTGTGTCCTCACATTTAGCAACATTATTTGGAAGGAATAGAAAAGAAAAAGAAAATAAAAATAAAAAGATATACTGGAGGTAAACTGAATGACTGAACATGAAGTAGTGCTAAACTTATGACATTCAAAAATATGTATGCTTACAAAACTATTGAAAATCAATTACCACACAGTAAATATACCAACAAAATTGATTGAGTTACGACCATCAGTCTTCCTTCGGTTGAAATGCATAAATTAATTTCGCAATTTTTAACATTTCTGTTTCTAAGTTTTAGCAATTATTCAATTGAAGTTTAATGTACTACCCGTATTTTGAAAACATTGCAATATAAACTGCTATCTTAGACATAAGATAAACTAATAAATCTAGAATTTAACTTTAAACAATTTTTCAACTACTTAATATTAATGCGTTCGAAAGCTATTCATCATTCATACAATTAATGTGACCGAATTACAACTGTTATAATAATTGCATTTAGAACAAATCGATAAAATTATTTTTCATTGGCATTCATTCATTCAATGATTTACTAAAAACATTGGAGACAAGTTCTCTTACGTCACAGTAAATATATAATACTGTGCTTACGTTTATTGGTTCTATGCTGTTTCATTTCCCCTTACGACATGACATCCACCTTATTTTTGTATAGGAATGTTCATCTTGGTTCTTTATTGTTGTATTATTATAACGGTTTTCATTAAATGTCTTGTCGTATAAGGTGGCTCAACATTTGTCTTTTTTTACGTATTATTACCATAATATTAATACAGTAAGTACAGTAGGTAATTACTTATTCACTAGCATGCATAGTCAGTTACGATCTGCAACCATCTATGCCGGTGCACTGATTGCTCATAACTGACGCATCTATCAATCTATTTATGTATTAATCAAACAAGTTTTAGTAGGTACATTTTAAGAACACATTGACATCGAAGTAATGATAGAATTATTATCGTAATTCGTATTACAAACATTACTTAAAATGAAACAAGGTAGGCAATGTTTTTAATTCTGCTTTGTGAAAGATCAGGATTTACTCTACGGTCCGAATCAGTTTTAACTGTATCTCGAACGGCAGTTTTTTTTTCGTTTATTCATTAATCAATTTGAAAATATGTGAACAACGGAGACAGATGTCAATGGGTTAATGAATTCTCATCATACGTAGTTTAAATACACAAAACAGACAATATTATTTAAGCCGACGACAGTAAATTAGACTGGTAAATGAGTACTAATAAAATAAATAATCAAACAGGGATACTTTGGAAAACAAGAAGATAGAAAATGATATCACAAAATCTGTAATAATTATTATTTATCTATCTTGCAGTCTGTTACGATCTACAACCATCTATGCTTGTGCACTGATTGCTCATAACAGTCTGTTACGATCTACAACCATCTATGCTTGTGCACTGATTGCTCATAACAGTCTGTTCTGTTATGATCTACAACCATCTATGCTTGTGCACTGATTGCTCATAACCCGCGCTTCGGGATCTCCGTCATAATCTCTGTATCTGTAAAATAAATAATCAAACAGGGATACTTTTGGAAAACAAGAAGATTGAAAGTTGATATCACAAAATCTGTAATAAATATTATTTATCTATCTTGCAGTCTGTTACGATCTACAACCATCTATGCTTGTGCACTGATTGCTCATAACAGTCTGTTACGATCTACAACCATCTATGCTTGTGCACTGATTGCTCATAACCCGCGCTTCGGGATCTCCGTTATAATATCTGTCTCTCATCGACTCTGTAAAACAAAATTATTAGCGTACACAAGACACATTTACTATTACTCAACGATAAAGCAAATGACGGTCATTACTTTTAGGGCTTATTTCAAATCAATGGGTATTTGGCAACAATGTACGACCATTCATACTACACTGAATTGGAATTGATAAATAATATTATTCTTTATTGCAAAACAAATAATTATCATCTCCGTGCTAACCATAATCATTAATGGGGTTGATGCCATATACTCAGCTCAAGTATTTCCTCTTTTACATTCAATCATTTTCGAGACTCATAATCTGTAATACGTCGGGTGTCCCTTCATCTAGCTAGCACAATATTGTCTGATAAGACTAACTACGGATAACCCAGAGCGCCCCTTGGTTTACTTATAGTCTACCTAAAGGAATGTTACAAATATTTTCGTCGAAATATGACTCTTGGACTCATAATTAATTACTTAATCATTTTCAATTTGTCATTAGTGTAATTCGTGAATGCGGTACTAATTGAATAAATAAATTAAATTAAATTGGTGTTCAATAGCAGTAAAGTAGTTCAATAAGTAATACAATATGCATTGTACTACTTATGGTTACAGTCCATTATTTCCATCGAAGAAAGAGATACTTGTATATGCTTACTCATAATCGTCGATTATTACGGCACAAATATGTACCTTGCTGGCTTGATCAATTTTGTGTCAGAATAAGACATAGTTATGGCGAAGTATATATCTGTCAATTTTTTACAAGTCAAAAGAGTTCTTTTCGTGGCTTTTCGTGGTCGCATGCCAAGCTAGCAGGTATCTGTATCACAAGATACTACCAATCTATTTATGCTGCGGTAGCAGCACAATAAAAAGAAAACCTATAGCTGTATTATGCAATGTGCATGCACGGCTGCGCCCGCACTATTACCTGGTATAATAAACAGTGTGCATCTAACAAACTAGGTGTTCTCACACCTAGTTTGATGGCCATGGCTACATATTTCATGTATTGTACTGAAAGAAAGAAATAAATTATTTTTCATTTTCATTTTCAACTTGCCTCTCACTCACACGTGCCCTATTTCCGACGCGCCGACAAGTCAAATTCCCTCATATTTCAGAACTAAGCACAACAATTGATTCTAATCAGGACAAACCTATTCGAATTTGTGAAATTCGATTCAAGTCTTGTTACGAGTATGACTACCTTTCAAACAATATCCAAAATGAAGGAGTAGGTTTTATGTTCGTCTTAATGTATTTGTTTTTTTTATTCATCAATATTTTCGATAACTGTGATCAGATCTTTTTTTTAATTTTTTTATTTTTTTTTTAAAAATAAACTTTTTTAGTGCAGAAGTTATAGGTACTCACGAGGTGGTCTTATTTCAATTTTGTCAAAAAATATTTTGAAAATAATAATCAATGGTGTAAAAATTGTATACATACATCAATTCGAGTCAACCATACGAAGCTCGCGAATGATTGGATTCAGTTGTGCCATTTTTGTGGAAAAAATAATATTAATTATATCAACAATGTTTCTATCTTTATATTAAGCAACATTCCGTACGGTCAGCCCTAGGATGGGTGACCGCAGATGGCACCTCCAGCCAAGCGCCACCGTGGCACTCTAAATTGTAGGCCCGATCGTTTCAACCGTCTAGCCTTCAGACAGCTTAAAAACTCTAGACACCAGGGCCAGCCACCCGGCCTATACAATTATCTTCATAACCAGTTCCTATAGGAAAGAAAAATGTCTCAAACCCTGGATTGCTACTGGCCTTCTAGTATGCATAAAAAAAACTGCAATAAATATAGTCTTATTATGTACCACCATAGATAATATGGTATTCAAAAACTGTATGCAAATATTACATATCATGTGGCAATAATGAATCGAGTACCTACTGAAATCACAAATGTTTTCATAAGTTAGGCTCTAACTAATAATATAATTATGCTGCCATAACTAGTAACCATTATTTAAATCAGTCAATCTACTTGAGATTAAAATATTTTGCAATAAGTAGGTAATTCACTCAAACAATTGATGTACGAATTAGAAATGTATGTGTTTTTAAGACCTACAGATAATCGGAATTATTTAAAAGGTAATCATAAATATCTCACAAACCTCAGTTTCTGTTAACTAAGTAAAATAATTGTAAGCAACGGGTTCAGAATGTCCATAATCATAGTCAATGAACACACGGTAGGCATTTGATCCTCTGTGGCAATTTGGCAAATATCACTATATCCAACAACATTAATAAAATGTTTTATTAATGTCGTTGACTACATCCAGTAGACCTACATGATTATGCTGAAAATAAAAAATCAATCAAGCATCAGATCTAAAACAGTTAGTATTAATAATATGACACAAGTGGCATCTTGTTGCATTTACTTGTTGTGATGTATTATGATGGTACTGATTGCGTGATATAATTCTCTGGCATCATCTACCCACGGGTTGCAGGCAGGCACAAGCGACTAAAACTTACTATTGCACTATTAGTAACAGAAAAATGTAACACATTAGTATCATCATCGCATGGATATATTCACAAGTGAATATTGTGTTTCTCTTTTTTTTTATACTCACATGAAACATTAAACCTAGAATCAATCAATGACAGCAAATAAAATATATTTAGAAAAAAAATAACATCCAAAAGTTACAGGCATTGTAATCTTTCTGGACCACAGCAAACTACCCGAAATTATAACGTCATATTGTGTCTGTCTGCCTTAGAATGCTATGTTTTGTGCGAGACAGACAGAGCATCTATGTATCTACTGCTACCAAAATTATTATCAGCTTACAATCTCTGACCTTATTCATGTTTTTCAATTTACAGGTCATGCAAATTTCAATAATTTATAATTCACTATTCTAATGTTTGGTGAATCGAATACCTGTCAGCTATCCTTTCTGTATTGAATAACTGATTTTGTTGTTGAACTGCATTTTGTTGCTGATCTAAGAAAATCAAACCACTCACATATCCATTTGTCAACACCGCTGACAATGACGACCGCAGTGGCCACTGTAGCCGCGGTTGTGGCCGCTCCATCCATCTGCACCCACAGCCAGCCGAGATGGCTTGCAAGGCGCCCGCCGCAGCCTCGAGGGCACATGCCGTGCCCACGGGGCGGCAAACACACGGTCTGCAGCGCTAGTCGCGATAGCACAGCGTCCGCAAGGCAGCCACGGCACAGCGCCCGCCAGACCGCCGAAGCACTAGTGTTCAGATCACCAGCACCGTTACTCTATGGGCCATCACCAGACCCATTCCAATCCATTGCGTCGACTTGCACCGGTGCCGGCTATGACTCATTCTTATTCTCTTTTCTGAAGTTGATCTTATCCCCTCGTTTTTGCCGGAGTGAGGATACGGACTCGAGTTTCTGCTCTCTTCCATAGTTGGATGACTCGGGTAGCAACCTGCGGGGTATTGTTGGGAGGGTGCGAGTACCCAGGGCACCCGCGAGGGTGAACGGCTTCTCTCAGCACTCTCACTTGCCACACTCTGCGAGTCAACTCACTGCGTGTCTCTCTCACTATCTCTTACGTTTGGGACGTTCAGTTTCATTCGATCTACGATTGCTAATTTCATATTCACGACGGTACATACGTAAGACGAACGGTACCTCAACATACGAATCCATGGATGCTTTTAAAAGTAGCTTCATCTCTTCTGCCTTCAAATATCTTCGGAAACGACTCCTTCGCTCATTAAAGTTGTTTTGTCAAAGTGGTAAAAAAAATCCTTATTAGGTAAGTATATCGTATTTCGGTACAAACGTGGGTGTGTTTTCTTTATCCCGGTTCTGAGATGTTGTCTTATCCTCTAAACTCAGAATTAAAACAAGGATTTAAAACATATTTTGCACTTTACTTTCCATTTTTCCATTATTACACACATCGAATAATAATAACATAATAATCCGCCAGATTCTTTGTCAGTGTCAGTGGCGAGTATCTGTCTGTGTTACCAGTAGTAGCCTTTCTAAAATATACCCAGATCAGACAGATGCTCGTCACCACAGATTACAAATAAGTAGAACTTAACTAGAACTTTAACAGTATTTTATATTAATTATGTCTGTAATCTTACACTTCTAAATAGCCCAGTTCTAAATATTTCAGTTTTCAGGCCGGTAAAGGTGCTCCCACATTGAGCTAGGTAACATTTTATGACAATGAATCTAATAACAATAGAAACAATGATGCTTAAAACAGAATAATTCCTCTAACAAAGGTAAGGGGTACTTTAGAAATCGTGCGACTGCCATACAAAATTGATACATGCAGCAAAACACGCTACGTGGTCTCCACTAGAGAACTTTTCGACCCATCGGTCCATCAGTCCTCCGCGCTATGTGCCTTGCCCACTGTCATTTCAACTTGCTAATCCGCAGGGCTATGTCGGTAACTTTGGTTCTTCTTGGAGCTTATTAATAAGGCCCATTGGGAGACCAACGCCAATACGTGGCGAGAAAGCACATTGCTGTCTTAGGTGACCTTGACGCGAACAAAGGCTTCTCTCGTCAAAGTTCTAAATAATTCAGTTCTCAGACCGCTAAAGGTGCTCCCACATTGCTAGAGCTAGAGAACATTTCAGCACAATCTATAACAGTCTTTCACACCACTACTCGCTTCTAGGTAAAGGAAAACATCGTGAGGCAACCTGCGTACGTCCGTAGAAGAAATTTGATGGTGTATGTGAATACAATCCGCACTGGGCCAGCGTGGTGGATATGGCCCAATCACCCTTCGTGGATAGGTCTATGTCTACGACTGTCAAAAAGGCTGATATAATACTTTATGGAGTATCCACACTCTCGCGAGGCGTCACGAGCACTGCAGCGTATAGCTAACTTCACATCCGCCGACTTGCATTATCATTGCTATACAAGTCGGCGGACGTGAAGTCAGCTACACTACAAGCTACGCTGCTCGTGTCGCCTCGTGGAGAATGTAGATGGATAGTCCTTTACACATTTTGTTGCAACGGGTGTGTCTACGACCTAGCTCTTCTCAAAAGGCTTGTTCGTTCCTTTGTCTGAATATTTTGATATAGCGGCGTGTAATCGCGCGACCCGCCATACTGCCGAGAAAACTTCGCGAATAATGGCAACACCCACTCTATACGAGCACGATTAATTAGTTCCCGACTCATTTATTTTATGAAAATTTTCACAATAAATTAGATTGAAAATTTTAGCAGGCGTTGTTATTTGTGTAGAAATAAGAAGTAGGTGTTAAAGTTCATGGATGGAGGCCTATAAGGTTTGAAATCCTCTTACGTTCCTGAAATTTTGAAATCCTTCTTTGTTGCGCGTAACAAAATGTAATGAGTTGAACAAGAAACGCCTAATGCGGCAATTATGTTTTGTTTAAATTCATTAATTGTATACGATACTTGTCAGTGGCCTTCGAGCAAATATCTACAGAGTCACACAGTCCCTAAGTGAAAGTAGTAAAAAAATGTCCGAGCGCCGTCATACATACCGACTTAGATATTTGCATTAAATAATTCACAATGACCCGTTTTTTCAAATCTCGACGTTTTGTCTCTTAATTAGTGCTGGAAATCGGCACTTAGCACTTAGGTTTCGCGCGGCGTTGTAGTCGGCTTGCAATCGCCTTACGACTAACTAAAAAGCCTGCACACTACATAGCTTGGGCAGAGTTTTGCCTCGGACACTTTTTTGCAAGATTATGACTCTATAGATATTAGCTCGAAGTCAATAGCCTATTATTTTTCAAGCGTTGTATTTTAGTAGACTATGGCGTCATAATATACGTTTTGCGATGAGCTGTGTTATATAAACTAAATATACCTTATTTCTTCCAGATTATTTCTTCTTCATTAGTGCAGCGATTCACATCTGAAACAATAATTAGAATTAATTTAGCACATCGATAAAGGCTAAGATTTTACCATCCTACGCGGAATTCTCGTTGTGGAATGAACTGTACTGTATCAGCTTTTTTTTTAATAGTCCACTGCAGGACGTAGGCCTACCCAAGGGGTGAAGGGCGGTTGGGCCATTTCCACCACGCTGGCCCAGTGCGGATTGGTGGATTCACACACGCCATCGAATTTCTTCTACGGACGTATGCAGGTTGCTTCACGATGTTTTCCTACACCGAAAAGCCAGTGGTGTGAAATTCCGTACATAAATTCCAAAGAACTCATTGGTACGGGACCGGGATTTGAACCCACGACCTCACGATTGTAAGGCAGGTGTCACTACTCGTACATCTAGACCACCACGGCTTTTTGTGGAATGAACACATTTTAAATTCATAGTAATTTGACTAGATACCGGACTACCGATATTCTGCATAATGTGTTCGATCACTGCAAATAAACCAGCATTCCGCACATCAAAATCTGTGCTGTATTATAACAACAGCCGCCAACGTGTTAATCAACCCTTGCATGACGTTAAAACGAATATTCGCCTCCCAGCTATCATCAACAAACACCAGGTCTGCCAGCAGTGATAAAGGTTGCCACCCTGAAGACGTGTCATGTCAAAATCTGTGCTGCCTCAGGTCAAAAGCCGCGAGGGTGTCAGCATGTCGTTAATACAGAGATCAAACGTATTATACCTTTCAGCTATCATCAACACCAGGTGGTCGCCGGTCGGCCGACGGTTATAAAGAATTCATCGCGGCCTACGCATCCTTGGCTTGATATAGGGCCCTTGAGGGTTCCTGCCACGGATCGAGGAAATATGGAACAGGTTATCTGAGATGCATGCGTCTGGATCACGAACAATCGTTTCAGATTCGGATGCTAAAAGAATGGAATCTTCTTCTTCGTCGTGCCGATGGTTCTAGTAGTATGACTGAGTGCTAACTACACAAGTTTCGCCCAGTAGTTAGTGTTCAATTCTTGGGTAATACGTCGTGGTGATGAATAAAAAAACTTCTTTTTCACTGAATTTACGGGTTTATTACTGATATTACAATATTACAAAAATGTTGCATCCGTACATCACAAAATGTCGAAACGAAGAGAAAGAGACGGTGTTCCCCGTTCTTAAAATTAATACACTTCCGCTATGTCAGAATGACATTGACATTTCAAAAGGTACTATGGCGTCTTACACATATGCATTTGCCAATTAATAATGAAATTACTTTAATGATTTAACAGTTAGAGACTGCCAACTTAGAAGGGGAGACTCAGACAGATTTTATAATTCCTGAGAAAATCTTAGTCTTTCTAAGGTTTTGTTTTTCAAGATTCGTAGTCAAGGTCAAGGATTAGCCATCATATCCACCACGCTTGATTAGTTTCGGGTTAATGGAGCTTTTTTTAATATAGGTTTGCGTTTGACTACATTCTGCCTGATGTTAAGTAGATATATTGTGGTAGTAGCACTTGCCCAAAAGATACAAGTTATATTTATACTCCGCGCCACACAAGTTGATGGATGTGAAGTTAGCCACTTGCTGCGCAATATCCAATTCTGACGAGACGTGATGTGGAAGCCGCCCGTTGATTGGCTATTGCGCAGCTTGTGGCTAACTTCACATCCATCAACTTGTGTGGCGCGGAGTATACTAGATATTCGAAAACACTATATGTTGTACTTTTGTGGAAAGACAGACTCAGGTAAAGCGGAAAACAGACATAGCTCATGCTTTAAAACTAACGTTTAAACATCCCTTGAAAATTAGCTCATATATTTGTGATGACACCTCTACCAGCTTTACGAGTCTGAAGTGCTGCCTCCATTACACAGAGGCAATAAAGCCTGTCGCTTAATCCGAACGATCCGATCGATTGCTCCAAATCGGATCCCGGTTTCCGGACGGAATTAACGACAGCCTAGTTCAGGACCATCATTCTTATTTTCGACAGTATTTCTCTGAGCCACATAAGCAGACCTAGAATACGTTCTCTGATCTTTATCGGCTATATTTATTAAGATTGATGCCGTTAAATTGACCCCGAAACTGAGTAAACTGTTATAGGGATAGGAGGGTATTGTGGCATAAAGTTCTCAAATGAACCAACAATCGGCATGGCAGATAAACATAGATCACCCTCCTTTTGAGGAGTCGGTAATTAGGTCATATTTGTGATGACACCTCTGCGAACTGAGTCTGGAAGTGCTGCCTTCATTACACAGAGACAATAAAGCCTGTCGCTTAATCCGAACGATCGGATCCTGGTTTCCGGACCGAATTAACGACAGCCTAGCTCAGGACCCATTATTCTTATTTTTGTCAGTATTTCTGTGAGCCACATAGGCAGACCTAGAATGCGCAGTAAGACTTTGTCGGCTATATTTATTAAGACAGCAGTTGTTAAACTGACTCTGGAGCTAAATGAGCTGTTATAGGGAAAGGATGGGAGGAGTTGTACACGAGTTGAAAACGACTTGCATTCAGCATGATCTTGCGGTCTTAATCAGGTAGTCTGACCACCTTATCAGTGAACGTTCTACGCTGCGCGCGCCCATACGTGGCCCATTCGAGAACTCTAAACAGGACGATATTTTTATAATTTTTATCTCGTTGAATCTTGAAATTAATTATACAGCTCGTTTGTTCCTTCGTTTTTCTTTGTAACCGTGGCGTAATAATAAACTTAGTAATAGGGTTTCGTTTTTACTCTTTGGGTACGGAACCATAAAAGGTGAATCGCGGGGCGAATCACCCAAGACTCTTTTTGAATGGCACTTTTCGCCCCGCTCCAAACAATGCGGGGCGAATGGGGACCTTCAAAAAGAGTCTTGGGCGATTCGCCCCGCGGGGCGAATGGGGACCTTCAAAAAGAGTCTTGGGCGATTCGCCCCGCGGTGTGAACCGCTTGCGGGGCGAACGCCGCAATACCCATAATTTAATCACTACATAGTATAAAATAAAGTCGCTTTTTGTCTGTTTGTTTGTCTGTATGCTTAAATCTTTAAAACTACGCAACGGATTTTGATGCGGTTTTTTTTAATGGATAGAGTGATTCAAGAGGAAGGTTTATACTCGTATGTATAATACACCTGTGCGAAGCCGGGGCGGGTCGCTAGTTGAGTATAAAAACAAAGACTTGGGGGACATGGCGCAATCGCACTTAGAGAGCCTATTCAGCAGTGGAATATTAAGGTTAGATATCATACGGAACGGATTTTAAAACATCGGGTCGTCCCGCCTAAGCCTGCCTTGGCGTCTTGTCCAGCCATACATAGTTAATGCACCGGCATGCCCTGTAATTACACACCGGCCTTCATTACGTGTCGATGGGGCGAACGAATTTATTGCCCTTCCGTTCCGACAGAGTAAATGTCTCAGATACGTATATGGGGAATTAATTTTAATGGCCTGGTGAAGATATTACTTAGGTCTTATCGTAGGTGTAGATATTACTAAGTCCAGGGCCGGACCGTAAGTTTAGGGGTCCCTGTCGCTGGGTTAATACTTCTTAGAGGACCACCCACCTAATTAAATATTAGGGGACATCTTACACACCTAATTACTCAAAGTATAGGAAAAAAGTAATCGATGTGGCAGATAAGACCACAGACATGTAAAACCTGATTTCACTGATCTATGGGTAGGGCACATAATTTGTGGAACAGACGGCTGATGAATCCATTAAGTCCTCGAATAGTTGCATACCATAGTACGAATGCAGCGTAGCGTAGGACATCCGACTTGGACTATTGCCTGTACCACAGATTAAGATTAAGACCTGAGGGTACTAATACTGAAGTAACCACAGACTACAAGAATAAGGTAGGCTTTTTTGAAGTGAAACTTCGAATGCGACTTCCAACAAGGTTGCGTTAAACCATTAAACGTTTAACGCTACCATGGAGGGGGTATGAAAGCACTGTTGCGTCGAAGTTTCACTTCTTCCGCGCGGAGGGACTCCACTTCCACTTTTTTCTTGTAGTCCGAGGAAGTTATTACTAACGAGTTTATACGTACTGAGCCGTGGTGGTCTAGTGGTAATGACACCCGCCTTACAATCGTGAGGTCGTGGGTTCAAACCCGGTCCCGTACCAATGAATTCCTTGGAATTTATGTATGGAGTTTCACACCACTGGCTTTTCGGTGAAGGATAACATCGTGAGGCAACCTGCATATGTCCAAGGAAGAAATTCCATGGCGTATGTGAATCCACCAACCCGCACTGGGCCAGCGTGGTGGATATGGCCCAATCACTCTTCGTGGGTAGGCATACGTCCTGCAGTGGACTATTAAAAAGTCTGGTACAGTACAGTTAAGTTTCCGTTTCGTTCCATACATTTTTGTGCAGCGCCCCTGGCCAAAGCATGACAAACAAAAAAGAGGCCACACGATAATTAATAGTTTACGTTTACTAAGCAAATCTCTTACTAAGAAGGCATTAGTACTAAAAAGGAACAGCTACAAACCTCAGTAATTTTTTTTATTAATGTGTCACTTTTATAAATCCCCGTAATTACTTAACCCTTGCACTGACGATTCCAATTAAGTCCGAAAACAAAATTTGCAAGTAAAATGTAAACCATTATTTACGGGAATAAAAAAGCATTTGAAAAATAAATGGCGTAAGATACCGGCGCTACTGTTCGCAAAGGAAATCAAAGGACTCAAAGGGTGGCCTGATGTTGGCCTCATTAGGGCGGGAATAAAGTATGGTATTGTTCACATGGTTCGCTGTACTTTTACGGTCAGCAACTTGTGGACATGATGTGCTGTCGTCATAAGCCCAAGAGCGGAATCTAAACAAAAAAAAATTGAGAAAATTAGTCCTAATTTTCAAGCAATTAGATGAGGGAATTAAAATTAGATTTTTTTAAGATCGTCCTTGGGCTTATGAGGGCAGTGTATATTGTTTTAAAACTAATATACTTGGAGGTTGTTTTAGCGACATTGGGTGAGCGAATGATTGTACAGTTCATAGAGTAGTCTGACTAGGTGTTTCTTAGTGACTACCGAAGTTGAGCAACGTTCAGGACAGTCAGTCTTCGGAAGGGTGTTCGCGAGTGGCATTTAAAACTGGACTGTAGCTCGGATGACGTTACATTGTGAGACCCACAATGTAACCTCTGACTTGGCTTAACGGTTGTTTTAACCGTTAAGCCAAGTCAGAGGCCTACGGGCTGCTTACAAACTCTGACCCCAGAGCGAGCCACCCTGATTTTAATAATTAATTAAATTGGATTTATCAAGAAAATAAATCGTGCCTTAAATATGCAGTGTCGTTGCACACGACGGACAGACTATTCCCTATAGATAACCAAAGAGACCGGTTAGCGGCGAAATGTAGCTCGAAGAGGCCAGTAGTGCTTGCATTTCATTCTAGGATTTACGTTGGTGAGCGCAGCAACACACTTGCTTACCAAAACCCGGTGGTACTGCTGACCGTTTCAACAGCCCCAATAAGGTATGTAGTAAAAGATAAGCTTGTTATCTGGCCCTTGTTATCCCGCCCTGATAGCCCCTTGTTCCATATGAATTTCACATGAAGTTCGCACCTAAACTTTGATGTTGGCGGTCTGAGACACAAAGGAATTATGGGAATCAAAACATGGATCGATTTAAAAGAACGGGAAAACGTTTGTGAAAAACAACCCTTGTTTGATCTCGTTTTTGTGTCTCAGATCAAGATTTTTTTTAATTTTTCTAACCGCTTTATTATCGTTATATTGTAGGTCCCGGTTGTTTTAACCGTTTAGCCATGTCAGAGGCCTTCAGACGGCTTAAAAACTCTGTCACCAGGGCTAGCCAGCCGGCCTATACGAACTTACTTACTTTGTCGCATTAATACATATAACTTGATCATTTTTAGTAAATCAAAATGATATAGAGTATGATTTATCGAGCCGCCAGCCTGCACTTGTCCAGCGAAGTATAAGTAGCACAACGCCCCTTCCTGGGTATTCTATGTTCAGCAGTGGCTTTACAGTCTGTGAAACAATACAATTAAGGAAACCAAAACACAGATTGATTTCAAAGAAGAGGAAAATGTTTGAAAAAATCGTGGTTTGATCTTATGATTGTTTGTGTCTCCATCTGAGGTTTCTTTTCTTTTTACAATTACATTAATCTAAACGAATTGAGATATAACAGTATTATTTAACAACGGCATAATTTTATTGTTCTCTTTTTTAGGGTTCCGTACCTAAAGGGTAAAAACGGGACCCTGTTACTAAGACTCCGTTGTCCGTCTGTCTGTCTGACACCAGGCTGTATCTCATGAACCGTTATAGGTAGAAAGCTGAAATTTTCACAGATGATGTATTTCTGTTGCCACTATAACAACAAATACTAAAAATAAAATAAATATTTAAGGGGGGCTCCCATACAACAAACCTGAATTTTAACCGTTTTTCGCTCGATATTATTAATGGTAACAGGTAGATGCTTGAAAAATTCACAGAATATTTAGTTGTATTTTCACTTTGAAAATAAAATAAATATTTAAGGGGAGCTCCCATACAGTACGGAACCATTCGTGCGCGAGTCCGACTCCTACTTGGCCAATAATTAATTTGAGCCACGGCAGCGCTCAGTTGTAAGCTTCAGTTATTGCCACCAGCGGTCACCCATCCCAAGAGTGACTGTGCCGAAGTTGCTTAACTTCGATAATCGCTAAAAACACCAAATTAAACTAAGCTATGAGCGTTACAGTAAAATTCCTTTATTCATGAATTCATTTTATAAAACTTGTATTTATTAGTTATTGTCTTCTATAAAAAACAATTTACCTTTTACTAAATACACGAGTTGGACGATACCCACGCTACCATTTTGAATCGTTCGACTAGTAGTAACTAGTATTGTATAGGTAAATATTGAATGAACTAAGCGAGAATCGGTCCCGTGCGCCAAGCGTTCCGTAGCAAATTGTTATTTCTTTCGTTCAGTTCAACACGTCCCAATTAGTACAATGAGAACAGAGGAAAGATTATTTTCAAATAAAAGTTTCTGATGTATGTAGATGAATGTAGTCCAAAGTTAGCTTTAATTTTAGCATTTATTGCCAACTAGCGACCCGCCCCGGCTTCGCACAGATTTATTATATGTACATATAAACCTTCCTCTTGAATCACTCTATCTATTAAAAAAAACCGCAACAAAATCCGTTGTGTGGTTTTAAAGATATAAGCATACATGGGGACAGACAGCGGGAAGCGACTTTGTTTTATACTATATAGTGATAAATGATTTAGTATCACAAATAGGTGTTCACAAATTCACAAATAGGTATTCACTAACTTGTAATATTATGACATATGAAGACGTCCAGCTAGCTTAGCATACCAGACCACGACAAGAGTTTACCGACGTGTGCAAAGGTGACAGATATATACTTCATCATAACTCTGTCACGCTCTGACACGTCGATAGTGTTATTTTATGGTCCTTATGCTAAGCCCGCAGGACGCTTAAAATTAGCATATTTAATTATTTTTCGAGTGCCTACAATAGCAAACAATATTCCATACGAAATTTAGCTACCTGATTGTTATAGCTAAATTATAGCAGTTGTGTATCTAGGACAACCCTTTATATATAGGGCAGAGAAGATGAGGCCAACGTCTTAGTATTATTAAGGTCTTTTTAACAGTTTTGGGTACCCACGGAACTCCGAAAACTTTTAACCGGCCATCGTTACGGACACAAACTGAAAGTTTTGGAGGACCGTTCTGTTTGTACTGAAGGGATTTAGGTGACAAGGCTTGTATAGTGATGCGAAAATAATATCGATAAAATTAAATGACTCAAATCGATACACATCCATAGAAATACCTAAACGAACAAACCTCAATAGTACAACCAAATTCCTGAAGTCGGCTCGTTTAGAAATCTATATGCTATGTTTTTTGTTTTTCTTGTCTATTTTGTAAATTGGTATCATCATCATTATTATCCACAGCCCATAATGACCTACTGCGCCTACTGCTGATCATAGGCCTCTCTTCTTGTACGGTTCTTCACTCGGTTTGGTTCTGTGCCAATCTTGTCCAGGTTGGACTCGCGATTTTCAAAATATCGACGTCCCAACGATCTGGTTGGCATTCTAAACTTGTATTTCCGTTGCGCGGCCATCAATCCGTCTATATCTGGCAGAGTGGTATTATAACAGTTTTCTTATACTACGGGACTAATCGCTAATCAGGCTGACTGTATAAGAATAATGTGCTCATTGCTGAAGGGTTTGGACGCCAAAAATAAAATACTTTTAAAATTTTAACATATAAATCACTAGCGACCCGCCCCGGCTTCGCACATGTGCATTATACATTTATACCTTCCTCTTGAATCACTCTATCTATTAAAAAAACGCATTAAAATCCGTTGTGTAGTTTTAAAGATATAAGCATACATGGGGACAGACAGCGGGAAGCGACTTTGTTTTATACTATGTAATGATTTATTGACTGATGTTTGGTGGGATAGGAGCAAGTGCTGTCTAGCAAAGCTCTATTAGAACAAGGTTTATCAGCTCTATGAGGTAAGGAATTCACAAATAACTTGGCTATGCCACTTAGCCGTAGAACAAAGAGGTATTTTTACGACTTCCAAAAAGGACGAGATACTATGTTCGTCTGTATTTTTTTGTGTGTTTGTTCATCGATATTTTCGCCAATTGTGCACCGATTTCAAAAATCTTTTTTATTTCGAAATTAAGGGCATACTCCCGAGATGGTCCCATTTTAATTTTATCGAAATCAGCTGAACCGTTTTTGATAAATCAACAATAATGTACATGGATGTCGCATCGATTCGTGGAAACAATTCGACTTCTGTACACGGTGGACGGCGGTGGTTCCATTTTTAGCGAAAAATGATTATACAATAATGTAAAATCGTGAAGGTAAGAGAAACACAAAAATTAATTTTTGTACCACACTGTAACGATTGCTCAAATCGCGAAAGTTTAATAGTAGTTTATGCCTATCATACAAACCTGTCATACAAACACTCGTAACTATTATGAAACTCGCTGCGCTAAACTCACACTCGTGTTTTAATACCCGTGTTATATGCAGTTGCATACACTACTTTATCTTCACTAACAAAAAAAAAATAAAATAAAAAAAAAACATATTGCGACGGGACGGGACGGGACGGGACGGCACGGGACGGGACGGGACGGGACGGGATGGGACGGGACTGGACGGGACGGGACGGGACGGGACGGGACGGGACGGGACGGGACGGGACGGGGCGTGACGGGACGGGAAGGGACGGGACGGGACGGGACTGGACGGGACGGGACGGGACGGGACGGGACGGGACAGGACGGGGCGGGACGGGACGGGACGGGACGGGACGGGACGGTTTTTGGGTTCTTATTCTTAGGATTCACGCGTACGTGTATTGTCACAGTGAACTTGGCGCCATTAAAATCTAACCAATGAGAGCGCAGCTGCGCGCGCAGGGCCAATCAGGAGCGAGCGCGCGATGTTATAATGAGATTTTACGATATCGATGTGGATATTATAACATCATGTGAAATTGCTTAAATTGAGTGTTTTGTTGTCTGCGCTATAACAGTAGTCATTTTAAGTCAAGTATTGGAAACATATTTAAGTAGAATGTTACAACATTAGTGTAGATAAAATAACATTACACAGTGAGTGTTAAATTTTATCTATCTACAATAATCTACATCAAAGCTTACATTTTAAAAACCATCACCATTACTTTAATACAAATAACATGAGCTATACAACAATATTAAATAACCAATTAGCAATGTTTTTTACTTAAAATTTGTTACCCACAGGCTCAGATATATTTTAAAAAAAATAATGAGTGTTGTGTTATATTTTTTAAGATTACCGTTCCATACCCTTTGTTAGTGAATTTTACGATAATTGGTTGATTGAATTCTACTGAGCAATAGTTAATTAAGTAGGAATGTTTAAAATAAATTGCAAAATAATAATTAATGCCAACGATTACACAAAGGCGAGTTTTACTGTCCGATTCAAAGTATTCATGTGCAAGTTTTTAATTATCGGAAAACTCAAAATGAGAATCAATTTGTGCAAACATTAAGTACCTGGAATTGGCGTCACCACCTGCATCGCAGCCGGTGGTCGGAATATTGCACGAGTATCGTGAGATATTGTAGTTTTTGTGCAGTTAGCTATCTGTAGGTTAATTATAGCGTAGTTTGACTAGGTCTGTCAGCAATCACCAAAGAAAAGCAACTTTCTGTCCGTCTGTCTGTCACCGGGCTGTATCTCATGGACCATGATAGCTAGGCAGCTGAAATTTTCACAGAATATTTAGTTTTATATTCACTTCAATAGCAAATAATAAAATTAAAATAAAACAAATATTTAAAGGGGGCTCCCGTGCAGTACGGAACCCTCCGTGCGCGAGTCCGACTCGTAGGTACTTGGCCGATTTTTTAAAGATACCAACGAATTTTAAGATATCGATACCTACAGCACTATCTTGGCCAAGCTCGCAGGAATATCGTCGGGATGACCCAAAACTTCTCTTTACTATAGTCATAAACCGTTTGCTATACTTAAATTGATATCTTTCTGGAAACTTCTTCTGAAGTATCGCCGCAAGACCTAAGCCACGCCTTAGCGGAATATGACCCAAAAATGTTCCAATACCTGGCGTACTTTTGTGGACGTACCTATCACTACATAGTATAAAACAAAGTCGCTTCCGCTGTCCCCATGTCCCTATGTATGCATATATCTTTAAAACTACACAACGGATTTTGATGCGGTTTTTTTAATAGATACTTGTATAGAGTGATTCAAGAGGAAGGTTATATGTATAATAAACCTGTGCGAAGCCGGAGCGGGTCGCTAGTACCTAATAATTTGTACCGAAAATGTAGCTAGAATAGGCTAGTCGACAATATTTTTTAACCGACTTCCAAAAAGGAGGAGGTTCTATGTTCGGGTGTATGTACTTTTTTGTGTATGTTGATCGATAATTTCGCCAATTGTAAACCGAATTTTTTTTTTAGTTCGAAAGGGTATACTCCCAAGGTGACTGAATTACATAAGTAAATTTCTTTTAAATGTTGTAGGTATATTCTTGTAGCTTAAACTTTAGGATTTTCTACAGAACACTTGGCCCCCGTGTTAGATCTCAATTCTTTTGGTGGCGACACTTTGGCTCCCATTTCACATTTATGTTTTTGATGCGATATCATAACTTTTTGTTCAGAAATAATTATTAGTTACATCATGATTATCATAGTACACTTATCTCTGAAAAAGTTATCTAGTATTTATTATATTACTATCACAAATGGCATGGTTCATCTATCGAAAATCTTAGTGCCTCGCGACGCTACCGCCATTTATTGGAGTATTGGTTAGGTACATTTTACAATTACTTTGTTAATAGTACTAATTATCAATAATTTTCAGGTTTTAGATTTTTTCCTTTATTTATGCCCGATAGTCTACCTTGGTGCCAAATATCAAGATTCTAGGTCATCTGGAAGTGGGTTAGGTTTTTGATCTATAAGTCAGTGAGTCAGTGAGTGAATCAGTCAATGAAACACGAGTTTTTAAACGTTAATATATCAATAACTGACTGAGCAAAATTTATGAAATTTTGGATTCTTGATAAGCTAAAAGACTTTAGTAAATGTGCCAAATTTCATGTATGTAGGCTAAATAGTTTTTGAGTTGTGAGGGGGTCAAAAGTAGCTCCAAATGGTTCGTGTAATATTACACACAGCCGCTGCGTCGCCAGTTTTCTTTGAACACTTTGGCTGCCGCGCTGCCGCGTGTCTAGATTGTTCGAACTACGAGTACAATGGTTAGAAGTACCAACAGGTAGAAGTGTTGTAACGCCGTGATCAGATCAATACTTTATTGGGAACAAGTTCGTCTCGAACGTGACTGTTGCCCGGAACGGGATCAGATAATTCGGCTCCGAGGACCATAAATAAAATCAAGATCAACTCTCACCAGTCTTACCACAGCTCTTAAGTGCCTTGAAGAATTGTAGCGGTTCAGTCATGGAGATAGTGGGAAGGTTAAGGGGCGGTCGTGCTTGTATAAAATGTTTAACCAGAATCAAGATTTTAGTAACAAAACATTTTTTTTTCAAAGAGAAAATGTATGTTATTCTGGAACATGCATATTACTATCTTCTGTTGGCAAACAATATCTGATACGTACAAGGAATAATTTCGATCGATCGAAAAAAATCCAAAATAACTTCTGTTTTAAAAAATCTTATTTCTTGACGAGTTTTTATAAGTAGTATTTTTAAGACATGTTTAATGTATTAAGTAGTAGCTAAAGCATTGGCAAATCACATAAAACAGTTAAAAAGATGACTTGATAATGTTATATCATTTTTAGGGTTCCGTGCCCAGAGGGTAAAAACGGGACCCTATTACTAAGACTTCGATGTCCGTCTGTCCGTCTGTCTGTCTGTCTGTCATCGGGCTGTATCTCATGAACCATGATAGCTAGGCAGCTGAAATTTTCACACATGATGTATTTCTGTTGCCGCTATAACAACAAATACTAAAAAGAGAATAAAATAAATATATAAAGGGGGCTCCCATACAACAAACGTGATTTTTAGCAGTTTTTTGCTCGCTATTAGTAATGGCATGAGGATTGGGGCTCACATACGGTACGGAACCCTTCGTGCGCGAGTCCGACTCGCACTTGACCGATTTTTGTTAATTCTACCTCGTTTCTACCAGGGGCGCTGTTCAAAATTTAGGGATCTATAGTTGTTTCCGTTTACATATAATATGAACCCCTCTGAAACGTTCATAACTCATGTACTAGCGCTTTAATAACACGTGAACTGAAAATAACTTATTACAGGGAAACTGCTTAGTTCTGGAACACATCTGAGCTAATGGAACTTAATAATTCAAGTCCTGAACGTAATTGTGCTCAAGTTATCTAGGAAACAATTGCTGGAATCGCTTTAGGGTTGCTACACAGTACACACATAAGCGTGTCGGCAGCGGCACTGTCGGTCGACTATAATTTATTTTTTTGTTGTAAATAAATCATTATGATACCGATAAACGTTCTAGCCGAACAAGTAGCCGAGTTATGTTGTACACCCTTATGGCAACGAAACATCAATGATCCAGCTTTTAGAAAGTAGTTGCAATATTTTGTGGTTACGGTTACCTTCCTGGCTACTAGATGCGTGAAAAAACTGATATTTCGAGCATGGTTCGGCCATCTTTATTCGACGATTACTCAAAAAGTACTTAATAAAAGAATACAATAATGTACATAATTTGTAATAGTACATTATGATATAAGTGCGGTAAGTTGAAAATTACAGCCGAGGCAATATTGCTAGCCCGAGCCGTAGGCGAGGGCTGTAAGGAAGCAGAGGCTGAAGAAGAGGAGGAAGAAGAGCGCACGTATGTCATACGACGTTTTATAACATACTAGCTTAAAACCCGCGGCTTCGCCCGCGTTGTCTTAGTACTTGCTTAAAATTATAAAAGGCTGCCGGTTGGCTTGCGTTGTCTTGGCACTTCCAAGTCCTATTCACTTAATAATAGGTCGTGGTTTAGCAAAGCATTATCGTATAACGTATTACTTGCAAGGATAATGCCTATGGTTTGGCCTGAATTGTCATAGTATTTGGCTAAAATGATAATAGGTCGCGGTTTGGCCTGCGTATTCTTAGTACTCGCTTAAGATGGTAATTTATAGCACGCAGCTTAGCCTGCGTTGTCTTAATACTTCCTCAAAATTGTAATAGCCTACCGTTTGGCACGCGTTGTCGTATTACTTGCAATGATAATAGCCCACGGTCTGGCCGCTTTGTTCGAGTAACTGCTTAAAATGATAATAAGCCACAGTTTGACCCGCGTTGTCTTGGCACTTGCTTAAAATAATAATACTTCGTGGTTTCGCCTGCATTGTCGTATAACGTATTACTTGAAAAGATAATGCTTAGTAGGCATTATCTTTTCGAGTAATAGGCATTGCCTACGGTTTGGCCTTAATTGTCCCAGTGTTTAGCTAGAATGATAATAGGTCGCGGTTTGGCCTGCGCATTCTTAGTACTTGCTTAATATGGTAATTTATAGTACGTAGCTTGGCTCGCGTTGTCTAAGTACTTGCTTAAAATTACAATAGCCTGCCGTATGGCTTGCGTTGTCGTATTGCTTGCAATGATAATAGCCCATGGTCTGGCCCGCGTCGTTATAGTATTTGCTTAAAATGATAATGGCGCGCGGTTTGGTCCGCATTTTCTTAGTACTTACTTTAAATGGTAATTTCCCACAGTTTGGCCCGCGTTGTCTTAGTACTTTTTTTGCTTAAAATAATAGCTCTTGGTTTAGCCCACGTTGTCGTATTACTTGCAAGGATAATAATTAGCCCACGGATTGGCCTGCTTTGTCTCAGTATTTGCTTAAATTTACTTGTAGCTAAAGCTTATTATGGAGTACGACAATTTTTAGATGATAAATTGCAAAATCTTCGAATTAAATCTAATTATAATGATTGTATAATTTTTTCAGGTTCTAATGATTATTTTATGGCCATATTGGACCTAACTGATAATTCAATATTTTTGTGATTAGTAGTAAGATCTCAATGTAACACAGTTCAACAATAAATGTTCTTTGACTTTAATAGCCCACGGTTTGGACCGCGTTATTTTATAACTTGTCATAAAATAAATACTTGATAAAGTTATATTTTAATATACCTACTGATTTTTTTTATAGCGAGAAAATAATGTTTTTCGATTTATGATGAGATATATGACGATCATGAGTTGAGCCATGTAGTTTCCCACTCGTATACCAAATTTTATCCAACTCCATTCGCACGTCATGGTCGGCAAGTGCGAGTTGGACTCGCGCACGCAGGGTTCCGTACCGTATGGGAGCCCATTCCTCTTGCCGTTATTAATAGCGAGCAAAAAACTCTTAAAAATCACGTTTGTTGCATGTCCCTTAAATATTTATTTTATTCTATTTTTAGTATTTTTTGTTATAGCGACAACAGAAATACATCATTTGTGAATATTTCAGCTGCCCAACTATTACGGTACCTACGGTGACAGACAGACAGACGGACATCGAAGTCTTAGTAATAGGGTCCCGGTTTTACCCTTTGGGTAAGGAACCCTAAAAAAGGCCAGTACAGGTATTCATCATGTTTCATTAAGTTATTAGAAATTTAATTTCGATTATTCTGAACCCAATGAAAATCTCGCCCATAACCGTTTACGCGGTCAAAAGTGATCGAGACACTTGTAGGACTTTCAGACATTCTCTGACCAAGTACAGACGAAAAAGTAGCACACAAGACGGTACATTTTATTTGAAAAATACATAGCGCACCTACATCTAGACGACAGGCATGTTCTAGGATTCCATTATACTCATCATTTGACTAACTTTTACTATGGTACCAACCCAGAAATCACGTAAATAAAATTAGCTGTTCAACACAAAAAATTCATCGACCCGCGACAAAATGTAAAGAATAGGTAATTTTCGCTTCTTCAGGGTAGTTCCCATAGTAAAGTAAGTAGTTATTGATCCGTATGTACCCTAAGTTCAAGTCTATTGGCTCACAAAATAAAATCGTTCTTAAACAATTAGGGGCCCATTTTGCCCCCATTGAAGGATCTAAATTATCTCAATTTAATTCTAGATATTTAACTACGTTTAAAAAAAAACGCTTTCTAACGTTTATTTTTCACGCTTATATAGGATGTTTGGTCTAGCGTTAGACAAGGAATCCGGGACTTTTCCCAGGACGTTAATAGTCATATATTAGTTAAAAGGGTGAGATATTTTCAAACAATATTGCATCGGTTTTCGAACAGTCATTTAGTACTTTTTTAGGAAATTGATATCCTGAAGGACCCACTGAAAATTTCCGGGATAGCAGTACCCCAAGTGGTAATTTGTGTTATTGTCTAGCGTCGTACCAAATTTCGTTAGAATTCATTTATCTACCCCTTTTATCTTAGCTTTATAATTGATTATTTTGGCTATTGCTAAGAAACCCAATAGATTTTCCGGGATAAAATAGTTACTGGATTGAAACATGTTGTGTGCTTTCTACATACCTACCAGATTTCATTTATAACCGTTCAGCTCGTCTGATGTAATTATTGATGCTTTTTTCACCAAGTTTGGGAACTTATCAGACCCGTTAGATAAGGAAAATTCGGAAAAACAGGAAGAAACGTAACTTTTATTTTATTTGTAAAGCATATATAAGTTTTAAGTCAATCGGTAAAGGTAAAAAAAAATTAATGCAAACAAAAAGGGCCCGTTTTACCCCGTTAGAGGTCGATTTTTCGAAATTTTCGTCCTTTGTGCTTCATTAAGTTGTACATTGTACCTATGTTCGAAATTTCAAGTCTCTATCTTTAGTGGATTGGGTTGTAGCCTAAACTGATTAATTTTGGCTATCCCTAAGGATCCCCATAGAATTTCCGGGATAATAATAGTTCATGTGTTGAAACATGTTGTGTGCTTCCTCCATACCAGATTTCATCCATAACCGTTCAGCTCGTTGGATGTAATAGACGCTTTTTTCACCAACTTTGGGACCCAATTTGACCCCTTAGATAAGGAATATTCGGAAAAACAGGAACAAACGTAACTTTTATTTTGTTTGAGTAGCATGTATACAAAGTTTCAAGTCAATCGGTAAAGGGAATAAAAAGTTACATACAAACGAAAAGGGCCCGTTTTACCCCTTTAGAGGTAGATTTTTCAAAATTCCGTTCTTAGTGCTCCATTACGTGGTCCAATGTATCTTTGTTCCAAATTTCATGTTAGTATCTTTAGCGGTTTGGGCTGTAGGCTGTCTGTCAGTCAGTCACTCAGCGAAGCCTTTTATATAATAGATTTGCGAGGAAATTAATAAAACTCTGACTTTGAGTGAAAGTCGTGCATCAGTCGAAGCATCGTGCGTTTTACATTACTTTACCGCACAAGTGCCGTAATGTCTCTCACTCTCTTGAGTGAAAGTAGGAGAAACGCGACCACAGAGTTCTGCAGTCGGTGGCGGCGTGCGTTTTACATTACAATATTGCACAAGTGCGTAATGAAATACATTACGATATTGAAATTGGTGTAATTACAGCCACTTTACAAGAAAATATGTTACAATTTTTTTTACAGAAATATAAGAATTTGTGCAAATTATGTACATTTGTTCCTATACATAACATGAATATAACTAGGTGGTCCGGCCAGGGAGTACACCACATAAATAATAGCTTATACCGCGCGGCAGTGTAATGTAAGCATGTTTAGTTTATTGTTTATAGGTGTTTTCTTTGTTAATCTCTAGTTAAGGCCACTATGTCTTGTTCTTGTCAGTCTATATTCGTGCAAGGTTGCCTGGAAGAAATCGCCATGGGTGATAAGGCCGCCACATTATAATCATATTTTTGTCGTATATATGGTGTTTATTTTTAAATTGTGGTTGTAAATAAAGAGTTTTGTCTGTCTGTCTGTCTGTCAGTGCTAATCGAGGCCGGCCCGGACGTATGTGTAGCAAGCCTTAACTCCTAAGTTAATAATGTCGGTACTGGTTGGTGCCACAGGTTAGAGCTCATGGTTCCTTGGACAGTGAGTGTGGTTTGTAAAGTTATTAGGAAGTTGGGAGCCTCGTAATGTTGACTTGGAGTTACTGTTTAGTTATGTCTAAGAATACAACCTGTTGTTTTGTTTGTATCCTCGCCATATTTACACAAGTAGATACTTGTATTTTACTACGGTTTAAAAAAAAAGAAGCTTTTACTGAACAAGTACTCGCCAAGACGAATCAAAGGAGCCACAAACTCGAAAGGGTTGCGTCGTTTCATTAGAGTTCCTATGACCACCTTCCAGCTCCATAATCAGATTAGAACCATGTCATCATAATATTGCATTGTCACGCGATTTACATATGTACGCAAAATTTCAGCTCAATAAGTAACCGGGAAGTGGATCTTTAACTTGCAAGATTTGATTACAGACCGACAGACTACGGGACAGATGAAACTTAATAAAAGCTTGTATAAAAACGCTGGAGCTTTAACAGGAAATTTAACTCCTATTTCACAGAAAATTAGAGTTAAATCTCCTAGTACGCAGTTAGGAGATTTAACTCCTTTTGACATTTATAATAGGAGTAAAATTTCCTGTACGTAGCTTGACACTCCAGCTATCTTTTTACGTGACGCCACGTATGCTTACTTATTATAGGAATGAATGTACTGAGAAGAGACCGTACAGAGGAAAATTACAAAGCCTGACAACAAAGATGACCCAGTTACTGGAAGGACACCGGCCACCTCCACTGGAAGCCAATCTATTACGCCTAAGCCGCTTCCATTTAAGTTGGCACACATGGGGGGACGTCTTCGTAAGTTGTTATTGGTACCGCGGATGCTTTATAGCCGTGACGTGACACGTATGTTTGTTATAAAGGCGGTGGTGTAGCAAGAAATAGCCTAGTAGCGCTCATGACTAGGTGTTCGTTAGCGATCATCGCAGTTAAGCAACGTTCCATTGCCATTTACATCTGAGCGCTACCGTGGCTCGGATGACACGTTAAATTGTAGGCCCCGGTTGTTTTTACCGTTTACCCATGTCCGAGGCCTTCAGGCAGCTTAAAAACTCTGACGCCAGGGCTAGCCACCCGGCCTATACGAACTTACCTACTTAGCAAGAAATATGTCTTAGGGCATTACGACAAACTGTAGAGCATATCGAGATAAATAATTATTTTTTGCCTAAAATTGGACCACCGACTTTGATCTTACAAAAGTAATTATTTTTCGCAAATAATTATTTTTCCCAAAAAATGGCAAACCAACTTCCATCGTGTACAAAATTCGAATATTTCGCTCGAATTGTTTACATTATTGTTGATTTTTCAAAAACGGCTCAGCCGATTTCTGTAACATTTTAATGGGACCACCTTGGGAGTATACTCTTTAGAACTAAAAAATAATTTTTCGATTCGGTTCACAATTGCCGGAATTATCTATGAACATACACAAAAAACATACAGACGAACATAGAACCTCCTCCTTTTTGGAAGTCGGTCAAAAATGGCACAGCCTACTTCAATCAGGTATAAAATTAGAATAATTCGCTAGAGTAGTAATAATAATTAGTAATTATAGATTTTCAATTCTTACTTATTGTAATTTTTTCAAAAACAATGGTTCGTGGGTGTGGTCATATGTGTACGACTATAAAGCTTCCTACAATATACCCATCGTCCAAGGAAACACCCCCAACTCAATAAATAAGTACTTAGTGGGTAGTTTATAAAGGCTAAACTATTTTAGGGCATCCTAAAGGTCTCGAACACGACTCAAGGGTGATTATTAAGACAGTAATCTACGGTACAATTAAAACCGGAATCCGTCCCACGCCGACTTAATAACTTTATAACAAAATTATTACAACTGAGCGCTCCGACTCTGTACTGAATTAAATTATTAGCATTTCTATCTAAAGACGTAACGGCTTCGGACTTGTAAAGCCCTTGATCGATGTACCTTTACAAGTTAAAACCACGGTTTTAAAGTTTTCTCTGTGATTAGGTATAGGTACCTACTAAGCCCGATTACAGAGGCGCCATCGTAATTATATTAGCTAAATAGCATAGTTCTGTTTCTTTTTCACTTTAGGCATTCGATAGAGATAACACTTTTTACGTTGCTATTAAATTTACGCTGGCGCCTCGGTAATCGGGCTTAATGTGTTTTTAACCCCCGACGAAAAAGAGTGGTGTTATAAGTTTGACGTGTCTGTTTGTCTGTGTGTCTGTCTGTCTGTCTGTCTGTCTGTGGCATCATAGCGCCCGAACCACTGAACCGATTTCAGTTTAGTTTTTTTTGGATGAAAGAAGACTTAATCGAGAGTGTTTTTAGCTATGTTTTATAAAAATCGATTGAGCCGTTTAAGAGTTATGGTGGGTTAAAGTGGGGATGGAAGAACCAAAATTCTACAAATGTGCCCAAAATGGTTGTCAATTGAAAGTTTGTTGTCAAATATTTTTGTGTCGGGGGTTTTTTAATTAGGTATATTATTAAAAATAAAGTCAAATTGTATTATTTGTCATCTTAGTTTTTTTTTGTTCTTGTTGTTTTTTACTAATTAGGTATTAATGTAAATATTGACATCAAATATCAATTATTACATTACACCAAGTAATCAAATGAAATGTTTTTGGTTTGAGGAAATAAAAGGCTATTTTATTTTATTTATTTATTTTATTATTAATATAATATCTATTTATTTAAGTATAATGTGTATTATTGTAAATGTAGGTTTATATTTTTTTATATTATATATGTAGTTTATATGTTATGTATGTGTGTAGAGATATTTTCTTTAAATAAAATTTATTTGTAAGTATATTTGTTAGGTATTGCCTATTATCAATATTTTGTTTAGTGTTTGTTTCTATGCTATTTAAATTTTCTTTCTGTTATGGCCACGTTTTTTGTCAACTGCTATTTTCTATCCGTGCTTGGTTGCCTGAAAGAAATCGCTTAAAGCGATAAGGCCGCCAATTAGATACCTATTGTTTTGTTTTTGTCCTTATAATCTGTTTTTTTATGTAATGTCCTAATAAAGTGTTGTTGTTTTGTTGTTTGTTTGTTGTGACGGTATAATCCCAGAGAAAACTTTAAAACCGCGGTTTTATTTTGTAAGTCGATCAGGGGCTTAAGTGGGTAGAATCAAACTTCTTGACGGCTGTGATGTTAGCTACAAACTGCGGATGGCTCAATCCTCGGTGAGCTTCAGTCAGGATTTCCGCAGCTTATAGTTAAGGCTGCGCCTAATGCTAGGAAAAAAACAGATTTTACCCGCGCTTCTTGCATCGCCCGCTATCATTGCGGCTTTGTTTAGAGTCGAAAATCGCATCACACAGTTCATGATGATGTTGGCTTCGAGCTCCAGCTTATATTTTTAGGTGGAATTTTATTTATTTATTCAAAATTTAAGCATGCAATAAAAAAAATAATTGATTACTCGGCTAGAACATTAGCCTGGCTACGTAATTTGTCAAAAATAATGTGATGTTGTCGCTGATAATTTCGAGCATTTGAAATAAAACGTATTTTTTTATGATGCGAAGTTTTCATTTTTTTCTAAAGGAACCATATTATTTTCCAAAATTCTACGCGATTACTCTGCTACTTTAGATTTTTTTCTTTCCTGTAGTATTTTTTTAATATGGATGTTTATGTTCGTTACCTTTACACCACGTCTTTAAAAGTACACCTTTCGCTTGATTTTGGCATTAGGCGCCCCCTTAACATCACAGCCGTCAAGTTGTTTGATTCAACCTATAACTAACCTACCTTAATCACATATTAACTTTGCATTACTTAGTATTATTTTGTAGCACAAGTAGTACTTTTTTACTCGACTGCTGAGCAAAGAGTGTTTCAGTTTATCTGTTTCAATTTAATATCTAATCCGTAGGACGTCACCTGATAGTTAGTTTTGGCAAATGTCTCAGAACAAAAGTTGTTAGTTTTGATGTACAGAATAAGCCCCTAAGAGAATGCTAATTGATTAGAAATAACCCTGTATACGTAAGCCTATAATTTTCTAAAATAACTTTTTTTATAGGGCAAGTGCCTTATAACTACCACTAAATACAAGACCTACATAATCCAAAACTACATAAACTACTACTACATAATAAGCAATTGGATCATCCACAGACCCTTGAAGGTCTAAAGATAATCCAAATGCTCAAGCCCACTGCCAGTTGGCAGCGTGCCCAGCATGCTGGCTGCATTGCCACGCTGAATGGTAATGCTTATACGTTGAAGCAAATAAACACCAGCAAAATAACCAAATCATGGAAATAAAACCTCTAACTACAAGTATCTGTGCACTTGAAGCACAATTAAATTAAAATTGAAAAGAAAAACGAATGAAACAATTTAGATCTAGTTCTTTTACCACCAGTGGTAAGATAAACAAAAACAAAGTAACTATTGTATACCGTCTCCTTCTAAAAAGCCCATTTTTAAACATTTTCAAAAACTCATGGCGGCTTATTCAGCCATGATCATTTAATAATAAATAATGGATTCCATGTCTGTACACGGAGCCATGTTAAGTTATATATGCAGTCCATCCAAGACGCGCTGAACCTTTAAATCGGGTGTCATATGCAGATTAAACCATCATGTGTGGTAACAATAATGAAATAAGATTTTAATCATTGACAGTTTCGAAAAAGGGAAGACAAGTGACTCAGTTGAAATATCTGGCTCTATTCAACTGGGTCCAGACCGTCCAATGGACTCACTCACTCGCTTTGTACTTGTTTCGCTTGCACTGCATGTGTTGGCGCCTGCTCTATCCTTGTCATTCGGGGAAGTAACATCGTAAGCCGGGCTGACCCGAACCATACCAGAACCATACTTAATGGGTATTATGTTTGAATGTTACTTCACTCGTCTTATCTTTCTGGAGCTGTCTTTGATTTTAACTCGACTGTTTTACGACGACGGCTGGGCCGCTGGGTGGCGACCGGTTTCGGAGTAATTAGTACTCCTTCATCCATGTTCAATTTATGCTGGTATACGGATACTGTTGTAGTTTTCGTTATACTCTCCGCAGAATACAATGTGCAAGCAAGAAGACTTGCGTCAAGTTTTTGGGCAGAGCAATGATCTACTGCTGTCCTAGACTTTGCCCAGCTCCGCAGAAATGCGTAAATCCACGTTTGTTTAAACTTGACACTAAAAACACAACTGAAACGCAAAAAAAAAATAGAAAGCTACCAATTTTCATCAATATCAATTTAGAGAAGGAAGAAGATAACATTAGTAATATGGCTATGGATCATATTACAAGTGATACCACTGTTGCCAGGTTTTAACGATATCAAGCCATTTAATACCATGCACTTTGTTTGTCAGAGTCTGTAATTCCTTCTTAAATAAATAATTGACTTTTTAATACTGTGGTACTTAAAAAAGTGTAAAGGCCGGGTGACTAGTCTTGATGTCAGAGTTTCTAAGCTGCCTGAAAGCCTCTGACATAGTGGCGCTCTGTTGTAAATGTCCGTGGTCACCCATCCAAAGACTGACTGGGCCTAGCGTTACTTAACGTTGAAGTTAACTATGGATCATAGCAAAAGTGGTACCACCTAAGGGTTCAAGGTGATTCAGCCAGTTTACACCGTGCACTTTGTTTGTATGAGTCTGCATTTTCTATGTATTTCTTTAACAGAGTGGCACTAACATAAGAAGCTGACCATAGATCATAGCAAAAGCTGCACCGCCGACGGGTTTCAAGGCCATCCAGCCAGTTTACACAGTGCCCCCTGTTTATAGGCTTGTACCTCGTGTGCGACCAGCCTAACCGGTCGGTAGTTATGTCATAAAATCCAAGTTCGTTCCCGTTTAGGGCTAACTTTCCCTTTTAGAGGTACACTTTGGCAATCGCTTCGGAACTATTATGGAAGCCCAGATATTAAGGCGGTGGGATTGGCCAACTGAATTGCTTTATGGTAATTTTAATGGAACTGCTGATCTAAGTTGGGTAATCTCTGGAATCGGTGACCGACGGTAGCTGCCATTTTTGAAACGTGACGCACGTGGATGTATACTAAGCGCCACACAAGTCGGCGGATGATAGCCGCAGATGACACTTCGCCGTGATTCGCTAATTATTGCGCATGTGTGCACAATGCCGACGCTGCGTGGCGTGAGCACGGGCGTAGAGAGCGCGCGGGAGGCATGAGGTTGGCGGGCGGGTGTGCCCCGGCGTCTCGTCTCTCTGGATCCCGCGCATACCTATATTTCGGCTTTTGCGCAGCGTTCTGCGCATAACTTCCCATCCGCCGACTTGTGTGGCGTTTAGTAGGTATACTAATGATGGATCGCCGTATTCCAACGTCAATCAATAAGAAAATGATCGATCAATTTCTACTATTAATCGTTCCGTATACATATGGAGTAGATGCACCAGTTGTGGACATCTTAGTATCATTTGTGGCCACTTTGAATTTTAACGATGAATTAGACAATTTAATTTTAAAAAAATTGTTTTTTTAAATAACATTACAATTTGAGATTCACACATACAATTTTGCAATAATTTTGACACCAAAGGGCCACAAACGGGTCAGTGACCACAACCGGTACACCTACTATACGTGCATAAGAAAGTATTGCAATTATTTTAGGGATGCAACATCGGTCATGAAAACGTCGATATACTCGTATGTATATCGATATCAGAACGTCGACGTTTATGAACGGTATACCGCTGTTTTCTCGATGTTTTTTTTCGAGCCATCCGACTGCATGAAATTAAGTAAAAAATTAACTAAAAATAAGTAAGTGCGTATAGGCAGGTGTCTAGTCCTGGTGTCAGAGTTCAGTACAATAGCATTCAGATGTAAATACCAAACTACACTATAAGCGCTACGGCGGGCGGTCTACTAAGAAATTATGTAATATGTCTGTCACAAAGATTCTGCAAAATGGGCTCAGACTATGTACAATACCCAAAAAGACTTTAAAATATGATAAACAAATTCACATAAAAAACAACGGTATTTAATGCTTAATTAAAAAATGGAATTTCGAATTTTCTAATTTGATTTTTGTTTAAGGCCGCCATCACGCCGCCACATTGAATTGTGATTTTTATTATGAAATAAAATAACAGGAAAATCATGTATAACGGTTCATGGGATAGAGTCTGGAGAGGGACAGACAAACAGCGGAGTCTTAGTAATAGGGTCCCGTTTTTACGCTTTGGGTACGGAACCCTAAAAATGACCACCATAAAATACCCCATTCTCTCTGTCGTCATTCGAACGAAGCGCACCTGCAAGCCCTTGCCTTCAGAGCTCCTTCGATATTTCATCCATATTGACAATGACGCGAACCCTGTAAGAAGCTCTTTTGCATCCACTAAAGGCTCTCGCATACCGATACGACTAAACCAGATCAGAATTTAGATCGTAGATGCTGCAGGGTTTAGATAATCGTATGAGCAACTAAGATTTAGTGAAAAAAAATTTAAGGCACAAATTAAGCTTTTAACCTAGATTCAGCGCGCGAAATACAAAAAAAATGAGTTTTTAGCATTTACTGATTAACAACTCACGTTTACAAAACTCGTATAGCAGCCATGAATAAGTGTTAACAACGTAGGTACAACACCTAGAAACCAAAATAATGGCGAGTTTAAGCAAGAAAACGTGCATCAACTAAAATCTAAAATGAAAATCAGTTGACGCACTTTTGTGTATGGACTGGCCACTATTTTGATTTTAGATGGTACACTTATCTACGCTACCTGGTCATGGCCGATGAGTTTTGTAAAGTTACAATGAGTAGTTTACCTGTAAATGGTAAATCCAAAAAAAAAAATCACTCGCTGACCAAAAGCGTCAGCTTTAATAGCTATTATAAGATGATGCTATTTTCATACGAGTAAAAAAACTAAAATTTAATTAATTATTTTATGTGTGTATACTCACGTCCGCATCTTCTGCATAATTATTTACCTGTGTACAAAAAATAAATGTTACTAATAACACATCAAATATAATTAAATAAAAAGGATATAAAATAAAGGTAACAAGAACCTGTATAGTTTTATATCGTCACATTTACATAAAATTACATTTTTAAAGGTAATAAGATAATGATTTATTTACAAACTGGTCCAAAAATCAATTCTTGCAACTTAGGTGGCTTCATTGACAGCTTTTTTGAAACTGTCTTTGGGTGGCTTAGAGTTTGTGAAAAAAGAGAAGCGTCATAAGTGAGGTCGCCCGTGTGCCATTGTACTAATTATTGTTACGTTGACAACCCTGCTCTGTCATTGCTAGTACAACTAAAAGTGTTTGATACTTGTTAGACACCATTCGGTTTTCTTCACTAGACTCGCGTCTACCAAGTAGTCGGTACCTTGGCTGCTGATTAAAATCTTATTGTTAGTTCACCGTAACGCCACGACGGTTCTCTTTTTGCACAAAGTGTAGTTATTTTATTATTGACTAAAATATATGCTACTAATAAGGTAGGCAGAAAAGCATAGGTGTGCGAAAGCCTTTAGCCCGATTTATCCCTCTTCCCTTCCCGAGGAGGATTTATTCCCAGGATAGGCCTGTACATGTCTGCTTGCAAAAGGCTTAGCCGTGAATAGAGTATTGAAGAAATAGTGCAGAAGCCCTTGCGGAATTTATTTACGAGACATTGAATGAATTGGCGTAGCATACCAAGCTAATGATTAGTGATATAAACAAACAACAATCAAGATAAAGTTTTCATGGTATGTCCAATCCAAAGGTATTTTCTAAGTGTGCGTACTACATCCTCGACCACAATGTCACGGACCATTCATAAATAACAACCATTATCACTGCTAATTATAAAGATTTATTAATAAAATAACTAAAGTTCATGATTTTTAAAAATCGGCAATTTTTTGGAATATAAAATATGTAAAGAAATGTATATTTTAGTTTTAGTGGTTCATAAATGTGAAGATTATAAGGCTCTGTAATATTCGGACGGACGGACAGGCAAACGGACATTCGGATAGACAAACGGACGGACACAACGAAGTAATAAGGGTGGGGAACCCTAACCTCGGAACCCAAAAAATGTAGTTTGGTGTAAAGTTGTTTGTTTACCGAAGCGAAATAAAGGTGTTTGCTCCATATACTCATATTTTCTTTATTTATAACTATTAGTTACAAGTCATTAGCTTATAGAAAGTTCAATTTATCACACTTAAGAAAAAACATGTCTATAAATTAAGCAAATGACACGTATGTTATAATACCATATTATTATTCATGAATAATTAAACTAAAAAGAAACATTCACTAGATTCATTCATTTTTAATTAATTTAACTTATGGACATAACAGTTAAAATAATCTCTCTACATCCATGTATCCTTTCGTCATAAAACTTAAATTAAAAATTTAAAAAACCCCCGAACAACCATTTTGGGCACATTTGTAGAATTTTGGTTCTTCCATCCGTGAGTTACCACCATCATCGTTACCAAATATATGTTATCGTTTCACCCACCATAACTCTTAAACAGCTGAATCGATTTTTATAAAACATAGCTAAGAACACTCTCGACTAAGTCTCCTTTCATCCAAAAAAAAACGAAACTGAAATCGGTTCAGTGGTTCGGGCGCTACAGACGCGCGCAGACAGACAGACAGACAGACACACAGACAAACAGACACGTCAAACTTATAACACCCCTCTTTTGCGTCGGGGGTTAATAAGCATCCTAGTCAAAATAAGTAATGTCTAAAATTCATAAATACAAGTAAGTCCTAAAAATTTCGTCATAATTATTTTTAAAATTCAGTCATGAATAAAGCAACTATATTAACTGTGAAATTCAATTATATTTCATCAGAACATAATCACTATACCAAAATTCGAATATTATTAAGTAAAATACTAAATTATAAATCGATCATGAAACAAAAAAAAAATAACACCCAAATTAAATAACATGTACTTCATCCATCCATCCATCCATCAGCCGTAAGACGTCCACTGCTGGACATAGGCCTCCCCAATGGATTTCCAATAAGGTCGGTTGGAAGCGGCCTGCATCCAGCGCGTTCCTGCGGTCTTTATTATATCGTCAGTCCACCTAGTCGGTGGACGTCCTACGCTGCGCTTGCTGGTCCGTGGTCTCCATTCGAGGGCTATGCTCGGCGTCTCTCTGCGAGATCGAATCAGAAATGAGGAGATCCGCAGACGAACCAAAGTTACCGACATAGCCCAGCGGATTAGCATGTACTTAAATAATAATAATTCATGAATGAAGAAACTAAAAAAAAAACATTCACTAGATTCAATCATTTTCAATTAATTTAACATTACAGTTAAAGTAAGCATCCTAGTCGAAATAAATATTGTCTAAAATTGATAAAAAGTCCTAAAAATTTCATCATAAATATTTTTAAAATTTAGTCATGATGAATCTTTAAAGTAATTACCTATAGTAACTATGAAATTCAATTATATTTCATAACAATATAATCACTACCAAAATCCGAATATTATTAATATACTAAATAATAAATCGATCATAAAACAAAAAATAACATTCAAATTAAATCACATGTAAAAACGTATTCCGAATAATAATTCATTGAACGCAACCGAAGTAAGAGGAGTAACTCGAACTTCTTGCGTAGGTACGAGTAGGTACGACGATCGTATATGAGAAAGAAAGAGACAACGCGTCCCTGTCAAGCACAAGTTGTCGATGAAACTCGATAGATGGCGTTGTTCCATCTTAAAACGCGATAACATTTGGTTTTACTACTACGGTAGAGCGTTTGGGTGAAGTTACTGAAGTATAACAACAAATACTAAAAACAGAGTTTTTATAATTAGATCGCCACGAAGGTGGAAAGATCTTATAAAAGTAAATGAAAAAAAAAAAATGGAATGAGAGGATAATGAATGTTATACCTTAATAAAAATCGGCCAAATGCGAGTAGGACTCGCGCAGCACATTGGTGGATAATATTCTGTGAATATTTTCAAGCATCTTCATGTTGAATGTTCCCGTATAAAAAGTCACGTTCTTGTACGAAGGAAAATTTTGAAAATTTTAATTTTGTAACTGTTGTTATTTGTGTTGTTTTATGTAAGTTGTATATTGTAATTTATTATGTATGTAGCTTATTATTCAGTCATAGGATTCTTTTATATTTTTTTTTATTTGAGTATTGTTTTCTTTATATCAATTTTATTAGTATGTTGGTTTATGTTGTATAATCTAACTTATATTTTTAAATAATGCGCACCCCGTCCATTATTTATACGCTTTCTGTCCTCTACATCCTAAGGTTGTATGGCAGAGGTTGCTATCAGCGATAAGGCCGCCCATTATTACACTGTTTATACAATACAAAATAAAATGTTTATGTATCTTTGTTTCTTCTTTTTGTTTATTTCTTGGTGTGCAATAACGAGATTATCTATCCAATTTAATTATATAATTTTAATTGAACATTTGACTAAACATTCTACGAATATTTCAAGCATCTACCCGCCACCGTTATTAATATCGAGCGAAAACGGCAAAAAAATCAGGTTTGTTGAATGGGAGAAAATTAAATATTTATAATTTCTCCCATGTGACATTTTTCTTATAAACTAGATTTTCAAATTTTTTGCAAGATTCTTTTAGGAGCTATCGTTTGCAAAAACTCTTATGTGAATTCTTAATATTTCACTGACACACGGTGCATTTATTAATTGCCTTATGTGACAGCCTACTAAACACTGTTGATCAGTTTTTTTTGTTTTTCTCAAAATGTTACTTTTTGCACATAGGAGAAATGTAACGAGGATAAGGTAAAAATTTATCCGGTCCTGTACCAATGAATTCCTTGGAAATTATGTACGGAATTACACACCAAAGGCTTTTCGGTGAAGGATAACATCGTGAGGCAACCTGCATACGTCTGTAGAAGAAATTCGATGGCGTATGTGAATCCACCAACCCGCACTGGGCCAGCGTGGTGGATATGGCCCAATCACCCTTCGTGGGTCAGCCTACGTCCTGCAGTGGACTATTAAAAAGGCTGGTACAGAGGTACAGAGAGAGGTAAAAATGTATCACTACTAGCTGACCCGGTGAACTTCGTCTCACCATTTGTCATCTACCAATGACAACTTTTACACGCAGGAAAATATTGTATAGGGAAAATTAAATTCATGTTTTTATTACTGTACTCACTACACTAAGGTTACTCAGAGATGCAAATAAAAAAGATTTCTAATTCTAATTCATTTTTATATTTTCTCACCGTTTAAACCTTGCCTTAACACACACGGATGTTTAAAGACCAATATTAATTAGTTCAATCGGTCTAGCCGTTCTCGAGTTTTAGCGAGACTAACAACCACGATTCATCTTTAGGGTTCCGTACCCAAAGGGTAAAAACAGGACCCTATTACTAAGACTCCGCTGGCCGTCTGTCTGTCACCAGGCTGTATCTCATGAACCGTGACAGCTAGGCAGCTGAAATTTTCACAGATGATGTATTTCTGTTGACGCTATAACAACAAAAACTAAAAACAAAAAAAATATATTTAAGGGTGCCTCCCATACAACAAACATATTTTTTCTGCCGTTTTTGCTCCATATTAATAACGGCAACAGGCAGACGCTTGAAATGGGCTAAGGGGGTTCCCATAGGGTACGGAACCGTTCGTGCGCGAGTCCTACTCGTACTTGGCCGATTATTTTATTATGTATATAGATTCAATACTTCTCTGTCATACAAATAGTTCTTGTAGTAACGTATCGGCCAAGCCACATAATATATTGATTAAGCCAAGCGAAATCATGGTATTTACTCGACATTTTTGCTTTCGACTGTTCGTATACTTAAATGTTTTTTTTTAATCAAGAGTGGAACAGGTATTTTCTAGGTCTACATACTCCATCTTCGGCTACAACTTCGCTTTCCATCAGGCGAGTTGGGGGCCAAATGTAGCCCTATTTTGTATAAAAAATACATGTCACACTTTTCAACGAAACTTGGCACATGTGATATATTTATCACACAGACAAACGGACAGACGGACGGACGGGCGGACATAACCAAGTTATAAGGGTCGATTTACTACGGAACCCTAAAAACCATAATATTAGATATTCAATCACTCCTGTAATTAGAAATAAGTATAATGCTGAACAGAATATGAGCTATGGCTGAAATTGTCGTGATAATGATAAGCTTTAATGTAATATTATAAGTTCTAACTAAAAACATTGTCATCCGTTAGCTCCTTTAACTGAGCGCTGCTGTGGCTCGGGTGACACGTAAAATTTTGGGTCTTGGTTATTTAAACCGTTTAGCCACGTCAAAGGCCTTCAGACGGTCTATAAAACTCTGTCACCTGAGCTAGCCACCCGGCTTATATCTCAGACCAAATAAAAAAATCAAGACAAAATGTTGTGAACAAAACAAGTGAGGCCGGCAAAACTACGCCTCGCTGTGTATAAACACAATTACACACACATACACGTACAAGGAAACTACGCCTTGGCTCGTCAGTCGAACTATGGCGCGCAACACCGACGCACTCACCACATGTATGAAAAAACCGGCCTCACTTGTCAGTTCACGACTTTCTATCTTGATTTTTTTATTTGGTCTGAGGCTTATAAGTATGAACTTATTTTTCAGTGAAAAATTAAAGACATCAGCTCCCAAACTACAGGGAACAGGGATTTGGAATTGACAGCACAGAAACTGAGCATAAGGCCTTGATCTATCTGCTGTTAAGGTGCAGGGTAATCCTACTTTACATCCTGATCCATCTGTCTTCGTGCTAAATGGAACGTGGAGGTGGAATCCTGCCCTGGTTTAGGGATCTAGGCCAGGTTATAGCGATATTTGCGACACGCACACGTTAGATATAGGATATGGGTTGTAACTTGTAGTGAAACCCTAGTAGAATACATTATGGTACATCTAAATGGGAGGGATCTGAAAAATATATTCTAAGGGCGCTTGTTAACGAGACTTGTTAACGGTTTCTACCCGGGCCGGCGCCGGATCGGATTGAAATCGTCTCGTGTGTCTCTCATCCGAAAGTGTTTGTTGGTTTATTAGTCTACTAGTTTGTGCTCGCGGCTTCGCGTGATATTTTAGTTTTTGTGCTATCCCATGGGAACCTTTTATTTTTTCGGGATAAAAAGTAGCCTATGTCACGTTTCGTCTATTTAAATTTTAGTTTAAACTTTGTTCAAACTATCCAAAAATTAAGTCAATCCACTGCTACGTTGCCGCGTGAAAGAAGAACAAACCTAAACCAATAAACCAACATTTACACTTTCGGATTTCTAATACGAGTATTAGATTTGTTCCTTTTTCACGCTTGAACAGAGGAAGGGATCGATTTGATTTTTACATGGATAGGTATAGTTTGAAAGTCGGAGAGTGTCATGCAATTACTTTTATCCCGAAAAAATACATGGTTCCTCTGTTCTGCAGACGCAAAATACATTTCTATTTTCTGTAACGTCAAACGATAACTCCGAAATGTATGGAACTGACATTGCCTGCGGAAATGTTATGTCACGTCATGCCAAGTTCTTATTCCTTAGCGTGTACGGAAAAACGTATTGATGTATTTTTTCTAGGCCTGCTGTTCTCCTTTGGAATAAACTTACGTTAAGATTTCAAAGCGCCCGCCAGTTCTCAAAACGTTTTACGTCAAAAAGCATCTCTCACGAAGCTCACACGTTTTAATTGGCTCACTTAAAAGTTAAAAGCTCACAACTTTACATTACAGAACTAAAAAGCTTCTGGAAAGCTCGCCGGCTCGCGACATGTGGAGGGACCGTGGTTTAGTTTCAAATAATTTTACCAGACATTTTTCATATGAAATTCTCGTTGGTGCGGTTTTCATTTTGAAAATGTTACCTGAGTTGTGGTAATGTGGTTGTATTAGTATCAGTGTCATAGTTAGTACCTAATTAAATGTATTTAATAACTTTGAGGACTGAAATGTGATCTCCCACTATATTGTATATACCTATATATGCCTTTTAAGAGAGCTTCAACGTAACAACAAGTAATGAAAAGGGTTGTGCTCGATATCTCTTTAAGAGATCGAAATCAGAAATGAAATTCGCAGAAAAGAACCAAAGTTACCGACATGGCTCAGATGATTGGCAAGTTGAAATGGCAGTGTTGAGGGCACGTAAAGCGGAGGACTGATGACCGATGGGGTCGAAAAGTTATTGAGTGGCGACAACATACCGACAAACGTTACGTAGGACGTCCACCCATAAGGTAGACAAATGACCACATTAAGATGCGCTGGATGCAAGCCGCTTCTAACCGGTCTTATTGGAGATCTGGAGGCATTTGTCCAGCAGTGGACGTCTTATGACTGAAACGATGACGACGAGCTTGACGTTTATGTATCTTATCTTATCTTTGTGTGTGTTCTATTGCACACACCACAGAAAATGTTAAGAACTAAGACAAGTACTCGTGTCAGTGGTTAACACTTGGCCAGCCGGCCATTTTGGTCATTTTTGTAAATTCTATAGAAAAGTAACAATAAGAGTAATGCATTTAATTCTTTTTGTACATGTTAGAGTAACATATATATTTTAATTATTAATTCATGACAAACAATAGTCAAGTCTTATTTATTTAAAAAATTGCGAAAAATAAAAACTTTACTACGTAACCGCGCACTGCGCTGATCAGCCACGGATCGCCCAGTCTCCTCTTCCTCCTTCATCGCATTGTATATGAATCGCCTGTGTAAATAGCTAAATAATACAGCTACATATTGTAACAAACGATTACGGGGGTAGCGTCGTGATTTTAATGACAATTATAGGTAATCGCAACACGACGGCTCCTCCTGATCAGCTGGCAAAGTGTTAATTTATTTATTTTCTCTACCGTGCATTTTAATTTATCAATGAAAATCTTTATCTCGCTAACAACTTGACTTTAATTGCAATCGGTCTCAGAATTCCGGAGTGAAACTCTGAGATTAAGATCTATCTCCAATTAGCGACTGAAACGGGTTGTACCGATGATTTTTAGAATAGATACGTTATATCCGCTCCTATTTTGGCAAGAAGAGAGCGAGGTACTCTGTTCTACTCTCTAGGTCAGTCTAGGTAATGCCCTGGTAAAAATTCGCACTAACCTACAATAGGCACGATGACTGGGTAAAAATATCATTATTATAATTAGTCCATGAGTAAGATTATCAAAAAATGATGAACACGTATTTTTTCTTATGTTTATCAAACAACAAATGACAAAGATAAACCTTGGCAAAGTTTGGGAGTGGGTGTCGTGACGTCACCTCTCTTACAGAAGTCTATACATTTGTATGGCACTAGTGACGTCACGCGAAACTTTGACGGACTGAATCATCATAATTTTTTGTTTAATTGACAAAAGAAAAAATACACGTGTCTAATACTTTTTAATAGTCTATCTGACGGACTAATTATATTTTTTTTACATCATGCCTATTTCTGATAGAGAAAAATTGCTTCCCCGCGAGTTAAATAAGTGTATTAATTACGCTATTACCGTGATAAAAACTATACAGCCATTTCTTCATTTATGACTAATTTTTTTCATTTTAAAATTGTTCATTTTGATGTACCTATTTTAAAAAGTCGCGTGCTTAAGTTACTAGTAAGAGTAACTCAGTATAAAATAACTAGATCTTTTACTTTTAAACGATCAATTCTTGTATAATTGATTATTAATTAAGAATGTAAGAAAGTGATCGGATTTCGGGAGCAACTTTATCGATTTTGATGAAGTTTGTTATTTACAGAGCTTTTTTATAAGTTTGAGCTGTTTACACTTTATCTTTCCGTATAAGACGGTATTTCCAAAAAACGCAATTATTTTATTAATTTTTACACCGGACGCACTCTAGTGTACCTAAAACATCATTGGTTGTACGGAACCCTAGAGGATGTACGGAAACCGCTAAATAAATAATATAACCGAACTGACAAGTGTAGCTTTGATAAGGGTTGACCGGGACGTTTTATTTGTTGTTAATTGCGACCTAAATAGATAAAATTAATTAAATGTATATTGAATAAGCCTATTGACTAAACTATTGATTGATTACTTGGGTATTTATTATTTTAGTTCATGGAGCAAACGAAATGAGCATCGTGTCTCTGTTCTTTATCCGACTTCCATAAAGGAGGAGGTTCTATGTTCGCCTGTATGTATTTTTTTCACCTGTATATGATCATCGATATTTTCGTTAATTGTGAACCGAATCGGTCAGAGGATACCAAAGGGGGCACTGAGGAAAAAAGACTTAGAAAATTTTTCACTAAAATACTACGCCATAAGTAATCTTCGGGATCCGGTGGGATGTGGGAGTATAAGGGTGGGGAAACCCCTGCACGCACCCGGAGGTCATTGACCTTGACTTACCTTGTCCCCTAGGTCATTGACCTTAAATGACTTTAACCCCGAAATTATTGACCTTGAATGACCTTGACCCTAAGGTCATTGACCTTGACTCCAGAATCATCGACCTTGACTCCAGAATATTCGACCTTGACTGACCTTGACTCCAAGCATCGGGTTGACTGACCTATCCTGCTAAAAAACCAAAAAAAATTGAAAGACCCACCGGAGGTCAAAATGGTGTATGGGAACGTTGATCCTGAGTATCTCTTCTACCCATTCCCAACATAAAAAGGGGGGTTGCCAGAATACCACACGGTGTCAAAAATAATCAATGTCTTTTTTCCTTTATAACTGCGCCCCCTCTCATATACAAGCACCGAAAAAAAATTTTAGACCCACCGGAGGTCAAAATGGTGTATGGGAACGTTGATCCTGAGTATCTCTTCTACCCATTCCCAACATAAAAAAGGGAGGTTGCCAGAATACCACACGGTGTCAAAAATAATCATGTCTTTTTTCCTTTATAACTGCGCCCCCTCTCATATACAAGCACCGAAAAAAAATTTTAGACCCACCGGAGGTCAAAATGGTGTATGGGAACGTTGATCCTGAGTATCTCTTCTACCCATTCCCAACATAAAAAAGGGGGGTTGCCAGAATACCACACGGTGTCAAAAATAATCAATGTCTTTTTTCCTTTATAACTGCGCACCCTCTCGTATACAAGCACCGAAAAAAAAATTTAGACCCACCGGAGGTCAAAATGGTGTATGGGAACGTTGATCCTGAGTATCTCTTCTACCCATTCCCAACATAAAAAAGGGGGGTTGCCAGAATACCACACGGTGTCAAAAATAATCAATGTCTTTTTTCCTTTATAACTGCGCACCCTCTCGTATACAAGCACCGAAAAAAAAATTTTGACCCACCGGAGGTCAAAATGGTGTATGGGAACGTTGATCCTGAGTATCTCTTCTACCCATTCCCAACATAAAAAAGGGGGGTTGCCAGAATACCAGACGGTGTCAAAAATAATCAATGTCTTTTTTCCTTTATAAGAGCGCCCCCTCTCGTAAACAAGTACCGAAAAAAAAATTTTAGACCCATCGGAGGTCAAAATGGTGTATGGAAACGTTGATCCTGAGTATCCCCTCTACCCATTCCCAACATAAAAAAGGGGGGTATTCAGAATACCACACGGTGTGAAAAATAATCAATGTCTTTTTTCCTTCATAAGAGCGCCCCCTCTCGTAAACAAGTACCGAAAAAAAACTTTAGACCCATCGGAGGTCAAAACGGTGTATGGAAACGTTGATCCTGAGTATCCCAGGGTATATCCTGGACGAGGGAGACGTGGAATCCAAATCCAAAATTGCCGGTGCAGATCCTGCAGATAATTGTTTTATTTTTGCAGAAGATTTATTAAAGGGTATAAAACAATAATGTGCACGTTGTCAGCCGCATTGATAAGTCGTTTCTGGCGCATCGCCGGCCGCTGCCGCGGCACGCTCGCTTCGCTCGCTCGGCTCGCGCGTTTTTGTCACTGTTCAAACCTAACCTAACCTACGACGTCGAAATACTTTAGCGAAGTCGTCGTGTTGGTTAGGATAAATAAGAACGACCTAAACTCGTAATAAGAACAGATTGTCTCTGGCGCTTCGCCGGCCGCTGCCGCGGCACGCTCGCTTCGCTCGCTCGGCTCGCGCGTTGTTGTCACTGTTCAAACCTAACCTAACCTATGACGTCGAAATACTTTAGCGAAGTCCTCGTGTTGATTAGGTTAAATAGAAACGACCTAAACTCGTAGTAAGGACAGATTGTCACTGGCGCTTCGCCGGCCGCTGCCGCGGCACGCTCGCTTCGCTCGCTCGGCTCGCGCGTTGTTGTCACTGTTCAAACCTAACCTAACCTATGACGTCGAAATACTTTAGCGAAGTCCTCGTGTTGATTAGGATAAATAGGAACGACCTAAACTCGTAGTAAGGACTGGTTGTCTCCGGCGCTTCGCCGGCCGCTGCCGCGGCACGCTCGCTTCGCTCGCTCGGCTCGCGCGTTGTTGTCACTGTTCAAACTTAACCTAACCTACGAGTCAAGGTAGATGATTTTGTTGTCAAAACCGACCATTTTGGAGTCAAGGTCATTCAAGGTCAATGATCTTGGAGTCAAGGTCAGTGACCTCAGGGTGCATGTAGGGGTTCCCCCACCCTTATTCTCCCACATCCCACCGGATCCCGAAGATAACATAGGCGTAGACAGTCAAGGTCGATGGTCGGAGTAAAGGTCAGTCAAGGTTAATGATTTTGTTGTCAAAACCGACTATTTTGGAGTCAAGGTCATTCAAGGTCAATGATCTTGGAGTCAAGGTCAGTGACCTCCGGGTGCGTGCAGGGGTTCCCACACCCTTATACTCCGACATCACACCGGATCCTGAAGATTACATAGGCGTAGACAGTCAAGGTCGATGGTCGGAGTCAAGGTCAGTCAAGGTTGATGACTATGTTTGCAAAACCGACTATTTTGGAGTCAAGGTCATTCAAGGTCAATGATCTTGGAGTGAAGGTCAGTGACCTCTGGGTGCGTGCAGGGGTTCCCCCACCCTTATACTCCGACATCACACCGGATCCCGAAGATTACATAGGCGTAGACAGTCAAGGTCGATGGTCGGAGTCAAGGCCAGTCAAGGTTGATGACTATGTTTGCAAAACCGACTATTTTGGAGTCAAGGTCATTCAAGGTCAATGATCTTGGAGTGAAGGTCAGTGACCTCTGGGTGCGTGCAGGGGTTCCCCCACCCTTATACTCCGACATCACACCGGATCCCGAAGATTACATAGGCGTAGACAGTCAAGGTCGATGGTCGGAGTCAAGGTCAGTCAAGGTTGATGATTTTGTTTGCAAAACCGACTATTTTGGAGTCAAGGTCATTCAAGGTCAATGATCCTGGAGTCAAGGTCAATGACCCTGGTGTCAAGGTCAGTGACCTCCGGTGCGTGTAGAAGTTCCCCCACCCTTATACTCCCTCATTCCACCGGAGTCCGAAGATAACATAGGCGTAGACAGTCAAGGTCGATGGTCGGAGTAAAGGTCAGTCAAGGTTAATGATTTTGTTGTCAAAACCGACTATTTTGGAGTCAAGGTCACTCAAGGTCAATGATCTTGGATTCAAGGTCAGTGACCTCCGGGTGCGTGCAGGGGTTCCTCCACCCTTATACTCCCACATCCCACCGGATCCCGAAGATTACATAAGGTGTAGGATTTTAGTGCAAATTTTTCTAAGTCTTTTTTCCTCAGTGCCCCCTTTCGTACACTCCAACCGTATTATTGAAAAATCAATAATAATGAAAAAAAATATGCATTAATTTGAGCGAACTATTCGATTTTGTACCCGATGTACCGATTTACCTACTAGCACACGGGCTCGTGTAGACGAGACGAGCCCGCGTGCTAGTAGGTACTCCAACCTTGAAAAAGATCGCCAAATGCGATCGAAACTATAGTAGCAGTTATTTATATTATATTTTATTGCTGTTGTCTTTTTCTGATGTAATCCAAGCTAATTTTTTTTCTTTTTGTGAGGGTACATAAGAGTAAATAAAACTACCTACTGTAATTACTATGACGAGTCCATGGTAGAACCATTTATATAATTTATTTTATTTTATTAAGTAAGAATGTATAAATGATATACTATGACAATAAATTAAATTCTATTCTATTCTACTAAAATATAGCGTGAGTAGGTAACACATGTGCTATACTTTGATGAAAATGTGCAAAAACGACACTAGTTTCCATAATCAAACTTCCTAGATTAATAACTTCTGTAATTCTTGCATACCTGTATTCGATATCAGCTACTGTCCGTGACCACAAGCGGACGGTTGACCGATACGACTAACCGTCACCGTGGACAAATATCAAATGTCAACACTGGATAGCGGATATCTCGGGCAAACACATTACCATGTCAGGATCATGACGGAGGGCTAAGTAAATATGAGTATGTCCGTTTAGGCTAGGGTTACTAGGTTGAACATTTAAAACTCCGGAGAAAAAGCCTGTTTTCAAGCGACTTCAAAAAAAAGGAGATTCCGTCAATTAAGAACCGATTTTGATGATTCTTTTCATTTTTTTGGTACTTAGTACTTGATCCCTGGTAGGTGGTAGGCGGTCCCATTTATTTAAATTTTATCAAAATCGACTGAATCATTTTACATCGATTATTTTTCAGAACGCAAGACAACACTGGATGCAAGCCGCTTCTAACTCGTCTTATTGGAGATCTTTATTCAGCAGCACATCCAATATACATAAGCTGATAAGGCGAAAACATTGAAAAAAAAAACAATTCAAGTTCACAAATGACTAAACAAGATTAAATTAACCAAATTTGGGGCTACACTGAAAACACACATGAACTGATTCACTTATCAAAAAAAAGAATCATCCGTTTGGGAGCTACGATGCCACAGACATGGACACGACAAACTTATAACATCTCGTCATTTTTGCGTCGCGGGTTTAAACAAAAACAATACACACTCAAAAAATATTATGGACCTAAATGCGATCTCTCGTTTTGAAAGTCGGTTGAAACAGCTAGCACGAAATATTTAAATTAATATTTCTAACTTCGACATTAAATCACTTTTCCAATTATTGGCTTTCAGAAACTTTTCAGTAGTAAATGCTGCCTAACTATCGTTGCGTTTACCTCATCGATGTTAATTATATATTTTTTAACTAGCGACCCACCCCGGCTTCGCACATGTGTTGTATACATATAAACCTTCCTCTTGAATCACTCTATCTATTAAAAAAAACCGTACCAAAATGCGTTGCGTAGTTTTAAAGATATAAGCATACACATGAGGACAGACAGCGGGAAGCGACTTTGTTTGACTATGTAGTGAAGTTGCTTTGAACTCGAGCTTGCCAATCAACTAAATGACTTGAAGCTGGTTAAAAATAATGTCAGCCTTTTTAATAGTCCACTGCAGGACGTAGGCCTACCCACGAAGGGTGATTGGGCCATATCCACCACGCTGGCCTGGTGCGGGTTGGTGGATTAAAAAAATTAAAACGTAGATTCAATTTATAAATCAGTATTTAAAACAAATACTGCACGATTATTACTCACAGGGCACAGACAATTCACAGACATGCATTTTGAGAGGCGTATGATTTTTAACCGACTTCAAAGAAGAAGGTAGTCCATTCGACTGTATGATTTATTTTTGTATGTATGTTACGCTATTACTCTGCCACTTATAAACATATTTCGATGACTTTTTTGTTTGATAGATCATACTTAGTGGTATGATCTATCTAAAGTTACGAGATAAATAAATACCTCATCATCCCGACGCTTCGACAGAGTTGCATTGATCGTGGTCACGGGTAGACTTATTTATATCGTTATTTTAAAGCGCGATTAGTCCCGTAGTATACAGGGTTCGCAGAAGTCGCAGAACAAAAGTTGTTAGTTTTGATGTACAGAATAAGCTCCTAAAAGTATGATAATTGATTAGAAATAACCCTGTATATGTACTAACAATGTGTTCAAATCGCGAAAGTTTCAAAACAACAAATCAACATGAGTCAAGAAATTGTATACATGGATTCAAGCGAACCATTCGAATTTTGTGCACGATTGAAGTCGGTTGCGCCATTTTTTTTGGAAAGAATAATTATTATGTTACATGCATTATTTGCAACATTTAAGACGTGCACCGGGCTTCGACATGGCATTTTTAGGGTTCCGTACCAAAAGGGTAAAAACAGGACCCTATTACTAAGACTTCGATGTTCGTCTGTCTGTCACCGGTCTGTATCTCATAAACCATGATAGCTAGGCAGCTGAAATTTTCACAGGTGATGTATTTCTGTTGCCGCTATAACAAACAAATACTAAAAACAGAATAAAATAAATATTTGAGGGGGGCTGCCATACAACAAACCTGATTTTTAGGATTTTTTTTTGCTCGCTATTAATAACGGCAAGAGGAATGGGGCTCCCATACGGTACGGAACCTTTCGTGTGCGAGTCCGACTCGCACTTAGACGATTTTATTTAGTTTTGCATTGGATAAAGAAAAAATTCTCTCGTAAAGGTAATAATGGTAAAGGTTCTACGATATCCACAAGCTTGTATCATGGTATAAAGTCAAATTAGACAAATAAAGGTCGGATTTTATGCAACGACGAAAGTAACATTCCGTTCAAGTGATGTATTAAAAGTTTAGTCGGCCAGTTAACGGTATTACGTCGCAGGTGATAAAAGCAAAACAAATAACTACATCAGTTGAAAAGATTGAAGCCAACGAAAATAATATATATCAATCAATTACTAATTTTGTTTGTGATTTAATTTGGATTTTGAATGGTACCCTTCACTTATATGACTGCGACAGAGCGGAAATACACTAAATATTTATTCAAAACAAGAATATATCAGTAGCGAAATAATAGTTAATACTAAATCTCACAACACAGGACCACCCTAGTGTGAGATTTAGGGTTCCACTCTGGAAGTTTGTTAATTTAATCTAAGTACCTACTAACACTACTTTAAGAATTACCAACATTTACTAACTCCAAACCATGTAACTTATATGAGCAAAATAAACGTTAAACTAAACTATAGTTTATTTGTTCCAAAAAGACGCTTTGGCTAAATTAAGCACACTCTGCACTAGGTTACCGAGGAGCCTGTGTAGCAGAGTGCCGTTTCATTTAACACTTAATCCTACATTTTAAACTGAGGTATGTACTTACAGGCACGGCACGGAGGCAAGTACCTAGAATCTAGGGCCAAATTGGCTGGCATGAAGCTGGGTATCCTGAACAAGGTTAGGCGGTATTTCACACCGGAACAGTTGCTTACTCTGTATCAAGCACAGATCCGATCGTGTCTGGAATACTGCTGCCATCTTTGGGATGGCTCGGCTAAGTATCAGCTCGAGGCCTTGGAATCTGTGGACCGGCGTGCTGTTCGGCTTATAGGTGATGAAAAGTTAGTTGCAAAAAAACTTCTTAGCCTGGAGCATCGCCGTGGGGTTGCGAGTTTGTCCATTTTCTATAGGATTCATTTCGGAGAGAGCATCTGAGCTGCACGACCTTATCCTACCATCCCTTTTTTACTACAGGACAAGTAGGAGGACGCCACATTACCACCCCTACACTGTCGATTTGACTCAACATTTCTAATTCGTACCGCCAGGGAATGGAACAGTCTTCCTGCTTTCCTGTTTCCTAAGAGATATAATCTAAATCTTTTCAAGGTCAGAGTGAATAGGTATCTTCTAGGTCTGCGTGCTTCATCTTCGACCACAACTTCGCTTACTATCAGGCGAGTTGGTGGTCAAGCGAGGACTCATTCGTGACAAAAATCCGGCAACTAGCATAATTCGGCCTATACTAGACTAGTATAGGTCGCCTAAGCCGTTGTTGATTCATTAAGTAAATACGCGTGAGCCCACAACTTAACCTTGCGATGCGCGTGGGTGGTCCACATGACCTTGTACCGATTTTTCCACAAAATGTCATGTCACGGCAGTGAAGTCGTTGTGACGGCAATTGTATAATAACAGTAGGTGTATCAGCTAGAACGTCTCTCTATAATTACGTTATTAAACTGTAATCGCCTGAAAATTAGGCATTAATGATTTACCCACTAATGTGTTATCGGTATGTACGTGCCTGCTAGGTTACGGAATCGAAGATATTGATGTGTTAAGGGCTTCGAGCAAATATCTATAGTCACAATCGTGGAAAAAAAGTGTCCGAGCCAAAACCCTGCCCAAGATATGTAGTGAGCAGGCTTTTTAGTTAGTCGTAAAGCGATTGCAAGCCGACTACAACGCCGGGTAAAGCCAAACGTGCTCGGTTACAAGCACTAATTAGGTGACATAATATCGAGATTCGAGAAAACGGGTCATTGTGAATTATTTAATGTAAATATAGAAGTCGGTATGTATGACGGCACTCGGAATTTTTTTTACGACTTTCACTTAGGTACTGTGGCTCGGTAGATATTTGCTCGAAGGTTAAGGGCAAGTTTAAGCTGTATTTGTTGATGTTAGCCTTCTATATCACAGTGTTAGGCACAGACCTCCCCAAGACCTTGACCTACACTGTACCAGCCTTTTAATAGTCCACTGGAGGACGTAGGTCTACCCACGAAAGGTGATTGGGCCATATCACCACGTTGGCTCAGTGCCGGTTGGTGGATTCACATACGCCATGAAATTTCTTCTACGGACATATAAGCAGGTTGCCTCATGATGTTTTCCTTCACCGAAAAGCAAGTGGTGTGAAATTAAGTACATTCCAAAGAATTCATTGGTACGGGACCGGGATTTGAACCCACGACCTGACGATTGTAAGGCTGTATCATTACCACTACACCACCACGGCTTATTGATTACCTTGAGCTATATTGATTACTTTTTAGCTACGTTTTCATTTGTACTCATCTACTGATACCTCTTTTCCAATATGGCATGGCAACTTTATTATTACCTATTGTTTATCAGACAAGCAGTCCTAAAATCCGAGCTTTCAATAATATTTAATCGTAATCGATCTCAAAATATAATATATTATAAAAAAGCCGTGATGGCCTAGAGGTAGTGACACCCGACTTACAATCGTGAGGTCGTGGGTTCCCGTACCAAAGAGTTCTTTGGAATTTATGGACGGAATTTCACATCGTGAGGCAACCTGCACACGTCCGTAGAAGAAATTCGATGGCGTATGTGAATCCACCAACCCGCACTGGGCCAGCGTAGTGGATATGGCCCAATCACCCTTCGTGGGTAGGCCTACGTCCTGCAGTGGACTATTAAAAAGGCTGGTACAGTACAGATCCCAAAATAGGGAGAAGTGACGTTCCAAACGTTGATCCCCTCAAAAACATAGAAAAAATAGTTAAATAACGTACCTATCGTAGCGTAACAATCGACGGCTTTATCGCTGAAATTAATTTTCTAAATAGCGCAATAATATCGTAAACATTAATTATGGACATATAGTATTTATTAATAGTACAATGCTCATAAAATATTGATTTGCCGTTGAAGGCGGATTATTTCCCTCTCAAACTTTTCATATAAAAGTTTAATTATAATTAACCTTATTTACGGTAACAGCTGAAGTTTTTTACCTAAAGGCCAATAAAGGTACTGCGGTCACTGGTTTTAAAGAGGCAATTAAGATGAAATACGTTAAATAATTAATATTAAATGAAAATGGCATCTCAATTAACGAACTTAGGTAAATGACAGCAACCGTGACGGTATTAGAAATATTTAGAAACAGATATTTGATTACGACAAAAAAATCGGTTGCCTGTAAAGTCGGTATACGGGCGAAAGTTTTACGTGACAATGACTTTGAGACGAATGAGACGAATGAGAGGCACGTAAGTGCCTCATTGTGAGCGCATAACGTGAGCGGAGCGTAACGCAGTTTCTTGAAGTGTCACCCGGCAAACCAATTTATAAGACGTTGTCACGTCAAAACCAATTACGTAAAGATCGAGCGTTAGCTTCGAGCAAATATCTATAGAATCACAATCGTGCAAAAAAAGTGTCCGAGCCAAAACTCTGGCCAACCTACGTAGTGGGCAGGCTTTTTGGTTAGTCGAAAGCTGATTGCAAGCCGACTACAACGCCGCGCGATGCCAGTGCTCGGTTACAAGCTCTAATTAGATGACATACTCGTAATGTCGAGATTCTAGAAAACGGGTCATTGTGAATTATTTAATGTGAATATCTAAGTCGGTATCGGTATGTATAACGGCGCTCGGACATTTTCTTACTACATTCACTTAGGGACTGTGGCTCTGTAGATATTTGCTCGAAGAACGTAAGTGAAGAGCGTAAGTGAAGATCTCTGTTTTAGACACGGCGATTTTGCTTTCGTCTGTCCAGATGTTGGTTTTCGTCTACAGGTCGTATTTTTCAACGGATCTCGACAAAATTTGGTACACAGGTTCTATATATCAACAGATTTTTTGTCGTCAGCGATTTTTGGTAGGGGGTATTTCCCTCAAAGAGAGGGGAAATTTGCCGTCGAGCTATTTATGAGCCGATTTCGATAAAATTTGGCAAGATGGTTTAGTATCTAAATCCTAACAAGATTTAAGAGTATGAACCAAATCGGTCAAAAGCGAGTCGAGATATACAAAGACAGCTTACGAAGATTCAATTAAAGAGATGTGTGGCGAGGTCTACTGTTCGGAGAACTACTAGTAAATCGTTTCTATGAAATATTAAGATTTAATAAAAAAAAAGTTGTATCAATTAATTATTATTGTTATTTTTTATTTATCATCATGACTATAATCCCTACCTTTTTTATTCTTCTTGCCGGGCCTCTCTTGTTATCAGCTTAGAAGAGAATAGAAAACACTTTATTGTATAAATAAAACGAACAATAATACAAAAAATATTTAAGCTAGTTGTAACAAAAGGCGGCATTATCGCTTTGAAGCGATATGTCCTTTGCAAACCGTAATCCACGTCCGATCCGGGTTTATTTAAAAATAATCGGCCAAGTACGAGACGCACTCGCGCACGGAGGGTTCCGTACTGTATGGGAGCCCCCCTTAAATACTTATTTTATTTTAATTTTATTACCTATTTATTACTGAAGGGAATGTAAAACTAAATATTCTGTGAAAATTTCAAGCCTCTAGCAACCTGGTATCATTTTTAATATAGAGCGAAAAACGTCTAAAATTCAGGTTTGTTGTATGGGAGCCCCCTTAAATATTTATTTTATTTTTATTATTTTTTGTTATAGCTGCAACGGAAATACATCATCTGTGAAAATTTCAGCTGCTTAGCTATCATGGTTCATGAGATACAGCCCGGTGACAGACAGACAGACGGACAGACGGACATCGAAGTCTTAGTAATAGTCCCGTTTTTCCCTTTGGGTACGGAACCCTAAATAGACTATTTTAAACACTTATGTGCGAGATAGTACAAATTTTGAATAAAAATTAAACTACAGAGAAATAGTAGTTATCGGTCCGCCACAACCCCTCCTATTCAAACTAAAAAAAAAACGATTCGACCATTTACATTTCCCGGGTCAAATTAACCCAACACCAACGTAAGGGTTAACTTGCACGTGCAAGAGTCAAACACCTCAACGGTTACTCACAGATAAATAGTCACTGATTGCACAAATACCCCACATTTAGAACCTTGTCACTTTAACCTGACCATATATTAGTTCTACACGTCGAAAGCTTTCCACTTACATTTACAGCGACACAGTTGCGTCTCCCAAATTTGAAGACGCAAACGTAACTAGTTGTACAAACACGTTCGAGTTTAGCACTGTGTCACAATAAATGAAGTTACAAGTTCTTGAAACAATGGAGCGTTGTTAGGATTTTTTATTGTGACAAGGGCGTAATGCAATTGAACGTGTATTTTAGGTAGGTATGCAATTGTACTTTACTTAAGATAAGTTATGTTCCGGGTCGTGCTTTTCTTATTGAATTATAATTACTGGTGTTGGTGTCATGTTAATGATAATGGGTGACCCACATGTTAATTGCTTGTTTGAAGTAAGATTAGTGTAAGTTAGGGAATATTTGGAAATGTCGGGTTTACATAAGGGCGATAGCACAAATAACTTTAAGTAAATGAAGATATAGTGTTATGTTGCTGAGTGATGCATCGCTTTCGAAGTTATGTATAAGCGGAATCAAACTTCTTTAAAAAGTTATATTTTTATAATAATTCATTTATAGATCAACCACAAACAAATATATCTACTGACAAGGACACGATAAGACTCTTTCGTCTGATATTAAAAACATACCAACCTATTTATTATTACTTACTTATGTTTATGATATAATTTTGGAGTATTACGCTATATTGCACTCCCCATAAAATATTTTAAATTTTAAGGTTATTCATTCCGTTCCGTGCATGGTGTGCCTGGAAGAGACCGCTACGAGTGATAAGATCGCCTAGTGTTAGACTCAAGTAAGAATTTTTTGTTATTACTGATGGTTTTTAGGGTTCCGTACCCAAGGATAAAAACGGGACCTATTACCAAAGAAGATAAGAAATATGCTATTATCATTATCATAATCATTTTATTCATAACGTTAGTTACAAGTCAACAGAAAAACTCCGCTGTCCGTCTGTCTGTCACCAGGCTGTATCTCATGAACAACCGTGATAGCTAGAAAGTTGAAATTTTCCCAAATGACGTATATCTGTTGCCGCTATAACAACAAATACTAAAACAGAATAAAATAAATATTTGACCCCCGTAAATATTTTTTTTATTCTCATACAACAAACCTGAATTTTTAACCGTTTTTCGCTCGATATTGATAACGGTGATAGGTAGACGCTTGAAATATTCACAGAATATTATACTTGTATATTCCATTTAAATATAAATAAGTTAAATTATAACAAAATATATTATTAAGGCGGGCTTCCATATGGTACGGAACTCTTCGTGCGCGAGTCCGACTCGCACTTGGCCGATTATTTATTTTGTGTAAAATAACGTGTTATCTATCTATCTACAAGTCTGAAAATCCCTAAATTTTACAAAACTCCACATTTTATTGCCAAGAAAAGCTTAGATTACGTCTTGACATGAGCTTTTAGAGAAAAATTTCATAGGTCTATTTTATATAGACCAACCACAAATAAACATACCTAATGACAAAAGGACGACGAAACCTTCTCTTTCGTTTGGTGTTAAAAACATACCAACCTATTTATTACTCGTATAACATCGTCAATAATTATATTATTTATTGCAAAAAAATAGCATGACCGACGTCAACCGTGTACTTACATAATTCGCGAATTTAGCACGGATCGATGTAGCATAAAAAATGGCTCAGCCGATTTCGATAAAACTTAAATGGGACCAATTTCATTCATATTCACATTATTTATTGGTATCAAAAATATAAAAGATACACGTCAAAAAAAATTATAATAATCACATTTGTTATTATTAAAATAATAATATCACTTATATAATATCATCTTTGCTTAGTAGCAAATAATTAAATTGAATTGAATTGAATTGAATTTCGAAGTATACTCTGTCCGATAAAAAAATAATTATCGAAATCGGACCACTAAAGCAACAAGTTATGCCTGGATATACCAAAAAAATATATATACGCGTCGAATTGAGTACCTCGTCGGTCATAAATACTCAAACATGGCTTAAATAAGAATTTATGATCTTAAAAATCAGTGCAGCGCAATTAAAGCTAACTAAACTTCTGCAATAACTCACGAAACCTTTCAACTTACAGTTCACGTGAAAAACATTCATAATAAAAGTAGAAAAGCTATTAAACTTTTAAGGCTTCAAACGATATGTTATTTTTCATAACAAATTATAAATTCAAAGAGCAACGAACTAAAGGGGTGAATACACAGGTGGTAAGAAAATCAAAACGAAATGAGCAAACGTTGCGATGAGAAATTTAAGATAAACACTAAAATATGCAAGTATTTTAGATAAAATGTATTTGAGATACGAAATATTACTAGGTATTTGCATTTGCATGTATCTATGCAGTATTGACTGGGCCCTGTCGTTGATACCTACAGCCGCGCGTGACCACGCAGTACGTAACACGCGGTAGGGCTGCCCGGCTGGTAGGTGAATCGCACGCTTACTGATTTTACACCCTCACGTTCGTTCCACTACGGCGCGCCCCTGGGACTGTTGTATACTGAGTGTGTACCGAACTCCAAAGCACGTAGGTATGATTCGCGTTTCGACCGTTTGTATGAAGACGGAATACTGCATAGATACTACCGTGGCAATACCCTAAAGGAGATCCGCAGACGAACCAAAGTTAGCTAATTAGTTGCCGACATAGCTCAGCTGATTAGCAAGTTGTAATTGCAGTAGGCACGGAGGACTGATGACCAGTGGGATCGAGTTCTCGAGTGGAGACCAAGTACCAAGCGCAGCGTAGGATGTCTACCCACGTAGACGGATGATCTCGTCAAGACCGCAGGATCACGCTGGCTGCAAGCCGCTTCCAACCGGTCTTATTGGAGATATACATATAATTATACCTACACAGGGTTATCTGCTTAGCTTGTACTAAGTCGAAGGGGATGATTAAGGCCATCATTATAAACAACTTGACTGTCTCGGTGGCTCAGTGGTTAGTGACCCTAAATTCTGGGTCAAAGAGGCGTGGGTTCGATCCCCACCTAGTGCAAGAATTTATGTGATGAACATAGGTGTTTTCTCTGTGCTGAGTGTTATTTAGTTACTATCTATAAGATAAGTATTTAAAAATATGTATATGTAGTATATCAGTCTCTGGCAGCCATATCACAAACTTTGCTTTGTTTGGGGTCAGAGACCGTGTGTAAGATGTCCACAAATATTTATTTATTTAACTTTTACTTTGGGCCAACGCAATATTAGAGGAAAATAAATCAGCTGTTTCATACAAAATTGCAACTCGGTATCGACAAAATGTATGAATCAGCTGATTTTTTGGGTTGGCCCATAGAAAAAATGTTTATAACAATGGTCATTCCTCATTGGTCATTTCTGGATAACTCTGTAGAGGTGGCTTACGTATGTCCAGCAATGGACGTCCTATGGCTGAAACGACAAACCGAGACCTACAATTTAACACGCCATCCGAGACACGGTAGCGCTCAGTTGGAAATGACATTCGCTAGTAAAACTCCTAGTCAAACTAAGAGCGCTACGATATGCTCAAAAACTACTAAATACCTCAGGGGCTCTATTATTGGAACTTCGAAACACTTTGACGTATACGTAACTTGTACGGAGTACCTACTCGTATTCGCAAGTTCCATACACAACATATACATAGATTCTCCATTCAATCTGTCAAAGTTACGTCCGAGCCGTTCGGAGGTAATAAAGAATGCCCCTGAACCTTCGTGTATAGGTATTACGAGTAAGTTATTGTATACAAACCTTTGCAAAGGTTTGACATAAAGACGAATGTATCAAATAAAACCGCGATACAAACTGTACCATAATTTCGTATTGCGTGGTAAAGTGTATTATGTTACCGTCGGGGTGAAAACTGCAGTTTTGGACAGATGGGGTGGATTTGACGGCGGCGAGGGCGGGATTCAATAGACAAATTCGGGCAGGCTTGATGGATCTAAGGGTGCTTGTTACACCGAAGCGATTGTCGCTTTTTTCGACCGACTTCAAAAGAGGAGGTTCTCAATTCGAATGAATGTAAGTTGCCGATTTATAAATATTGATTTTGATAATTCTTGTTTTGTTTGGTATATCCACACTTTGAGGTGGTAGTAAAGCTAATCGGAATCGGTTGAGTGGTTTTAAAACTAAAAACCAACATTAACCTTGTTAACTTACCAAAACCTACCTTACTTTAGCAAAAATTGTATTTGTAGTTCGTCTACTATTCGAATTTCATACCATAACTAGATCGCCTTTTGGCCGAAAATTTATTATTAAGGTTTTTGAACGTTTCGTTACAATTTAAATTAGATTATAATACAGGTGTTAACGACGTTTTAAGGCAGACAGCACTCTCATCTAATCTAGGACCCAGCCCGACATTACACAATAGGTATGATGACTGGGTAGAAAAAAAAATGTTATTTTTAATTAGTCCGTGAGTTAGATTATAAAAAACTATTGGATACGTATTTTTTCTTTTGTCAATCAAACAATAAATGACTAAGATAAACCTTGTCAAAGTTTGGGATTGGGGGCTCGTGACGTCACTTCTTTGTCTAAAGTCTTTTGTAGTCTAGTCGTGACGTTACGCGGAATTTTAACGGGCTATGTATTCATCAATTTTTGTTTAACTGATAAAATAAAAAATACGTGTCTAATATTTTTTGATCTGACGGACTCATTATATTTTTATAGTCATCTAGCCAATGATACATGTCTGTCACACCGTTGCGTAATGACTATTAAATAATCGGCCAAGTACGAGTCGGACTCGCGCACGGTGGGTTCCGTACTGTATGGGATCCCCCCTTAAATATTTATTTTATTTCAATTTTATGATTTATTATTAAAGTGAATATAAAACTAAATATTCTGCGAAAATTTCAAGCTTCTACCTGTAACCATTATTAATATAGAGCAAAAAACGTCTAAAAATTCAGGTTTGTTGTATGGGAGCACCCCTTAAATTTTTATTTTATTTTGTTTTTAGTATTTGTTGTTATAGCGGCAACAGAAATACATCATCTTTGAAAATTTCAGCTGCCTAGCTATCATGGTTTATGAGATACAGCCCGGTGACAGACGGACAGACGGACATCGAAGTCTTAGTAATAGGGTCCCGTTTTTCCCTTTGGGTACGGAACCCTAAAAAACAAATTTCTAATCGGCGCGTCGTGTTCTTAAAAATAGCCATTACAAAACGGTGTGACAGGCAGCTAATAGATGGATAAACGCAGGGGTAGCACGTAGGGGATGAAAAGCTAAAATAAAGGGGATGGTTGCCGTGGAGACGCCATGTCAAGCTTAAGAAACTGCTGCGATCCTGCATAAAAATAACACTTTATCCGTGAAATTCGCTTTTTGCCAGCGAAATTGTGTTGAATTTTATACAAGCTTTGTTTTCTTTGTAGAGCACGTGAAGGTTAATTCTGTTAAGTGATTAATGTATGAAATCTTGAAAATACAGGCTAATGCTGTGCAGACTATCAGAGGTGAATGTACTTATCAATAAGAACAAGTTTTACTATGAGGCCAACCCCTAAATCGAGAACACAATGTTACACGGCTGTCTGCATATTATATAATTATTTTTTGCAAGAAATAGCATGACCGACTTCACACGTGTACAGAATTCGCGAATATTTCGCACGGATCAATGGAGCATTTTTCACAATATTGTTGATTTATCAAAAATGGCTAAGCCGATTTCGATAAAATTTAAATGGGACCAATTTCAAAGTATACTCTTACCAATAAAAAAAGAATTATTAAAATCGGACTACTATATAATGTTATCCGAGGTTAAGCATTAAAAAAAACAATAAAAATACGTGTTGAATTGAGTACCTCCTTCGGTTCGTCGGTGAAAAAGTAAAATTTGCCATCTGTTAAAACCCGTCATATTGTTGCTTTATAAAGTGTAGCGACTGCCAAAGGCGTAAGTGCTCATCATTACGAACAATTTTAACTATTTACTTACTTACCTACTATGTAACCATATCTGTAAATAACGAATAAGAAATAATCGGCCAAGTAAGAGTCGGACTCGCGCACGAAGGGTTCCGTACTGTATGGGAGACCCCTTAAATATTAATTTTATTTTAATTTTATTATTTAAGTATTAGTAAAGCGAATATACAACTAAATATTCTGTGAATATTTCAAGCATCTACCAGTTACCATTATTAATATAGCGAAAAACGGCAAAAAAATTCAGGTTTGTTGTATGGGAGCCCCCCTTAATTATTAATTTTATTCTATTTTTAGTATTTGTTGTTATAGCGGCAACAGAAATACATCATCTGTGTATAATTTCAGTATTTGTGAAATATCTTTGTCACATCTGTAAAAATTTCTGCTTTGTAGCTATAACGGTTCTTGAGATACAACCAGGCGACAGACAGACAGACGTACAGACAGAGGAATAGCGGAGTCTTAGTAATAGGGTCCCGTTTTTACCCTTTGGGTACGGAACCCTAAAAACAACTGTTCCATGCAAAAAGTTAATTCACTTAACATAATGTATGGAACAGCAGATTTAATTCAAAGTTGGTTCCATAGTTAAAATTTCGTAGTTGGTCCCCACAGCCAAAGGTTGCACAACAACACGTCGTCAATGGGAAGCCCTATGTCAAACAGTGCACGTTCTACGACTGAATTGATGAAGGCCACATTTCTAGTACTGTACTAGCATTTTTAATAGTCCACTGCAGGACGTAGGCCTACCCACGAAGGGTGCTTGGGCCATATCCACCACGCGGGTCCAGTGCGGGTTGGTGGATTCACATATGCCATCGAAATTCTTCTGCGGACGTATGCAGGTTGCCTCACGATGTTTTCTTTCACCGAAAAGCTATTGGTGTGAAATTCCGTACGTAAATTCCAAAGAATTCGTTGGTACGGGACCGGAATTTGCACCCCGACCTCACGATTGTAAGGCGGGTGTCACTACCACTAGACAACCACGGCTTCACATGACATTATAGCTCACTTAATATCTAATTATGTCAAGTATAATGTCAAGAAATTATAAATGAGAAATGAAATGATGATGAAGGCCACATTTCTAGTACTCTAGATTTATTTGGTAATCCAGGATTAGAACCTATTACCATTCCGTGGAAATTCAGCGCCTCACATGCTAAGTAGCAATAAACATTCCGAGCACGAACTTTCGCATTTATGCTATTAGTACAATCATCATAATACTACGACATAGATTTCTGAATAATTTTCTAGATTAAATTAAGTATCAAGGAGTTCAAGTTTTATTGTTAGGTGGTTTTCAATTCACCGTCGCTATATCACTACATAGTATAAGACAAAGTCGCTTCTCTCTGTCTGTCCCTATGTATATGTATGCTTATATCTTTAAAACTACGCAACGGATTATGATGCGGTTTTTTTTGAGTGATTCAAGAGGAAGGTTTATATGTATAGTACACCTGTTCGAAGCCGGGGCGGGTCGCTAGTTCATAATATGCAGGTGTTGCTTTCAGTAGCGCTCATATCGTAGTTTGACTAGGTGTCAGCGATCACCGAAGTTCAGCAACGTTTGGCACGGTCAGTCTTTGGATGGGTGACCGTGGGTGGCGTTTACAACTGAGCGCCACCGTGGCTCGGATGATACATTAAATTGTAGGTCCTGGTTGTCTTAATTGGAGGCTTTCAGGCGGCATATTAACACCGACACCAGGGCTAGCCTCCCGGCCTATACGAACTTCTTACCTACTGCCTTCGGTGGTATATGTATGTGCTTAGAATGCTAAACAACTTTTACTATGGGACTAAATGTCAATCAGCAAAATCAGCAGCTCTATACATTTTGTAGTCAGTGATCTTTTTTATGGTAGAGCGGTTTTTTCGGAGATTTCAGTGCAGCACCATTTGCTTCAGTTTTGTTCCAATTGTCTAGCTTTAATGTAATCTTTATTAACTTCATATCATTAAATCATAAATCGAATCTAAGTACTTTTGACAGAGAAGGAAAATAATTTTCTTACTCGTATAAGCTCAGGCCCATGTTCTTGCATAAAGTAGCGTTTTACGAACTCAATTTCATTTTTCATACAGAAACTCGATTTCATATCCAAAATCTAAATCGACGACGTGGCGGAGATGACATGTAGCTATATGATCTGTTATAGGGTTCCGCACAGAAAGGGAATAACGAAACTTTATCATTAGGCCTATAGCGTCTATCTATGCTCTACGTTTAAAGTAGAATCTTAGTTACTTAGTAGGTTTTATAATGGTTTTTTTTTCATATTATTGTTAAAAAAAAATTATACCCGTCCATAAAATGGTTCGATAACCGCTGAAACACGTTAGATGTAAGTCGTTCAAAACCAATTATTATCTAAAATCCGCTGGGGAAGCCTATGTCCTAATAATAATAATGGTTTACATTTTCAAAACATTACATTTAATTCTGTGCATTTCTTTGGTATTTTCGTTCAATTTATTTCTATGCAATTAGAAATAAATTGAATGAAAATTACTTAATATCTGTGAATTGAAATTATAACAATTCACAGATATTATCCCGCCACGCTTTAGCGTCACCTGGTGTGGTGCAAACAAAACAAAGAAATAAACATAACACAGGTAGTGTACGTAATTACACCACCAAAACATTTTCATAGTACAAAATGGATGAAGTAGATTCCTTGTTCCTTTGGTTGGTTCCTAACCAGCATACGCTGAGGTGGAGCTGGTTCGTGACAGAAATATAGATTAAATTACATTGGCATAATTATTTAATTGTTAATATTTACTATGTTGTACTGTATGTTACGTGTTTTGTTCTGTATTTTCGTTACAACAAAAAGCTGTCGATGTCTAAATTCTCAGTAAAATTAATTCACAACAACTTGGGTGCGCGTTATGGATATCACCACTAGTACAACTACTATTATTTATTCTGTGATATTAGAATGGAAAAAGAAAATGGTACCGAACCCTAGCAGAGCAGCTCCGATCAGCACTTGCCCGTTGAAGTAGAATTCTCATAAAGGTGCGGCGAACCTAATGGTGAAACTTTGGCAGCGTGATTTGCTAAACACGTTGTTGTGACTTCGCGTGAAGGTAGATGGAAAAAGTTTCTCATTTGAAAATCTTATTTTATTGCAATATGCCCCGATAGGTTCAATATCTATTCAATATCAATAATGCTCTGTGTCTAGGTGTTATTAAGGTACTATTTATATAAGTACTAGCTTTTACCCGCGGCTTCGCCCGCGTTGTATTTTGATTTTGGCTTATGTTTATGTCGGCTGCGAAACCTAACCTAACTGACAAATATCAAAATACCTTAGAGGAATGCTTTTGTTGGTTAAGTTACGGTTGGAGTGTATATACAACCCCCCCGTGTATTCCCGCCTTGTCGTGGGGGAGGTCTGAGGCAGCTGAAAAGGCGGCGCTCCAAACCTCCCTCTTCTTTGGGTCTTTTCCCCCAAGGAAGCTTAGAGGCTGGCACTCGAGTTTCAGCCGCTTTTAACTAAAGCAGCTGAGAGGATGGCCGGTAGGTTGCATGCCTCAAGAGGAGTGTCGCAACTTAGGCGGGCTGCAGTGCCGCTCTTGCGACGCTGCATCCGAGGATTTTTTTTTATTATATCGCGAAATATCCCTGACATGATCAGGGGTCTTAATTACAAATGAATAAAAACTAAGTATACCTATATTTCAATGTTTTTGGCTGTTTGCAGTTATAATAAACATTACAATGGTACAGCAAAGTTTATACCTACTTGTTCCTAATTGAGTATTGCTTTTTTACAAATATTTGTGCAAAAATTCGATAAAATTGTTTCTAAGGTTTTTTCGTGTTAGATTAATTCCAATTTTTTGTTCTAAATCAAATCTCTGCTTTCCATAAACTGGGCATTCCAAGATTATGTGCAGTGGAGTCTCCTCTTTTGTGGGTTCACAGATGCACGATGGGCTTTCCCTCAACTTAAATCGATGTAAGTATTGGGAAAACTCACCATGCCCCGTCAGCACTTGAGTTATGATTCCCACTGGTGCTATTTCTCTTACGATCTTGTATGCCGCCCTTGCATCCGGAAAATATGTTTTGGTTACCGCCGCTGTGTGTCCATCCTGATACCGCCGGTTCCACTCGTCAAGAGAGTCCTTTCGGATTTCTCGCTTGACGAATGAAACGGGGCAGTTATCCTAAATAGGTCTGCACTTCGAGTGCAGTGCTGCTTCCTTTGCTAGCTGGTCCGCTCTCTCATTTCTTTCCATCCCCGCGTGCGCTTTAATCCAATAAAGTTTCACTATTTTATTTGTAGCTTTGAATTTACTGCTAAGGGATGGAGGGAAGATACGCCAACTACCGTTTCCAGTGCAGACCTGGAGTCACAAAAGATTTTTGCTTTTTCGGTAGCCTCAAGAAGTGCCAATAACTCGACCTGTTACACAGAGCACCAATCGGCCAATTTCAGCTTGCGGGTACTGATCTCAGCGGCATCGTCCCAAATGGATAATGCCGCCCCAACTTTCCCTTTAATTTTACTGCCGTCTGTAAATATGTTAATTTCTCGGTTAAGATTTTGCTCTAGTGCTGCTCCGTCTACCAGGAATATGAACTCCAGCTCCTCCTGCTGCGCTGGGTGTGGCTTCTTTTCTGTCTCTCTATCTCCAGTTACTTGCTGGGAATAACCTTTCTTAGTTTCATAAAGCAAGGCTGCTTCTTGGACTCTGATATGACAGCCGAGGATAAGGGGCCGCGGTGGGATATATGGAACTGGTGGTGTGGGTGCCGCCACCTACCCTACCTTCCGCTAGGCCGTCAACGTGTTGGCAGACGCAGTGGGGCTGCAGGGGAAGAGAGGTGTCGGTATCGCGATTGCCGTTCTCACTGCCCTCTGCAGTTGAAGAGGCAGGCGCTGGGCTACTATGACTGACCCACTGCATTGGGACCAGGGCGTTGGAATGCTGTCTGACGTTCAGTACTGGTTAGTCCCGAGTGGTGGATGACGATGTGTCTTGTGCTCCGAAACACTCCGTCACTATGGCGAGAGCGCAAGCTCCCTTATGGAGCCCGAGTCTGGGCTAGTGCTGTTGAGTGCCGCGAAGGAGTGCGAAATATGTGGGAACGTCCTAAACTTGCCATGACAGGTTATTTCTGGCGCTTAGACTGCTGCTACCGCAGCCCACTCACTTAGTTTTTATCCTATCCTACGGGAACTGTTAAAGTTTTTGCGATAAAAAGTGGCCTATGTCACTTTTCGTCTTTCAAACTATATTCATGCAATATGCCAAGGCAAGTTGCTCCGTTGCTGAGAAAAATTTATCGTTAAGTCCTACGGGAACCACAATTTTTTCGGGATGGAAAGTATCCCATGTCACTTTCCGTCTTCCAAACTATGCCCACCCCAAATATCAAGTCGATCCGTTGCTCCATTGCTGAGAAACAGTTATTGTCCTATCCCATGGGAATCACGAATTTTCTCGAGATATAAAAAGTATCCTATTATCACTTTCTGTCTATTAAACCATAGGTATCCATACCAAAAATCAGGTCAATCTTTTGCTCCGTTGCTGCGTCAAAGAGGAACAAACCAACAAACTTTTCGGATTGATAATATTAAAGTATGATGATTCTTTACCATAAAGGTAGAATAAAAAAACATGTTGAACCTCTAATGATAGAATGTTTAAAAATATTTTTAATGTCAGACAAAATGACGGCCTGGTATTAAACGTCATAGTAACATGTAGCATGCAGAGAGAAAATAACATTTTATCCAATTTTAATGTCAGTTGTCATTTTCAAGATATAATGGTAGAAAAACAATTTGTCGCCTTGCCACGCTACTTGTGATTTATAAAAGTCTGCAGACAATGTCACCTGTCATCTAATTACGTTTGGCTGTGACGTTTCGTTAGTCATATTAGCGTCATAGAGGAATTAATCACTTAGCGTCTTTGTGATAGTGGCGACAGTTTCGCTTTCGAGGGTTTTTGTCCTGTCCTACAGGAACTATGAAATTTTTCGGGATAAAAAGTATCCTAAAGCTCCTTCCGCCTTTTATACTATATCCATGCCAAAAATCAAGTCAATCCGTTGCTCCGTTGGCGCGTGATGGAGTAACAAACCAACAAACCAACAAACTTTTCGGATTTATAATATTATAGTAAGGATGTATTTAAAATATGTATATGTAGTATATCAGTCTCTGGCAGCCATATCACAAGCTTAGTTTGGGGTCAGAACCCGTGTGTAAGATGTCCCCTAATTATTTATTTATTTATTTAATATTGATACATTGTCGTTTTTTACAAGCTTTTATTTAACTTGCAACGGATGTACCTATGTATGAATGTAAGTTCGGATGGAATCGTGCAAGTTAAATTTGACCAACTTCCCAGATTCCGATTGAGCTGAAATTTTGCACGCATAATTATGTATATCGCGTGACAATGTAATAATATGGTACCATGGAGCTGATATGATGATGGAGTCGGAAGGTGGCCATAGGAACTCCTGTACTAAACAAGATAGACACGTCGTGTTTGGGCTCGTTTTACTTATCTTGGCTAGCATTGTACTGCTACATGATATCCAGGATAGCTTGTATTTTTAAAAAGTTATAATTTTAAATTAATTTATTAATACATAGGTACACACTAAGATATAAAATGTATTAATATGTGTGTGTCTATCTATAGTATGTAATAAGCTTGTAATTATAAGGGTACGATGGGGCTGGCATGGACTTTCGGTTCAAAAGCTCCCAAAAAAAAAATTTGAAAATAATAATAATAATTTATTATTTCTTATAGGTTTGCGTTTAACTACATGCTGCCTGATGCTAAGCAGATATGTGGTCCAGGGTGTAGCACGCTTACTTAGCAGATACCTATTTACTCGTGATTTTAAGTACGTCGTACTTTAGCGGGAAGACAGACTGAAGTTTTTAGTTTCGCTCGTATATAGTACTATATCAAAGACAGCAGTAAAGTAAATGTTACAGGCAGAATCAACTTTCTTTGTGGCTGTGATTTTAGCTTATAAGCTGTGCAAAATGCTAATCCTGACTGAAGCTCACTTAACAATATAACAACACTTTCAGAATGCTGATGCGGCTTCCGCCGTTTTGCAGCGCGTCATCTATGTTTGCAGAGGCACGCACTGATGGCTTCGCAGCTACTCGTATCATGCGCAAAAAAATTGCTTCACTGTTGAACAGGACGCGAGCGAGCGGCAACAGCATCCTGATAGCCATCACAGACAACTTCAGCTGTCCTATCTTGCTTCACCACATTAAGGTGCTGTTACAATGAATAGCTGTGATATGTCAATTTTTTTTTTTTTTTTTGAAAAAGCCGCCAAACTAAAGTGGGATTGGGCGGGACATGTGGCGCGGATGCACCCCGATCGATGGGCCAGGATCGTCACGGAGTGGGTGCCTGACGGGCGACGCAGCCAGGGAAGGCCCAAGAAGCGCTGGCGTGACGATCTTGACTCGTTCGAGAGGGGTTGGCAGGAAGTTGCGATGGATCGCGAGTCCTGGAAGGAAATGGGGGAGACCTTTGCCCAGGAGTGGGACAGTATTGGTTAAAAAAAAAAAAAAATTTATTCATCAAAGGTTACAGCAACATTACAGTTAACACCAAGTTGATGCTGCCCTTACCAAACATGTGAAATATGAGACACAAATATAAAAAGTACAATCATTACCTAATAATCAAACTGATAAACAAAAACATTAACTAAAATAATTGACATTATGGTTTTTCGCATGTTTTCAGTGCCACTTTTGTGAAATTTGCCAGACTACATCCAAAAATATCTCTTTGGCGATTTCATTCAACAATGTTAGAATGTTAGTTCAGTCAACAATGTTGGTTTAATAACGAGTATTATGTAGTAGTAGTGTAGGTAGTTTTAGCATATAAGGTAGTACCTATCGTAGTTTGTTGTAGTTATAATAATAAAGGCACTTTTGCCCGTTAAAAAAAACAAGTGACATGCCCAATTTAATGTGTTAATTTAATTTAATTTTGAAATCAATTTCTAATTTTAATTTTAATTATGGATCCTATGTGTCTGAAAATAAATATTTTTGATTCGATTGATTTTTTAACAGCTGTGCGAGGATTGGATTTAGCGCAGCTTGTACTCGTAGCTAACATCACAACCGGCAAGTAGTTCGGCGTATATCGTGAAATACACCTTTTTTCAAGCATGATAAGGTTAACAATCATTTTGATTTGCTTTGCTTTTAAAAAGAAAAACAGTACTGCGACGAAAGCTAGGCCTTGAATCTCTACCAAGATAACGTAACGTATTTGATTTCTGTAAATAATTTTTTACTTTGTAGAATTTCGTAGTAAATGTTTATTATATTAGTTAAGACGTTCGAATTGAATTTCCAAGTAGAAAAAGAAATATTTTTCTCGCTCATTTCCGAAAAACAAAACTCAACGCGGGTAGATGTCAGCTGTAATTAAGACAACTCTTAGCTAAATTTTCACGAAATCTAGAGTCGACGGTTTTAAACTTAAATTAGTATATTATTATTTTAAAGATAAAAGTTCGTTTAGGGCGGTTGGCTAGCTGACTAGCCCTGGTGTCAGAGTTTTTAAGCCGCCCGAAGGCCTCTAACATGGCTAAACGGGTAAAACAACCGGGACCTACTCGTACAATTTAACGTGTTATCCGAGCCACGGTAGCGCACAGTTGTAAATGCCACCCCCGGTCACCCATCCGAAGCCTGACCGTGCCGAACGTTGCTTAACTTCGGTGATCGGTGACAAACACCTAGTCAAACTACGCTAAAAAAAAGTAAGTTCGTATAGGCCGCCTGAAGGCCTCTGACATGGCTAAACGGTTAAAACAACCGGGGCCTACAATTTAACGTGTCATCCGAGCCACGGTAGCGCTCAGTTGGAAAATGCCACCCGCGGTCACCCATGCAAGTACTGACCGTGCGGAACGTTGCTTAATTTCGGTGATCGCTGACAATCACCTAGTCAAACTACGCTACGAGCGCTAATACTACGCTATGAGCGCTAATAATATGCTATGACCTCTAATAATACGCTATGAGCGCTAAAAATACGCTATGAGCGCTAATAATACGCTATGAGCGCTAATAATACGCTATGAGCGTCTTCTTGAACTTATCCTACCATCCCCTTTTTACTACAAGACAAGTAGAAAGACGCCACACTACCACCCCTACACTGTCGATTTTCCTTCGATACGTACGAAGCGGTTTGACTCAACATTTCTGATTCGTACCGCCAGGGAATGGAATGAATGAATGAATGAATGAATGAACTCTTTATTGTTGACACTAAAATACAATACAGAAGAAATATACAGAAAGGAAAAAAAGAAGCGACTTAAAACTAGTGCAACAAAGGGCGGCCTTATTGCTTATAGCAATCTCTTCCAGGCAACCCTTTCATCTAGAGAGGAATTAATAAAAAAAGAAAAAAACGGAGTGAGTAGCAAAAGAGAGTAGACAAAAAAAAACTTATTACAAATAATAAATACTTACATAACAAGCTAAAATTCGAATACGTATATCCTAATACATAAATAAAAATAATATGAGATACACTAATATGGAACAGTCTTCCTGCTTTCCTATTTCCTAAGAGATATAATCTAAAACTTTTCAAGATCAGAATGAATAGGTATCTTCTAGGTCTGCGTTTTTCATCTTCGACCACAACGTCGCTTACCATCAGGCGAGTTGGTGGTCAAGCGCGGACTTAATCGCGATAAAAAAGAGCGCTAGTTTGATGATGGAAGATGATGAAAATATCTTCAATATGAAGCACTACGTTTAAAACTCGGTCTGCCCAAAGAATCAAAGGATAATCCAAGATCTTAATGAATGCTGATTAGAGATGTGCTTAGAAATCGGCTTAGTACGGAGATTATATAACAGTCAGGCCTTTGTCTTGTATCTATCGACTTATTGTGTTATAGGGTTGTCGGTGTTATTTTGTAGGTTGCTAGATCCTCTGCCAACCTACAGTTTTGCTAGGGTTAGCGTTGCCAGATTTAAGTTGTATTTATACGATTTTTTGTTGCTGTTTCAAACATTTACGATCCAAATGTACTCCTCGGTGGCTCAGTGGTTAGTGACCCTGACTACGGGATCAAAGAGGCGTGGGTTTGATTCCCACCCAGGGCAAGTATTTATGTGATGGACATAGGTGTTTACTCTGCGTCTGTTGGTATTAGTAATCATCTATCTATGTAAGTATGTATTTAAAAAAATATGTATTTGTAGTATTATAGTATATCAGTCTCTAGCAGCCATATGACAAGCTTTGCTTAGTTTGGTGTTAGAAACCGTGAGTAAGATGTCTCCTAATATTTATTTATTTATTTAAATCATACTTAATTACTATGATTTTTTCACATTCTGTAGAATGTGGTGATTCCATAGAAGCACATCACTGTATTTTTCAGCTCTCTAGAAAGGGATTCTCCTGTTCAGTTACTGAACTTACGTACAGATAAAACCCAGCCTTTAAATATGGTCAACTATAATCAAAATGAGACTATTCCGCCAAATAAATTTTAAACTAACACGTGAACGTACGGCAGGGTGATTTATGTAGTATGAAAACATGCGCGTAACGTGTACTTAGAGCACGTTTAGATATTTGTATCAAAGATATTTATTTGTAACATAATTTTAATCTGGTTTAATTCATTTTAACATGATTAAAACATTTTACCAAACAAAATACGCAGAAAAAAGAAATACTTAGCACGTCACGTCACGTTGCCCGAACCTGATTCTCTATCAATAATATACCTAATTAAAAACCCCCGACACAAAAATATTTGACAACAAACTTTCAATTGACAACCATTTTGGGCACATTTGTTGAATTTTGGTTCTTCCATCCCCACTTTAACCCACCATATCTCTTAAACGGCTCAATCGATTTTTATAAAACATAGCTAAGAACACTCTCGATTAAGTCTCCTTTCATCCAAAAAAAACTAAACTGAAATCGGTTCAGTGGTTCGGGCGCTATGATGCCACATACAGAAAGACAGACAGACAGACACACAGACAAACAGACACGTCAAACTTATAACACCCCTCTTTTTCGTCGGGGATTAAAAATTGGGATCGTTTTCAATGTCATATTTATCTAATCGTTTTTATTACTTTCACTGGTAATTTAAACTTCTACAAAAGCTATCACGCCGCCTGGCGCAGCTTAGGAGGTTTCTAACAAGGTCCTGAGAAGACTGTAAGTGTAGGTGCCGCTTATATACTGTCTCATAATACTAAAATGATGATGAGAATATTTCCCGGCGTGGCAGCCCTCATATTTCGGCGAATACTGATTGTAAGGCAGTGCACTGATTGGATTACTATGAAATTTACTCGGAAGTAGCTTCTGGACTGAATACAGATTATGTAATAGTTTCATTGAATACCTCGTTAGCAATTAGGGTCCTATCGCACTACGACACAAGGATCACGGTAATGGTATTTATGAAGTATTGCGACTCGGCCATGTCCTTGAAATAAATGTCGACAACCCCGCGTGGCCACGCAGTACGTAACACGCTCTAGGGCTGCCCGGTAGGTAATTCGCACGCTTACCGATTACAAACCCATACGTTCGTTCGTCACTTCGGCACATCTGCGACTGTTGTTTACGGTGTGATTCGCGTTCCAACTGTTAGTATGAAGAAAGAATACTGCATAGATACCATTACAGTGTCAGGGTGGCGCGATCATTTAATGAAAATCAGTTTGCATCAATCAGATCATCAATCAGTGAATGAAAAAGGAGAGTGCTAGGAAGTCACCTCATCCTGAAAACAGTGGCGGTGGACTTTCGAGCACCATTGTTGAGGCATCTCGTGAAGATAATGTGTGGGTGCGGAACCCGTGCCCGCATGAAATGCCTCACAATGTCTCTATTATTTTGAAAAACATAAATTAAGATTTTTCTGCACTAGAGTTTAAGTTCTAATATAGTCGAGTTTAACTAACACAAACACAATGGATTATGAGGTCCGAAAAAAAATTTTTTGATTGTTTTTTTTTTTTTATAATTAGGTTGCGCAACCATCGTACTCGAGGTGAGGTACCTTCCATTTAGCTGCATATATCGTGTAGGTAACGTAACCAGGATAGCGCCACAAAGATGTCCTAGTGAGATTGAACCCTTATATTGGTAGCCAGTACTATACTCCAAGCCAGTCTGAGCTGTTATTACAAGTTGAAAAAGGATTTCAGAATTGACAGTTCTATTACATGCTGTTGAGTCCATGGATGTATAGAATCGGCTGTAAAGTTAGTTAAGTTCTATTTTGAAGATTGTCCGCCATTTTGGGACAGACTAATTTGAAATTTGTAAAGTAAGTCAAATGTCACATACTATTTATATTATGAATTAGTTTATTATTTAATTATAGGTTTCTTTTATTATATTTTTTTTCTTATGGAATGTTTTCTTTATTTTAGGTATTTTAAGTATTTAAATCAATTTTGTTAGTGTGTATGTTTGTAATGTATAATCTAATTTTTATTTTTTTATTAATGCGCACCGCGTCCATTATTTTTACGCTGGTTGCCTGGCAGAGATCGCTATCAGCGAATTGTCACACTGTTTATGTATTTTTGTTTCTTCTTTTTGTTTATTTCTTGGTGTACAATAAAGAGTATATCTATCTATGTCAAGTTATGTCTTTAGAAATAAATGGATTCGCTACAAGTTGAAAAATAAGCTTCGTATTGGAGAATCTCCATCATACTGGGGAAAGACTAACACAATATTAAATTTGAAGAGCTCAAGAAATGTCACTTAATGTCAAGTGAAGTTGTTGACTACACGACTTTTGGCTTCAGATTTTCAACCTACGTATTATGGATGAAGGATCCATGGAATGGAGATTGACGACTCGGTAATTCCCATAGAGTTTAGAGATACAAAGAGACGCCCACAACTTTTCTTATCTATGGAATTTGACGTTATGTCACACACACCTTCCTAATTTGTTCACCTTGTTCCTGAGCAAACACAACAGCAAATTCTATAGATATTTATGTAGACTTTTCTCTTTACTCATTGTCGAATTTAAAAAAATCGGCCAAGTGCGAGTCGAACTCGCGCACGAAGGGTTCCGTACCATATGGAGGCCCCCCTAAATGTATTTTCTTTTAATTATTTTAGAAGGGCATAACAATATACAACTTTATATTATGTGAATATTTCAAGCATCATACTATTGCCGTTTTTTGTATGAGAGACCCCTAAAATATTTATTTTATTTTAATTTAACGATTTACTTTTGAAGTGAATATTTAACAAAATATTCTGTTAACATTTCAAGCATCTACCTGTCTCCGTAATTAATATCGAGCGAATAACGTCTACAAATACAGGTTTAATGTACTTCTTGTTGTTATAGCGGCAATAGAAATATATCATCGGTGAAAATTCCAGCTGCCTAGCTATCAAGGTTCATGAGATACAACCCGGTGACAGACAGACAGACTGACAGACGGACATCGAAGTCTTAGTAAAAGGGTCCCGTTTTTACCCTTTGGGTACGAAACCCTAAAAAAATACGAAAATATGCATTAAAAAAATCTAGCCATTGACACGAAATGAATGAATTTTAAAATTAAGAAAAAACTACCTTGTGTCCTAATTAGTAGCGACTTGTCCTTAAACTATTACGTCAATGGTAATCCCCGGCAGCGCGACAAAGGGCGTCAGCGAAGTGTCATGCCTCCTCTGTCGCATGACGAATGTGTTAGTAAAATGTAATTTCGCCGCGTCCTCTCACATTTGCCTACAATTCGCCGCGCGGACGGAATTTTTAATTAATCTGTCACCAGAAAAGCTGAATGAAAGTCTCATATGCTTCAGAAACGTTGGCAATACGCCCACACTGACAAAAGTGTTATGGGCTTAACAAAGTGAAAGAGCGGTCGGTTTTAATGCCAAATTACTACGGAACCCTAAAGATTAAATTATTTAGCGAAAGAAGAATACGTGGTCACTTTGATTTTTAACCGACTTCCAAAAAGGAGGAGGTTCTATGTTCGTGTGTATGTATTTTTTTGTGTATGTTCATCGAATCATCGATAATTTCGCCAAATGTGAACCGAATCGAAAAATTCTTTTTACGAGTATATACTCCCGAGTTGGTCCGATTTAAATTTTACAGAAATCAGCTGAGGCGTTTTTGTCGTCGTTTCAGCCTTATACATAGGCATCCCCTATAAATCTCCAATCTCCAATAAGACCAGTTGGAAGCATTTTGGATCCAGCGCGATCTAAATAATCCTGCGGTTTTGATGAGGTCAACCGTCCACCTTGTGTCCGTCTTATGCTGCCGGTACGTGTTCTCCACTCGAGAACTTTTCGACCCCATCGGTGGTCAGTCCTCTGTGCTATGTGCCCCACCCACTGCCATTCCAACTTGCTAATTCGCTGGGCTATGTACAGAATTCCTCATTTCTGATTCGATCTCGCAGAGAGACTCCGAGCATAGCCCTCTCTCTGTAGCTCTTGGAGCTTCTTATATCCACTAGCTGCGCCCCGCGGCGTTACCCGCGTTAGCCCGAGATAAAAAGTAGCTTCAGTGTTAATCCAACGTCTAAGCTACCTTCACACCAATTTTCATCTAAATCGGTTCAGCCGTTTGTTCGTGAAAGAGTAACAAACATCCATACATACTCACAAACTTTCGCGTTTATAATATTAGTAGGATAGTGAATCATTGAATATTATAAGGATTTCCACAATTTGCAAATCTTCAAATATCGCATCGAGTCTTGATGTTGCAACAAATGCAGAGCTTAATCAAAAGCAAAGCAAAATAACACGTTGGCCATTGCGCGGGCAAAAGCTAGTTTATTATACAGGGTTATTAGTCCTTTAGCATCTTTTTATGGGCTTATTCTGTACATCAAAACTAACAAATTTTGTTTTGCGACTTTTGTCAAAACTAAAAAAAAAAACAGCTTTTCCATACATTTAGTCAAGGGTGAATAATATTTTTCTATGGAAAAATCATTTTTTTAGGATTTGATAACAGTCGTTGAACAAAAGTTATTAGTTTTGATGTACGGAATAAGCCCCTAAAAGGATGCTAATTGATTACCAGTAACCCTGTACAAATAGAATTATTCTCCTATTTAGTACTTTACCTCTTACAAACACTCCGAACGTAAGTCGATGAATTTCTCAGAAATAATTACCTTAAGAGTGAAATTCAAATAATCCGATTTTGATTAAGCCTTCAGACCCTTAAAATTTCACAGAATAATTGAATGAATTCTCGAAAGTAAACAAGTAGAAACGTGTTTGTGTACTTCCGAGAGATTTTGAGGTAAAGCTTTACTTGGAAAAAAGTAACAAATAAGTAATTCCTGTTAAACAAGAAAAGTTCTCTAACAATTTTAGATTAACTAAATTTTAATGTAATTAGACCTGAGAAGTTTGAAGTTCAAACCTAAATTAGAGTAGGATAAGATAACTTTGTAATTATAAGGGAAAAAAATAAACCTAAAGTGCGTAATAAATGAGTATAGACGTGTCAGGGTTGTCGATTTGCGTAGAAGTCCCCAAAATGCGGGGTATTCTCCATTGGGGATTGATTGTATGTGGGGACAATGCGGGCCAAAAAGATTGCGATTTGGTGAGGTACCTACATTAATAAGTATGTTGAAGCCATGCTCCTCGCTAGCACAAAAGTTAGCGTTACAGTCATTAAAAATATAGGAATTTGTGGGGAATCAGGATAAACTTCTCACCCATGTGGAGAATTTCAATTCATTGTAATACTATAGAAAAATAATGGGGAATTTGTGGCGAATCAGGACAAGATTTCTCCCCAATGTGAGGAATTTCACTGTGTATTTGGGGATTTGGGAAATGGGCGTCGGCAACGCTGACACGTGTACTGTGTATGTGTGTAACAAAAGGTTTTAGATATATTCTTAGAATAATGAAAGAGAGCAAAAATATCCTAATGTAGATTTGTAAGACATCTCGGCAAGATAGCATCGTAAACGCATCTAAAGAAAGTTCCAAAGAACTTATTGGTACAGGATTTGAACCCAGAACCTAACGAGTGTAAGGTCCACTAGACCACCACGGTGAGGCCTACATTCGAGACCATTGCGACCCCATCAATTGTCAGTTCCACGAGCTACGCACCCTGCCCGCTGCCTCTTCAACTTGCTTATCAAACTAAGTCGATAACTTCCAGAACCTAACTTCAGTATGATTATAATGAAGTGTGAGCTAATATGTAATCTGTTCTGCGATTCCATCCCAGATAATATTCTGCGAGCATTACACAAATCTCCGCTGACTAGAATTCAGTGTAAACCTCCAAACATGACTTGCCCGAATAGCACAAATATTAAGCCCGCAACCGCAAACTAAGAAAGTGCAGATGGACAACTAAAAAGCCAATCAAAAACCATTAAATTACAGGACAATTAAAAAGAGGCTATCTCGAGATCTCGACGTTTTATCTCTAAAATAAAATGCGAACATGACAAAAAATCCATTGACAGTTTTATTTGATAATAATCTTTGGAGAAATATCTAATTCTAAGGGTCTGGCATTATGCTTATTTTAATGGACCTCCAAAGTGGGCAAAGTTCTTAATTTTGATGCTCGATTTTGGGTGTACGATACGCGATATTTTTTCAAGCTTCGTTTTTAAATCTGTACAAAAAAAAACGTTTTTTCATTCGCCGGATATAAGACTTAATTAAGACCACAGGATGTCGTTGAAAATTTATAAGCTCTATAGAACTTAAATAAAGAAGAAAAGAAGATAGAACTTATTATCACATTTTCGTTGCTTATAATCCCGTCATCTTATAATATTAGCCCATCAACTTGCCTCTTGGTAAGGAATATAGTGTTCAAAAATGTCTAGATATAATTTCGAAGCAGTAGTTTCTTTTGTACCGGACTTTTCCATCTGTCCCTCAGTAATCCGTGCGGTAACCTGCCTTTACCGTCCCTTTGTGAATAAGTAACGATAAGACGTATCGTGTACATAATTCAGTCGGTAATCAAACATTACCTACGTACCTAACCAGGATTTATATCCCAGGGCAGTAATAGTAGATAGTATTATCTCCCCCTTCGGAACTATGTAGTTAAAAGTAGTTTTAGGGTGCATTTTTGATTTTGCATTGAATTGGAAAAGTTAGATTAGGAATTAATTGTATGATTAGTTAGGACGAATAATTATACAGACTTATAGCGTTTCGGCACTTTCGGCCATTTTTAAATAGCAGGCTATTTCTACTCGAAGCGAATGTCAGCGTCACTTGCGTGACCAATGATATTAGGGTTCCGTACCCAAAGGGTTAAAAACTAAAACCCTATTACTAAGACTCCGCTGTCCGTCTGTCCGTCTCCAGGCTGTATCTCATGAACCGTTATAGTTAGAAAGCTGAAATTTTCACAGATGATGCATTTCTGTTGCCGCTATAACAACAAATACTAAAAATCGAATAAAATTAATAATTAAGGGGGGCTCCCATACAACAAACCTGATTTTTTAGCCGTTTTTCGCTCTATATTAATAAAAATGGTAACAGGTAGATGCTTGAAATATTCACATAATATTTAGTTGTATATTCACTTTAATAATAAACAATAAAATAAATATTTAAGAGGGGCTCCTATACAGTACGGAACCCTCCGTGCGCGAGTCGGACTCGTACTGGGCCGATTATAGTATCTTTTATTCTCGATGGACAATCGACAAACTGAGTTGGGATACCAAACGTTACAGCTTTATTAAACAAAAAATAATTCTTAAAAGTCATACATAAAATGAACCACAAAAACTACGATAAGAAGTATGGCAAGGTGAAATACCCAGCACATTGTTGAATATACGAGTATGTTGTTTTTAAACTTTCGCGATTTGAACACATTATTATTATGTACTACGGGGACTACCCGTGACCACGCCCGATGCAACTCGGTCGTAACGTCGGGATGATGAGGTATTTATTTATCTCGTAATTTTAGTGCGCGATTAGTCCCGTAGTGCACAGTAATAATTGTTGAATATATAGGTAGTTTTCTAATTTCGAAAGGCGAATGGGTCAGAGCATTCACATACGCCATTCATTTTCTTCTACAGACGTATGCAGGTTGCCACGATGTGTTCCTTCACATAAAACAGGCAAAGTAATGTGAAAATCACTACATAGTATAAAACAAAGTCGCTTCCCGCTGTCTGTCCCCATGTATGGTTGTATCTTTAAACTACGCAACGGATTTTGATGCGGTTTTTTTAATGGATAGAGTGATTCAAGAGGAAGGTTTATATGTATAATACACCAGTGCGAAGCCGGGGCGGATCGCTAGTATGTTCCTACATAAATTCTAAAGAATGTACGGGATCCGGATTTGAACCTGCAAACTTACGATCTAAGAAGAGTTTTCCCGGTAGACTACCACGGTTTGCACTTTCAAAAAATATCAATCCATTTACTATAGGTAGGTACTAGATTATATCTGAATTCTATCTTACGCGTGGCAGCGAAGGTTTTATTCGTTGCGCCAAATATGTACCTGAAAATAAAATAAAACCAGGATTATCTTACTGAAACAATCACAATCACAGTACTAAGTAATAAAAACGTTCATGCAATTTCATGATTTCTAGTTAAGTTCATTTATGTAGCTTAGGCTACTGAGCAGTGTTGTTCCAAGTAAATTATAGAGTATCAACCTCAAAAAAGCCGTATTTTCGTGAAAATGTATGGGAAAATTTGATAAAAAAACCCGTATTTTAAAAATAACTTAATTTTTATATAACAAAATATACGGCTTTTACAGGACAGCCGAGCCGTACTTGCCTTTTTCGGGGTTTTACAGAGCCTGAAAGCCGTATAATACGACAAAAGCAGGAACAAAGTCAGGAACATCACAGCTACCGACCCCTGGTAGCGCTCAACAGCTAAATGGTTTAAAGAGTCAGAAACTACCTACTAGGAGCCACTGTAGCGCTCAGTTAGTTTATATATTATACTACCCACGGTCACGGTTTGGTTTATTTACGCCATTTTTATTTTATTTACTACATAGAATCAAAAACTTACAGTCACATGCAGACCATGGGTTTAAGCAATAAGCGCTACAATATTAAAATGACTTCAATTTAATTATTTCATACTAGTTATTTTATTTTAATACCAAGGGCTCAAAAATATTCACGAAATAGAATTAAAACCACTCAAATAATTAAGTACAGAGAAATAAAAGACCGAAAATATTTGTTTCTGCCTCTGACATAACATTTGTTTCAAATTAATTAAATGAACGGACTGAGAGTAACGCTTTTGTTTAACCTCCTTCGCGAGAAGAGCGATGTTATAAGTTTAGTAGCTCTCATAGCGTAGTTTGACTAGGTGTTCGTTAGCGATCATAGAAGTTAAGCAACATTTGACACGGTCAGTCTTCGGATGGGTGACCGCGGGTGGCATTTACAACTGGGCGCTACCGTGGCACGGATGACACGTTAAATTGTGGGGTCCCGGTTGTTTTAACCGTTTAGCCATGTCATAGGCCTTCAGGCTGTTTAAGATTTAACCATCCGTTGATAAATTAACATCTGTTGGTGAACTAGGCTCTAAAACCTGAGTTTAATTGTTGTTTACTGGGTCTTGGGTCTTAAAGGTCTGCCTACTATAATGTAGGTTAGTACCTAGCATTTCCGTGCTAGGCACGAGTCAGGCAAAAAGAAATCTTAGTGTTGAAAAACGGCAACATATTATGTTTGTACAAACATCCTCTCATCCCAAACGCATATACCGTCTCGGTTCCGTCGTGGGTAAAAAGTATGCGACTATGCTAGGGTTGCCATCCGTCCGGGTTTCCCCGGATTTGTCCTAGTTTAGAGGCCGTCGGGGAGCGTCACATGTCCGGGTACTGGGCTGCAAAATCCGGGGTTTCCACGCGACTTGTCCTAGTTGCCAAATTTAGAGATGGCAACCCTAGACTATGCCCACGAGACCGTTCTGTCACCGAACAGCACCGTGCCAAGCACGGAGCGTTTTTCGGCTCCGGCAAATCTGTCTGTCCGTGGCATCGAAGTTCTCAAACGAATGTTCCATTTTTAACCGACGAAGGAGGTTCTATGATCTCCTCCTTTTTGGAGGTCAGATCGTCTGTATGTATTTTTTTTTTAGTCGCGCGAACTTTTTGAATTTTGTACACGATGGATGTCGGTTTTGCCATTTTTTTTTGTATCCCAAAGTAAAAGTTGTATAAAATCATCAATACAATGCCTATTTTATTTAGTTGAAGGCAAGCTTGTAACTCAACATATTTCGAGCCAAATTTCATCTTGAAAATGATCCCAATCAATATACTTCGTTCTTTTTCTGTAATCTAAGACGTCCATTTATTAATCTTGGCTGTGGTGATCGTTTCATTTGTTTGCATTATCGTCCAATCTCGATTGCCCGATGGAGCGTGACCGATGGGGTCTCCACTGCTGTCAATGGTAGAGCCACTGAGCTGATAACCTTTTAGAGTTGCCCTTGCAAGAAAACGCATAGCCCGAATTAAAACTTAATGGCATTATGTGATAACTAGATTTTGCCCGCGGCTTCGCCCGCATGATCGAGGCCCTACCTTACCACCCTTTATAAAGGAGGTGGAAAATAAAAAAACAAGAAATTTAACGATTTAACATTTGTTCGATTTGACATTTCTTGGAGCGCACGCTAGAGTAGCTCGCAGATGGCAGAATTTTTCCTACTTCTCAACACTATTGTTATATTATGGCAAATTTACGCAATATCATTATAATTTATAGCCTATGTGTTATTCTGATATATAAGCTATATAATTGCAAAGTTTCATCTCAATCCGTTCAGTAGTTTTTGCGTAAAAGAGTAACAAACATCCATCCATCCATTTATCCATCTATCCATCCATCCATCCATCTATCCATCCATCCACCCTTACAAACTTTCACGTTTATAATATTAGTAGGATTATTTTTCGCCAAAAATAGCATGACCGACTTCACCCGTGTACAGAATTCGCTAATATTTCGCACGAATCGATGTTAAATTTTTCACATTATTGTTGATTTATCAAAAATGGCTCAGCCGATTTCAATAAAAATTTAATGGGTGAATGGTTTAACGGGTGAAGTCGGTCATGCTATTTTTTGCGAAAAATAATTATTGGAAAATGGTGATCACTACGACGCGACGGCATGTTTTATTAACGGCTTTAGAGATCAGCAGTACCTCCATAATTACAAGCTCTATGGTTAGCACTGTGGAGCTACTGACCGATCGACCCTCAAAAATAAATAGCGTGTCAAATAGTATGAAGAAAAATCCCTTTAATAGTGCCTACGTGTATAACTCGCGTTCATACCTCACAATAACTTTCTCTCGTTTTGATAAGGCGCGTGGTGCGTAGGTACGAGTATACCTACTATAGTCTGACCGTTTAACTGAGTCCACGCCTGCGCGGTACAGTAACTAATATTATTTTTTCAAAGGTTTGAAACCCTAAAAAAGATCCGTTAACTTTTAGGTCGGCATAATATTTCTTTAATAACAGGGTAGCGATAACAGTAGGACACATTTTGCTAGTCAGGATGCAAAGGCTTGATGAATTACGAATGAAAATTATCAATACAAGTTTAGTACCATTTTTTTAAATATATTTCGGATAGGTTTGCGTTTAACTACACAATGCCTGATGTTAAGCAGATATGCGGTCTAGGATGTAACACGCTGACCTAGAAGATACCTATTTACTCGGGATTTGAAGACACCTACATGAACGGAACGGAACGGTCACGGGAAGACAGACTCAGGCAAAGCGTTCCACATTATGGCAGTTCGTATGAGGAATGTGGACTCGAAACGCTTGGTTCTAATGCGCGGGATATAATTTATTATTAATCGTATTGAATTGTAAATACCAATACGAGTCCTACGAGTATTTTATGAAGGGTAACAATATTGATGAATTGTACATATATTTGGTAATAATTAATATTATTGTAAAATTGATTTGACATGTAACAAATATAAAAAAAAAATGTATTGTATTGTAATAATTCTTTATTTTTATGCACACAATAAAGAGTTCTGTCTGTCTGTATTCAACTTGCTAATCCACTAGTCTATGTCAGCAATCAAATGATTATCTAGGTATAATTATTGGTCCGCAATTTTGCAAGTAGCATGTAATCTACCATACCGAATACCAAACTGCGGGGTCCCACAAGGTAGCGTTGTGGCTACTATTCTATTTACTGGATATATCAATGACTTACCCACAGCCGTTAACTACCCGATGACTCTATTCGCGGACGATAGTACGATAACAATAAATTGCACTAGTAAAGACTCTTATGAATCGGAGATAAATGATGCTTTGAAATCTATAATTCAATGGATGAATTCAAATAAATTAAAAATAAATCTAGAGAAAACCAATATCATGCACTTTCGCCAGCGGGCAATAAGGGAGAGTATCACAGTGCAATATAATAATAGAATCGTACAGGAAGTAGTCTCAACTACATTTCTTGGCTTAACAATAGACTGCAAACTAAGTTGGAAAGCTCATATAGCAAACTTAACTAAAAGAATAAGCTCCTCAGCATATGCACTATTTAAACTATCATCAGTTATTAACGAAGACGCTCTGATAACGGCGTATTATGGTATAGTCGTATCAGTCCTACGGTATGGTGTTATCTTCTGGGGAAACTCATCCGACAAGCAGGTCGCTTTCAAAGCTCAAAAGAGATGCATCAGGGCAATGTTTCACCTCCACAAGACAGATAGCTGCAGGCCATACTTTGCAAAGCACAGTCTTCTTACATTGCCATCAATGTACATATTAGAAGTAGCTACATTTGTAAGAACAAACCTGCAGCTGTTTGGTGACTGGACAAATGCGGGTGTACGTACTCGCCGCCAGGAGGAGCTGAGACTTTGCCCTCGAACGGCAAAAACGGCTTTAATGCAAAAAAGCGTTTTTTGTATGGCCCCCATTATTTATTCTAAAATTCCCAAAGAGATAAGAGATTTAAATATTAGCATGTTTAAAAGTAAATTGAAATGTGTGTTAGCCCAAAAATGCTATTATGAAATTACAGAATTCCTCAGTGATAAAAATATTCTCAGCACTGACATAAGCCTGACCTGTTTGACATAGATATTAATTGTTTACGTATTCTATAATATTATTTACTGTTTGACATAATTATCTTGACAACTTTAGTATTTTTTATTTTGCATCTTTAATTCTATTGGACATTTTTAATTTTCTTTGACATTCATAATTTTGTATTTTGACATTGGTAACTTAATTTTCTTATTGTATTTGTAAATTTTATTTTTATTGGCTACATTTTTTTGGAAAAGTTTCGGTCATTACTCGTAGCTATTATTTATTTCACTCATTATTTTTTTTATATTTGTACGCCACACTTGGCAAGGACATGAGCAACATTATGTAAGAACTCCAACTTGTATGCTATTTTGTATGAAGTGTACTTACCATGTTCTGACAAATAAAGTATCTGAATCTGAATCTGAATCTAGAGTAATTAAACCGTCCCGCAGCACTCAGCCTATAACTAGAACATAACCATCAAATGGCATTTTAACAGGCAATCAGCGGCAAGGACGTTTCGCTTGGTTCGCGTGACAAACGCAGAAAAATAACGTTTCGACTCGCATTTAGCTGTACCAAGGTGACCGAGGACGTCTCTTTAAAGTCATCATCCTTTAATTGGTCACTAAGGATTATTCAACCTTCAAGGTTTAAAGTACAACGTGGGCGTCTTAAAATCCCGAGTAAATAGGTATCTTCTAGGTAAGCGTGCTACAACCTAGACCGCTTATCTGGTCAACATCAGGCAGTATGTGTCTTTCTCAAAAATAGTTCGTGAGGCTGTAGAAATTAATAATTCGCCAAGTACGAGTCGGACTCGCGCACGGAGGGTTCCGTACTGTATAGGAGCTCCCTTGAAATACGTATTTTATTTTAATTTTATTATTTATTATTTAAGTGAATGTAAAACTAAATATTCTGTGAAAATTTCAAGCATTTACCTGTTACCATTATTACTTAATTTAGAACGAAAAACATCTGAAAATTCAGGTTTGTTGTATGGGAGCCCCCCTTAAATATTTATTTTCTTTTCTTTTTACTGTTGTTTTATTTGTTGTTATAGCGGCAACAGAAATACATCATCTGTGAAAATTTCAGCTGCCTAGCTATCATGGTTCATGAGATACAGCCCGGTGACAGACAGACAGACGGACAGACGGACAGACGGACATCGAAGTCTTAGTAATAGGGTCCCGTTTTTCCCTTTGGGTACGGAACCCTAAAAAACATCGTAATTTCAACCGAGAGGATGGTTACAAACTATCAGTTTCGCGGAATCCTGTAGTCAACACGTGCAAACTGCGTGGTGTCGGCATTAAGACCTTTACCCACTGTCAGTGTGGCGTGCTCATATCTCAATTTCATTGCGCGATAAGTCCCGTATAATCGTAGTAGGATAGTATGTGGTCAAACGCAAACCTATTCAGATTGAAAAAAAAATCTTATTACTAGATTACATTGATATAATATCGATGGAGAAAATAATTATTTTTAAAAGCGCTCATAGCGTAGTTAAACTAGCTGTTTATCAGCGCTCATCGAAGTTAAGCAACGTTCGGCGCGGTCAGTCTTCGGATGGGTGACCGCGGGTGGCTTTTACAACTGAGCGCTACCGTGGCTCGGATGATGTGGCGTACACAAGGGAGATGAAGTCTATACAAAGCAGTGGGAAGATATAGACTGATGATGACCAGTGTCAAGCTGCGCACAAGGAAATTGAACTTTTATTGCATACGTTATAGGAGCTAAATCTCCTTGCTGTAATTAAAGCTGTGTACAGGAGATTCTCCTATAAACTGCGGAATCCTTGTGCGTTGTTTGAAGCTCCAGCGTTATTTTTACTTGACGCGTCTTGTACGATTTTTTTTTTATTTCGTATAGGTTTGCGTTTGACTACATACTGCCTGATGTTGAGCAGATATTCGGTCAAGGGTGTAGCACGCTTACCTAGAAGATACCTATTTACTCGGGATTTGAAGACACCCACGTCGTACTTTAGCGGGAAGACAGACCCAGGCAAAGCGTTCCACATTCTGGATGTTCGTTTGAGGAATGGGGATTCCAAACGATACACAGGTTTATTGGTAGGTAATCAATTAGCATACTTTTTGGGGCTTATTCTGTACATCAAAACTAACAACTTTAGTTACAACGACTTTTATCAAATCTCAAAAAAAACATTGCTATTCCATAGAAACATATCGTTCACCCTCGACAAAATGCATGGAACAGCTGTTTTTTAGTTTTGACAAAAGTCGTAGAACAAAAGTTGTTAGTTTTGATGTACGGAATAAACCCTTAAAAGGATGATAATTGATTACCTATAACCCTGGAAATACGATTTGGCGATCGGCTCTGACCGAATCGGAACGTGTATGAAGGCTTATACTGATATTTATTTAACATTGAGATAAATAATAACGCCCTTAAAGGGTCAGCGATTCGTTATCGAAATTAAAAGCTTGGAACATCGTAATCGATAGCTGTCAAGTATTTTAATAAAGTGTGAAAGGCTTCTAATACGGGCCGTCTATTTTGTTTCGAGGTATATTTATTATAGCCCGGGAGGTAAGCGCAAAAAATTGCAACTACTTTCTAAAGTCTCATTTTTAGGGTTCCGTACCCAAAGGGTAAAAACGGGACCCTATTAGGTACTAAGACTTCGATGTCCGTCTGTCCGTCTGTCACCGGGCTGTATCTCATGAACCATGATAGCTAGGCAGCTGAAATTTTCACAGATGATGTATTTCTGTTGCCGCTATAACAACAAATACTAATAACAGAATAAAATAAATATTTAAGTGGGGCTCCCATACGACAAACGTGATTTTTAGTTTTTTGCTCGCTATTAGTAACAGCAAGAGTAATGGGGCTCCCATACGGTACGGAACCCTCCGTGTGCGAGTCCGACTCGCACTTGGCCGATTTTTTGGTATTACGTTTTCATGGTGGTGTACATCAATAACCCGGATTCAGTCAGCTGGGCTGCTTAGCGTTTGGTGGGGATACCCGATTGAATTTAAAAAAAAAACGGTATAGGTATTTCGATAATACTTATAGGTAGTATCTTGCAACTACTTTTAAAAGCTGAAAATTGATGGACGGGTAGGAAAATAACTAAAAAATAGTTTATCTACACTAATGTTGTAAGGTTACTATTATGAAACTCGCTGCGCTCGTTTCATAAACTCACTCTCGTGTTTTAATACCCGTGTCATTGCAGTTGCATACACTACTTTATCTTCACTACTAAAAAAAAAAAAAAAACATATTGCGAAACATTAAATTCACGCGTACGTGTATTGTCACAGTGAACTTGGCGCCATTAAAATCTAACCAATGAGAGCGCAGCTGCGCGCGCTTCATTATATGACAGTTGCATAAACTGCTATTAACTGCTCATAGCGTAGTTTGACTAGGTGTTTGTGACCGATCACCAAAGTTAGCAACGTTCGGCACGGTCAGTCTTCCGATGGGTGACCGCGGGTGACATTTTACAACTGAGCGCTACCGTGGCTCGGATGACACGTTAAATTGTAGGTCCCAGTTGTTTTAACCGTTTGACCATGTCAGCGGCCTTCAGACACTTAAAAACTCTGACACCAGGGCTAACCACCCGGCCTTTATGAACTTACTTACCTATATTTAATCTTAGTTATTATTATAAGCCGCGGTGGTCTAGTAATTGTAACGCTGGCCTGTCATTCTTGAGGTTGTGGGTTCAAATCCCGGTCCTGTACCAATGAGTTTCTTCGGAATTTTTGTACTGAATTTCACACGACTGGTTTTTTGGTGAAGGAAAACATCCGTGAGGCAATCTGCATACGTCCGTGGAAGAAATTCGATGGCGTATGTGAATCCACCAATCCGCACTGGGCCAGCGTGGTGGATAAGGCCCAATCACCTTTCGTGGGTAGGCCTACATCCTGCAGTGGACTATTAAAAAGGCTGGTACAGTACAGTACTTACCTATATATAGATAATCTTAGTTATTTACTCAATAAATGATTATAATTCTAGTTCAATAGAATATCTTCACAAAAACCCCTAGTGTGTCCTAACCCGTGACATTTCGCCAGTTAACTGAATATTCCGAGTTGGCAGCCTGAGACTGGTCTTATTTATAGCAGTTATATTCTTGCCAAAGTTACGGAATAAGGGCGCATAAATTCTATGAAGACCTCGTTAGGTAGAGTCAGGTAGGCTTTCCGAAGTGTTGCGGTAAACACGCTTTTATTCTCTTTGGTAATGACACGGAAAATGAGGATACAGTTAGGACAAAAATTCTATTGTTAAAATTATTGACAAAAATGGCAGAACTGACTTCAACAGAATTTTAATAGTTCGCGTCACAGAGCTACGAGTATGTTCGCGTGTATCAACGTGTTTTCGACGAAGTAATTTTCACATGGCACAGTAAGAGAGAGGCCTATACCCTGCAGTGATGATGATGAATTTTCACGTTATTGTTGATTTTTCAAAAACGACTCGACTCAGTCGATTTCGATATAATTTAGGTATATGGGTGGACCCAGATGATCTATCAAACAAAAAAAAAAATCATCAAAATCTGTTCATAATTGGCGGAGTAGTCGCGTAACATACATACAAAAAAAACACGAATTGAGAACCTCCTCTTTAGAAGTCGGTTGAAAAATCGTCAGAATCGCTTTTGAAAAAAAAAACGCGACGTCACTACGCATATAAATAATCTTTTTTCGCAAAATATCGCAACACAGACTTCCACCGAGTACAGAATTCGAATAATTTGCACGAATCGATGTGACATCCATGTACATTTTTGTTGATTTATCAAAAACGGCTCAGCCGATTTCTATAAAGTATATCTTTTGAACTCGGAAGTATATCTTTTGAACTAGAAAAGTTTTTTTTAAAATCGGATCTTTATTGGCGAAAATATCGATAAACATACACAAAAAGAAAAAAAATACATACAGGCGAACATAGTACCTCCTCCTTTTTGAAAGTCGGCAATAAATGAATATAAATACATATGTCAGTATGTGAAATACGGTTTATGTTACGTTAAGTACTGAATCGTTTTCTGTAACTTTGCCAAAAGCTTCGTAATGATTTTCTCAATTCCCTATTTTGTGGATCGGTGACCGAAAGTTACATGCTGAACCCTATACTATACCCTTGACAATGAAAACATTCCACTTAAACATGTACTGACATCTGTATACAAATAGGTACGGAATACTGTTAGATATCATTACTGTGACATTGACATCACACACGTAAATGGAGACAACAGCGACGAAATAAACGTTCGTACTTTCGACAGGTCTGACTAGTCCAAGATCTTACTTATTGGTTTGAGTCTTTAAGATCTTACACAGGTTTGAGTCTATTAGAAATAAGACCCTACCAAAAGTGGACTATGTTTGAGTCTATAAGAAATAAGACCCTACCAAAAGTGAACTATGTTTGAGTCTATAAGAAATAAGACCCTACCAAAAGTGAACTATGTTTGGAGATCATCGATTTGGCATTTTCACCAACTTCCAAAAAGGAGGAGATTTTATGTTCGTCTGTACCTATGTATTTTTTTGTGTATGTTCATCGATAATTTCGCCAATTGTGAACCGAATCGAAAATTTCTTTTTTAGTTCGAAAGGGTATACTCCCGAGATGGTTTAAATTTTACAGAAATCGGACGAGCCGTTTTTGAAAAATCAACAATAATGTAGGTAAATAATTCGAGCGAAATATTCGAATTTTGTACACGATAGAAGGCGGGTTTGTCATTTCTTGCGTAAAATAATTATGGTATGTAACATAGTTTAAAGTTCAAACGTTGAGAGAGCGTCATTTTTGTTACTTTTTATCCAGGAAAAAATATAAAATCCCGTGGGAAACCACGGGTAAACCTAGTATTAGTATAGTATATATATAACATATATAATTGGTTCCATTCGTCCGTCTAGTTTTTTATAGCACTAAAGAAAAAAATGAGTTACCAAATTAATAACTTAATTCAGTTGCCAAGTAATATATCAGCTTGATTCAAAGTTATTGCTATTGTCTGGTACGACTTAGGCTCATGTTTAAAAGATGTTCTACGTAATACATTATTACACTTCAGTTTACTTACATCAGTTTTATTGATATTGGCGTTTTTATCGACATTAATATACGTTGAAACTACTTTAATAAAGTGCTCCGAGTCTACAGAACGATATTTCAATTATTAGAAGTGATGAGTGAAATGAAATTGATTTGACAAGTATTAAATAAATATTACTTGCTGGCAGTATGCCACACTTGCTAAATAAAGAGAGGGCTATGCTCGTAGTTTTTCTGCGAGATCATATCAGGAATGAGGAGATCCGAAAATGAGCCTAAGTTTCCGACATAGGACATACCAGGGGATTAGCAAGTTGAAATGGCAATGGGCAGGGCATATAGTTCGAAGAACGGGTGGTTGATTGATGACGCCAAGTTCTCAAATGGAGACAACGTACCGGTAAGCACAGTTTAGGACCACCGACTAGGTGGAAAGACGACCTAATTAAGACTGCAGGAACGCACTGAATGCAAGCCACTTCCCACAGGTCATATTGAAAATCTATAGGGGAGGCTTATGTCCAACAGTGGATGTCCTACGACTAAACTCCAGAAACATAGCAGACAATCCATTGAAACCAGTTCATAAATCACTAACTAAACTTTGAATGTCTATTTAGCTCAGCGCAGGCTAAGTTAGCACAAGTTTAGTTTGTTCTAAGTCCAGCCGAGTTTTGTTCTATAAATTCTGGAATAAACAAGACAACCGGTTTCGAACTGGGTCTAAGACAAACAGACCGCTTCTAGGTACAGAATAAAAAGTACTAGAATCCAAACGCAAGCGCCAGTTGAGGGCTCTTCTTACAACATAAATGTATTTAAGAAGTGGTGCTATTTACGTGCATACAGTAATACGGACAGGGTTACTTTGATGTGTTACTAAGCCAAAAAAGGGTCAAATTGTAATATGGGGCTAAACCCGTATAATAAATCCTCAATTCATCTAGAAGGACTAGGACTCTGACACCAGGGCTAGCCACCCGGCCTGTACGAACTTGCTTACTTATCTAGAAGGAACTGAGAAATCTATTTGGTTCTTGGATGTCTGTGGGAGAGATCTATGTACAACAGCCTTCGAGCAAATATTTACAGAGCCACAGTCCCGAAGTGAAAGTAGTAAAAAAATGTCCGAGCGCCGTCATAAATACCGACTTAGATATTTACATTAAATAATTCACAATGATCCGTTTTCTCTAATTTAGACGTTATGTCGCCAAATTAGTGATTGAAACCGAGCACTTTGGCATCGCGCGGCGTTGTAGTCGGCTTGCAATCGTCTTACAACGAATTAAAAAGCCTGCCCACTACGTAGCTCGGGCAGAGTTTTATCTCGGACACTTTTTTTGCAGGATTGTGAGTCTATATATTTGCTCGAAGACAACCGGGAATACCCTACGATTGAAATTCATCTATTCCAATAACTATTTATGTTAGATGGCTACAATTTAGTAGGTAAGTTTATACAGAGGCATATCTACTCACATACACACAAAGCAGGATGTTTAATTGTTTAGATACTGTTGCAACGCAAAGACTAAACATTGAATTCTATTCAAATAATATCAAACACGGTATAGACAAAACAAACTACAAAGTTACACGCTGTTGCTAAATAGATCTATGCGATATCAAGGGCGCGCCGTCCGTCATCGTAAATGCAGGGGGATTTAAATGCACCCCAACTGCACCCCGCACCCTGGCCGAATAAGAAATAGATCATGAAAAGGTGCATTTACCTTACTTCCCTTGACTAATCCTGAGGGGGCTTTATGTTCGTGTTCTGAGGGGCGAGTAAATTGCTGCAGAGTTGCAATGGAACGGGATCGCATAGCAAAATGCGTATGTTGATCGCTGCGCTCGTCTCAAATAAGTACTGTTAACTCGGCTTTCTAATGAGCCATTCTCCTCTAAAAGGTGTACAAATAATCGGCCAAGTACGATTCGGACTCGCGCACGGAGGGTGCGTACTGTATGGGACCCCTCCTTAAATATATATTTTTTAATTTTACCCGTTATAATTAAAGTGGATATACAAGTAAATATTCTGTGAAAATTTCAAGCATCTACCTGTTACCAATATCTAGCGAAAAACGGCTAAAAAATCAGGTTCGTTGTATGGGAGCCCCCCTTTAATATTAATTTAATTCTGTTTTTAGTATTTGTTGTTATAGCGGCAACAGAAATACATCATTTGTGAAAATTTCAGCTTTCTAGCTATAACGGTTTATGAGATACAGCCCGGTGACAGACAGACGGACAGCGGAGTCTTAGTAATAGGGTCCCGTTTTTCCCTTTGGGTACGGAACCCTAAAAAAGAGATCATGCAAAAATATATCGAGCTTAGGCCAATACCTGGTACAATATTTAAATATTTGCTTCATTTGTTTTGGAAAATGATTTTCCTACAATTTTCTTTACTAAAAATCACAATTTAAAGGAATTCTGTATTTTCAGATCTTTTGACGTTGCTTGTAAAATATGGCAGCGTGATGGCGGCCTTGAACAAAAATCAAATTAGAAAACACGAAATTCCATTTTAACTAAACATTAAATACCGTTGTTTGTTTCTGTGAATTTGTTTACCATATAAAAAGCTTCTTTTGGGATACCGTACATAGTCTGAGCCTACTTTGCAAGATCTTTTTTGCCAGAAAGTAACAACAAAAGAAATAAAAATTATGTTAACTTTAGTTCGCCTATACGGTTTATATTATGTACCGCATATCTGCTCAACATCAAGCAGTATGTAGTCAAGCGTAAACCTATACGGAATAAAAAAAACGGATCTCTTCTTTTCTGATTCGATCTCGCTGAGACTCCGAGCTTGGTCCTCTCCATAATTTGAACTTTTCTATAAGGTCCATAGTAAAGCACCAAATTTCAGTTCCATAAGTCATCACTCGCAACACTCAGTGATTGAAGACTTGGGGCACCGCGGAATTTTGGAGGAGAAATTTTGGTGCAGTTTTCGCTGTCCAGCCGAGTTGGATTCGGGGATTGACGTCATTCTTGAAGTTGAACCTGTATAGTTGGACTATTGGTCTCACAGATCAGGGAAACAAGGGATTTTCCGAGGATAGATAAACGATTCAACAAATTCAAGGCGCGAGATTACAATGGATACTGGGATCAACATGGGGATTAGACAATGTTTTAATGTAGAGATGTCTAGACCATGTATATGTATTAGTTCAAATAAAACAATATTTTTAAACGAGAAATTGACTGTGTAATCATATTCGTATTACGTATTATTATTCTAAGACCTAGATTAAATAATATGTTTCGTAGGAGCTCTCGAATATCTCGATTGATTAAACGTCTTTATAATGTTATGTTTTCGACATCTCAGCTTGGTCAAATGGAATATAAAATCATTTTCCTTTGAGTGAATTAGGAATTGAATGATGAAAATTCTTTTTTGATTGCTTCAACGTCTTTTAGGTTTTACATATTTAATCTTGAGACTTTTTGTACTTCTTCAGCTACAAGGTTTCGGATTATGACTTATTCTGTTCACTAATTAAGACGAGAGACAAACATTTAAAAATAAATAATCATTAATGAACTGATCATTAATTAATTAGTTAATTAATGAGTAGGTATTTTATTTTGTGTAGTATTTTATTTTAGGTAGATTAATTAACTGTCAGTAGCTTAATGGAAAAACGTGGGTTCAAATTCCAGTCCCGTTTAAATGAATTTTGTGTAGGTACGGATTTTCATACCGCTGGCTTTTCGGAGAAGAAAAACAGTAATCTGAATACACGTCCGTAGAAGAAATTCGATTTCGACGTTATGTGAATCTATCAGAACCAATGTCCAATCGCCTTAGGTATGTCAATTTATTAACGACAACGCCCAATCGTATTTTAAGGGTAGGCCTATGTCAGGGCTATGCCTAACAGTGCATATTTGGTAACACTTAAATTTTCTGGAAGATCTGGCTTAGGCAGTGTGATAGCCATGTCAAAGGCCTTCAGGCGGCTTAAAAACTGTGACACCAGGGCCACCCGGCCTATACGAACTTAGTATAATGCGTGTCATGTGACGCTAGACCATGGCACCTATACCAATCTATGCAGTATTGCTACTCGGCCGTGTCCTTGAAAAAAATAACTACAGCCCCCCGTGGCTACGTAACACGCGCTAGGGCTGCCCGCCTGGTAGGTAAATCGCACACTTACTGACTACAAACCCACACGTTCGTTCGTCGCTACGGCGCATCCGCAACTGTTGTGTACCGAGTCAAAGAATATATAATAATATAATACTACGTATAGAACGGCCACTCGTTACCCCCCACCCGTTTGAGTCTTCCTCACTTCCACCCCGCGCTACGTACCGCATCGTGTACTCTGCGCGCGGGCTGCACTGGCCGGTGGATTTTCTAATAAAAACTACCTAGACTGTGACAATAGGGAACACTTGTACTGTGTATGGTTGAATATCAATGATACGTAACAAAACAAGAAATTTTAATGTTTCCCTAAGGATAAATAATAGGAACTTATTTTACATTATTTGGTAACTTCCTCTTGATATTATCTTACAAAAGAAGTAGATCGGTTACTTTTTGTTAAAATGCTTCCAAATTAAGTAATTGTTATACTTTTTTAAGCACTAGATTAATATTCATTTTTGCAAATTAAGTACGCAACTGTCTCACTCACGCGGCATGTCGTCACGTTGTGGTGATCGCTGACAGCCATAGACGTTCCGCACACAAATGCGCGTGTAGCGACCGTGCGTAAGTGTGTTGTCTGTGAGTAAGTACTGTGTAGGTGTGCGTAAGACAGCAGATTTTGTATGAAAAATCGCGGAGTGTCCGGGCTGTGACCGAGTGTATACCGAACTCCGAGGCGCGTAGGTAAATAATTCGTGTTCCGACCGTTTGTATGAAGACGGAATACTGCATAGATACCATTACCGTGGCTAGACCTAACGTGCTCGTCTCATCCAACTATAAGAACTACCTGAAACATAACACTTCTTTCACAAACATTTGTGGCAAAGCAAATTACATTTAACCCGCCACAGACTAGATTCAACACCATAAATACCAGGAAAACGGCTGCTAATGCAATTATAAGACTTCGCCAGTCTGTCACGCAGTCTTAGAAGGGTCACGGCTGGTACAAACCACCTTCCACCCTACCAGTTAAAATATAAGGTACAAAATGAATACCCACGGGTCATTGTCACTTAACCTTAATTTCGTCATTCGATTTTTGTCGGTAAATTAAATTCGGCGGCTTTAGTGCTTCCATTAGATTAGTGAAGCTATCAGAGTAAATTGACACCCGATAATATCCAGCCACTTACTGCGGACAACGGCATTGAATTAAATCAAAACAGCGCTAAAATCTGGGGATTTTTATTTCAGAGCCATAATCGGATATTTATAGGGATTCTAAGAGGGCTTAGGAAAAAAAACAAAGATTGTGATTCAGAAGCAAATTCTTAAGCAATAAGCAGTTAATCAATGCCACTGTTGGTGTCTAAAATTATAATGCAAATTGTCCTTGCGTAATTGTGTATGTACCTAAGTTAAGTATGGAATATTGTAAATGTTACTTAAGTTTGTACTTGCTGCGCCCTCAATACATGGTATTTATTAGTTAATCTAGTTTTTAACTAAATTATGTATATATTTGCAATAAATGAATAAATAAATGAATAGATTTCATAATATAGTTATTTTTAGTGTTGGCAAATTTTGGTTGCTGAGAAATTTCTATCTAAAGGAGGGATGATACAGAAGAGGGTACGTATTTAGCCATCATAATGGCCAGAGTCCAATGTATTTCCTACTAAAGGACTTTGAAGTCTTTGAAATATGAGTAAAACCGGCGCAGTGTAGTTGGACAGCGTCTACTCGTAAGTACGATTCCGTTTCACTTCATTGAATTTGAAACATAGCGTGGATGAGATATGTTTGATGAAATTCCGTTTGTCCATTTCTGTGTCTGTGGCTTTAGAGCAAACTTCTACACGTTTAGAAATTGACGAATCAAGTATTTAAAGACCGTCTGCGAGATTGGTCTGCGGACCACGCGAAAGACCGAAGACAAAAAAAAACGACAAAATTGCTTTCGTTTATTAGACGGCGGTCTTTTGCTTGTTTCCTACAGTAGATCCTCTATTGATGCCCCATACTAAAAAGTATCGAACGTATAAAACAACGGATGAATTTTATAATTAGCAACTAATATCTATCTTTTACAAATAATGTCTTGTAATTATATCTTGTAAAATGAATACAACTTGAATATTCTCAACGAAGAGATCTCCCAATCTTACAACACATACTTACATTACAACACCATGTATCATTAAATCTAGCATCTCCATATTTATCCGAATATATGGCACAATATGTAAATTCAAATATCAATTTTATATTACAACGTGCGAGCACAATGTACAGAGGAATGTACAGGTTTTCAGTATCGTAACTAGGAAATATATGAAAGTATTTATTCTGATCTTCACATTAAGACGCGAACACACTGACTAAATGATTGTGAACTCATTGGTTTGAACTTGAAAGTCATCCAGTTGACTTCAACTCACGATGAAAGTCAACAAGTTGTGCAACCGCGTGCCAGTTCAAGCTACTGGCAGCGGCTCTGTAGACAATGCCGCCAATTTGCATGCGCTCCCCATACCAGGCGCGAGATAAAGACGCGATATGGTCAATGACTGTCAACTATTTGACTTTAACTCAGGACCAAAGTCAACAATTTGTCCAGCCGCGTGCCATGTCAAGCTACTGGCAGGGGCTCCACAGACAATGCCGTCAATTTGCATGCGTTCCCCGTGCCAGGCGCGAGATAAAGACACGATATGGTCAGTGACTGTCAACCATTTGACTTTAACTCAGGACCAAAGTCAACAATTTGTCCAGCCGCATGTTCAAGCTACTGGCAGGGGCTCCACAGACAATGCCGTCAATTTGCATGCGTTCCCCGTGCCAGGCGCGAGATAAAGACGCGATATGGTCAGTGACTGTCAACCATTTGACTTCAACTCAGGACCAAAGTCAACAATTTGTCCAGCCGCGTGCCAGTTCAAGCTACTGGCAGGGGCTCCACAGACAATGCCGTCAATTTGCATGCGTTCCCCGTGCCAGGCGCGAGATAAAGACGCGATATGGTCAGTGACTGTCAACCATTTGACTTCAACTCACGACGAAAGTCAACAAGTTGTCCAGCCGCGTGCCAGTTCAAGCTACTGGCAGCGGCTCCACAGACAATGCCGTCAATTTGCATGCGTTCCCCGTGCCAGGCGCGAGTAAGGCGATCTTAGGGCATCAAAGTCAGCTCAATACTGTCAACTAGTTGACTTCAACTCACGACGAAAGTCAACAAGTTGTCAAGCCGCGTGCCAGTTCAAGCTACTGGCAGCGGCTCCACAGACAATGCCGTCAATTTGCATGCGTTCCCCGTGCCAGGCGCGAGTAAGGCGATCTTAGGGCATCAAAGTCAGCTCAATACTGTCAACTAGTTGACTTCAACTCACGACGAAAGTCAACAAGTTGTCCAGCCGCGTGCCAGTTCAAGCTACTGCTAGCGGGTCCACAGACAATGCCGTTAATTTGCATGCGCTCCCCGTGCCAGGCGCGAGATAAAGACGCGATATGGTCAATGACTGTCAACCATTTGACTTCAACTCACGACGAAAGTCAACAAGTTGTCCAGCCGCGTGCCAGTTCAAGCTACTGCCAGCGGGTTCACAGACAATGCCGTCAATTTGCATGCGCTCCCCGGGCCAGGCGCGAGATAAAGACGCGATATGGTCAATACTGTCAACTAGTTGACTTCAACTCACGACGAAAGTCAACAAGTAGTCCAGCCGCGTGCCAGTTCAAGCTACTGCCAGCGGGTCCACAGACAATGCCGTCAATTTGCATGCGCTCCCCGTGCCGGGCGCGAGATAAATCGCCGGGACGCACGGCACGGCTGTATTACAAAGGGATACCGCTCCGGGACAGATTAATTCTGCAGCTTATTGTTTGAGGGCTTCCGATCTTTGGGAAAAGGATTCTGTTTGTAAGGAGAAAAGAGACAAACTGTTTCACGGCTTAGTTTAGTACCGTTCGAATACACGTGTAATGTTATTTTTGGATTTATTGAATTATAGAGCGATACATGATATTTTAAAGGCCCTAGATTAAATCTGTCTTGTCTTTAATTACGGCGTAGTTAATGAATCTTTTTTACGAACTTAGCATTACCAACATATATTTATTTATAAGAAACCACCCTTCGTGGGTAGGTTTACGTCCTGCAGGATGATGATGATGCTCTTTCCTGATTCGATCTTGCAGAGAGCCTCCGAGAACATCCCTCTTTATTGCTCGTTGGGCTACTTAGAGCTTTTTGATAAGACCCATAAAAGAGACCACGTTTCAGTGCCATAAGTCATCACTGGTAACACACACTGGTCGAACACTCGACTTGAGGCATTGTGGTATGTCGGACGGGAAGACGTCCCGCCATTTTCCGATATAGTATCACATAATGGAAAAATACTCTTACATTTCCCTAAATCTATGTCGCGACCGAATTCGCTACTCCCGTCATAAAATAAATAAAAGTAGTATGTCTCCATTACGTATGTCCATCCCAAGTCGTAACATAACAAACTACAAAAGTGAATAAGTTAGCATAGCGATCGTATACTACGCTCTGAGATTTGTGTTCCCATAACTACACAGAATAGGAAAGGAGAGAAGGAAGAGTTTTAATGCATTTTTTAAGTGAAAACTTCTTTGGCAGCGTTATGCACTTTTTGATGTTAAGCTCTCGTCAGGACAGACGCGTAAGCTGATCTAAAATTCGTAGGTAGGAGGTAGGTTGTAATATCCCCCTCTCTTTCTACTGTGCGGCGAAAATGTTTGCCTGCTGTTTCGTTTAAGGAGCGCAGGGCGCTTGCGCGAGTGTTCGTACGTGATATTGTATTTTACCACATAAATGATAGTACTTTATATGTCCAAGTTTTCACTTCTGCCGGCACTCCCGGAGTGCAACCCGTAGTTTTCTTTTTATTTAATTTGTAGCGCCCATAGCGTAGTTTGACCAGATGTGTGTCAGGGATCACCGAAGTTAAGCAACGTTCGGCACGGTCAGTCTTCGGATGGATGATCGCGGACGGTATTTTCAACTGAGCGCTACCGTGGCTCGGATGACACGTTAAATTGTAGGTCCCGTTTGTTTCAATCGTGTAGCCATGTCAGAGGCCTTAATGCGGCTTACAAACTCTGACTAATAAATACGAACTGAATTTTATTTAATTTAGCGAATACTCTCTGGGGCCGACACAGCCAAGAAGATTGGCAAGTTGAAATAGCTCTGGGCAGAGCAGAGCACATAGCACAAAGGGTTGCTGAATAATGAAGTCGAAAAGTTCTACAGTAGAGACCGCATACCGGCAAGCGCAGCGTAGGACGCGTCACAAAGTGGTCTGACGACAAGACTAAGACCGCAGAATCGTAATGAATGAATTAATTGGAAGTTTCCTCTCTGCCTCGCTCGAATTTTCAATCGCCTTGAAAACATCTCTCATCTCATCAGAAATTGAAACCATATTCTAAGCTCGATAGAGTACAAAACAGCTTGGCGTAAAGTCCTACAAAGATAGATTGATTTATTGCGCTATGCATAGAATCTACCGAGTCAAAGAATAGCATTGTACTCAAGTGTTGGAGCGATGCCGAACATAGTTACGAGTTCACGACCATTTGAGTAAAGTGTTTAAGATTTAATAGATGTTTTAAAAAAGCTTGTGTTTAAACGCTTACCAGAAATGCTCTTATTTTGTTTCCAACAAATTCTGAATACAATACACAATGGATAAATGCTTACCAATATGTGCTTCCAAAAGTATTAAAGGAGTGAGGCTCTTTTTATTTTCATTGCATGCCATAAAATTGTTTAAATACCATTAAACTTAATTTAGACCAATATTGCAGACCAAATATTTTGTATTATCACGAACTCGATGTTACCATTATTTTGTTACGCGTACTTGCTTTCATTTTAGTAATTTATTAGTGAGTCCAAAAAATTGGCGGTAGTTGTCACAGTTTTCTTATTACCAAATATAGTATTACGTATCGTAAACAAAAATGTGACTACTTATTTTACCTACCTAATCAAAAATGTATTATTTCTTTTGTAGGTGAGAAAGACTGTTATAAAACTCACAACCCACTGAAAATGTAGTCGTTTCTATTACTGAAAGTTTTTTTTAGCTTTGTATAAAAAACCTAACAACCTACCGAAATGTTACTGTATGTAACAGTGAAATAATATTTGGTACACAATGTTTGGTACAGGAGCAGGGACAGGAAATGTATTTTGGTCAGCATGTAAATTGTCCTGTCTATAAAGTGCCTGTACAAGCTGCTTGTCCTGACTTCGCCAGGGTGCGAACAAATGATGTAGTTAAATAAAGATCAACCTTTCCGGAAGAAATATTCTAAGCTATATTGAAAGCCACATTGCAATCTGTTTGTAGTTAAGAAGATCACAGACACACACACAATAGAGGCGACTATGTTTTGTAACATGAAGAGATGGCTTAGTGAGAGTCGCGCTAGCTCAATGAGAGTCCCATAGTTATGACTAGTGATCTCTATCTAACACACACACGCACACGCACGCAGACGAAAACTACTGAGATGCTAACATATAAGTAAATAAATACTTACATTTAACTATTTAACAGATCCTTGGCTAATTAATCTCGGGAATCGTTACCTGAAAAGAGAAAATAAATTATTAGACAAATTACCTATTTATTTACTAAATTTTGGAATTATCTATGGCTGGAACCTAAAACTTACAAAAATAAACAACCCAACACAACAGATTTACTACCAACTAGTAAACAAGATAAGTATAACAAAAGTACCTACATATTATAATTTTAGTACAAATACAAAATACCACAACAAAACCGTAACCTACATAAATACAATCATCTGCATAACTTCAAGAACTTGCGGTTGTTTGTATTCATTTTATTTACGATTAGCCCTTGCCCGCGGCTTCGCCCGCGACATAGTTTCATTTTTGTGATATCCCATAGGAACCCATTTGTTTTTGACCGACGAAACGAAGGAGGTACTCAATTCGACGCGTATATATTTTTTATGTATAACCACGCATAACTTTTTACATAGTCGATTTTGATACTTTTTTTTTGGTAAGATTATACTTCGAAATTGGTCCATTTAAATTTTATCAATATCGGCTGAGCCATTTTTGATAAATCAACAATAATGTGAAAAATGCTAAATCGAGTCGCGCGAACTTTTCGCGAATTCTGTACAAGGTTGAAGTCGGTCATGCTATTTTTCGCGAAAAATAATTATTCCGTGATAAAAGTATCCTGTCACTCTACAGCCTTTGCACTTATCCATGCCAAAAATAAAGTTTTTCCCTTGCTCTGTTGCTGCGTGAAAGGGTAAAGTCGTGTATACACAGTACGATTTGACTCGGACCGTGTGTCACATAGGTAATACGAGTAGCGCCCGAGTAAGTGCCGAGTGGGAATTTCGTAAACCAAATCGAATTACTTTTACATCGCGTTGACCGATCGCATCGAGCACATTGACACATACGCTTGAGATAGCCAATCACAGACGTTGCCGCTCTTGTGTTAGGTCGTTTTGGCGCTCGTTACATTACAGTAAATAAAACTGACACTTAGCTATTCAGTTTTGTTAACGTGACACAACACGGCGTCTGTGTCATTTCCACAGAAATCACATCAAACGTTAACGCGATCGAGCAGGTTTCGAACGTAGTTAAAAACTCCCACTCGGCCCTCTGAGTGCACTCGGTCTGGGTTAACTCGTACTGTGAAAACCCGGCTTAACAAACCAACAAACACTCTTTCGGATTTATAACATTAGTAAGGATAAAGATAACCGCTTCAGAATCGCAGGAAATAACTAATTTACATACAAACACATTCAGATACGCTCTTAGTCACAGCCAGGCATACCTATTACGTATTGTCAAGGTCTGTGGTTTTATGAATGAACATGTCATTCAGAAGTATTTTACGTATTATGAATAGTATTAAATGATGGAAACTGGTTATGAGATTTTAAATGAGATTTTTAGGGTTCCGTACCCAAAGGGTAAAAACGGAACCCTATTACCTACTAAGACTCCGCTGTCCGTCTGTCTTCAGGCTGTATCTTATGAACCGTTATAGCTACTAAGCTGAAATTTTCACAGACGATGTATTTCTGTTGGCGCTATAACAACAAATACTAAAAACAGAATAAAATTAATAATTAAGGGGGGCTCCCATACAACAAACCTGATTTTTAGCCGTTTTTCGCTCGATATTCATAATGGTAACAGGTTGATGCTTGAAATCTTCACAGAATATTTAGTTATATATTCACTTTAATAATAAATAATAATATTGAAATAAAATAAACATTTAAAGGTATACAATACGGAACCCTCCGTACGCGAGTCCGACTCGTACTTGGCCTATTATTTTAAAGTATTCATAAGGGTTGTTCACTAGTAGTTCTTTGAACAGTAGATCTCGAGACACATCTCTTTAGCTTTCTCTTTAATCTTATAAGACTTTATCTCGACTCGCGCTTGACCGATTTGGTTCATACTCGCACATATTGTTAGGATTGAGATACTAAACAACCATGCCAAATATTATCGCAATCGGCTGATAGGTAAATAGCGCGACAGCAAACCCCCTTTTAGAGGGATAAAAAAACCCCTATAAAAATGTTAATATAATGTCAAAATCATAATCATAGAATCATAGAAAAATATCGTTCACCTGCGACAAAATGTATGGAACAGCTGATTTATTTTTTGAGTTTTGACATAAGTCGCAGAACAACATTTGTTAGTTTTGATGTACAGAATAACCCCCTAAAAGGATGCTAATTGATTAGGAATAACCCCGTATAGGTTTATTCAGAAAGGGCGTACTACGACGAAATGAGGAATTTTGGGTTGACCCCATGGTAAAAGTTGTTCGTAATAATGTTCTGAGTCAGCCTATTTTGACTTATTACTTCTTTTCTGATTAACTGTATGAATTTCACTTTTACATGGCGAAATAACAAAATCTATGATATTTAACTTAGGTACTGTATACTTTACAGTTCAAGAGTAAAAAAATAATATTTCATGACTATGATGGAAAATATTAAAATCAACCCAAAACGACATAAACGTAGGACTAAAATCACAATGATTTGTGCGTCGGCTTTATTTTATGTGACAGTGCCAAAATATAACACCACTCAAACGAATATAAATGAAATTCTACGAACCAATTATTCTGATTTTTGGGATAATTTTTGATTCTTGGAATAATCGATTCTACTGAAATAACAAATGTTATGTTTATCGGATCGTCAAACAAAATAACTATCAAATATTCTTCGTTTGAAAAGAAAATAAAATAATGTATTTTATCTACACTAATGTTGTAACATTCTACTTATATGTTTCCAATACTTGACTTATAATGACTACTGTTATAGCGCAGACAACAAAACACTCAATTCAAGCAATTTCACATGATGTTATAATATCCACATCGATATCGTAAAATCTCATTATAATATCGCGCACTCGCTCCTGATTGGCCCTGCACGCGCAGCTGCGCTCTCATTGGTTAGATTTTAATGGCGCCAAGTTCACTGTGACAATACACGTACGCGTGAATTTAATGTTTCGCAATACGTTTTTTATTTTTTTATTAGTGAAGTTAAAGTAGTGTATGCAACTGCATATAACACGGGTATTAAAACACGAGTGTGAGTTTATGAAACGAGCGCAGCGAGTTTCATAATAGTAACGAGTTCATTATATGACAGTTGCATAAACTACTATTATTTAAAGGAGCAACTGGTACAGTTCTGTAGCTTCCAAGTAGGGTTGGCATATGCGAGAATGAAAATAGACAATATACAGTTACATTTTACTGCGACAAAAACAAACTTCAACCAATCATACCTACTGTGAATTCATCATTCTTAAGCCAATGACTTTTATTTTTGTCACGAACCGGCCGCACTGGTCCGGAAAGAATGGCGAGAAAGAAAGGAGGCCTATACCCAGCAGTGAGTGGATACAGGCTGCTAGATTAGATAGACAGAAATAGAAACTGTAAAAATCTAAAATTTTCAGTACATAATAGTCTTGGTTGCCTGGAAGAAATCGCTTGAACCGAAAAGGCCGCCATTTAGTATAACTTATTTGTAATTTTTTTGTTCATTTATGTATTTTGTTTGTTTCGTAATGTGGTTAAGCTAATAGGTAAAGGATTATCTATCTATCTACATAACATATCAGACTTTTTATCTTTCTATCTGGTAGCCCTACATCCAAGTTGAGTCCCCATTTCGCTTTTCCCTAAACCACTCGACTAACAATTTACTTACAATTTACTCATGCTTAACGGGAATGTAATACACATTTAAATCTATTACAGGCAAAATTACAACGCCATACACACGTTATATCCTTTTTATCTGCTATTCCGCGAATCCTCAAACATAGAATCCTCCCTATGTGAGAGAATTTCAGCTAACACCATAACATTGGTTTAGACAGTAAGAGCAGTGCGGAGAAGCAAATTTGCTTTCACCGTCTTCTTTATAAACTCAGATACTTCGGAATAATTCATCTTTTTAGGGTTCCGTACCTAAAGGGTAAAAACGGGACTCTATTACTAAGACTTCGCTGTCCGTCTGTCTGTCTGTCACCAGGTTGTATTTCATAAACTGTTATTGCTTGAAAATGAAATTTTCACAAATGATGTATTTCTGTTGTCGCTATTACAACAAATACTAAAAACAGAATAAAATAAATATTTGAGGGGGGGCTACCATACAACAAACGTGATTTTTAGTTTTTTTGCTCGCTATTAACAACGGCAAGAGGAATGGGGCTTCCACACGGTACGGAACCCTTCGTGTGCGAGTCCGACTTGCACTTGGCCGATTTTATTAGTAGTCCACTGCGGGGCGTAGGCCTACCCACGAAGGGTGATTGGGCCATATCCACCACGCTGGCCCAGTGCGGGTAATTGAAATTGGGATTCACATCCGCCATCGAATTTCTTCTACGGCCGCATGCAGGTTGCCTCACGATGTTTTCCTTCACTGAAAAGCCATTGGTGTGAAATTCCATACGTATACATTCCAAGGAATTCATTGGTACGGGATCGGGATTTGAACCCACGACCTCACGATTGTAAGGCGAGTGTCATTACCACTAGACCACCTCGGGTTTGCCTGGCCTGTATACCATACCCAGATCTACTGAGGAGGCATGTCTAACAGTGGACGTCTTATGGATGAAACGACGACAACAACCTTACCCTTACTAAAGGTATGGTGTACGTCGCAACATTTCCTTCCCCATAAAGTTTTATGTGTGCGTTAGACGGATCCATCGAAATTCTTCAGATAGACGCGCACCAGGCGAGATTTGTTTCGACATCCCTTTACATAATTAAGTAGGATAAATGCTACATGGCTTTGTATGGGCCATGTTCTTGGAGGTTTCGACGCAGTGGAGCACTCAGAAGGTTATTTTAAATCAATCTTATAATTTAAATCAATATTGACTTTTGATGCTAATCATCAATAGTCAATATTGATTTAAAGAGAGAAAAAGATGCAGTACTTAGAATTAATACAGGCATTTATTACAGCGGATTGGCAAGTTGAAATGGAAGTGGGCGGGGCACATAGCTCGGAGATCTGATGACCGATGTGGTCGATTAGTGCTCTAATGGAGACCGAGGGAAGAGCAGCGTAGGACGTCCACCTACGAGGTGGACAGATGATCAAGACCGCAGAATCACGCTACGGCGCTTCCAACCTGTCTTATGCAGATCCATAGGGGAGGTATATGTCCAGCAATGGACGTCATATGGCTGATCATACTGCATATTGTTTCTCTGTGACTCGATCTGAAGACCCAGCAACAACAAAGCTGAGACATGCCCTTAACTTCTGTTCCAGAAATATTACAGAGCTAGGGGGATTAGAAGGGCTCAACTTATATGCGAATTAATTGCGACATGGTGCTTATACATGTGCGGTGAATTAAGGCTTTAGAACGCTGTCTAATTTACTAAGAGAGAATTTATTGTACAATTAAGATATGATTTATACTGCGTTTATTATTTCATCATTAACATTCAAGTTATTTCATTATATTTTTATTATTTTCTGAAACGAAATATACCTACTGCGAAGAGCAAGGACTTTCCGAGGTGTACTTATACGTAGGTATATGTTCACCATTATGAACAACTTTTACTATGGGACCAAAAATAGCATAATAGCATAAAGAGTCGAGGAAATTTGTGTATGAAAAAGCTAAATGTTTTAATAAAAGTTGTTCATAATTCTGAAAATCAATTTGCAAAACAACACTTTGTGTACTTAACACAATCAGCTAACCATGGAAGAAATTTAAAAAAAAACCTACATCCGACTTCAGCGCCTTCTTATTGGCTTGCCTGGTCTTATTATTTCGCTACGGAATTGCGGAAGTCGGTTAAAATTAATCTTAAAATTAGCCGGTAAACCCAAAACATATTATCGCGGTAAAAACCACCTTATCGGGACCAAATTAAACAAAACTGTTAACTGGCACTCGACCTCATTGTAGAGTACCTACCCAATAAGGAAAAAAGGAAGAAAAACAGACATCGAATGTTTTAAAAACACCAGCAACATGATTTTTCTGGGAAAAGTACACTCTGAATTAATTAAGTATATTTTTTTATATAAAGATCAGCATCCTCTTCCAGTATCGCTTAATTATTTCTTGTTTTAATTATTTCTCCAAAAAACCGAAGTCAAATTCCCCAAATCTGGAACAAAAATTATCTACCCACAAATTCCCAACATATAGTTTTATGAGTGAAAGAGGTAATTTTATGCATATTTTACGTCAGTTTTGCTTTTCGCGTCACCAAAACCGCAATCCAATAAAATAATACTTAGGAGCGAGTCCCAGCGTGGAGCCTGGCTTCACCAAAAGTACGCGTTCGCCATATCGCAATCCTACGTTCCTAGGGCGATTCCCAACACATCATCAATGTGCATTTTGATTTGTTATTTTTATCATTGGATTCTTTGTTTATTTCGTAGGATTTTTGTTTTTTTTTTTTATATTCCCGCATACAACCAATTTCCACACCAATCCCCAATGGAGGTTGAATTCCCCGGAATTAGGGAATTTCCCCACAAATCGTTAACCCTGGCTACGACGGTATGCAGATATAATAAATTAGCTTTGTACATATTGATAGATAACATTAAATGTTGATTGTATGTATGTTTAAAGTTTTGTCACAAATAAATTAATTGTCTATGCAGTCAAACGTTCTTAGAAGTACTTGTCATTTATAGTGATAATAAATAAACATATATTTGTATAACATCCGACGTATGATTAATCCTAACAACGATTAGTATTGAAACGTGACTGGGCATCGTTTGCTGCCACCATGTGTGGACTCTACCTAATACCAATGTGCATATAATCATACTAATAACTCTATGACAAATAAACAAAATAGGTAACTAACCACAAAGAGTATTTGCATAAATATGCAATATTTTACTAGATCCACGAATGCTTTTAATCTACTATTTTATTAACACTTTAATGCAGGTTGAAAGAGTGCATTCTTTGTGCAATTAGACAGAAACATGATTATTTTCTACTAGCTGCCCGTCCCGGCTTCGCTCGGCTGCGATTGAATTATGTCTCTAATAAAGTTAATTATAATCTAAATAAAAATATCGGCCAAGTGCGAATCGGACTCGCGCACGAAGGGTTCCGTACCGTATGGGAGCCCCATCCCTCTTGCCATTATATTAATAGCGCGCATAAAACTCCTAAAAATCACGTTTGTTGTATGCCCCACTACTTACTACTAAGTGGGGGCACTTAGATATTTATTTTATACTGTTTTAGTAATTCGTTGTTATAGCGGCAACAGAAATACATCATCTATTCTGTGAAAATTTCAGCTGCCTACCTATCAAGTTCATGAGATACAGCCCGGTGACAGACAGACAGACGGACATCGAAGTCTTAGTAATAGGGTCCCGTTTTTACCCTTTGGGTACGGAACCCTAAAAAGTAGTAAAAACCGCATTGCAATCTGTTGTGTTGTTTAAAAGATCTAAGCGGATAAACTGACGCACACAAAATGGAATCAAACAGAACCAAAGTTACCGACATAGCCTAGCGGATTAGCAAGTCGGAGTGGCAGTGAGCAGGGCACATGGCTCGGAGGACTGATGACCGATGAGGTCGAATTTTTTTCGAAAGGCGACCACGTACCGGCAAGCGCAGCGTAGGACGTCCACCGATAGATAGATGGATACAAAATGGTTACATTGGTATATAATGTATTGATGTTATTAATGTATTGTGGAAATAAATGATTTAAAAAAATTAGGTAAAATGTAACTAAATCATAGACTCTACTCAAGTAGGTAGTTATCTTGAGTAGTTTAGTCTATGGTATAAGGTTCGTAATTCCACACTTTCATATTTGTAACAAGAATATTAAAAGAGCCGATTTTTTTTTTGGTGGTAATGGTAGTGGATCTACCAAATAAGTCTCTGGCAGCCATAATACAAGCTATGCTTAGTTTGGGGCCAGACACCGTGTGTTAGATGTCCCTAATATGTTTATTTACTTACATTTCAAAGTATGGCTGGCTGTTGGGCCCGTAAAGTTCTCGAATATAATTGTATAGTCTACAAATGTCTAAGCACTAAGTATATTGACTAACACTTAGTCACGACTGAGGACAGCTGACTTGGTTAACAAATTGATACCGTCTATTGTTTACAAAATCTAATTTGGTTCGTTGAGTGAAATATGTGGAGCAAATTGTTAGTAATACGAGTACTGATGTTATTTGACGTTTTGATCTATTAACAAAGAATAGGTACTATCATATTGTGTTTCATTGACGCTTTTATTACATTTCATTCAGAATGAGAGCGGCTCATGTCGGTGGAGCAACTTCCAGATCTCGCGGTCTTCCACCAGTGTCAGTGTTTTTTTACAAATAATATTATTTTGTTGTTTGTTTTTGAGCAACTAGAGCAAGATTTTTGTTAGTAGAGCAATTTCCACGCCGCACGGTCTTCTGCTAGCCTTTTTACTTCCTTCTACGACGTGACAGAGTGCAGTTATGTATGTATTAATTTCATAAAAAAATGATTTCAAGAATTAAAAATAAATGCCTATAATCTACCTATTTAAATGTCGTATATATATTGCAATACGTTCTATGTAATTTTTTTCGTTTCTGTTTCGGTACTGGACCCTATACCGTGACTATGAACACATTTGATGAGACTGCCTCATGGCTCAGTGGTTAGTGACCCTAACTACTGGGTCAAAGAGGCGTGGGTTCGATCCCCACCCAGGGCAAGTATTTATGTGATGAACATAGGTGTTTGCTCTGTGTCTGGGTGTTATTTAGTTACTATCTACATAAGTATGTATTTAAAAATATGTATAAGTAGTTTATCAGTCTCTGGCAGCCATATCACAAGCGTTGCTTAGTTTGGGGTCAGATCCCGTGTGTAAGATGTCCCTCAATTATTTATTTGTAAAACATAATTCAAACTAATAAGATTGACATAGAACGTATTGAATTTCTACAACGCTCTAGTTACGAAACACCGCAAAATTAGCTAATTTTCCGTCTCAATAAAGAATCACATTTATAGTTCTCTGATCTGTGATCGAAACCACCATTTCTTTAATACATTATACGTGTTACGATTGACAAATGCCTAAAAAGCCTACATAGTAGAATTTTTAGAAATTTAACGCCTATGCACTCAAACTTGCAAATGAGCAAATAAGACAGCTGTGGCCAGTTCAAAAGCCTTTCAAATAATAAAAATTCACGTCTGCGAATTTCTCGGGAAAAACGTACTTTATTCATTCCCTGCATAAGGAAAGCACGAATGAGTTTATTCGCTAAAATTGCCAATTTCCCGTCAAAGCGTGAGCTCGTCGTCGAAAGCGACATGTATCCATTACAATTGTAATATTCTTTATTCCGAGTGTTTTGCCTGGAAATCGAGCCGCGTTGTGGGCCTTCTGTACCTTACTGTGCAGTAAGGACAAGTCGAATGGCTGTAAAAAACATTGATTTCAGGCGGTAAGATACATATTATACGGTAATGATATCTAACAGTATTCCGTCTTCATACAAACGGTCGGAACGCGAATCATACCTCCGCGCCTCGGAGTTCAATATGCTCTCAGTATGCTAGTAAGTCGCGATGAACGAACTTGTGGATTTGTAACTAGTAAGCATGCAATTTACGTTTTTATTTTACTACGGAACCCTAAAAATATCAAAAAACGCAATATGTACTTTTATTGAATGCTTCCTCTTTCATTCACAACGAATTTACTTTTTTGGAATAAATATAAAAAAATTACATCATAAATTCATAATAGATAAAAACTAGGCAGAAACTCCAGTAGGTAAGTAAAAAGTAGATGCTATTACAATACTAAAGGCGGGCAGCCCTAGCACGTGATACATTCTATATTATTAGCATGGCATATTGCATAGTAACATACTGTTGCCGATAACGTAACTGCTAATAGTGTAATATCGTTGATAACGATAACATAACGTATTAAAATGCTACTTGTTTCCTACCGGTACCTGTTGACATCCAAATTGTCACCTCAAATGACACTGACATTTATTTTTTGCTTGTTTAGTATTTATTTGGTATTTTATTTGTTCTATTTTTAATTTGTTGTATTTTGATAATTTTTAGGTGTGTTTTAAAATGAATTTTAATTTTTAAGAAATAATTCTATAATTATAGTATTATTAAAAGTATTGTTATCGGACGATTTCAAGAACATGTAATGTGTCTACGCAATAAAGAGAATTTGACTTTGACTTCTGCGTGGCCACGTGGCGCTGTAGGTATATATTTCAAGGACAGGGCGGAGTCACAATACTGTTAGATACAGTTACCGTGATATTAGCTACGAATATTAAGTCTCTTTCATCTTGTCTGTAGACGTTGCTCTTGCTTTAGTAGGACTTCAGTGGGACTTTCCCTGCTGAACATAAGCCTCCCATATAGATTTCTAATAAGATCGGTTGGTAGCGGTTTGCATCCAGCGCGATCCTGAGGTCATCCGTCTATCTTGTGGGTCCTACGCTGCTATGATCTCCTCATTTCTCCGAAAATGCTATTACTTTGAAACCCCTTTTAAAACGAGCTTTTATAGTCAGTATTCAGTTATTATAATATGTTTTATAGTTATATAAACTCTCTATCTTTTGACTACTGTCTTGACAATGAATTTTCGTAAAATATTCCACAGTTTTGGATTAAAATTGTGCTACTGTGTATACATCCACGCCATCCTACAAAAAGGACTGGATAAATTAGATTTATTATGAAACAACATTAAAAGAAATGGGCGTCCATGAAAGGACTTTTTACTTTAAATAATTGGTGGAAAATCGTGATTCAATTGTAGTGGAAGGAGCGAATAAATGAAAATATATATCTCGGAGGAAAGCTTTTGTTGTGGACACAAAGGATGGGAAGCTTCCAATCGTCGGTCGCGGAATCTAAAGGGTGGCGAGTATACGAGTAAGTTCGTATAGGCCGCGTCACACAAGATGGCGGAAATGAAGTTAGCTACAAGCTGTGCAATAACCATCGACTTAGCGTTTTATTGATGAATCCTGACTGAAGCTCACACAAAGCCGTCATCACACAAACTTTATTTCCGCCAACTTACCGATATATTAATACCTAAATAACACCCAGGCTCAGAGCAAACACCTATGTTTATCACATATATGTATATTGTTGTGGGAATCGAACCCACGCCTCTTTGACCCAGTAGTCAGGGTCATTAACCACTGAGCCATTTAAGCAGTCGGTAGCATTGGTTATTTTCTGATTGGTAAGAATTACTTAGCCAACCTATAGTGCTATATCATATAAGTGAAGTTGTTTCGGAGATTTTCTTTTTCGAAAACAATAAAGTATTTGAACCGTTTATTGAGCTGTGACATTTTTGAACGGAACCGGGATTTGAACCTATTTCTAAGAGCTGACAGTATAGGCCCTGGCGTCAAAGCGAGAGCCATTTTACCCCTTTTAATCCCCGCATTACCTATCAATACCCGCGTGCCAGCGATTACCTTCCAATCCCTATTATGCTCAAATTCCCAAAATGTCTTCGGAATCCACCCCCTTAATTAAGCTTTAGATACGCTATACGTACAGCACAGTATGGAAACCTGTGATAATTACTAGATAGAGCACTCACACACAACCTTATGATCATAGGAATACATGGATACAGTACTGTAAAATTTGTCTTTAAGCTATCTTCAAAATTCTACCCGCCTTACCTGGCCTTACCACAAAAGATTTAAACACGCTTTAAACACTATTTAACCGTGCAATTTGTACTGTTAAACATTGTCTAAGCGTGCGTAAACTTTTGTGGTAAGGCGTTCATGTTTAATGAAAATCGTGCAATTTGCCAGTGGAGTAAACCGCGTAGAAACTACTACTTTATAATCAACCACATAATTTGGCGTATCTACCTACGTGACATTTGAATTACTGTTCAACTGTCACATTAGTCTGCAGACCAATATGGCAGACTATTTCATGGCGGATCTAATTTTACAACGGTTTTGAAACGTTATATATTTTCATCTTAATCTTTACACCATAACATACATTATCATATTTCAGAGACGCATTGTCGTTTTGTGACGTGACTTTTGCACACTAGGCAGTGTTCAAAATGTCACTTTTGTTTAGTTATCTCGATAACAAAATACATTATTTTGCCCCATCAACACTCTCCACGAAGCAACGCGAGCACTGCAGCTTGTAGCTAACTTCTCATCCGCCAACTTGTATCATTGCTATACAAGTCGGCGGATGTGAAGTCAGCTACAAGTTGCGCTGCTCGTGTCACCTCGTGGAGAGTGTGGATGGCCCCTATAGGGTTTGGACGCCGTTTTGCAGTGACCAAGCTCGAAATTTTCAACTTTAGCTCTCTTTTGGCTCTCATTCTTTCTTATGGTGCATCCACACTCTCCACGAGGCGACACGAGCACCGCAGCTAACTTCTAACGACTTGTATTTATACAAGATAGACAAATAAGATAGATAACACTTATTGTACACAAAAAAAGAAATAAGAACAGTAATACAAGAAAAACTTATGGTAGTGTAACTCAAGGCGGCCTTATCGCTGAAAGCGACCTCTTCCAGGCAACTCATGCACGGCGAGTCGGCGGATTTGAAGTTAGCTACAGCTGCGGTGCTCTTGTCGCCTCGTGGTGAGTGTGGATGCACCTTTACACGTTGAGATCAAACAAACACGACTTTCGCGCACGTTGATCTACTGTCACAACCAAGCGGCTTCCGTTTAAAAGACTATTAATTAGAATTACATCGCAGAATTAACGGTATTAGTTAATTGCTATTTAATTATGTGCTAACTCCAGGGTGGTGCGTCGTAATTGTTCAATTTGTACGATTAGCTTGTTTTCCAAGTTTATTATGTTGTTTGGTAAGTACACGGACAAGTAATGGGATTTAACAATTAGAGGAATAAAATTAGTCGATTTGGGAGGTCTTTGTCTGACAATTATCGCTTTGGGGGACCTTTGTGATGTAATTAATTACTTGCCATTGACAGATTATTAGAAAAGTTTAGTTGCCAAAAAAATGAATTAGGCCATCAGATAGATACGAGTAAAATTCTGAACACATATTTTTTCTCGATAAAAAATTACGCGTTACGTTACGTTTTTACATAGAAGTGACGTTACGAGCTTCCACTTCCGAAGAAACGAACCAACGAACGTATAATATTAGCAAAGAAGATACAATAATATGATATTAGTAAGGATTTTGTTTATTAGATTCAAAAATAATAGAATTGCTACGTCCTTATAGTGACAAGTTAGTGCGCCATATTTTCAGCTGAAATATTCCGATACAAGGCCGTATTGATTCACCCATGTCAGATAGTATAAGTACTTTTGAATAAATATCATGTAATATTATTTCGAGTACTACTGAATTGTCAAGGGTAACAATCTATCATGTACTTACTACATACATCATTATTTTTTTACGTTCCATTCTACAAATTATTACAAATGTAATAAATCCAAATGTGTGTCTGTTAATTTATTTCTTTTAGCGTAGGTTTGAATCGGCTTCTTTCAGCTATCGTTATGTCAGTATTCGGATGGCTGACCGCGTGTGGCATTTTACAACAGCACTACCGTGGATCGGATGGCACGTTAAATTTTTGTCTTAACCGGAGGCTTCCAGGCAGCATTTTAACTCCCGACACCAGGGCTAGCCACCCAGCCTATACGAACTTCTTACCTGCTTCGGTGGTATGTGTAATTGTGTATGTGCTTAGTATGCTAAACAACTTTTACTATGCGGCTAAATCTAAAATCGCGAAAAAATCAGCAGCTCTATACATTTTGTAGTCAGTGAACTTCTTTATGGAAGAGCGGTTTTTTTCGATATTTCAGTGCAGCGCCATTGCTTCAGTTTTGTTCCAATTGTCTAGCTTAAATGTTATCTTTATTGACTTTATATTATTAAATAATACATCGAATAGGTACCTATATGTAATTCTGACGTTCTGACAGAGAAGGAATAGTACATTGTTCACCGAGAGGAGAAAGTGACCGATTACCGTCGAGGGTGTCGTTTAAAGCCCGAGCCGTAGGCGAGGGCTTTTAAACACCCGAGATCGGGAATCGCACTTTCTCTCGAGTGATACATAGTGCTTTATACTACACCTACGAGGAAAATAAAAAACTGAATCTTTACTAATTGAAATTTATATTGAAATTGTTGCAGTTAGTGAAGCATTTTCTTACTCGTTTAAGCACAGGCCCATGTTCCTGCATAAAGTAGCGTTTTACGAACTCAATTTCATTTTTCTTATAGAAAAACACTCTGACACCAGGGCTAGCCACCCGGCCAACACGAACTTCCTTAAAACCTAACAGCTAAGCTGACCAAGATAAAACAGATAGGAAAACATGAGTGAAGAGAACAGTCATAAAATGTGTAAGGAAATGAGTGATGAGCGCGGGTGACGATTTGTGAATGGTTATGGTGGGGCAGAGTGGTTAGTATGAGTGGGGAAGGGTGAACTATAAAATGTGACAAACGTTACGGCTGATATATGTATGATAGGGCTGCATAAAAGAAGGTTAAAGGATGTGACACACTGGATGCGTTCTGTGGTCAAATTGAACGCAGCCCGTATTTTATATGAACAACGTAGTCGGTCAGGTGTCCGGGCTGGACACCGATCAGGCCTGTACGCGTCCTTACGTTCCTTCCGCGTGACCACACGGTCAGATCACACGGCATACCTATACAAAATATAAATTAAATTACCAAAGATGTCGCATAATTCGCTATTCTCTATGAAAATACGCGATACGCCAGCCCACAAGTTTAAAAAAATAGCTTGACATATTATATTTATTTTTCCAATACGCTATAACCAAAATTCAGTTTATATTTGCTACGAATGGCATTGATTTAGAAAACATTATTCCAAACAATATGCGCTCAAGTAAAAAATAATTGGCATATTATGGGACCAGTAACAGTTTAACTGCGCTATGACTCAAAAAAACACGTATATACGTCAACAAACGCGTCCGATCCCCGGAGCAAATAAATCAGATCCGACTACAAATCTATTCCCGAATAGCGGCGATATCGTAACGGGCCTGTTACGCAACGCGCGTAGGGACTCCACAAAGGAACTATAAAGCCCTTAGATACCCATCTACAGGACACGCGTGGAACAGTATGGACACGGTAATGGTACTTATCTATGCAGTATTGCGACTCGGCCCTGTACTTGAAATAATTTTCTACAGGCCCGCGTGGCCACGCAGTACGTAACACGCGCTAGGGCTGCCGCCTGGTATGTAAATCGCGCACTTACTTATTATATTACAAACCCACACGTTCGTTTGCGGCGCGCCCCTACGACGATCCATCTCATTAATGTCGGACGTACCATGAGAACTTTCTCGAGGCCAAAAGACCACCAAAAGACGGTTATGTAAGATAAGATAAATTTTATTTCACATCAAACAATTTGCAGCTACTCGTATGTACATTATTCTTATTATTTATTTTATTACACAAATTTATTTAACATATTTGAAGGTATAGTTCCAAGTTTCAACACTTTTTAAGTTAATAATATATGGTACATTATAAGGAACAAGTTATTCATGTTATAAGTAGCAGCGATTACAACATTAAACATTAAGGTACATTGTCTTTGCGGTACTAGTGGGCCCCGAACTAGGCTAGGCTTGTATCTCGGTGGCCCAAATTATACAGGTTTTACAATTAATTAAGTATAAGAGCATTATTTAAAACTAAACACTAAACAATTATCTGCGAGTTAAACCACCAAGTTTGCAGTTTGTTTCAGTTCGAGTTTCGCTTTCGGTCCTCGTAATTATCATTTCAGCGTTAGGGATACATACTTTGTTTATAACTCCAATAGAGAAAAATCTGCGCGCTAGTGCTGCAACTTCATTTCGAAAAACTGTTGGATGAGGTTGCAACCACGAGTACCTAGCAACTACAGACGTCACTAAATAACAGTTTTTTTTAATGCATTGTAGGGCTACTTTTGGACACCAACTCGCCTTATAAAAACCGAAGTTGTAGCCGAAGATGGAGTATGTAGACCTAGAAGATACCTATTCACTATTTCTACGTTATCCTATTTCTTTTTGCTAATTTGTGTTTTTTGAATTGATACTACAAAAGTAGTTTTATTCTTCTGTTCAGTGACACCAGAATCAAAGGCATCTTTGATTACATCAAGTTTGAAGCGCCCATACTGGTACAACATCGGTTCCCTATCGATGTGTATCTACAGGGAGCCCTTTGGAAGCCGTGTGAACCGAATGCAATGTTTCTTTTACTCCTCTTTTAGGGAAAAAAGGAAATATTCGGGAATGAATGGATTGCATGGGTGTGCGGTTCTCTATGGGTGGAAAGTTTGGAGTAATATGGGGAGTACACATATAATGATATTGCATTTTAAGGCCTTTGTTGGTGTGGCTTTGAGTTTGTACTATCTTTTGAGGAGAGAGCTATTTATTTTGGTGAATGTAGCAGCGGGATGAGCATGAAAGGAAGGCTAGTTTAACAAATTTTGCTAAGACTTTTGACGTTTTCGACTTCAGAAATAACATTGATGTGAAGTTTATAACAGAATCAATAGCATTCTGTGAACTTTGATTTACATTATGACTACTCAAGTAAAATGTTAAAAAATGCAACAAAACAGTATATTTGTCATTCTTAAATTTAAAGCACATTGTTTTTATATGCGCAAAAAATATGATTTTTAAACGGAATAGTCCTGATATTGTTAGGCAAGGGCAGTGTAAGCCAAAAGATTGAAATCACTAGTTTTTCCCTATTATGTTTTAAGTCAATAATTTGATTCCACATTCAACACAAAAGTTGCAACGACTAACCTTTTATTTCTCAGGTGGGTCGTGGAATTTAACATCATGATCTTATTTTGGCCACTGCAGGGCATAAGCCTCCTCCTCCTTACGCCAATTATCCCTCTCCTGTGCTAGTCTAATCCAGGTGTTGCCGAAGAACTTTTAGATGTCATCACGCCACCGTTGTATGGGTATATGGAATTTAACAGTGAAAGTTTAAATAATGGAATATTTATTTTTCGCAAAAAGTGTCAAAACCGCCTTCCATCGTGTACAAAATTCGAATATTTCGCTCGAATTGTTTACATTATTGTTAATTTATCAAAAACGGCTCAGCCGATTTCTGAAAAAAATTAATTGCGACCACCTATATTTCGCTCGAATTGTTTACATTATTGTTGATTTCTAAAAAACGGCTCAGCCGATTTCTGAAAAAATTTAAATGCTCCCTTTCGAACTAAAAAAGAGTTTTTCGTTTCGGTTCACAATTGGCGAAATTATCGATGTTCATCGTGTACAAAATTCGGATATTTCGCTCGAATTGCTTACATTATTGTTGGTTGTTTCAAAAATGGCTCAGCCGATTTCAGTAAAATTTAAATGGGACCTTCTCGGAAGTATACCCTTTCGAACTAAAAAAGAATTTTTCGACTCGGTTCACAATTGGCGAAATTATCGATGAACATACACAAAAAAATACATACACACGAACATAGAACCTCCTCCTTTTTGGAAGTCGGTTAAAAATGAACACGTTGCTTGTTGCTTGTAAATTTCTAGAATTTCTTCTGAAAAGTTAACCCAGCAATTGGGGGCGAGCGTCTGGCCCCATCTATCCTTTATCTCCCACATTTGTGTTGACCGCAAACAACCGCTGATAAGACGATAGTTTGCATACAATTAGCAGTTGTCCACAATCTGCATGCAATTAGTCGTTTTGCTTTGCATTTTCGTTGGATAGCTTACTTTTATCTTGTAATTAAAAGTTATGCTAAGTTTTGTGAGCTCGCGACCCTTGTCTTACTATCTTGGATTATGTCGTTCACGCCACGCTATATGGCTTAGGTAGATATTTTTTTTCTTTTCTTTTTAGGGTTCCGTACCCAAAGGATAAAAACGGGACCCTATTACTAAGACCCCGCTGTCCGTCTGTCTGTCACAAGGCTGTATCTCATGAACCGTAATAGCTAGAGAGTTGAAATTTTCACAGATGATGTATTTCGATTGCCGCTATAATAAAAATTACTAAAAACAGAATAATAAAAACATTTAAGGGGGGCTTCCATACAACAAATGTGATTTTTTTGCTGAGGGTTCCCATACGGTACGGAACCCATCATGTGCGTGTCCAACTCGTACTTGGCCTATTTTTTATTTTGGTTTTCTGTTTGCCCTGTACCTACCTACTAAGCCCAAAGGGGGTGAAAAAAAATCAGCTGTTCCATACAAAATTGCAACATGGAATGGACAAAATGTATGAACCAGCTGAATATATTATTTTCTCGAATACCGGGTTGGTCTCATAGTAAAAGTTGTTCATAATGATGTTCTTAAACGACCCCTTTTCAGCTTAATACATTGCAGCAGTTCTGGAAAGCCCTGTATTTACAGAGTTAGATATGCTAGATAATATACTCTATGACCTATACTCTGTTCTTTCGCTGGTTCTTGAAAAAGCATTCTAATTCGAAACTAAAAAGACTGAGGGCCACACACCTTCCAATTTGGTTTCAGCCAAATAAATCGTGGTGGGGTCTTATTAGTACGCTCCAAGTAGCCCAACGAGCTATGGAGAGGGCTATGCTCGGAGTCTCTCTGCAAGATCAAATCAGAAATGAGGAGATCCGTAGAAGAACCAAATTTACGGATTGGCAAGTTGACAGGGCAAGTTTGAAGTGGGCAGGGCACATAGCGCAGAGGACTGATTGATGGGGTCGAAATGTTCTTGAGTGGAGACTACGTACCGGCAAGCGCAGCGTAGGACCTCATTAAGATCGCAGGATCGCGCTGGATGCAAGCCGCTTCCAACCGGTCTTATTGGAGATCCATAGGGGAGGCCTATGTCCAGCAGTGGACTTCTTATGGCTGATGGATGGATGTATGGAAATCGTGGTCGATATTCGACATTGCAAGAGACGTCCCCACAATGTGCGGTTGGAACTGACCACCTCCAACCAGAATTAATAATATTAAACTTGGACCAACCACGTTACACACGATCCGATTTCGCGGTTGATTCTTAAACCAAATTGAAACGTGTATGACGACTTTTATTTTTGAGTAGTAGTGGTGTAAAAATTCCCTTAGTTTCATCGTAGACCCTATACGTAGATAGTGAATAATTTTCGCGATATTTCATCCCCCAAACGTAATTTCTCTATTACCCCATCGATCCAGAAAATTCCACATGGGGTAGCAACCCCTAAGGAGTTGACTTATTGTGAGGCGCCCCATCGGAGGGAGACGCAAACCAAGGGCAGTGGATTTATCGCCTATAGGCGCGTATTTATGCCGCTCTCAAGTGTTTGAAGTGGGGATACCGACGCAAGGGATTCTATATGAATTTTACCATAAGGGTGTTTGATAAATCATTTCTATTAAGTAGAGTTTGTGCAAAAAGAGAAACGTCGTGGCGTTACGGTGAACTAACAATAAGATTTTAATCAGCAGCCAAGGTACCGGCTACATTCATCAGTAGACTCGCGTCTAGTCGACTGATGAAAACCGAATTAGTGTCTATCAAGTATCATACACTTTTAGTTGTACTAGCAATGACACAAAAGTGTTGTCAACGTAACAAAATTATTAAAATGCCACACGGGCGACCTCACCTACGACCTACGACGCTTCTCTTTTTGCACAAACTCTACTTTATATTTGAAATTAATTCCGGAGTTTCTTAAAATTATTTGGAATCTACCTACAACAACATTTCATTTTGAAAGATCAACTTGTACTTGAAAGCAGGTGCTCTCTACCTTCGCCCTTTTTGTAGAGTTGTATGTGAAGACATACACAGAGAAGAAAACTAACATGCATTTCCACTGTTTTGCTTTCGCTGTTTCACTTAGGACGAATCTTCACGTCGTCAGTGCCTTCAGAAAGAAAAATACAGGAAAAAGCAAAGTATATTTTTGACCGATGAGCCATACCGGAGGAGGTACTCAATTCGACGCGTATATTTTTTTTTATGTCTAACCACGCATAACTTTTTTCGTAATTGTCCGATTTCAGTAATAATTTTTTTATTGGAAAGAGTATACTTCGAAATTGGTCCCATTAAAATTTTATTTAAATCGGCAGAGCCATTTTTGATAAATCAGCAATAATGTGAAAAATGTAACATCGATCCGTGCGAAATGTTGGCGAATTCTGTACATGGGTGAAGTCGGTCATGCTATTTTTTGCGAAAAATAATTTATTCATTTAAAAAAAAACATGATTTTTTTCAATCAAGTCAAACGCTGGGTGCAGGACTCTTTCAACCGGTCTTATTGGAGATCCGTAGGAGAGGCCGATGTCCAGCAGTGGACGTCCTATGCCTGATGGATGGATGAAACCAGTCATGACACTCATTTTTCAAATTTGGCGACATATAACTATTTCACAAATAGAACATCGCACAAAAATGTGGTTTAAAAATATACATTCATTTAAATATTTAAACGAATTGATGATTTGGTCGACTTGTGCCAAGTTGAGTATTTCTACTCTCTTTGAGCGAAGTCAACGATTTTCCAGTCCTATTTCTCTCAAGCAAATGCAACTAACTTTACAGTATGAAGACAAGAACGGAGCCAACCACGAATGTTTTCGCCTCTGTACAGATGAAGTCGACGTAAGTGACGTAAGTTGCTAGCAAGAGCACTTACACCCTTGTTAGGGATTCCACCTAATGAGGAAAGGTGCTCAGCAAACCGCTGCCGGCACAACACGTGTTTAAGCTTCCTCAAGTAGGTAATATTAATAATAATAAGCCCGGGAGGTTAACGCAAAAAATGCAAGTACTTTCTAATAGCTGAATTTTTGGTATTAGGTTATCATGGTGGTGTACATGTACAATACCCCGGAGTCAGTCAGCTTGGTTCCTTAGTGTTTCGTGGGGATACCCGTATGAATTAAAAAAAAAAATGAAAAGAAGTTGAAATAGCAGTGGGCAGGGCACATAGCACGGAGGACTGACGACCGATGGGGTCGACAAGTGATGAAGTGGAGACCACGTACCATCAAATGTGGCGTATTTAGGATGTCCACCCATAAGGAAGACGGATGACCTCATCAAGACCGCAAGATTACGCAGGATGCAAGCCGCTTCCAACTGGTCTTATTGGATAGTCATAGGGGAGGCTTATGTCCAACAGTGGACGTCCTAAGGCTGAAACAACGATGCCTAAACCTATTTCCCTCCTTTTCTGTCCTGAGACCCTCTTAAATTTCATGTACTTTCCAAAACAATACCTTGTATTGTACGAACAATACCTGCTAGTGCAAGTATGTCTTTTGTAAAAGCTTTTGACTTTCGGATTTTTGCTGTTATTTCTATCCGATATCCTTTGTAGGTACTATTCCTTCTCCGTATTCCCTTTGTACTGCGTATTCGCCTGTATTTTAGACAAAAATATTTCATCAGGAAGGTACTAAAAAACATTTTGCGGAACTTTGATACCTGTTTTTATTTTTGACGCGATATGAAACGTTTATTTAATAACTTTGATAACCCAAAAAAAACCTTTGTTTCCAACAAAGGATTTTTGTTTTTGAGATCAATACCAGTTGTAAATGACGAAACCTTTTCCTAGAATAATAATATTCATCCCTATTGACCGCCTATCGTCAATTTGATTTACTTTTACTTTTAAATCGGTTAACAAATCTCACATTTGTGTTTCTGTCAAGGAGTAGAAGACGTCATCATCATCATCTTGCCCTTATCCCACAAGATGGGGTCGGCAAAGCACGTTTCCTTTCGCCACTTCACTCTTAAAAAGAAAGAAATGCCAAGTCGATGACCCTGTCGCACGTCATCTCATCATACAAGTCGGCGTATGTGAAGGTAGCTACAAGTTGTGTGAAACCCAATCAACGCGCAGCTTTATTATATGTGAGCATCAGTCAGGATTGGATATTGCGCAGCTTGTAACTAACTTCACCTGTATGATTCCGCCCATACCTTCATGTTAAGAGCTCAAAGTTCTTTTCGTGACATGACTCTTCTCCTATCTCATGATAGGTATATCCATACCTGTGGAGAAGAAGAACACGACGATAACGCTGAATTTCGTTTAGTGAGCTTGACATTGGCATCGTGGTCATTGACTTAGAAAGCTTTTGTAAATGAACGGCTAAAATTCTAATGACTAGAACGAAACAAACGTCTTGAAATGCCAAGCCGTAACCGTAACCATGAATCCGAAACAGAACCCCAATCTCTAATCCCCCATCCAGACATTCACAATTCAGGGCCTAAAAGCATTGGAACGCTCGCAACTCCTTTCACTTACAATTTACAATACCTAAGCCTTTGCCTCGCGAATTTCGAGATGTCATTTTACGCTTGCAACTAGTGTAATACTTTAAGCCATGTTTTGTTTGCAAAATACCAGAATTTCCAAGTCATATTACGTTGACAGGGGATATTTGTCCCAGCTTTATAATGTTGTGAGAGAAATCTCGACCATAGTGAATAAATTACGGTGGAATTATTTTATACAAGTGATTTGGGGTAGAGTGTGGTTCTGATTATTAACCGACTTCCTAAAAGGAGGAGGTTCTATGTTCCACTGTATGTATTTTTTTTGTGTATGTTTATCGATAATTTCGCCAATTGTGAACCGAATCGAAAAATCATTTTTTAGTACGAATAGGGAATACTCCCGAGGTGATCTCATTTAAATTTTACAGATATCGGCTGAGCCTTTTTTGAAAAATCAACAATTAAGTAAACCATTCGAGCGAAATATTCGAATTTTGTACACGATGGAAGGCGGTTTTACCATTTTTTGCGATATTGCGCGTGCGTGTATGTATAATTGACACAATAAACACTACTCGAAACGATTCACGAAAGTAAATAAAATACTTGGCAAATTACGTTACGTTATGTCGATGAGAATCGGGTCCCTTTTAGGTTTTACTTTCTATGTGACTAGTAAAGGTGCAATCATTAGCGAATTACGCGAGCGTAGCGAGCGCGAAAAATTTCCAGTATAACTTCGACATGGGCAGAATGCATAATTCTGGAATGGATAAAGGAAATAATTAATTTTACCAAGGGCAAGCACAGCGAGCCGATAGTTTTATGGCAATCTGGGATATATGGTATGGATTTCATATGCAGTGAGATGGTTTGAACCCCATAACAGCCCCATGTATCGTGTTTTATCCTTGTACAGATATTTATGAGGTCTGTAGTCTTCTTTCCAGTGTCACATTAACTTTCCGAATAATCGGTCATTTCTGGCTACAACTAGTTGGCAGCGTGTCTGACGCTACGTGTTCGTTATATCGATGGACATCGCCGAATAATAGCTGTTTTGACAACATAGCAGCTATTACGCAACCACTGCTAATTTATAGCTGTTAAATAGCGCTCGCTATTAATTTTGTTATTTGGGGGAAACGCAGTCATTGAACAACTTTTACGGATTTAACACTGAAATTACAAGAAAACGAATCAGTAGAATTATATACGGAAATAATTTCAACAATGATACTTGCCTCTTATCAATCAATTTAGAAATAAATCGGTTCTGGATAGAGATTAGGAATTCAGTGTGCTGCAAGTGTTTGGGTTGGGAAGGTGATGTGAATGTAGGACTATCTGTCCTAATGGAAAATAATTACCTATAGATCAACTCAAAATGATAACTGTTCACTTTGTAGCTATTAGGGTACCTAAAACCAGTTGCCTAAAGTGATGCGGACTGCGTGAGTCACCCAGGCCTATAATATATGATGTATAATATAATATAATATAATATAATATAAAAAAAGTGATGATTATAATAAGAGTGATGATTTTTGATTCCACGTATAATATGATGGAGCTACGTTGTCTCTTACAGGTCTCTGAAAATCCTTCCTCTTTTTTGAAGCCGGTTTTTTATTTTCGTTTCTAAAAGTTCATTACATTTACATTACATTTATATAGTAAAGATAAACACGAATACTTACAAATAATGAACCTTTTGCACCAGGCTCATTTAAAAAAAAATCGCTACAAGTGTTGTATACATATTGTGTACAATAAGTCTACTTTTAGAATAGAATCTAGAAATTCGCGAAAAACCGATGGATTAATGATGTAAACGTAACAATGAGGGTAGAATCAAATAAGGATTCCACCTTCATAGTCATTTGAAGTCGGTTACCAAGAATAGGATATCACCGACTGCTTCCACGTGGTTCTGTGGTGTTCCGTACAACAAACGGGGTAAACGGCTGCGGTCCGGATCGGCCAAGTTTTTCGCCTAAATGTTTTAAGTGTCTCATTAAGACAAAGGACTTTGAGGACAGATAATGGGCCGCTTTAATATTCCCCGAAAAAGTCGGGCCCGCTGATGAAATTACAGAAATATTCTGTAAAAGCTGAATGTAAGACAGTTGGAAGACATTTTGAATGGAATTTTCCAAGAAATGAGAATGTTTTCTACAAGTACTATTGGACAGACTTTTCAAGGCGTTTCAGGCTTCCCCTTCCGATTATTCTTCATCATCGTTATCGTTTCCGTTTATCTTCCGTGGCTCTATCGTTTCAGCCGTACGAAGTCGAATATAGCAGCTTGTAGCTAACTTTACAGACTCTATTGAGTTTGATTTAACTTATAACATCTTTTTAGGGTTTAGAAGGACATCTTAACATCTTTTCTTTAGAGGGAAGGGTAACAACGGGACCCTATTACTAAGACTCCAATGTCCGTCAGTCCGTCTGTCTGTCTGTCACCAGGATGTATATCATCAACCATGATAACTGGACAGCTGAAATTTTCACAAATGATGTATTTCTGTTGCCGCTATAACAACAAATACTTACTAAAAACAGAATAAAATATAATAACATTTAAGGGGGGCTCCCATACAACAAAACGTGATTTTTGGGAGGTTTTTTTGCTCGCTGTTAATAATGGCAAGCGGATTGGGGTTAGGGCTCCAACACGGTACGGAACCCTTCGTGCGCGAGTTCAACTCGCACTTGGCCGATTTTTTGTACTATTCTTGAACATCTCTTGTTTAAATTTTTCAGATAATGATCAAACAAAGCAGAGATATGTGGTCAAACACGAAATTTGTTTCACCTAGCTTTTGCTCGCGGCTCCTCCCGCGTAATATTTTGATTATTGTGCTATACCATGGGAATCTTTTGTTTTTCGGGATAAAAAGTAGCCTATGCCACTTTCCGTCTTTTAAACTATGGCCATGCAAAAATCAAGTCAATCCGTTTTTCCGTGAAAGAGCAACAAAATGGAAACAAACCATTAAACACACTTTCGGATCTATAGTATTAGTTAGGCTAAATAACGGTTATACCCAGTGGAGATCTAAAGGAGAGGCCTAGGCGTTTCAATAGAATGCCAACGTCTAAAATGAGGATGATGAAAGGCACTAGTTATTTTTCCGCGGCTTTGTCCGCGTGATATTTTGACTATGGGTAGTGCTATCCCATAGGAACCTCTTATTTTTCCGTGATGAAAAGTAGCATTAATCACATTCCGGTCTTTGAACTATACAGGGTTATGTGCTTACACTATACTAAGCCGCAAGAGGGTAATTAAGACTATCATTATGAACAACTTTTACTATGTGGCCAACCCAAAATTCAAGAAAAAATCAGCTGTTCCATACAAAATTGCAACTCGGTAATCGCAAAATGTATGAAACAGCTGTTTTTATGGGTTGGCCCCATAGTAAAAGTTGTTCATAAAGATGGTGTGAATCACCTTCTTTCGGATTAATACACCAGCTCTGGATAACCCTGTGGAACATTAATGCAAATATCAGTCAATAAGCTGGTCTGCTGAAGCGTGAAAGAGTAATAAACCAATATACACATTTTCTGATTTGTAATATTAGTAAGGATAATCAGTAGGTAGATGTCATATCGTACAGAGAGGTGAACCTAAAAGAAATAATCGGCCATGTACGAGCCGGACTCGCGCACGGAGGGTTCCGTACTGTATGGGAGCCCCCCTTAATATTAATTTTATTCTGTTTTTAGTATTTGCTGTTATAGCGGCAACAGAAATACATCATCTGTGAAAATTTCAGCTTTCTAGCTATAACGGTTCATGAGATACAGCCTTGTGACAGACAGACGGAAAGACAGACGGACAGCGGAGTCTTAGTAATAGGTAGGGTCCCGTTTTTACCCTTTGGGTACGGAACCCTAAAAAACACGACACCGACAATCGTGTCAGCAAGTGTTTTAAACAATAACCACAAAAATCACGACACACAAGCACGAGCCTACGCTGCTTCCAACATAATTTGAATATATTGAATATGAAGAACTTATTAATATAGAACACCTATCACGTACACAAAGACCAGTCGATATTGACCTCCGCATTTAAAACAGATGTATGTAAAATTAAAAAGCTTCATCATTATTATCAGCCGTAGGACGTCTTCTGCTCGACACACGCCTCTAGACTATTTCCAGTAATAAATACCTACAGCCCCACCTGTCCACGCATTACGTAACACGCGCTAGGGCTGCCCGCCTGGCAGCTAATCGCACGCTTACTGATTACAAAGCAACCCCACCGTGCCCACACGTTCGTTCGTCACTACGGCGCGCCCCTGCGACTGTTGTGTACCGAGACAGTACCGAGTGTGTACCGAACTCCAAGGCGCGTAGGTACGATCCGCGTTCTGACCGCTTTTATGAAGACAGAATTCTGCATATATACCATTACCGTGGACCTAGTCGATGGACGTCATACGCTGCGTTTGCCGGTGCGTGGTTCCACTCGAAATGAGCATGTGCTTGACCGAAGCAATGTTTTATTTTGCGAAGTATAGAAAAAACTAGCTAGAGATAAAAAGTAGCCTATATGACACTCTCCGACATTTAAACTTTGTACAGATATTTATCAGGCAAAAAAACAATATTCATACAATAAATCAAGTTGTTCCGTCTTCCCGTTGATGTATTAAAAGGTTAGAAACAAACCAACAAACACACTTTTGGATTTATATCATCTAAGTAAGGAAGGTTCGGCAAAGGTTCTAATTATAAGTAGCGAAAGATAATAAGTAAAATACACACCATAAAATATTTAAGCCAACCTCTTTGTGACCCAATAGTGATTCCAAAACTTTTAAATGCACAACTTGTTATTCAGAAGCACGTCTGCATTATCTTTTTGGCTGCATAACCAGCAAAACATCACCGAAAACAGACCAAGGGGTTTCGGTAACAAGTATCAAGTTACACTGGTCGGATGCACCGCAGAGTTAAAGCACAAAACAGTGGAAATACAGAAGATAAGCTTTATTCAATACGTACTCGTACTACTAGCTAGAGCAGTGTTTTACAATCTTTTGCATGGCGCGACCCCCTTTACTCACTGTATTGTATTTGTGAACTGTGTTTCTGGTTAGTTATCGTTTTCCGATGTAAACAGAAAAGAAGAACTAAGCAAATTAATGTACTAAACGAGAGCGTGGTGAGCGCGGAATTTTTTCGATGTTTTTTCGCATGTAGAAATCCGATACGGCGCAGACCCGCTCTTAAATTAAAGTTGTATCAGTAAACACACTTTAAAAAAAAAACATTTACTGGGGTTTCGCGACCCCTCTTTAAAGACTTTGCGACCCCCCAGAGGTCACGACACACACTTTGAAAAACACTGAGCTCGAGCAACGCACACATCAATATCTTCAGCTAGTTGAAGGCGACTGAAGGGCATAAGCCTAACACACATATACATCGATTATTTTACTTTTCTCAGCACATTAATCGATGCATCGATACTAAGATAGTGCGTAAACTATAAGCCAAACCAAACTAAATGGCATCTGTAAAGGTAACTACAAGCTGCGCAAATCTCCTCTCCTTGCGTAACTGACATAAAATTAGCTACTGCGCAATAACTCGCCTCATGTTCTGAAACGCCATAAAGTTTGATTCGGCCTATATATACCATACAAATACATAGTTTTAAGACTACTCCTGAGTGAACTTTCACGGATTCCTGTAGGATTCGTTTCGGACGTGTGCGTACTCTTATACTAAACCAAAGAAGATAATAATATTATGCACTAGGTATACAAGACGATGTGTGCTTCACTTCTGTTCTCTCCATATTTTGTGGTTCAAGTATCAAAACATCGTGTACCGTTTCTTAGATCATATCTAAGTGGATTTATCCAAGTTACGAGTACCGTTTTGCAGTTAAACTTGCGGAATTCACGCTTTGACTGAGCTGTGAATTGGATTACTTTGAGCTGTTTTTTTTTTTTTTTTGATGCCCGTTATTCGGAGAAAATGGGCGAGATGTATCTTGGCTTCCTTAAAGGGATTTTATACGCCTAAATCCATCTCGCTCGCGCAACTTCACAATAAGAAAGAGAAACAATAACAACAGGCGAAATATCATCACTTGATATTTGATCGGAACGTATTCTTATTACAATTTCGTATGAGCCGTTCTTATCCGATCCATTATTGGACATAGGTCTCATAATCATCAATTCAGCTATTGGACGTGTATTGATGGACACAGCGCCCTTCTTCTTTTTCTTTTATATTTTGGCGTCGCATGGTTTATGCATTTGCCATTGTCATATAGTTTAAGTTTTGAATATTTTCAATATTTTATCAAAATAGTCAAGTCGTAGTCTCATCATAGTCTAAAAAGTTGCGGTCAAGCCTAAACATATTCCAAGTCATACCTCAGTAAAGCAATGGAGACTTTACTAGAGGCGTCTAGGGAGTTTTGGTAACAACACGGAACAACACCATACACCACATTATAGCACTTGCCTACACTCACGAACGTAATTCAGCTCATAATCAACGAAATACCACATTTTTCACTAATTTATCACTGATAGAAACACAAGTTTTACAACTTTACAATGCGGCGACATGATTGTTCCGCTTTCCCGCCAAAACTCATAGCGCCCTTATGGTATCTCCAATATGATCTGTTCGTTTCTAGGTGGATATCCTACATAGGCGAGGTTTCAAATAGGACATAGACATCAGAATGAACATCACATAGGACTGTTGTATACAATTATTTTAATGAAATAATCGGCCAAGTGCGATTCGAACTCGCACACGAAGGATTCCGTACTGTATGGGAGCCCCCCTTAAACATTTGTTTTATTTTAATTTAATTATTAATTACATAAGTAAACATACAATTAAACATTCTGTGAATATTTCAAGCGTCTACCTGTTACCGATATTAATAACGATCAAAAAACCTTAAAAATTCAGGTTCGTTGTATGGAAAAATTAAAATTTAAATACCCCTTAAATTTATATTTTATTCTGTTTTTAGTATTTGTTGTTAGCGGCAACAGAAATACATCATCTGTGAAAATGTCAGTTTTCTAGCTATTACGGTTCATGAGATACGGCCTGGTGACAGACAGACAGACGGATAGCGGAGTCTTAGTAATAGGGTCCCGTTTTTACCTTTTGGGTACGGAACCCTAAAGAACATTATTCCAAACGAAATCCGCCATGTGGAAAATCACGTCCCGTATTTTGACAAAGTATCTGGGTCCAGTAACATAGAGCTGTATTTTTTTAACTGTGCCTTAGCCAAAAGTCGGCAGAAATGGCTCTCTGCCATTTCGCATGTTTCTTATTTGCAACAACATAGAATATGAATTTATGCTAACTTTTCTGTTTGCTGAAACTAGGTATATTATACATGCATAAACGGTACCGTTAGCTTTGGGGATACAAGTTTTTGAAAAGATTATGAAGGCACAGACTTCAATAGAATAATGAGAGAATAGAGACCGTCAACGACTTGAGACAAACAATATTATTATTGTTTCATCTTCAGTGAGTATCGTACTCTGATCTGTGATCGTACTGTACCAGTCTTAGAATAAGGACTTAAGCAAGTCCTTGTTCTGATGTAAGTACCAACCTTTTCAATAGTCCACTGTGGGATGTGGGCCTGCCCACGAAGGTACTACGCTCGCTTTAGTTCTTAGTTCGTTCCAATATTTTCCTATTCATCTTTGAGCATTTCTTTTAAATAACAACGTCATTTCCATTAATCATACTATGCAGAGTAATGGCCAAGTATTGAAACTTAGATTCTTGCTATTTTTAACCGACTTCAAAAAAGGGAATTTCTCAATTCGACTATGTTTTTAGGATTCCGTACCCAAAGGGAAAAACGGGACCCTATTACTAAGACTTCTATGTCCGTCCGTCTGTCTGTCTGTCTGTCTGTCAGTCTGTCACCGGGCTGTATCTCATGAACCATGATAGCTAGGCAGCTGAAATTTTTACAGATGATGTATTTCTGTTGCCGCTATAACAACAAATAGAAATAACTAAAAAGAGAATAGAATAAATATTTAAGGGAGCTCCCATGCAACGAACCTGAATTTTTAGACATTTTTCGCTCTATATTAATAACGGTAACAGGTAGATGCTTGAAATTTTCACAGAATATTTAGTTTTATATTTACTTCAATAATTAATAATAAAATTAAAATAAAATAAATATTTAAGGGGGGCTCCCATACAGTACGGAACCCTCCGTGCGCGGGTCCGACTCGTACTTGGCCGATTATTCTTTATTACGAGTAAAATAAGAATAACAATAAAATATCATAAAAATATCGTATATCGGGTTTGATTATACATAAGAGCAGCGTTTTATGATCTGCGGTAATTCTGTTAATACACGTACTGTAATATTATTAAAGGTTCTATTTTTTTAGTGAAGCATATTATTCCTTTAAATAAGTAAGTTTATACTATATGTATAGGTAGTAATGGCAGGCAAACCGACGAGGTTACATAGCTGGTGCAACATAGGAGACTATTAGCTATTAATTTCAGGAGCTGAGTTATAGTATAGTAGCCCTAAGTTGCACTTCTGTAACCTACTCGTTTTCATTCACTGCATTTTGACCGAGACCCAGTTGGCATACCTACACAGAAAATTCATCCGCGAGGCGCAAATATAGCTTTCTCATGAAAATATTATACAATAGTCACTATTAATGCCTAGAGCAAGGCAATTTCCAGTCTTCAGCTACAAATGGGGTGCATTAATCTTTGTACAAAGTTCTGCGAATTTAATAATAAAGGTACACTTGGGGTTTTGGGATAATGATCATAATAAATTGCTACTTTTTTGGTAGTTTTTTGGGTTCCGTAGTTTATGGGAATTAAAGGAGCCGTTGCGGTGGGGCTTGCGTCTTTATCTATGCATGGCAAAGTCCAAAAGATACTCGTAATGTACTCGTATATTAGAAATTATATTTTTAAAATTTTCGTAGATTTAAAAAACAACATTAGATAAAATATTAAAAAATAGTATTCATATTTATGGGGTGAGGTTATCGATTATTTAGGGAGTGTTTTTTTTCTATCATAGAAATATTATCTGCAGGACTAGCATACGGACCACGAAATTATCCTATCGGCGCCGACGTGTCAAAACGAGACAGAGTTTTAGTGAAGTACATATATCTGTCACTTTTTCACAATTCGACAAAACTCTTTTAGTGGTCGTATGCTACATTATAGTTCGGCCGTTCAGAGAATGCGTTCCTGACACGTCATCTTGAAAAAATGTTTTTGGCCGATATCTCGGAAACTATCTACTTAAGGGCAAAAAACATTGAGATCATTATTGTAGAAAATAAAATTTCGCATCTTTTGTTTCCAGTAAACTTTTTTGTAAAACGTTTACGTTACGTTTACGATTTATGACCCATTTAATGAAATTTCATTAAATGGACCTTAAAACATTAAATGGTCCATAAATCGTACACGGTAAGTTTTACAAAAAAGTTTACTGGAAACAAAAGATGCAAAATTTTATTTTCTACAACAATGATCTTAATGTTTTTTGCCCTTAAGTACATAGTTTCCGAGATATCGGCCAAAAACATTTTTTCAAGATGACGTGTCAGGAACGCATTTTCTGAACGGCCGAACTATAGCTGGACTATAAATAATTAAATAATAAAATAAATAAATGTTTGGGGACATCTTACACACAACCTCTGACCCCAAACTAAGCAAAGCTTGTGATATGGATGCCAGCGACTGATATACTACTTATACATATTTTTAAATACCTACATACTTAAATAGATAGTAACTAAACAACACCCAGACACAGAGCAAACATCTATGTTCATCACATAAATACTTGCCCTGGGTGGGGATCGAACCCACGCCTTTTTGACCCAGTAGTTAGGGTCACTAACTACTGAGCCACCGAGGCAGTCTTGTTAAATTGTACTTATCATTATGACTACAATACAAAATTACTTAGTCTCTCTTGATTTATTGCGTAACTCAGTTCCCACCTAACACCCACATGTCAATCGTATCCGACGATTATTTCCTAGAGAATAATAAAAAAATATTTTCCTGACATTCTGACGGGATCTAATATAAAAATATTGCAGACATCCTGAATATACTGCCAAGAAAACGCGGAGGCGTATTTTCCAAGGTTAGCGAAATGTTTTAGAATTAGATGTGTGCAAACCTTTCATTTAGGTTTGTACGAAAATTCGTGCTAATACCTATAGGCTTTACTTCATGTAGCCATCCATCCATCAGCCAGCAGTGGACGTCCTGTCCACTGCAGGACATAGGCCTCCCCTATGGATCTCCAATAAGACCGGTTAGAAGCGGCTTACGTCCAGCGCGATCCTGCGGTCTCCGTCCACCTTGTGGGTGGACGTCTTATGCTGCGCTTGCCGGTACGTGGTCTCCACTCGAGAACTTTTCGACCCCATTGGTCATCAGCCCTCCGCGATTTGTGCCCCGCCCACTGCCATTTCAACTTGCCAATCCGTTAGGCTATATCGTTAACTTTGGTTCTTCTACGGATCTCATTTCTGATTCGATCTCGCAGAGAGCCTCCGAGCATAGCCCTCTCCATAGCTCGTTGGGCTATTTGGAGCTTATTAATAAGGCCCATAGTAAGAGACCACGATTCGGAATACTTCATATACTTCATGAAAAATTACACAAAACATCAATTCCAGTTACGTTGAATTAAAAATGTAATGCATATATATACGGAACCTAATGTACCTATTCCGCAAAGAAAGGAATCGTGGAGGCGTCCAAGGGACGTCTAATTTTATTTTTGAATGGCGTCTGGTTCTTTTCAAAAGGAATTGTGGAACAACCGCCGTTGTCCCATTTTAATAATTTCAGGAATAATAAGAAAAATGTAATAACTACCTAGATAATTAACGATTTGAAAAGTAATTGGTTTTAAAGGGGTTCGCACACCATACCGACTCTATGTTAACTCAAGACAATAACTCACGTTTGTTATTAAGCTAATGTAGTGTCATTGATGATTATTAATTATCTATAACATAATTATGTTTTGGCAAAAGAAAAAATTATTTAGTCCGTCAAATAGATTGTCAAAAAATATTAGACACGTATTTTTTCTTTTGTTTAGTAAAAATTGATGAAGATATAGCCCGTTAAAGTCCCGCGTGGAGTCACTAACCGCTATCAAATGTACCGGCTAGTGCCGTCACGAGCCCCCACTCTCAAACTTTGACAAGGTTTATTTTTGTCTCTAATTGTTGGATTGACAAAAGAAAAAATGTGTCCAAAAATTTTTAAAAATCTAACTGACGGACTAATTAAGTATAATAATGATTTTTATACCCAGTAAACAGTCCCTATATAGATTAAGTCGATATGATGTGCGAAGGCCTCAATGGCAGCGAGTGGCCATAATATTATAATTAGTTCGTTTGAGTAGGCGAATTTAAGCGAGTCGAGATTCTACGCCGCTCTATTCAAAGAGAAAATATTTATGTTTTCAGTTTGTTAGTTAATTTATATACGACATTAAATTTTCGGGATTAGCCAATTTTCATCAAAGCGAAATCATAATTGTGTTAAATTGTATTTTGGATTTTTAATGAGATTGAGAGTGATTGATTGGACTTGTTCAAGTATTTATTTTTTAAGTAGAGTTTGTGCAAAAAGAGAAGTGTCGCGTCGAGTGAGGTCGCCCGTGTCCCATTTTTCTAATTTTGTTACGTTGACAACACTGCTCGTACAACTACGAGTAAAAGTGACACCAATTCGGGTTTCATCAGTTCTCGCGTCTACCAAGTATAGTCAGTACCTTGGCTGATTAAAATCTAGATTTTTTTTTTCGCGATTTCGTAGTTGTTCCCATAGTAAAAGTTGTTCATAACACATAACATCTCTGGATATTTCCTGCATTTTACAAAGCAGCACTCTGTGTCTGTGTGAGATATTACAGTATACATAACATTAAATTCATACATGTTAGATTTTATCACCCTTTTTTCGAAGTCGGTGAAAAATGACCTAGATAAATTACACTCCGTTTCATTCAACCGTGTTATCGTTATCACTACGTCGCTCTTATCAATATCGATAACCATTAGATACACATCACACTAATAATATTTAATGACTTGTTTGCCTATAATTACAAATTAAAATAAACATTAGGATGGGGTCGCGCCCTGGTTTTGATTTGCTATTAGGTTAACTAGTCCAAATATTATGACGAATTGCTTTGTTACGTGTTGTTGAAGAGAGAGAATGTTTATGGGTATAAAGTTTATAAACGTAAAGGGCAACGTTCGGCCGCCAGTCTTCGGATGGGTGACCACGGATGCGTTAAACGGTTCAAACAACCGGGACCTACAATTTAACGTGTCATCCGAGCCACAGTAGCGCTCAGTTGGAAAATGCCACCCGCGGTCACCCATCCAAATACTGACCGACCGGTACGTTGCTTAATGTCGGTGATCGCTGACAAACACCTAGTCTAGTCAAACTACGCTATGAGCGCTAGTGCTACTAAGAAATGACGTTCCAAACAAATAGGTTTGCAATTCAATATAACATTGAGTATTTTACCCCACCCTATAATATTTGGGGTTGAACGTGTTATGACATTTTATAATTTCATTATTGACATTAAACGAGTATGATTATAACTGACTCATGTTTTTTTTAATTTTTAATCTTATTTTTCATTCCGTATTGTGTAATAATTTATTTTTCTGATATTGTTTTTTTTTTTTCTTTTTAATATTGTGAGGCAAATGTTATTGATCCTGGTCGTTTTTACCTCAATAAAGAAATTTGTATTTGTATGCCGTGGTGGTCTAGTGGTTGTAACGCTGGCCTGTCATTCTTGAGGTCGTGGGTTCAAACCCGGTCCCGTACCAATGAGTTTCTTTGGAACTATAGACCAATAAAGTCATTGTATCATAACTTATGTGCGGAATTTCACACCACTGGCTTTTCGGTGAAGGAAAACATCGTGAGGCAACCTGCATACGTCCGTAGAAGAAACTCGATGGCGTGTGTGAATTCAACAACCCGCATTGGGCCAGCGTGGTGGATATGGCCCAATCACCCTTCGTGGGTAGGCCTACGTCCTGCAGTGGACTATTAAAAAGGCTGGTAGAGTACAGTGTTATGCTGTATTTGATCTGTACATTACAGAATTCATCCAGTCAAATACGAGTACGCTAACTTTAGCAAGGTTTTAAGCACGGGTAAAGTTGAAGTTTTGAGTTGCACCACGCAGACTCTGACTCGTGACACCAACTGGGGTTTAAACAACAACATCAAATTGGAGTTTAGTTATCTTAATGTTTACTGGCTTCATACCGTAATTCTTCAATAAATTGGACTAGTGACTAGTCGATTAACAGACTAGTGACCACTTCATTGAAGATTATGACAAGTCACCAGCAAAATGGACGAGCCCAGCCCTTTGACACGCGCGTAATCCAATAACCAGGTCCTCACAAGCATTCATCTCGCCGTCGCAGTCTGGAGCTAATTAATATCAATTACCCATCTGTCCTGTATGAAGCCAGTTTGCATTAAGACAACTCGCCTTGGCAGTTGGCAACAGTATACTGCATTGCAGTACTTTTACTTGTCCGTTTCAGGGTAAGTACGATTTTTACAGAAAAATAGTCAATTATTTGTCATGTAGGGTTATGATAGATGACACCATCAACGTTATGCTAGACATAGGCTTACTCGTACTACCGCACCAGATTTATTGTGCTGTTGCATGCGGCTTGCATCCAGTGCGAGAGTGCGACCCTGCGGGCTCAGATCGATATTTGCGATGGAAATTCGTGGCACATCAAAATCATCCAGACATTGAACGAATTGAACGCGTGTCGCGGTTCGTAATCCAATATGCGCTGCAACTGGTCTCAGTTAATCTTAAACTTTAATTTACATACATACTAAGTCACATAAGAACTTTATATTTTTATCGCACTGGCCGGGCAAACGATACCTAATACCTTGGCCACCCTGGTGACACATCGTAAGATCAAACCTAAAATAAACTTCTAGCTCTCCATAGTACACAGACGACGAAAGGAAAAGAACCAGTTAAATTTAATCCAGTCCTTTTGGAAATTTACAGCGAAGGCATGTGTTTAACAGTGGATGTCGAACGGCTTAAATGATTCTGACAACTTGGGCGAGACGGTTACTGCGGCGTTTCGCACCGCGGGGCGAATCGCGCAAGATCTTTTTGAACGTCCCCATTTGGCCCGCATTGTTTGGAGCGGGGCGAAAAGTGTCTAAGACTGGCGCAAGAGAAAAATGGCAAAAGAGGGAGGGGGCTTATGTCCTCCAGTGGGCCGAAATGATGATGATAACAGAAAAGGCACAAAGCCAGTAATTCCGCTGGCTTTTCAACCTCAGCCTCAACAGATCGACATCGTCCATTCATCCCAGATGTACGGAACCCCGAAGTTTAGACAGAAAGTTCGTAACACAGATGTACCAACTTGTTACTCTGGAAGTTAGCAACTTCGATGACGTTACACTTAAAGTTCGTGACTCGGCGACTTACTGCGGAATATTTTATATTTACGTTGGCATCAGCCATAGGACGTCCACTGCTGGACATAGACCTCTCCCATAGGTCTCTAATAATACCGGTCTTAGCGTAGTTTACATTAACGTTACTGTGGTTTTGTTAGCTTAACCTTTTACTTGCATCTATCGTGACATTCGTGCGACATTAATATTTAAGGGGGGGCCATACAATAAACGTAACTTTTATTTCCGTCTTTTGGTCGATATTGAAGACGGCAACAGGCAGACGCTTGAAATAATCACACAGTATTTAGTTGCATATTCACTTTAAAAATAATTAAATCAAAATAAAATAAATTAAGGGGGGATCCCATACGGCATGGAACCCTTCGTGCGCGAGTCCAACTCGCATTTGGCTTATTTTTTAACCGACTTCCAAAAAGGAGGAGGTTCTAAGTTCGTCTGTATGTATTTTTTTTGTATGTTCATCGATAATTTCGCCAATTGTGAACCGTATCGAAAAATTCTTTTTTAGTTTGAAAGCGTATGCTCCCGAGGTGGTCCCATATAAATGTTACAGAAATCGGCTGAGTCATTTTTGAAAAAACTACAATAATGTAAAGAGTTCGAGCGAAATAATTCGAATTTTGACACGATTTTAACACGATGGAATGCGGTTTTACCATTTTTCGCGAAAAATTTTTCTTGCCACTTTACTATGTAGTACGCTGCAGTCGAGGGCATTAGACATCTAGTACCCAATAAAGTTGAGTAACTGTGATATTTAGATACTGTCTTTCACATGCATGCTCTTAGCAAGATTGTAACTCACAGTTTAGACAACCTATTTTAAACCTTAGTCAGCAGAATTAAGGGCCGAATTAGAGTAACAAAGCTGATGAATGAAGCAGATGGTCTGCAATGTTTTGGGTTTCTACTAAAACAGCTTCCCGAGTTCTAAACATCAGTGTGGTTGGATTAACTTAACACTAAATAAATGTAATTTGGACTGGGAGTCTGAACGGAGCTATTTGTCGATAGATAGCTAACTGACGTAGCCGAACTGACACGAATATAAATAAATAAATACGAGTATTTGGGGACATCTTAGTCCATTATACGTTGCGATATCCTTTTTTACAGAGGTTGCCTGGAAGAAATCCGCCAAAGGCCGTCATTTGTTTTAACTAAGTTAAATGATAATTGTATTGTTTTCTACTTCTATTTTTCATGATAACACGAGAATTAAGTTAAGAAAGCAAATAAAATACGAGCCGCAACTTTGATTAGACAAGAGAGCTAAATAAACGAGCACTCAGAAGTTTCATGTTGAAATTGGGGCTAAAAAAATATTCAGAGTTTCGTGAAGCGTTAAAAGTTAGCGTTTAAGCCTTATTTTACGGTTTGGTGGATGCTTTTAATTTTGAGAATGAGCTTACTGAGCCTTTAGAACAGGTTTTGTATCGTTTACTTAAATTTGCGAGTTTGCGTGTGGATCTATACATTTTTGTTAAGGTACAGATACACATGCTCATTACTAGCACGAAAGCATGCTATTAATGAGCAATTACTACTTAGTGGCATGTGTGTCAAAGTGCTGCTAGTAATTAGCATGCTCAAAAGAAAGAAAGAAAGATTTTTTTTTTTAATTTACCAAAATATGATTAAGTTAGCAATGTCAATAAAATTATACCAAATTGTACCTAACTATACATTGAAATCAACAGTGGGTCCCAAACTCGGCTAGGCCGGTCTCTTGGGAGCCCTTTCAAGTGGAGTTATCCTGATCAAATTCGCGCTTTAACATTTAAAAAGGGTCTTTAAGAATAAAATTATATTAAAAATTTGATAATATAATAACAACAAAATCGAACGAACAGCAAATGTGTGTGCACGCACGAGAGACATTTTGGCCCGAAGTCTCTCTGGGGAGACGCAAATTAGTTTGCGTTTGACTACACACTGCCTGATGTTAAGCAGATATGCGGTCTAGGATGTAACACGCTGAACTAGAAGATACCTATTTACTCGGGATTTTTTCGATCTACTTATTCCTTCTCTTTTCTTACTTGATGATTTATAATTTTCTGGGCACATTGAAGGAAAAGCAAGCAAAATATTCTTTCATTCAATTCAGTGCGGAGAGTCACCTGGTTTTCCATTTTTAACTACCAGAACACGCTGCACTGGCAGAGAGCTTGCTATTAAATGGCATGTGTGTTGAGAGCATCAATATGGAACAGAAAAATGGCAAGACGATGGTTGAGAGCAATGCCTAAATTAAGTATGCTATTTATAAGCAAATGTATGCAGCTGAAGAGCATGCTAGTTTTAGGAATGCTAATAAGCATGCTATTTTAGTAGCATGTGTATCTGTACCTTTAGTTCTTCCTCATTTCCGCGAGGGGCGCTGCACAAAAATTTTAATAATTGTATATCATCATTTATGAACTACTTTTATTCCGGGGCCTTACCCACTACTCGGGTTCACTTTTTATCACAAAAAATACTACAGTTCATAACTACCCAAGTGACAAAAGATGGGTCCCAAAAAATACAATGTTCACTGATTACTACATCCTTGTGTCACCTATCTCCTTCATACAGTACTACATAATAGAGCAACTATCTCTTTCCCGTACGACAGATGGTAATACTGATACTCGTTTACACCTGGCGTCGTAGAATACATGATAGTTTGTACTATACTGTCTGCATTGTTGTAAGGACCGAATGGTGAAATCTTGCCTTTTATAATTTCTATAGTTTACTTAAAATATTTGTTTTGTAACAAAAGTAAATATTGCCTACTTATTGCTAAACTCATCTGACTATAGTTTATAATTTACTAGCGACCCGCCCCGGCTTCGCACAGGTTTGTTTTACATTTAAACCTTCCTCTTGAATTACTCTATCTATTAAAAAAAACTGCATCAAAATCCGTTGTGTAGTTTTAAAGATATAAGCATACATGGGGACTTTGTTTTATACTATGTAGTGATATTTTACCGACTTCCAAAAAAGGAGGATACTACCTATGTCTGTATTTTGTTTTATGTATGTTCATCGATTATCGCCAATCGTGAACCGACAAAAAAAGACTTTTTTACATCAAAAGAGTATACTCCCGAGGTGGTCCCATTTAACTTTTATCGAAATCGCCTGAGCCGTTTGTGAAAAAACAACAATGATGTAAAACTACTACATGGATGACACAGAGATTCGTGCAAACTATTCGAATTCTGTACACGGTAGAAGTCAGTCATTTTGGACCATTATTGACGAAAAATAATATAAACTTATTTTTTGACTAGCAAGTGTATCGTATGCAAGAACAGCTAATATTGTTGTTTATGTATAATTAAAAAGTAATAACGCTGTAGCGTTATTACTAATCAATTACTTAGCATCCTTTTAGGGGCTTATTCTGTACATCAAAACTAACAACTTTTGTTCTACGACTTTTATTAATTCTCAAAAAAAAGTTGTGTACAAGATCATTGCACCCTCGACAAAATGTATGGAACAGCTGTTTTTTTTTAGTTTTGACAAAAGTCGCAGAACAAAATTTGTTAGTTTTGACGTAAAGGATAAGCCCCTAAAAGGATGCTAATTGATTAGAAATAACTCTGTATATTGTTCAATTGTTTATTGAGATATAAAGGAATAACACCATTTACATATATCTCACATGCTCACAGCTAACATGGATATGGCACGTTTTACTTTGAATATCACTTAGGTATCACTACATAAATATTTCAAGGCCACCGCATGCGGTTGAAACCTTGTTGAAACATAAAAGTAGTAGATCAATATTAAACTGTTAATAATTATTTGTCGCAAAAAATGGCAAAACCGCCTTCCATTGTGTACAAAATTCGAATATTTCGCTCGAATTGTTTACATTATTGTTGATTTATCAAAATTTCTGTAAAATTTTAATGGGACCACCTCGGGAGTATACCCTTTCGAACTAAAAAATATTTTTTTGATTCGGTTCACAATTGGCGAAATTATCGATGAACATACACAAAAAAAAAATACATACACACGAACATAGAACCTCCTCCTTTTTGGAAGTCGGTTAAAAACTACGTGACTTTACGTGAGTAATACTTGTGGTGACTGAAAATCACTTGGCAGCTGCGCGAGGATTGGGTTATCGGCAGCTTGAAGCTAACATAGGGTTGCCATTTATAGCTTTTGCCAACCAGGACAAGGCACGTGAAAACCCCGGATTTTAGAGTCCAGAACCCGGACATATCTACAGATTAACAATAAAATATTTTTTAAATTTTTACCGGGGAAACTGCGTTTTTGGGGGATGAACGGTGAATTTTGCGAGTCGGAACCCGGACTACAACCTAAATACCGGACAACGAGTGAAACCCCGCCCGGACGCCCTCTATACTAGGACAAATCTGGAGAAACCCGGACGGATGGCAACCCTAAGCTAACATCACAGCCGCCTAGATGTTTGACTCGCCTTATACTCACACTGGTCAGATCAGCAGATCACTGATCAGCCTTTAACCCTAAAATCGTCCCATAGAACAGGTAATCGAGCGTGTTAAAGACCTTACAAGGTAGTCGAGGAAAGTAGCAGCCCTTTCTCAACGACAACAAGTTATTACGACGGCGGTGTTACGTTCGCGGCCGTCACCGACATGCGACACGGGTAGCTTTACTACACGGTTACCACCAGAAGTATAACTCTACACAAAACCACGTTAAACAGTATTCCGTCTTCATAAACGGTCGGAACGCGAATCATACCCGCGCTCCTCGGAGTTCGGTATACACTTCTAAAGCCGGGTCCAGACGAGTGTAACGTGTAATGTAATCCACCGTGTAATGTAACACGAATTCTACGTGTGGACGGCACTACGAGCATTACATGTAACGCTCGCGCGGCGCTCGGGGTTGATCCATCGGCTGTCGGTTTTTCGCGCTAACACAAAGACGCTCGCAGTGCTCGTTTGGACGGCGTTCGAGACGGTTGTGTCGTATGTACGTTCATGATGTGGAGTGACGAACAATCGCTTGAACTTATTAGTTTGTATCAAGAAAAACCTGTTACTTGGGATCCAAAAAACCCGCAATACTATAAAAAAAATCTGAAACACGATGCTTGGAGTGATATTGCTCATTCATTGGAAATTGCTCATTCATTGAATTCAGTTAGTAAATACATGAAAATAAAAGCCGCACCAGCTATCACGACCTTCCTATTCGGCATGTTCGTAGCAACTGAGTGGAAACAGCTTTGAAATATTTTCGCGTTCACAATTCGCTTTGAGTTCGTGTGCCGTCCACACTGTTGATGCTAAATTACACGTAATCTTACATTACACGTTACACTCGTCTGGACCCGGCTTAATATAGCGGTCGCAGGGTTGCGCCGCAGTGACTAACGAACGTGTGGGTTTGTATCAGGAAGCGTGTGATTTACCAGGCGGGCAGCCCTAGCGCGTGTTAGGTACGTTCTGCGTGGCCACGTGGCGCTGTAAGTATTTTCGCTAGTAATTCTTGTGAGTTTTTTTCTTGTTCTACTACGCCCTAAATAACCACGTTTCAATGTCATTATAGACAACACGCACTAGATACCCTTCTGTCCTTCCCAAACCTGCGATTACGATGTTATTGGAGTCATGTCTCATGTCAACTTGTTTATGTACAGTAATTTAATACGCTATTATGTCTGTAAATGAGCCATTTCGCCTTGTAATGTCTATCGATTAAAGGAAGATCTACTTGGCCAAGTTGTGTAAACTGCTTGAATTATGTCGCTGTGTGTGCATAAAATGTGCGTTAGTTGTGGCCATAAAGTGATGATGCATGTCACTGGGGCAGCTAATAAAGCATATACTTTACAGCCAGTAAAGGGCTTGCTCTACTGATAGGTATAATTTTTAACCCCCGACGCAAAAGAGGGGTGTTATAAGTTTGACGTGTCTGTTTGTCGGTCTGTCTGTCTGTGGCATCAAAGCACCCGAACCACTGAACCGATTTCAGTTTAGTTTTTTTTGGATGAAAGGATACTTAATCGAGAGTGTTCTTAGCTATGTTTTATAAAAATCGATTGAGCCGTTTAAGAGTTATGGTGGGTTAAAGTGGGGATGAAAGAACCAAAATTCTACAAATGTGCCCAAAATGGTTGTCAATGTGTCGAGGGTTTTTTAAATTTTTAATTTATATTAGCTATAGTTTTTCAACATAAACAATTACTGTATAAGAGTTTTGAAAGTAATAAGCTCCAAGTAGCACAACGAGCTATGGAGAGGGCTGTGCTCGAAGTCTCTCTGCGAGATGCAGAGAAGAAGAAACAAGAAGAACCAAAGTTACTGACATAGCCTAGCGGATTGGCAAGTTGAAGTGGCAATGGGCAGGGCAAATAGCGCGGAGGACTGATGACCGCAGGATCGCGCTGGATGCAAGCCGCTACCAACCGGTCTTATTGGAGATCTATAGGGGAGGCCTATGTCCAGTAGTGGACGTCTTATGGGTGATGGATGGATGAGTTCTGAAAGTACTAGGCGATAAGAGAAGATAGTAGGCCGTCAGATCTGTACAAATTAAATTATTTTATGTACCTAATTATTTGTCGATATACAATAAACGATTTCAGAATCCTGTTTTCTTAAAATACAACATTACAAGATAACATAAACCTACCATCGACTTGGCATTTTTTTGCACTAGACCGTTAAATAATTTAGGTAATTATTTTTCGCAATAAATCGCAAGACCGACTTCCACCTTGTACAGAATTCGAATAATTCGCACGAATCGATGTGACATTCATGAACATTTTAGTTGATTTATCAACAACGGCTCAGCCGATTTCCATAAAATTTAATTGGAACCACCTCGGAAGTATACTCTTTCGAATTAATGAAGATTTTTTTTAAAATCGGTTCTCAATTGGCGTAAATATCGATGAACATACACAAAAAAAACATACATACATACAGACGAACTTAGTACCTCATCCTTTTTGGAAGTCGGTAAAAAATATTAGGCCTACATACGAAAGAATATACAGGGTTATTTCTAATATCATTATATCCACAGAAGCCCGCGCTTCAATTTGTGTATAGACATCAGTAAATGTGTAAGCATATAAGTAATATAGGGATTGATTTATTGTCTTTACCGAATGTGTCCAGGGTATGGCCACTACCCCACAAAAACCCCAAAATCTTCATAAGAAAAATACCTTAAGCCAAACGAGAAGTTTCCTCAGCAATTTTTCTTAATAAAACCGAACGCCGTCCATCGTCCTTCATTAATACTACCTGTAACAAAAATATTAATGGTAAGTGACAGGATTACAACCGGCGTTTTTATACCCACTGCGGCGGTCATTTATCAACGAAACCGCGGAATTATTCTATGGAATCCATGGCATCTACCCGGTGTAGGCGGAGAGGTGGCGGCTACTTTCTCAGAGGTAGCAAAGTCCAAGGCTCGGTGCAGACGAGCCACTGACCACAGCCACCGGTGGCGACCGCGTTACATGTACATGTCGCGTCATGTAAAAAAACGCTGGAGCTTCAAGCTGCGCATAAGGAAATTTAGCTCCTATTACGCAGTAAATAGGAGCTAAATCTACTAAAGCGCAGCTAGATCTGCAGCAAGGAGATTTAATTCCTATTTCGAAATCTAAGGCCTTACTGTACTGTACCGGCCTTTTAATAGTCCACTGGTAAACATAGTAGGGCTATAAAGGAAAAGATATTGGGCTATATCCACCAAGCTGGAGGGAATACGGATACACTATCATTTTTTTCTGCGAAGGTATGCAGGTTGTAGGCTGAATCAAACGTAATGGCGTCTGTGAACACGCGGCAAGTCTTTGCGGAGTAGCAATTTATTCAAATGTCAGCAGCAAGGAGTGGGGATTTGCGCAGCTTGGAACTAACGTCACAAACGCTAATAAGTTTGCTTCGTCCTATACCTACAAGTTATGTCAACACTCCAGTTTAAGTTAAAAACACATAATTTTGAATCACCATTTAGTTCTAAAACTTCTTTCAAAATGATCAAATTATCCAAACTCTAGCCTAGCTAGAGTTTAGCTCTGTAGCTGTCTAGCAATTCTATTAAACTACAATAAAAGTTGCGTTGTTGACGTCAGAGGATTTAGACATATTTGGTGACAACTGCAATGTTTTTAGGAATACTTTGAAGTCTCTGACAATCTGAATCTTAATTATTATTAATTTTTAATGCAATGTTTGTATGATTTCCAATTAATTTTAATTTGTTGACTGACGCCAGCTTTATTCGGAAAAGGTACGTTTAAAGGATTTTTGTTGTCGTTTCTGTCTTTGAATTTTGACTGCATAATTTTATTTTTCTCAATGTTTGAATTTGGACTGTAATTTATTTTCTCAGTGCTATTTTTTTTTTAATGGTTTGCTCGATATTAACGCATGTTGTCTTCAATTAATGTGACATTTAGCTCTTATTTTTTATGTATATTCTTTTGACAATGTATTGAATGTACACAATGTTGGTGAACTGAAATAAATAAATAAACAAATTGCCCAAAAAACCTTAATTACTTACGCCGCTGCCTCTCGCACTCCAAACATACTTTCAATAGGGTTTTGGCATCGGCTTCTGCTACATAAATTCGATATGTCGGTGTCGATCCATAAACATGGCAGTTTTTCACTGACCGATATTATGTGATACATGGAGGGAGCACGCGAAATATATCATATTACCCGTATCGGATGGCAAGTCAAAAATGGAGGGCTTATTTCTCGTGACATAATGCCTGCGCTTTAAGAGTGAATGGGGCACATTAGTTACCACGAATACGGAGAGGAATATTCAGGCTTAAAACTTGTACCAAGCAATATGGGGGAAGAGCAATTGTTTATTTTGCCATTAACTACTTTTCTACTTAAATATACAGATAAAAAAAGTGAATCGCGGGGCGAATTGCCCTAATCTCATTTTGAACGGCACTTTTCTCCCCGCTCCAAACAATGCGGGGCGAATGGGGACCTTCAAAAAGAGTCTTGCGCGATTCGCCCCGCGGTGCGAACAGCTTGCGGGGCGAAACGCCGCTATTTCCTTAACAATTATGTATGTATAACTAAGGCAACTACGGCATTTATACGCCTTTCCGGGGTTGGTATGTGTATTGTTTTTTCGGTTACCTAAACCTACAATGCATAGCGTAGTTTGACTAGGTTTTCGTTAGGGATCACCGAAGTTAAGCAACATTTGACACGGTCAGTCTTGGGATGGGTGTTCGCGGGTGGAATTTCTAACTGAGCGCTACCGTGGCTCGGATGAAACGTCAGTTTCTACTTGTTTGGAATCCAATACAATAATGAGTATTTTACCCCACCCCATAATAGGGGGTGAACGTGCTATGCTGGACTTGATCTCCAATTACAGTCATCAATAATGAAATGTAAAAAAAAATGCCAAGTCGCTGATTACAGTATTAATCCAGTCAACAATTGCGCAAATAAGCTAACTTTATGAAGGTTTTAAACACGGGTAGAAGTAGGTAGGTTTTTATTTTTATTTTGTGTAGGTTTGCGTTTGACTATATACTGCCTGATGTTACGCAGATATGCGGTCTAGGGTGTAGCACGCTTACATAGAAGATACCAATTTACTGGGATTTGAAGACACCCACGTTGTACTTTAGCGGGAAGATAGACGGGAAGGTGAATGATATATAGAGCCAAAACTGGACATAATACACTCATCACGCTGGCAACATTACGTCCATTCGAAAGCATCGTCAGTGGGAACCTTTAGCACATAAAAACTATAGCATTCCCGCGGCAGATTCTCCGCATTTCTCAGAGCCAGTGAACTAGCGAAATCGATGGAGCAATCTCTACCAGAGATATAACGAATAAAGATATTCGATCGAATAAAGATATTCGGAATGGAAGTCATATTCGATATCTAGCAATGATGAGGCTGTTTGAATTCAATAAGAAGTTGTCGAGGTTAGACTGTACTCTACAGTGTAATATATGGACGACCGCTGTGCCCAATGCTCTATGTACTGTCGGAAAAAAAGTAACATATTATGAGATAAAATATCCTATTACTTCACTATCACTATTTAGTATAAAATAAAGTCGCTTCCCGCTGTCTGTCCCTATGTATGATTATCTCTTTAAAACTACGCAAAGGATTTTGATGCGGTTTTTTTAATTATATGTATGATACACCTGTGCGAAGCCGGGGCGGGTCGCTAGTATACTATAAATCCGAAAGTGTTTATTACTCTTTTACGCAGCAACTGAGTAACGGATTGACTTGATTTTTAGGGTTCCGTACCCAAAGGGAAAAACGGGACCCTATTACTAAGACTTCGATGTCCGTCTGTCACCGGGCTGTATCTCATGAACCATGATAGCTAGGCAGCTGAAATTTTACAGATGATGTATTTCTATTGCCGCTATAACAACAAATACTAAAAAGAAAAGAAAATAAATATTTATGAGGGGCTCCCATACAACAAACCTGATTTTTTAGACGTTTTTCGCTCTATATTAATAATGGTAACAGGTAGATGCTTGAAATTTTCACAGAATATTTAGTTTAAATTCACTTCAATAATAAATAATAAAATTAAAATAAAATAAATATTTAAGGGGGGTTCCCATACAGTACGGAACGCTCTGTGCGCGAGTCCGACTCGTACTTGGCCGATTATTTTTCGGAATCGATTTACATAGTTTATAGGACACACTGACATAGGGGCTACTTTTTATCCCGAAAAAATAAAAGGTTCCTATGGGATATCACAAAAATCAATATATCACGCAGGCGAAGCCGCGGACAAAAGCTAATTGTTAATAATCGGCTCCCATAGGATACGGAACTTGGTGCGCGCGGTTCGCACTTGGTTAATTTTTTTAGAGAGATGAGCAAAAGTAATTTGTTTGCCCTCATATAATAAAAGCTTAATCCAGATTGAAAAACACATGATTTTAATGAAAGTATGCTAATTATTACACCAAACAACAGAGGCTATGAGTTTGCATAGTAAACTAAAACAATTATCGCTTTCGTATATATTTGTTAGTATTTTCTCGTTTCCGCTACTGTATAAAATACAAACACTGTACAAAAATGTATAGATCCTCACAGAAACTAATTTTCGTTTTGGTATAAACTCATAATAACTCCACCGTAAACAATTAAAACACCCAAACACATATGTAAACTATTTACTGTATTCAGAAGTTATAAAACGTATAAATAAATCAATAACATTAGAAATTCTCAACATTGATGTCATGTAATGTCCTCACACTATGCTTAGTTCTTCAGCCAGCATATATGTATATAGTAGCCAATTTTCCCATTTTGTTTGGTTCAATAAGTGTTATTAAGAGACAGTATACTAAAAACGACTAACATTATTGTTAAAGAGTTACTTTTTATGATAAACATTTCAAAAATTCGTCGCGGATGCAGGACTCGAACCTTGCGTCTTTGGATCACTAGCCCGACGCTCTGACCACTGAGCTAATCCGCTGTACTGACTCCGCTCCGAATTTTGTGAAGTGTTTATCATTTTAACCAACTTATAGCGTTGGCGGCGCCACCTGTGATACCCGTTTTATACAGGTTATCATTCAGTTTATTGAGCGTGCGCATTGCTCAATAATCGATAGATTGATGGTACTGTAAACCGAAACTTAATTTTTAGTTTATTTTACTTCTTGCTTATCAGATTTCAGAAGAGATGAACTAGAAGATTCTAAAAAAATATTTGTTTGTGTTACATTTTTTTGGTGAAAACTTAGACTTTTTTTCTAACCCTACGCAATTGTTTTGTATTTCTTGATTATTATTTCTACCAAGTCCGGAATAAATAAGCGTTCGTAAGCAAATGTTGCTCTACCCGTTATGTGTCTATAACCCACTGCTAGTCTTATTATGTAACTAGTAGCTTGTTATGTTATCAGTACGGTACGATTTTATCCGTATCCTTGGAAATCGCTAGGAAAATGAGAAAAATACGGAGCTTTTGTTTCTTTTAAAGTAAGTTCTTTTGCAATATTAGAGACTAGCTCTACTTACACCTACGCGCTTCAGCTACAGCTTCAGGCTTCTACGCTACAGGCTTCGTTCTAGTGGTGCATACTCAATTTTTCATACCTCCTACGAGAAAATGAAATACAAGGAATTTGAAACCTAAACCGTCATAACCTAAGTATAATTCACTAGGCATTTTGAGTTGGAATCTGTTAATCTGTCTGTCTCTCTTATGTTGTACTAAAAATACGTACTTAATTCATAATTCACAGTAACCACATTACATTTTATCCGCATGTTATTTCATCGAATTTCCGCGACCTCGATACGCAAATGTGTTCATTTAATTAAGTGCTTAATACATTAAGATGTTTTATTCGGATTTACTTTTGAATTTACTAAATAAAATATTTCAGAAAAAGAAATGAAAAGTAGTGTAGAATATTTTATTTGCAGTAGCAGTCATAGCGTTGCTTCCACTTTATTGAAACTGGGATGTACGTTCATATAGATATGTACAAATTTGGCTATTAATAAGACTTTATTATTTAGGTAATTAATAAATTAATAAGGCTCTGTTTGACTAGATGTTCTTGGCCAGTCACAAGCAAAGGTTGGTACGGTAAATTTACGGATGGGTGACCACGTGCTCTCCGTATCAGGTCTGTCTAAAACATCTTCCTATTAAAATATCGAGATGGTGACAATGTCTTCAGTAGTTAACTAAAAAAATAAAGTTGTTAAAGTTAATTAATGTTGGTATACTAAATGCCACCTGCGGTCACCCATCCGAAGACTGACCGTACCGAACGTTGATTCACTTTAGTGACCAGACTGCTAATACGTCGTCAAACGAGCACTACATGATCGATGAAACAGCAATAACATTTTAACGTTTAAAAAATACTAGAAAAACATGCTTTACGTCGCCTTTCTCACAAGCGCAAACACGACTATGATATGATATTCCATCATGGAATGCCAGTTCATATGTTCCGGCTCCATCATCAGATCAGTTCGACAGTACCATATTATTGTATTGTCATCAGAACTACATACAGCTGCCAATTTTTATTACGCTACGATCCTTGGAAGATGGTTAAATTAGTTACTTTAGATTCCATTACATGGCTTACACGTCGACCTAATAAAAGCGTGTTAAAAAGTCGGGAATTCGAATAAACACAACTACGACTAATAGTACCTCCAATGTGCGCTATTCCGAAAACACGTTAGACCGAAACGAAACATCCTAACTTTCCCATATTTATGTTAGTAGGATTCAAAATTTAGGCGTGAAAATCGTTCCCCAGTGACAAATTTATTTCAAAGGTTTTGTAATTTGTTGGGTTTTTGCCATGTTAAAGGTATTTGAGGTCGCGGAAGGTTTAAGAATTAAAAATCACCAAAAATGAGCGCTTTAGGCCTTATTAGACCAACGAGCAATGAAGGGGCTACGCTCGCAGTCTCTCTGCGAGATCAAATCAGAAATGAGATCCGTAGAAGAATCAAAGTTACCAAAAAAGCCCAGCGGATCGGCAAGTTGAAATGGCTCTGGGCAGGGCACATATCCCCAACATTTTTTTTTTCAACGTAGCTTTGAGTTTCTAAAATATATTTTACCTTCAATTATTCGCTGCTCCGAAAATTCCATAAAACTTTTAATAACTCACTTTCAGACAAACTGCACGGCAGCGCTTGCACCGCTTTTTGCCTGCGGTAGTTTCACCATATATTATATTATGCAGCGCTTTACGCTTTATTGTACTCCTTTGTTGAGGAAATCCTCTGAGAGGATTATCGTAAAGTGGTTATGGAATAAAGTATCTCTAGCTAGACGGTGGAGGAAGCTTTAAGCCAGGAATGTTGCGGATGTATATTTTTTGACATCCGCGGATGCGGATATTTGAAAGCACACATCCGTGGATGCGGATTCGGATTTTAAGAGATTTTATAAGAACTAACTGTTCTTCTAGGGTAAATAGTACTTAAGGTATTAACCGACGCCATAGAAAATGAATTCAGTTACTTTGTTGCACTTCTGTGCACTAAAGTGGTTGTAGTTAAACTCTTATCAAATTACTTATCTACCCGTACACCAATTTTTAGCTTTTAGAAGTATTTGCAAGATATTCAATTTTATTTTTGAAAATTAAAACGGGTATCCCCCTAAAAGCTAAATAAAAGCATTAGTATAAGTAACCCTTCTGTGATCAGAGATTGCTGTGCGTAGCTAAATTGGGAGATTTTGATCCAAAAACAGCGAAGACAGGTTTGTTTATCTATTTATTTTAATGTTTTGAAACTGTAAACGTTCACTGAATCAGTATTACTCAAGAGAGATTTGAGCAAGGCAGCATAAAATATTATATATCTTGTTTTCCCCATTTTTCTTCTACGTTTTAGCGATTGCCAATCTCGGGGTCTTTAGGCAGCTATTAGTTATAATATAACCATCGATCACGGAAGAAACCAGAAGGACTCTCTTATAAGTATGTGAAGGAAATGCGGTGTAATATCGACAACGTTCTTCTCGCTGCTTTGAAACTCTCGTCTCTCATTGCGATACGCATACAACTCTTCGGACACTAGTTGCCGCGGATTAGGTATCCCACATCCTACTAATATTATAAACGCGAACGTTTGTGAGTATGTATGGATGTACAATACTCTTTCACGCACAAACGGATGAACCGATTCGGATGAAATTCGGTATGAAGGTCAAAGTCAAATTATCTTTATTTCGTAGACACATTACATGTTCTTGAAAACGTCCGATAACAATGCTTTTAATAATATTATGACTATAGAATTATTTCTTAAAAAATAAAATTCATTTCAAAACACACCTATAAATTATCAAAATACAACAAATTAAAAATAGAACAAAATACCAAATAAATACTATACAAGAAAAAATAAATGTCTGTCATTTGAGGTGACAATTTGGATGTCAACAGGTATGTAAGAAACAAGTAGCATTTAATAGTAGTTTATGCAACTGTCATATAATGAAGGGTATTAAAACACGAGTGTGAGTTTATGAAACGAGCGCAGCGAGTTTCATAATAGTAACGAGAATTTTAATACCCGTGTTATATGCAGTTGCATACACTACTTTATCTTCACTAATAATTCACTAACGGGACGGGACGGGACGGGACGGGACGGTTTTTGGGTTCTTATTCTTAGGATTCACGCGTACGTGTTTTGTCGCAGTGAACTTGGCGCCATTAAAATCTAACCAATGAGAGCGCAGCTGCGCGCGCAGGGCCAATCAGGAGCGAGCGCGCGATGTTATAATGAGATTTTACGATATCGATGTGGATATTATAACATCATGTGAAATTGCTTAAATTGAGTGTTTTGTTGTCTGAGCTATAACAGTAGTCTTTATAAGTCAAGTATTGGAAACATAAGTAGAATGTTACAACATTAGTGTAGATAAAATACGTTATGTTATCGTTATCAACGATAACATACTAATAACAGGTAGCTTAGATCTTGAATCAACACATAGGCTAGATTTTATTTCCGGCTAACACCGCGGGGCGCAGCTAGTACATGATAAAAGGAGACACGCGCCCAATGCTTTCAGTAAGTAAGTAAGTTCGTATAAGTCGGGTGGCTAGGTGTTAGTTTTTGAGTTGAGTTACTTTTTGAGCGCAAAAGTCCTTCCACCTTTTCCTATGTTCAAAGCTTACAACTTGAAGTTCCAAAGTAACAAAATAAAGTAACCTGTAAGCCAAAGTCCCAACTTCGATACTAATAAAAAGTTGTTTGCAAACTTTCATCTATCTCCATAAGTTGTACAAAGCCTTTCGATTTTGAACTTCCTTCGCTTCCGATTAGTTGGGAACCTCTTAAAACTTGCATAAATAATGCACATTCTTTGTGAGATGAAGCTGGGGGGTGCGGTGGGGGGTGATATTAAATTCTTCAGGCTTTGCCTTAAACCTTGTGGGGTTGTGCGAGCGCGTACCTACTACAGGTTTTTGTATCACCTTGCTTGTTTTTTTTTGTTACCTGGAAGAGATAGCTTTAAGCGGCAAGGCTACCGCTTGGGGTGGGGTTGATATTAAATTCTTCAGACTTTGCCTTAAGCCTTGTAAGGTTATGCGAACGCGTACTACAGGTTTTTCTATCACATTGCTGGTTTTTTTGGTTGCCTGGTAGAGATCGCTTTAAGCGATAAAGCAGCCAGTTGGGGTGGGGGTGGTATTAAATTCTTCAGACTTTGCCTTAAATCTTGTGAGGTTTTGCGTGTGCTTACTACGAGTTTTTGTATCACCTTTCTTTAGTTGCCTGGAAGATACCGCTTTAAACGATAAGGCCACCGATTGTGTTCTAGTTTTTAAGTCTTTTTATTTGCGTAACAATTAAGAGAATAATATAAATTAGAGAGATTCAAATACGCCATCAAATTCGGATGTTGCAGCTTTCCTCCCGATATTTGTACTTTATTTCTGAACTAATCTTAATTTAATAAATACAATAAATTATATTAAATATAATACAATAATAAACAATTAGTGATTCTCAATATAATTGTTTTACTATTTGACTAGCCGCTAAAAACAGCCTGTATCTCTCACACAGTTACCTATACTCTTTAGTTATACATTACTCATACTGTTTTCGTCATCCCCTATCATTGGCAAAGAAACTTCAGAAGTCAGCCCTAGACCAGCTATATTAAAAGCCTCAACAGTTCCAGCTTCGCAGTTGCTTCTGAGATGGGGAAAGTTTAAAAATAAAACAATGTGGAACAACAGCCACGGCAACCTTCGAAAGCAGTTAGGTACCAGTCACACTGCAAGGCGGAGATCTGATTTGCTGAACCGCCGTCATAAGATGGTTATTAATTTCTAAAGTGTGAGTTTGGCACGTGCACACAGATAGAGGAAAACGGATCAGCCGATTTCGATAAAATTTAAATGGGGCCACCTCGGAAGAAATAAAAAATAATTTTTGAAATCCGTTCGCAAATAGCGAAAATATCAATGATACAGAAAAAATACATACATACAGACGAACATGGTAATTACCTCCTTTTTTATGAAGTCGGTAAAAATACCATTTTTTTATTTAGCCTGTACTGTCCCACTGCTGGGCTAAGGCCTGATTCCTTCCATTCCTTTCTGTTCTGTGCTACCTCCGTCCAATCCTTTTTAAACCTCTCGATTTCGTCGCGCCATCGTGTTGGAGGACGGCCTCGGGGTCGACTGGACAGACGAACCCACTCCGTCGAGACCTTTGCCCATCTGTCTGGGTGTATACGACTCACGTGTCCCGCCCACTCCCATTTGAGCTTTGCAGTTTTTAGTCCGGATTATACCATATTTTAGTTTTTTTGTAGAACTCAACTCTGACCGCACTGACCGCAGATTCCAGTACGAGTACGGTACAGAACTCGGACCGCAGAGCTCTGCCAGTGTGGCTGATGCTTTAAACATCATAATGCTGGCCAAATTGAATTCTCAGGTAGAGTCGAGAAGATTCCTCGGATGCTTTGATATTATAACTTGCGTCCCCGACATTCCTAGACGGATTGTCTTTTTATTACCTGCGAAACAATGACTTAAGTTCAAATGATACTTTTGTTACCCGAATGCCAAGGAAGGGTATTGTTAAAAGTTGTTATTGCTGTTCGTGAAAATGTTGCTGTTTAAATTAAAGAGACTGTTCAAAGGCAATACTATTTTACAAACTTTTATTTAACTTGCAATGGACGTACTCGTACCTATGTATGTAAGTTCGGGTGGAATCTTGCCAGTTAAATATGACCAACTTCCTGGTTTCCGATTGAGCTGAAATTTTGCACGGATATGTATATCGCGTGACAATGCAATGATATGGTACCATGGAGCTAATCTGATGATGGAGTCAGAAGGTGGCCAGAGGAACTCCTGTACTAAACTAGATAAACCCGTCGTGCCTGGGCTCCTTTTACTTGTCTTGGCTAGCACATGATATCCAAGATCTCAAAAGCTTGTATGTAAAAAGTTATATTTTTATAATAATTTATTGTTTTATTACAGATTTATTCCTTATTTTCGGGCAATTATACAGGGTTATCCAGAACTGGTGTACTAAGGCGAATTTAGGACCATCATTACGAACAACTTTTATTATAGGGTCAATTCAAAATTAGAGAAAAAAATCTGCTGTTTCATTCATTTTGTCGATTCTGATTTACAATTATAAATTCTCAATTATAGATTCTGAGTCAAAGTTGTTCGTAAGGATGGCTTAGTACAGGGTAAACAGATAACCCTGTATAGCTTTATTATCTACGATAAGTAACATGAGGTACTCCTCCTACTACCCTTTTTCGCCATTTAACAGTTAGTACCATAGTAAAAAATGTTCATAATGAAGATCGTATACACCTCTAAAAGTGCTTTTGTACAACTTTGGCCATGGCCATTTCTGTCTTGATAGGAAGCCAAACGCAGTCCTTTGGTGAGTTAGTATTAAAATAAAGAACATAGGTACGTATTGAATCGTATGAAGCCGTGGTGGTCTAGGGGTTGTAACGCTGGCATTCCTGAGGTGGGTTCAATCCCGGTCCCGTACCAAATTCAAATTCAAATTCAAATTCAAATTCAAATATATTTATTTAACATTAAAGAGTGTACTATTACAATGTAGTGCTAACGGGCCCCAAACTAGGCAAAGCCTGTATCTTGGGCACCCTGTGACCGGTTTCCATAATTTGCTGTCTCGCTGAGCGTTGTACACATTCATTTGCATTCTTTTAATACTTACAGCAAAATTTACAATCAAATGTACAAAGAGTTTGACTAATTCTTAAATTGATGAGTAACAAAAATGGGAAAAAAAACTTAAGCAACGTAAGACATAATATTTGACTGAAACATTTGTTGTGATTCATTTATTACTCAATCTTAATTAAAATTTGTTTAATTGTTTTTAAACTATTAAACATCGCACATACGTGTGTGTGTGTGTGTATTTTGTGTGTGTGTGTGTGTGTGTAACGCTGCAATACACGAGATCTCATGAGAGTCAAGGTTTGCAGCGTTACATGTGTGTGAGTGTCCAGATGGGTGTGTATATGACAGTGTGTTTGTTATTATGCGAGTTTATGGTACGACTCTGTCTAAGGGGTGCAAAGAAAGATAGCATGCTGGAAAGACATCTTGGAGCCTTATTTCACTATATTTCACTAGTTTTTCAGTTTGTTTATATGACAGTGATAACAACCATTTTTTGATATTTTGTTTAGCTTCAGCAAAGGAGGTATTTGCTATTTTAAACAGTTTACACACTGAGTTATAGGTAAAAACGTGCACATATTTAGGGAGGCGTGAGGCAAACACAGAGCTTATTTTAGGGAGCAATTGCTCCCTTGGACGCCGTTTGCTGGTATCGGGCGCAACGTCTCGTTGGTGGACTTTAGAGATAGCACGTAACACAAAGAGCTGTCGGACAGTCAGAACGAGAGCTTCTTTATAAAGCTTTTCTGTGGAATATCTGCGCGGCTTGCCTAACAAAACCTTGAGGACTGCTCTTTGAGCGCGTTCAACTTCTCCCATATAAGTCTGTGCTGCTCCCCCCCATACTCCAATGCAGTATTGCAATAGTGTTTGGCAAAGTGTCTTATATACTAGCATCTTTACCTCATGTGATGCTATTGGTCTTAGGGTTTTCATTATGTACATCATTTTTCGGACTTTCTTGGAAACGTAGTTAATATGGTACTTGAAAGATAAATTTTGGTCAACAATGACACCCAGATATTTGGTGTGTTTTACTCTCGATATTGAATTGCAGAGACAGTTAGTATGAGTCACACTTTGAGTTTTAGAAAACCTACAATCCGTAGTGTGGATTTTTAATTCAGTCTGATCTGTGTCCGTTGTTTGGGTAATATTAAAAGTAATGAAGTTGGTTTTTTTGGGATTTAGAGTGAGAAGATTTTCGTCTAGCCACCTTGATATAGTAGCCATACCAGCTTCAGCCTGTTTGAATACCGATTTCCAGTCTTTCTCATTAAAAATTGCAACAGTGTCGTCAGCGTAGCAGATCAGATCGGTGTTTGGAAGGTCTAGGCTCAGCAAATCGTTTATATAGATGGTGAATAAAGTGGGAGCTAGAATACTGCCCTGCGGTACTCCAAAACTGCAATATAGCGCATCACTCTTCCGATCCCCAATTCTAACACACTGCCGCCTTCCTGTTAAGTAACTAGAGAACCAACTGAGAGCATTTCCTCGAATTCCCAGGCGTTCGAGTTTTTTCAACAGGATTCGTGTCGAGACTGTATCGAACGCCTTAGATAAATCCAGGAACACGGCAACACATTTTTTACCGCTGTCCAAATACGAGGAAACAGTCTCAGTAAGGAGTTGGGCGGCATCCTCTGTTGATTTCCCCCGTCTAAAGCCAAATTGTCGATTACTGAGCAGCTCATATTTTTGTAGGAATTTTACCAGCCTTTCGTTAACCAATTTCTCAAGAACTTTAGAGACTATGCTAAGTAAAGAGATGGGTCTATAATTGTCTGGACTTGTCTTGTTCCCTCCCTTGTGTACAGGAACCACAATTGCAGTTTTCCAACTTTCCGGAAATACACCTGTAGACATGCTTAAGTTGCAGATGTGAGTAAGGGGCTCTAGTAACGCATTTCTTGCATATTTTAGTAAAAGAGGAGTTATTTCATCATCTCCTGGTGCACTATCTGATTTAAGATTCTGAATTATATTGTTTATTTCTCTGTGATCTGTAGGCGCCAGGAAAAGAGAGTTTTGGCATCCTCCGTCTAAACGAACTTTCCGACTCAGCGTATCTTGCGTAGTGTTCAATTTATTTAGAACATTTGCAGCCAGTTCCGCGCTAGCATTCACAAAATGCATGTTACAGTCATTTAGAACATTTTGAGGATTTTCAACGTTGCTCAGCAGCTCATGGGCGCTATTCTTTTTGCTTGGTATCTCACAAACGTTCTTTATTGCTTTCCACATTTTTTTTGTATCGCCTTGGTTTTCTGTCAGCTGCTTGTTGTCATATTCTATTTTTAGTTTATGAAGCAGATTATTGCAGAAATTTTTATAGCGGTTATAAGTTATTTTTGAATTTTCATTTTGTGGGTCAAGTCTCAGCTTCAGATGCAAGTTGTCACGATGACGCATACACCTTATTAACCCTGGTGTTATCCATGGTTTGAGATTATATTTAGATCGGGACACTTTGTGTGTATGGGTGTTTTTCCTGATGCTCTCAAATACTATTCCATTAAAAGCATGAACCGCCTCATCTACATTATTTTTGCTTAAAACATTTTGCCAATCTACATTTTTTAGGTTATTTGCTACCTCATGAAAATCAGTTCTAGTGAAGATTCTACTTTTGTTTTTACTTTTATTCATGATCCCGTTCAATCCCACAATAAGAATGTCGTGATCAGTCAAAGAGCTTTCACAAATGATTCCTATCCCACTGTCTTTTGATCTTATAAAAGCGTGATCCAGACATGTCATTGTCTGTCTTCTAGTTGCCTGAGATACGGCAGGAAGAAAACCTTGCCCTGCCATGATGGATTGATATTCCTCATTGTCACTACTGGGGCGTTCTTGCAGCAGGTTTATGTTTATATCCCCGGTGACCAGAACTGTTGATTTGTCTCTAGTAGTCAATAGTACCTTCTCAAGAGAGTCATTGAATTGTTTTAAACATTTATTGCTAGGAGACCTGTAAATACCAACTACTTTCAAAGAGTTTGCAACATTCACAATTAGGCAGTTTGCACCTTCAAATGTGGGCTCGTGAGTCGTCACAGACCAACAATTCTTTACATAGATGGCAACTCCTCCACATTTGTTTATGTATTTTTTTGTATTGAATGCTTCGTATCCAGGCAGCTGAGGAATATGAGAATTGTCTTGAAGCCAGCATTCGGTAAAAACTAAAATGTCGAATTCACTTCCCAAGCGTTTTAGTGTCGGTAAGAATTTCAAAAAATTTTGATTTAAGCTTCTGATATTAAATGATAGAACTTTGAATTTATAAGATGAAATATAATTACTACACAGCTCGGGCTTATCAATAACGCGACACTCTACTTTTAGAGTTTCTTCTAGTTGTTCGTATACATCACAGTTACCCATTATCATTTATTAATAAATTTGAAAGAACCTTACTTATTCTAATAAAATGTGTCGCGGTATATATCCCTAACGAAGTAAGCAATTCCTTCCAGAAATTACGTAAATCAGAGGAGAGGATCAAACTCAAATGATTAGTTAACTCAGTTGTAAGACTAGTAGCCAAGGATCGCACTAATATCAAGTTTTGCCCTTCGTGACTTCTCTTTTTTTGTGTGAGATGTGCGAGTGTTTCATGTACAGCATTTGGGTAGAATAAATGAACGTATGTATCCATTAAATTCCTATTTAGGTTTGCATATAGAATTCCCGTGAGATATGCATATATGTTTTGTGAGGTGTTAGGAAAGTGTGTATGTACATGTAAGCTTACTAAATGCATGTGCCAGTAAGTGCGAGAGATTTGAGTGATATATGCGTGTAGCTTATGTAGGGTGCTTTGAAAATGTGATTGTTGATGTATAACTATTGAATTCATGATGCAACAGTGCGTTTGAGAAATGGCTCTGCATTGCATTGTGGTTGTACAAGTAATACTTAATTTTGCTAAATCTATTAAGTCATTAAAGTACCAGAATACATTCAATATAATAATATTTAAGCTCTGTAATGTGACTAAGGGATACAATTTTTTATTTAAAGTAAGGTTAAGAATTTTTACACAACTATAGAGAATATTAGGAATAATTATTTCGAAAGTTAAATTAAACAGTCTGAAAAAAACCATAAAGGGTACTACATATATTATACAGTTTTTAGCGTTTTTAAACATTCTGTCTAACGCCGGGGGACGAGGGGGGAAGCTCCGCTGCGTCGCGCCGTGGGAAAAGGCGATCCAATTCTAGATAGTTAGGAATAGATATTGCAGGATTTCCTTCTGCTTTTCGCACGTGGATTTTTCCATTGTTAACCCAACAGAATCGGTATCCAGTTCCCTTCGCTCGCAGTCTGGCCTCTCGAAATAACACTCTTTTGGCCTTTGAAAGATGCTCATTGATGTATATTTTACGTGAAGGGCCGTCGACGCTCAAATCTGCTGAAGTAAAAGCGTGGCGCCGTGATTTGATTGCCTTCAATATTTCATCTCTTTTTGCTTTCCTCGTTAATTTTACTATAATTGGCCTCGGTGAGTTTGCGTCTCTGCCAGAGTTTCTGGAATTTTTTTGGCCAGCTCTGATTACACAATCAATCTCATTTTCATTCAGATTTACTCCTATCTTGGTGGCCGCGACCATAATAATATGCCCAAGATTTTCGTTAGGTGATTCATTGACTCCCATGAGCTCCAGTTCTTTATTCAGGGTATTTTGGGCTTGCCGATCTAATTGTTCTTGAAGCAGTAGGATATCTTCCCGAAGTGTCGTGATAATCACATCTTTATTTTCGAGTTTATCTTCGAGTGCTTGGATTCTGGACTCGTGAAGTTGGATTTTTGAATCCACACTGTCCAGTCTGGCGTTACACTTGGCCACAACTTCAGTAAGAGTACTGAGAGTAGACTTTATTTCCGCCAACTCCAATCTTACGAAACGCATATCAGAGGCGTAGTCCGGCTGTGTGCTTGCATCCTCTTCTCTCGCCGAGTCCGGCGAGCCGGGAGCCGGTCGCTTGTAGGCACGCGCAGTGTTTGCGCTCGCGCTGTCGAGGCGGTCGCGCGCCAACGCCGGTGTATTTTCATTGCATTTTTTAGGATCGCTGGCTCGACACGACGGGCACCTCCAGTCTTTTATTTTAGATGCATCCGAAGCCGGCGCATTAACACAAATAGGGTGGTACGCATTCTTACAGCTACTGCATTTCAAAGTGTTTGTTGAAGTAATAGATTGATTGCAAGCTGCACAAAAAGTATCCATCTTGCTGCAGCGGCCGGTTTGAAGATATTTATCCATTAGTTCGATTGAATTACCTGCTACGTTTTCGATGAAATAATAGGCGAGTGTGTGAACGGTGCGAATAGCGGTATATCAAGCCGTGCGAGCGTGACGGATATGTGTTCGCTGCTTACTTGTGAGTCGTAGGCCTCGGGTTAAAGTCCAACGGCAATCAGCTGTTTGCCTATCAGCTGGTTTGCATTTAAAAGCTGTGTTTTTGTTTGAATCTAATATTGTGGACTTAATATTCTAGGGTACCTTGAACCACTGATATCTCCTCCCGCACTGGCACTACTTAAGCAGCAATATTTGCACTATTTACTACTATTTAGATTTTTTTACGACGAAGTGATTTAAAACTGTGTACACACATCAGCGCGTACCCGCGATCTGTTCCGTTGAGAGTTTCGAATGAGTTCTTTGGAACTTATGTACGGAATTTCACACCACTGGCTTTTCGGTGAAGGAAAACATCGTGAGGCAACCTGCTTGCGTCCGTAGAAGAAATCCGATGGCGTGTGTGAATCCACCAAACCGCACTGGGCCAGCGTGGTGGATATGGCCCAATCACCCTTCGTGGGTAGGCCTATGTCCTACAGTGGACTATTAAAAAAGGTTGGTACAGGTACCGAGGTACGTATTATTAGTATAACCTGTACCATTTCCCGCAACTCGACTAAAAAGAAACATGACCCTTCCATACAAAGGCTGCTAAGTAAATTGCGTCCAAATTACCAACTTCATTTCAAAAAATAATAAATGAATATTAATATGGCGCCCCGTCTGAAAACATCAGTTCTTTCATCTGTTTCCTGTTGAATTATTCAGAATTCTTGTTTATGCCTCGTTTCACAGTTTACTAAGAAACTTTTATGAAAACTCCGAAGTCTTGAAGTGAAATTTGCCCAGTCCTGTTTAGGGATGCTCCTGTTCTGTTTACGGCGGTGACTGGCCGGATTGGTCGGAGCCAGAGTAGTAACCCGACATATGGATGTGATATTTATTTTTCAAATAAAGTGGCACACGGCATAACCGACTTCAACCGTGTACAGAATTAGAAATAGTTCGCAGGGATCGATGTAGTAGGTTTCACACTATTGTTGATTTATCAAAAATGGCTCAGTCGATTTCGATACGATACGTCTTTGAAGTATAACCTAACAAAAACAAAAAAGAATTATTATTATTGAAATCGGACTACTCCGTAGTAACTTATGCGTGTTGTTCGTACATAAAAAAATATATATACGCGTCGACTTGAGTACCTCCTCCGTTTCGTCGGTAAAAAAAAAAAATGAATATGTATTATGAATATTAATTTAGCACGCCGTCTAAAGACATCAGTTATTTCATCTGTTTCCTGTTGAATTATTCAGAATTCTTGTTTATGCCTCGTTTCACAGTTTACTAAGAAACTTTTATGAAAACTCCGGAGTCTTGAAGTGAAATTTGCCCAGTCCTGTTTAGGGATGCTCCTGAGCTGTTTACGGCGGTAACTGGATGAAAACTATTTATTTACCGACTTGTAGCGCTCGTAGCGTAGTTTGACTAGGTGATTGTCAGCGATCACCGAAATTAAGCAACGTTCCGCACGGTCAGTACTTGGATGGGTGACCGCGGGTGGCATTTTCCAACTGAGCGCTACCGTGGCTCGGATGACACGTTAAATTGTAGGCCCGGTTGTTTTAACCGTTTAGCCAAGTGAGAGGCCTACAGGCGGCCTAAAAAAAACTCTGACACCAGGGCTAGCCACTCGGCCTATACGAACTTACTTTTTTTTTTTACCGACTTACAAAAAGGAGGAAGTATAATGTTCGTTTGCATGTATTTTTTGGTATTTGTTTATCGATATTTTCGCTAATTATGAACCAATTTAAAAAAATCTATTTTTGAGGTGGTCCCATTTAAGTTGTATCGAAATCAGCTAAGCAGTTTTTGATAATTTAACAAAAATGTACATGGATGTCACTTCAATGCGTGCAAATTATTCGAATTCTGTACACAGTGGAAGTGAAGACAGCGATTTTTTGCGAAAAATAATTACCTATTTATTTATAGACAACGTCAACATCGGCTTTTTTTCGCCGGCCCAAAAACAGATTTATATAAAACTTAAATAGATTATGATTTGATTTTCGCAATTAAGTAATGTTTTTACAAAACGTACTATCTTTTGACAATGGAAAGATATAAGAGATTACATTTTAATGCCATTCTTTGAATCGGTAACAATACCATACGGGTGCTGTATTAGAACAATAGGTTTACGTAACCGGTAACGTGTGTGAGAAATTATGATGAATGTTCTAAAACATTATGTAAGAAAGGATTTTTCACTTTAAATAAATCATCGAAGTGAAGCTGCTGTTGGTGCGGTTAGGTTTCGGATGGGTGACCGCGGGTGTCGTTCAAATGGAACTGAACAGCACCGTGGCTCGGATTACACGTTGCTAAGCTCCAATTATTTTAATCTCTTAGCAAGATCAGTAACCTTTTGGTTTTGGTAACAAATTATACCTAACGAGTGCGACAGAGACAGACATAAAAGATCTGAGAAATAACGAGACCGACTTTAATAACATGGCGCGAAAATACAATAATTAAAAAATAAGGATACGTCTCATCTCTAATCGTTTACTTATTCGAAATTTTCTGTTCCTCCCAGTTCCCGGATAAAAATTTAGTTATAATAAAACCGAGGACTTAAAATTACTGTACTTAATAAGCAATAGGAAATAAACTATAGTCGTGTTATGACTATACCAACACGTGAGTGAGTCCCGTTTTATATCGTTTAAAATGTGTAAAAACCACGTAAATTTCCATTGTGAAATAAGAAATAACTTAGCTAAATAACGCCGCTGAGCTTTTATTTATTTTCACATGTCCCGTTGTCTGTCGGTCTGTAATCAAATCTTGCAAGTAAAATTTAATCCACTTCCCGGTTACCGATTGAGCTAAAATTTTGCATTTATGTGTAAACGTGACAATACAATATTATGATGACATGGTGCTGATCTGAAGATAGATCTAGAAGGTGGCCAAGGTGGCTTGCATGGTCTTGGCGAGTATTTTATGTTTCAATGGTAACCCTGGTTACCATTGAAACTAATGTTAAATGGTGGATAGAGCCGGAAGGTGGTCATAGGAACTCTGTAATGAAACGACACAACCCTATTGAGTTTCGGCTCGTTTGATTCGTCTTGGCAAGTACTAAGTAGTTCAGTAAAAGTTTGTTTATTTTTTAATGTTTCTTTTAAATATAATGAAACGAAACGGAAATGGTTAAAACAACCGGGGCCTACAATTTAGCGTGTCATCCGAGACACGGTAGCGCTCAGTTGTAAATGCCACCCGCGGTCACCTATCCGAAGACTGAACGTGCTGAACGTTGCTGAACTTCGATGATCACAAAATGGGCCTAATGCCTATGTACTCAAACTTGCAGGCGCCAGTGAGACATCAGTCGCTGGCATCGAGCAGTATCTTTTAGAGTCAAAATCGTGCAAAAAAAAAAGTGTCCGAACCAAAACCTTGCCCAAGCTACGTAGTGGGCAGAGTTTTTTGTTAGTCGTTAGGTAATTGCAAGCCGACTACAACGCAGCACGATGACAAAGTGTTACAAGCACTAATTAGGTGGCATAACGTCGAGATCGAGAAAATGAGTCAATGTGAATTATTTAATGTATACGAGTAACATAGGTATGTATGACGGCGCTCGGACATTTTTTTAATACTTTTACTTAGGGATTGTGGCTCTGTAGATATTTGCTCGAAGGTCGCCGGTTGAAAAGTTTGTTTGTAAGGTCAGTAAAGTCAAGTAAGCAAATAATTTTCATTTTTCTTTGATCACGTCTCGAGCACAAGTTAGGCATGAGTAACTACTTCAACATAATAGATTCCGAGCCAATGAACAGCAATCGGATGATGAGTCGGTTCTTTACAAGTCAAATCAATAACGACTAGAGATGGTCGAACTCGAATTGGGATGACTCACGATCGATTCTATCGGAGGAATTCTCTCGGATCGAATGACAAGTCAATGTTATTTAGAATGGGCAATTCATATGATAAAAATTAATAGCTAAGAAAATAAAAACGTGGAAGTGGAGTCCCTCCGCGCGGAAGAAGTGAAACTTCGACGCAACAGTGCGCTTTCATACCCCTTCCGTGGTAGCGTTAAACCTTGTTGGAAGTCGCATTAGAAGTTTCACATCAATAACGAGGTGGTACAGAACGTTTCATAATCGCGCGGGTCATGGGTTCAATTCCCATTGTCATACCAATCATTATCAATGGGTACTTTGGGATTTACGTACTTCACACTACTGGCCTTTCGGTCGGTTTGGCAAACATTAGGAAAGCTGCATACCTATGTTGTTTTTAAACTTTTGCAATTTGAACACATTATTGTTTACAGGGTTATTTCTAATCAATTAACATCCTTTTAGGGGCTTATTCTGTACATCAAAACTAACAACTTTTGTTCTGCAACTTTTGTCAGAACTCAAAAAAAAATCAGCTGTTCTGTACATTTTGTCGAGGGTGAACGATATTTTTCTATGGAACAACAACTTTTTTTTGAGAATTAATAAAAGTCGTAGAACAAAAGTTGTTAGCTTTGATGTACAGAATAAGCTCGTAAGAGGATGCTAATTGATTAGAAATAAGCCTGTATACTACGGGACATTGCGCGCTAAAATCACGAGTTAAATGAATACCTCATCATCCCGACGTTTCGACCGAGTTGCATCGATCGTGGTCACGGGTAGACAGCACATCTATGTCCGGAAAAGACGCTCGATGGCATATGAGAACCCTCGAACCCGCAATAGCCCTATTCACTCTCCGAAGGTAGGCCTTTGTTCAGTCATCATCATCATGTCAGCCGTAGGATATTTTGTTGGACATAGGTTTTCACAATCGATTTCAGACAATGTTAGTTGGAAAGAGTTTTTGTTTTGCCCATCTCTACCTCTATGATAAGGAGCCTTACAACTTTTCATACTCCAGTAAACCCATAACTCAAAAGCCAATGAACTGATAGCAAAGAGGCTCGCAGCCAGGCCACGGGCGGAAATTTAATTCCCGTCAAAGTGGGCTCAGTTTCCGTCAAATACGTTGAGCTCTGACCACTGCATAAATAGCGAGGAATGGCTCTTGAACTTGTTTGTCGGGATGACTAAAGCTGCTGATCGACGTGCAATAACTCTTTTAAAACCGCAGTTATAAAATGGACGACTTTTTGACGTTTCATTTGACGCTTTCGTCATTTGCAGTTTAGCTTTTCGTTTAGGATAGCCATGTTTAGTAATTATAGCGTTGCGTGAAATTGATAATAAATAAATATTAGGGGACATCTTACACACGGCCTCTGACCCCAAACTAAGCATAGCTTGTGATATGGCTGCCAGAGACTGATATACCTTTTTTACATAATTATTTTAAATACATACTTATATAGATAGTACCTAAATAACACCCAGACACAGAGCAAACTCCTATGTTCATCACATAAATGTTTGCCCTGGGTGGGAAACGAACCCACGCCTCTTAAAAATAATTAAAATTATATTTTAAATAATTAATTATATAATTTTAACTATATTTGAAAGAATTATCTTTTTCACGCAACACTTCAATACTGAACATGGCTATTTTAAAAGAAAAGATAAAATGCAAAATAGGAAAGCGCAAATGGAACGTCAAAATGTCGTCGATTTTAAAACCGCGGTTTTAAAGTTCAAGGTTTATTTACGTCGATCAGCGGTTTAAGAAAAATCGCAACATTTATTCCCATAGGAATACGACACGTCAATTAAAACAGAACACAGTAGCCACCTTATTCATTTAAACTCAGAGTTACTTCGTAGTACCTACGTCTACGTTAGTTCGTGTTTGTTTATTTTTCTTTTGTCAATTTTAACTCACTTGGAGTTCACAAAAAGTAAATTGAATAAGTTGAATGGAGGATCATTGTCGTGTCAATGATCGATAACATAATTTAAACAGTTTTTTTAGGGTTCCGTACTTTGAGGGTAAAAACGGGACCCTATTACTAAGACTCCGCTGTCCGTCTGTCTGTCTCCGGGCTACACTCTAAAAAAATTCTAGACGCGGCGACAAAAATCCCTTATCAAATAGGAGATTACTAGGGAAACTGAACACAGCTACTGCACAAATTTAGACGTTTGAAAATATCAATGACAAAGGAACTTATACACATTTTTTGTTGCCCCGTATTAGCCTCCTTTGAGGTTTGAAACTATCACAAACATTGTAGATATGACAACGCTAACTGTCCCTATGATAAGTCGCTATTACAAAGGTACTATCACACTACGTTTTTGGCATGTTGTCATTTTGACCACTTTGCTTTGACCCCACGTTAAGGCATTGTTACTTTTAAAATATAAAATGTCACCATGTTCAATGGTATATTGTTTATTTGTCAACGTTGCGTTGTCACTGTGACAGAGTATGCTGTCTCACGTCAAGGCTGTGTAATTTTGACAATACAACTTTGTCCCAATATTTAAAGAATATTGTTCGTTTGTCTACTGTATGTTGTCCCTTCATCTTCTGGGTATTGTCACTGCGACAGTGTATGCTGTTCCAACGTCTACGACGTGTTGTCACTGTGACAGTGTTTAACTGTCCCTACGTCCACTGGATGTTGACGCTGTGACAATGTATGCTGTCCCTACGTCTACGATGTGTTGTCCCTGTGACAGTGTTTTGCTGTCCCTACGTCTACGGTGTATTGTCTCTGTGACAGTGTTTTACTGTCCCTATGCCTACTGGGCGTTGTCGCTGTGACAATGTATGCTGTCCCTACGTCTACGGTGTATTGTCCCTGTGACAGTGTTTTGCTGTCCCTATGCCTAGTGAGCGTTGTCGCTGTGACAATGTATGCTGTCTCTACGTCTACGGTGTGTTGTCCCAAAACACTGTCACAGTGACGGCACACTGTAGACGTTGGAACAACTTACACTGCCGCAGACAACACCCAGTGTACGTAGAGACAGCAACACCCAGTCTGATGGCACCTACGATAACCCTCTCGACTTGGATTTGGACAGCTTCATAGAGGAGTATGTGGCTTTGCATTTGAAAACCCTAGGATGCCATCGTCATGGTTACTTTGTGGAATGTCAAAACTAAAAAAGAAATTAAAATCAGCAAAACGATTAAGATAGTTTTATTACAAATACAAATTAACGAAAGATAGAGTAATTGGTCTTACTTATACTGGGTTAAACGTAAAGGCTATGCTAAGCTGAAAGGGGCTCAAAGTACTAATCATTATAAACAACTTTTAATAATTACATGTTGAAAGTAGTATACCATTTTCATCTTAAAAAACATTTTTTTGTGTAGTTTCTGTTGTAATATTACTGTAATTTTGGTGTGCAATAAAGATATATTTAAAAAAAAATAGCGGGCGGATATGCCAGCTTCCATAGAAAAATCTTCGAGCCCCTTAGTCTTATCAAGGATCATATGAAGAGAGGATTGCCAATGGCCATACAAAAGTGTGCATCTGGCGCTGTGCATAGCATTTTTTTTTTTTTTTTTTGCCGAAAATGTAAGTTTATGCTAGTCCATTACGATACACACTCTATTGTATAGCCATTGTCTATCCTCCCATTATAAGATCCTTGGTCTTATTTTAATAATGAATTAGATATAAAAACAGATAGACAGACACACACACAGACACACTGAATTGATCTAGCACAAACAAAACGTGTCGAAATCGCCTTACAACACAGTTGCGTTTGCGCCGCGGCCGGACCGGAGAAAAATGGCAGAGGCAGTGTTGCCAACGACTAATTTTTGACTGCCGTGTTTGGTAAGGGAAATTTCCGTGTTTGTAAAGAAAAGCTATCTTCGGCTGCCGTAGTAAATAAATAAAATAAAACTTGTTTCTTTTTAATTGTTATTATCACTTTAATTAACAAAATAAAATCACAAAAATCAATAATAAATAATTAACCTTATTTACCCAAATACATCTCTGATACTCTCCACAGACATAATCATTTTTAATTTTTATTCAGTTAGTTTTTTTTTTTTATCTTTTATTTTAGTGAACATTTCTTCGGTTGGAACAACAATAGTCAAAAGTCTCAGTTATTAGTATTATTTATTAATGGCAGCGAGGAGGAACTTTCGAAATTCAGTACAAATAATTTGACACTAGCGGTTAAAGTCCTAAGCTAAGTACCTGTCATAAAACCAACCAATGGGGATTCCCTTGTCTGAGATTGCGCATTTTATTTTTAAAATTTTTGGCTTTGGCACTTTGCAAAATGCGATCTTTTCAAATTGCCGTAGATTTTGCTAAGGCAGTAGATTGGGGTTAAGGGTTTAGGGTTACGTAAAATTTTTGGTTAAAAACAAATTAATATGACCCATGAAATACCTTTGATTATCACTGTTTTTTTTTTTATTTTGTTTAAATGGATAATTTTCTTAGTTAGATATGCAACAAACTGCAAAAAAGGTAACGTCCTGTCCCCTTTTAATTCCAAAGCTTACGATGAAAAATTTAAGTAAGATATGTAATTGTAATAGTATACTAAAGTATTCAAGGAAAAACACTTTCATTATTCATGTCAGATTCGTGGCGAACCACTAGTAAAATACATTACAACAAAACAATAAATTTACTTATATTTACAATCATTTTACTGCAAAAAATTGTTTACTTATGGTCGTGTAATTTTAAGTTAACAAGTATCATAGCATTAATTCAGGATCCGCTCGATTTTGTTTAATCAAGTCGTCATTTCTCCTTAGAAAGAGAGGAATTTGGCTATAATGGCAACATTGCAAAACACAGGCGGCCTCTGGCGACGGCATTTGTTGAGGGCCAAGGACGTATTCACTTCGGAGCGTTGACAGTAGTACAAAGGCCTTAGTGAAAATATTTTTTAATTATCTATAGGTATTTAAGCATTGCTTATGCTTCTAGAACTTTTTCAAGTTTCTATAGGTATGTACCTATAGAAACTTGAAAAAGTTCTAGAAGTTAAATGTTTAAGCTATGGTATGCCCATACCGACTTATTTTTGAAAGGCTTCTGTTGAATCACAGAATAACGAATACTTTGGAGGTGCTCCATACAGAATCCTCAGTTTCTCGCCCCAGCGCATAGGTACGGTAACCGGTAACCGGCACACTAACAGTTGAGAATATTGAAATTATATGTATGCATAGAGCTACATCTATAAGGATTCAAATAACATATAAATTGTACCAATCGAGAAATAAACAACGGGGTTACATTCATTTGAGAAGGCGCGGATAGCGCGCCGATCTGAATGTAGCTGTCAAAGCGTTTAGGTAGGTATGGACAATTTTCTTTCAACCATACCGACAACTAGTATATATGTGTGTTTAAGAAGTTCTTCTGGAAACGAAAAATGTAGTTGTCACTTCCTGAGTATATGGAAGGGGTAGTTATGACATCATGAAAGTAGCAGACGACCATCTATATGTTGCACTCTTGCGATGTATTATATGTCGTACTTATAGTTACTGAATTATAATAAATTTCGACGCGATCCCGTTAGCTAATTTTGTCGTAGAGACTTACCGGCTAAGTCGTAGTTACTAAATCAAAATAAAACTTGAAGTTACCTACAGTCGTAAAAACTATTCTGTCATTTTGTTGAAGTTGCTTGTGAACCAGCGTATAAGCTCATATTCTACCATTAACTAATAATGTCGTCGTAACTACCTTCCTATGTCGTAGGAAATAAGCTAAAATAAAATTTGACGCTACGTACAAATAAAGAAATGACAATTTTGTTGAAAAAAATATTCTGTGATTTTGTTAAAGTTGCTAGTGAACCAGCGTTCAAGCTCACATTTTACCGTTAGCGAATTTTGTCATGGCAACTAACCTAGTTTGTCATATCATCTAAAACGAAATAAAACTTGACGCCACGTACATGTCAAACATGAAAATAACTTTGTGAAAAAAGACTCTGTCACTGTGTCAAAGCTGCTTGTGGACCAGCGTTCAAGCTCACATTTTACCGTTAAGGAACTTTGTCACGGTGACTACCTCCTATGGCGTAGTGGCAAACTACTTTGTCGTAGCGACAAAATAAAAATAATCATAGACGCCACGTGCTCGGGAACCTAGTCGTAGTGACAAAAAACCGTTCGACAAAAAAGATTCTGATGCGGCGTTTAGGTTTATTAGAACGTACCGTTCAAAAGCCACGTCAGGAGCACAAAAAATAAACGACAAAGGAATTTAGCACCTTAGACGACCGATTTTTTTTTGAGTGTACGGCCCGGAGACAGACAGAAGTCTCATGAACCGTTATAGCTAGAAAGCTGAAATTTTCACAGATGATGTATTTCTGTTGCCGCTATAACAGCAAATCAGGAACCTAAAAACAGAATATAACTAATAATTAAGGGGGGCTCCCATACAACAAATCTGATTTTTTAGCCGTTTTCGCTCTATATTAATAATGGTAACATGTAGATGCTTGAAATATTCACAGAATATTTAGTTGTATAATCACTCCAACAATAAATAATAAAATGAAATATTTTTTTATGGGGGGCTCCCATACAGTACAAAACCTTCCGTGCGCGAGTCCGACTCGTACTTGGCCGATTATTTAGTATTTGGCTTCAAGCGCAGCGAGGGACGTGCACCGACTATGTTGACAGATTACCTGATTAAGACCGCAAAACAGACCGACCCAAAATCTGTACAAAGGACCTACGTCTAGGAGTGAATGTTCTACTAAACTACACTACCAGTTTTTCTACTAGTAAATTGTAGCAAAACATTATTGGTACCTAAACAAACCCGTAGTTTCTTTAGTAACATTAAACAACAATACGACTCAAATTACATTTACAAATTATACTGCGTCTTCAAACTAGAGAAATAAACTCGTAGGTACTAATTTGAGTGGCATACAAGAGTCACGCTCACGACCGTCAGACGTTGAAAATCTGGAGCAAAAACATGAGCCCCGACAACACCATAAATAAATCATAGCTACAATACCACAATATGACGTGAAACATGTCTACGTCGTTAGTATTTGTATGATCTGCACGTAGTTTCTTCAAGCGGACATTTGGGAGGTCGTGTCCTTTATAATCTGTGGCACTCTGAGAAAATCCTACATTTTGGGTACATTGTTGGTAGGAACCGGTCTCCAGGGACATATTGCTGTCGCTTGCCGCATACAGAGTATGAATCATAGAGAACTCTTGGATTTTTGGGCCTAGCGCTCGCCCAGAACGGGAATATTTGATGTACTAAGCCAGATCGTCTGGAACAAGTATTATATTTTAAAATAACCTTTTTTTTAAAACAAGCATTTACTGAACAAGTACTCGTCAAGACGAATCAAACGAGCCGAAACTCGATAGGGTTGCGTCGTTTCATTACAGAGTTCTTATGACCACCTTCCAGCTCCATCATCAGACCCTTTCTCCATTACCATTGAAAGACAAACTACTCGCCAAGACCATTCAAATGAACCAAAAATGATGAGGTTGTGTCGTTTCATTGGTAAGTTCCTTTGGCCACCTTCCAGCTACATCATCAGATCAGCATCATCATAATATTGCATTGTCACGCGATTTACACATTTATGCAAAATTTCAGCTCAATCGGTAACCGGGAAGTGGATCTTACTTGCAAGATTTGATTACAGACAACGGGACAGGCGAAACTAAATAAAAGTTTGTAAAAAGATGCTCTATTGCTCCCAAGCCTCGTTGAAAAGTTCAAACATTCAACTGGCAAATAACATGCATTCACACTTTGAATGGGTAAATAAATCTCGTCTCGTTTACACACAAATTGCCTAAAATGCCCATTTGTTAAACGCAAAGAAAATCCCAAACGAAACAGACTGTCAGCAAGACACAAAACTGTCCACCAGTATAATTTTTTACGGCTCGGCACGAGTTTTCCGCCATTCCCGGCTATAAAAGTATACTAGGGCTTTTAAACTTGGCAAATTTTCCTGCATAAGTCAGCAGACGGTCTTTCATACAAATTTTAGAATGTGCTCTAAAATGCCGGTTAAAACAGCAAATTTTGAAACCGTAACAGCAATTGAGAACAAAGGGCAGCTCATTTTTGTTCTGCGGCTATGTAATAGAAAACAAAAGGTCCGCAATTTGCAAACTACACATCGGTTTTTGCTGCGAACTCGAAATAGATGTACCATGCCGCAGCGAGAACAGCCTGCGGGTAGCAATCACCATCGTACGGATTGCACGAATTCGCTTTCACGGGAAAACCTCCCTTAAACGTCCAGCTTTAAATCTTACAATCGTATCTTCGAAAACTAGTCCCGTTTCTTTGGCAACATTATTCGAGTATGAACCTTTAGTCCGCGGCCCAAGAATGGCTTTAGCCTACGTGTTGGAAGGTCGTAGGATGTTTTAGTAATGGTGGACCAAAACCGGTACAACCAGTGTCTGCCCGGTCAGTTGAGCAGTTGCTCTGCATAGCAAAAAATAACCACAATGCTTGGATCAGGATAATGGTGGGATGTGATTTTAGACCTCTTGTTAAGTTAAAGTGACAAGTTATTTCCAGTTACTGTTTGATTTCTTGACATAAAAAACCTTTGGAATTAAAGTTTGAATTATATGACTAGCCCTGATATCGGGTTTTAATCTGTTTTTAGGGTTCCGTACCCAAAGGGTAAAAACGCGACCTTATTACTAAGACTTCGATGTCCGTCTGTCTGTCTGTCTGTCTGTCACCGGGCTGTATCTTATGAACTGTGATAGCTAGGCAGCTGAAATTTTCATAGATGATGTATTTCTGTTGCCGCTATAACAACAAATACTAAAAATAGAATAAAATAAATATTTAAGGGGGGCTCTTATACAACGAACGTGATTTTAAGGAGTTTTTTGCTCGCATTTAATAACGACAAGAGGAATGGAGCTCACATTAAGTCCGGAACCCTTCGTGCGCGAGTCGGACTAGCACTTGGCCGATTTTATTTCAAGGTGAAATAGCTAAGCCGTTAAACAAAACAGGAGCCTCTTTCTTAACTGATAATCCGAACGAAAACGCTCAGTGGTTAGTAAGTAAAGATATTAAATTAACATTTTCTTTTAGTTAAAATTTCAAAAGAAAAGCTTTTAATAAGCACGATAACCCAAATTCCATTTTTTAACAGTTCCTTTGTTAAACATTTCGCAATTTCAGAAGGTTGTATAGGCCGGGTGTCAAAGTTTTTAAGCTACCTTAAGGCCTCTGACATGGCTTAACGGTTAAAGCAACCGGGACCTACAATATAATTATGTCATCCAAGCCACGGTAGCGTTCCGTTGTAAATGCCACCCGCGGTCACCCATCCGAAGCCTGACCTTGCAGAACGTTGCTTAACTTCGATGATTGCTAACGAACACCTAATCAAACTACGCTTTGAGCGCTACATTCCAGGATTGAGATTGCAGGAAGTCACAAAGCAGAAAGTTTAAAACATTTGGCATAAGGAAGAGGTCCCAAATATTCGCCGAACTTAAAACGATAAGTTGATAGACCTTGAAAGCCCGGTAAAGTTTTGAAAGCATACTTTAACGTGCTCGAAATTGGCTGCCATATTTCATCGTCATTGTTTCGAAGACAATGCCATAGTTTAGAAGATTTCTAAGGGAGGGTAAGCGTACCTGTTCACAGGTGTTGGCAAATTGGCAATTTGTTGTTTGCTCTTTTTAGGGCTCCGTACCCAAAGGGTAAAAACGGGGAAGACTCCGCTGTCCGTCCGTCTGTATGTCTGTCTGTCACCAGGCTGTATCTCATAAGCCGTGATGGCTAGACAGTTGAAATTTTCATAAATGATGTATTGGTGTTGCCGCTATAATTAAAAATAGTAAAAACTAAATAAAAAAATATTGAAAGGCTCTCATACAACAATCCTGAATGTTTTGTCGTTTTTCGCTCGATATTAATAACGGTGACAGGTAGACGCTTGAAATATTCACAGAATATTTAGTTGTCATAGAATAATAAGTTACAATGAGGGGGGCTCCCATTCGGTACGGAACCCATCGTGCGCGAGTACGACTCGCACTTGGCCGATTATTCTATTGGTTTTTGAAAGAGCCTGCATTTGATTTAGTATTTTATGATTCGACAACACAATAGAGTATACACATAACTCGGTACTTTGGTTTTATTACTTAAGTTAACAGGGATGCCCCCTAAATAAAAATGATGGGTACGCTCTTTTACGCATTTATTTTTACACAACCCAACTGCATTTATCATTAAGCTAAAAATAGGTAATAGTTGTTAATTAAGTACTTTTTAATCTACTAATTAGATTAGATAGATAGATAGATTCATTTATTTTCAGTAAGGATAATTACATACATTGGTATACAACAATATACTATGAGCAACACCTTACGAATTGTCAAAATAACAATTATTATTCAATACTCAACAGAATTATTAGGCATGATTTTACAATAAATTAATTTATTAAATTAATTAAATAAAAATTAATTAAATAATTAATTAAAAAGTATTAAGTAATTTGATTTTTTTCTGCCTTTTGATTTCTTCTAGTGATGTCTATTATTTCATTTATTTTTGTCTGTTGTCTATTAAAAATAATTATTTTTCACAAAAAATGACACCACCGACTTTTACCGTGTACAGAATTCGAATAGGCAGCACGAATCGATGTGAAATCCATGTACATTATTGATGATTTATCAAAAACGGTTCAGCCGATTTCGATAAAATTTAAATGGTACCATTTCGGAACTACCCTTTCGAAATAAAAAATACATTTTTTAAAATAGGTCACAATAAGATAAGATAAATTTTTATTGCAAAAACTTATCGGCGAAAACATCGATGAACAGACACAAAAAGAAATGTACAGACGAACATAGTACTTCCTCCTTTTTGGAAGTCGGTAAAAATAATCACTTTTCATATCTATACATATAGTAAAGAATCATAAAAGCTTCTTGAAAATACATATACATAGATGAAACTGACATGTTAATAAAGCTTAAAGTGAACCACAAGCTAAGTCCTTGCTAGTTTCCTGTGGAGCGACCAAAAAAGGAGACAGGACGAAATGTGGCGTAACAAAAACCCATGTAAACACCCTCTTACAGTAGGTAAACTTCCGAAATAACCGAGGCCCGGCATGCGAGGCAATTAACTCCTCAATGGTATTGGAGATAAAATATTGGGAACGTGAGATAGGGAGCCTCTTATATTGATGGGGAGCGCTGCGTTCAAAACATTAGGGGAACAGAAGTAAAGCTCTTGTCTGTAGATACGGAGTTCATAGCGATGCAGCTGCCAGTTAATGTACTTTGTCGTTTCGTCTATGTAGCCTATCTTTAGTAAATTGGTTTTCAAACTCTATCGTTTATTGCAACATATGAAATTTACATGCGGTTCTTAAATAACATGTTTTGTATAGTTATACATATGACCCTATAAGGGTATGGCAATTTTATTATTTGTATTGGAACGATTTATTATTATGTTTTCTAGATTATCGTTAAAACATTCGTATAATGTATGATAGCGTTTGGTTTCCAAATACTACAGCTGGAATAACGAGGTAATTAGTCACATTTTCGATCCTACCGGCAAAGGAGCCCGAAATGCTGGCAGCATGATCCAATCCTGGATGGCGATGGCAATGCTTTGCACCAGGAACAAGCCGGAACCGGGTCTTCTCCCTCAGTCTGCGCCCGAATTAGGTACTACAGTAATGTAGTTCTTCTAACTTTGGGTTAGGCAAAAAGTGTGATGCAGAAATAAATAAAAGCTAGCGTGGTGGTAGCACTACACTCGAATTAAATACCTCTTTACAGGTACAGTTTAGTAATTAGATACATTTTACATACGCCCGTTGTAGAGTTTTGTAATGTGATGTCACATTACAGAACTTACATTCATTCCTGGGGCTCTAATTTAAATCGATCGCCCGCTAGGACGTCTGCGTAATGATCACGAGACCGAGTAAGAGCAGGAGCGAGCATTGAAATCTATGGTAGTGCAAACGTGATAGCACAACATCGTTAATTATATCCTTGCTAGTAGGTATTATATATGTAAATCCGAAAGTGTATTTGTTGGTTTATTACTTTTTCATGCACCAACAGAGCAACGGATTAACTTGATTTTTGGCATAGATATCGGAAAAAGGAGTGTGTACTTTTAACCCGAAAAAACAAAAGGTTTCTATGGGTTAGCATAAAAGTCAAAATATCACACGGGCGAAGCCGCAGGCAAAAGTTAGTAGTGCTAATATAAAAGTCATCTTCTAACTTTCAAACAAACACTCAGCTTCTGTTGCATTGTTCCAGAATGTTTCGAGATGTCGTGTCCGTTAACGATGTCCATGTGTGCGTGGCCCGAGCGCTCATTGTATGAATCTTATCTTCTGCGCTCTCGATGTTTTGTGTTACTAAGAATGGGGGTTCAGGCATACAAGCTATGGTTCGTAAGTTCGTTAATTGGGTAAAGATTATGTTTACGTCGGTTTGGTCGGATTGGGAGCCGATTGACGGTCTACTTGAGCACTCCAAATACGGTTGGGTTCTAATATTAGGTGGTTGCGATTAACGATGTTCCGTCAATCTCACTCGAGAACCAATTTGCACTATAAGGCGCATATTACCGCATACTCGTACGTCTAACTAACCTAACAAGGGTATAAGCTCAGACTACAATAAAAAAGGTGTTATTGTAGTCTGAGGGTGTAAGCATACGTACTCGTAGTACCTAACTATTATGTAATTTGTGGCATAAGTAAAGAGCGTAGCGAGTGCAAATATTTTTTGATGTCTTTGTCAGTAAAGCCCAAATAGAAGTGAATTAAAGCATTACCTTTAGTCCTTTACTAAACAGGAGCGCAAAAATACAGGATACGTTTTACGTACAAACAAATTATTAAGTATATTTTTTTAGATATTTATTTATTTCAGCAAAAACACATACAATTAGAGCTTATATCTAATTAGCTACATGTCACCCTGTTACATAGGGCATGGCTGAATTTAATAATTGAGAATACAGTGAAGAAGTGAAGAAGCATAGAGCCGCTCTATACAAGCCGCTTCATGCCTATCCTATATGATTCTATAGGTGGGACTCCTTATAGAGCAGAGGTGATGATGATAATCGAACAGCAATACTGAAAGTACTTACCTGTTAAATATGCGCTTTACTGACTTTTACTCAATACGTAAATATGCAGTTATGAAGTAGTACCTGAAACAACGAAATATGTCACTTATTAATTTTGTGAATTTATCAATTTTTTTGCAGATTCACACTAAGTGTTACCTACAGATCAATTTGTAGGTACATATTTCCGTTTACGTTATAAGTAGATGATGATGAAGAATGATTTGATTTACTTATTGTCGATACGATTACGATTATTGTCGTAAAAATCCTATGAATTTCGCAAACACAGGAATAATTAGATATTCATCAACGTCATTATTATCAGCCGTAGGATGTCCACTACTGGACATAAGCCTCCCCAATGGATTATCAATAAGCCCGGTTGAAAACAGCCTGCATCCAGCGCGTTCCTGCGGTCTTAATTACATAAATCGTCTTAATTAGACATTGGCTATGATATTTCTCAAAGTTACTGAAAAAGTTCGCAAGAGTTTCCTTCTTTATTAGCAAAAAAACAACCCATTTACCAAATTATCAAATAAAATACACGAAAAAATCAGTCCGCTAAAAAGTTTCACCAAATTAACGACTCCGTAAATGGAAAAACTTCACGAATGTGGGCGCCCAGCCTTCCGACAAAACAAATCAATGAGTGAATAAAAATAAACTTTAAGTCGATCCAATAAGTGCTAAATCTGTTTCTAGTGTTCCAGGATTTCGAGTAAATCTTTCTGCGATGTGCTGAAAGTGGGCCGATGTCATTTGTCGTATGGACTGCGGAAAATGCATTTGGAAGCTAGTTCTAAAATAGTGCTTATTTCGATAGCGGCAGAGTAGTAGAGAAGATTCATGTCTTTGGCGACAAGCAAGCGAAAAATTCAACTTTTTGAATTATATATTTTTAATTCCCGTGTCACGATTACGAAGTCGAAGAGGATGATTGAGACCACCATTAAGAACAACTTTTGCTATCGAGCCAACACGAGAAAAAACCAGCTGTCAAAATCAAAACTTGGAATGGATAAATTCTAAAATTCTGGATTGTCTCCATAGTTATGCTGTTCATAGTGATGGTCTGACTAACTGCTTAGTGCAAATTAACTTATAATCAGTGAAGATATAACACCATCACTCCACAGTCCATCTACATTGTTTGGTGGCCAATTTTTCAAAGAATTTCAATTCTGCAAACCGCTCTACATTCACGTAAAAATCATATAGCAAAATCTATTCCTCTGCGCCATAAAGGGAAACTTTATACCACGGAACAATGATATTGGTATGAATTTTATTGAAATTCTGACCGTAATAAAGTAGGCATCGCATGATGCAGAAATAAGAAACCACACCTGCGAGTAAGTGCCCAAATAAGCGTTTTCCTGAGATAACTTGTTCGGAGGAGGGTGTGGCCACAGATTAAGTATGAAAACAGATGGAGTTGTCAAGGTAACTCTGACTGACACTTCAATTTATCAATATGAATTGTTTTAGGACCTAGTATCGCGCTGTCTCAAACCAAATAAAAAATCAAAATAGAAAGTCGTGAACAGACAAGTGAGGCCGGTTTTTTATACATGTGGTGAGTGCGTCGGTGTTGCGTCGCCATAGTTCACTGACAAACCAAGGCGTAGTTTCGTTGTACGTCTATGTGTGTGTGATTGTGTCTGTACACGGCGAGGCGTAGTTTTGCCGGCTTCACTTGTTTGTTTACAACATTCTGTCATTATTTTTTATTTGGTCACAGGGCGCTGTATGCTAACCGCACGAATAAAAAAAAATTACAGGACTCTCCAAAAAGTGTTTATTGACACCAGCTACCTGTTTCAGCTTCGCGCGGTTACGAATTAATTTTAACAAAGTATAAAACTTCCGGTAGAAATATTCTATAATTATTTTTCACAAATAAATGGTAAAACCGCCTTCCATAGTGTACAAAATTCGAATATTTCACTCGAATTGTTTACATTATTGATAATTATTCAAAATTGATAATTCACCACCTCGGGAGTATACCCTTTCGAACTAAAAAAAAAATTTTCAATTCAGTTTACAATTAGCGAAATTATCAATGAACATAAACAAAAAAAATACATACAGACGAACATAGAACCTCCTCTTTTATGGAAGTCGGTTAGAAACTAAAAGATGAAAACGAAAGTGTAAACCGCGTTGTAATAAGTAATTTAGCAAAACTAACCAAATACCTACATATAAAAAGGCGACATTGTTTTACCAACTATTGGATGCGACCATAGATCTCGCGACATGGGACATGACTGTCGATTTAGCAGAAAACCAAGGACGCAAGAAACTGCGTACGTGTAACGCCAGTTTGATAATTATCACACAATAATTACTATTCAAAAAATACTGAAATGTTTATGTGGTATGTTTTATATATAGGGTTATCTCTAATCAATTAGCATCCTTTTAGGGTCTTGTTCTGTACATCAAAACTAACAACTTTTTTTCTGCGACTTTTGTCAGTACGCAAATAAAAACAGCTGTTCCATACATTTTGTTGCGGGTGCACGATATTTTTCTATGGAGCAACAAATATTTTTTTTTTTGAGTTTTAACAATAGTCGCAGAACAAAAGTTGTTAGTTTTGATGTACAGAATAAGCCCCTAAAAGGATGCTGATTGATTAGAAATAACCCTGTATACGTACATGAATTTTGTGCATGATCATTGACGTTTGAGTGTCTTTGGTAAGTTGTCTCTCTGTCTTCATAATCCGTACCGGAGTTTTCGCACCTGATACACGAGGGTGGAATACCGAAGTCGAAATAAAAAAAACATGACAATGATCCGCCCTGAGGGCTGAGGGTAAGGCAGATAATAGGGCCGCAATTCCGACACCTTTTTACGGACTGTGAATTTCTGACCTCCAGGATGCGAAGACTCTAGTACCGTTGCTCCACGATTGAATAGAAATAACAATCATAAAGCTATTTAGAAAAGGTCTCCACATTGATAAAAAGATAAGCTAAGGACGAGTGAACATTTAAAATGGTAGCGACACAATGGTATGGTATAATGGCATTAGCATACGGCACCCCATTCACTTTAGTTGCGGGTGACCAACGCTGGTTTACGGAACTATTACGCTGCGCGCGTTTTAATCGACCAGAAATGTGCGAGGATCAGCCAGGGGCAAGATAATTATTTTTTTCCATAAAATTATAATAACCGACTTCAACCGTGTACAGAATTCGAATTGTTCGCACGGATCGGTGTGTCATCGAAGTATTTTCACATTATTGTTGATTTATCAAAAACGACTGAGCTGATTTCGATAAAATTTAAACGGGTCCACTTCTGATGGATGATCTACCAAATAAATAAAAAGTCATCCAAATCAGTTCATAATTGGCGGATTAATCGCGTAACATCCCTACTAACATTATAAATGTGATTGTTTGTTACTCCTTATCGCAGCAACGGAGCAACGGATAGACTTGATTTTTGGCATGGATGGTATTGTTCAAAGGATGGAGAGTGACATAGGCTTCTTTTTATCCTGAAAACATAAAATGATCCCGTGGGATAGCATAGAATGAGCGGCCGATGCCGCTGGCAAAAGCTAGTACAACATAAAAATAATCGGCCAAGTACGAGTCGGACTCGCGCACGGAGGGTTCCGTACTGTATTGGAGCCCCCCATACATTATTTACATTTATTTTATTTTAACTTTATTACTTATTTATAATTGAAGAATATAAAACTAAATATTCTGTGAAAAGTTTAAGCATCTGCCTGGTACCATTATTAATATAGAGCGAAAAACGTCTAAAAATTCAGGTTTGTTGTAAGGGAGCCCCCCTTAAATATTTATTTATTTTGTTGTTAGTATTTGTTGTTATAGCGGCAACCGAAATACATCATCTGTGAAAATTTCATTTGCCTAGCTATCATGGTTCATGAGATACAGCCCGGTGACAGACAGACAGACGGACGGACAGACGGACATCGAAGTCTTAGTAATAGGGTCCCGTTTTTCCCTTTGGGTACGGAACCCTAAAAAACATACAGACGAATTGAGAACCTCCTTTTTTGAAGTTGGTTAAAAAGATCAAAAATAATATCATTGTGAATCTTGTGATAGGTATTGGTGAATTTATTCTTCCGCACTGCTAAGCTACCTTGTACAGCACTACTGGATAAGCCCCCATGCGTAGCGCCCGTGCCGCGCTCAATATTTAATAAACACTGCTACTTATGTCACTTCTGCAACAAACCCGTTGATTTAAAAATATTTTAACTCATAGTACGATACACATACAGGATTTGCCTGTAAGGTTAGATACATACATACTTTCTTAAAAGATCATCTATTTTTCCATCAGAGAATGAAGGAGGTATCACAGGCGACTCTTCTTTTCGTCTTAGTCATTCTTTTCAGTTGAGTTTCGTTTACGATTAGAGAAATAATAAACTAACAAAAACCGGCCAAGTTCGAGTCGGACTCGCGCACCGAGGGTTCCGTACAAACCTGCAAGGTTTACAAAGTTCTAAGTTCAAAGTTCTTCAAAAAAAGTAATAAGTTTATATTTATTAAAAAATATATATTTTGTAATGTAACTAAAAATTTAAGGTTTTCGGAATTTTTCCTTTATGTGTGCTATAAAACGTTGCTTCATGCCAAATTTCAAGATTCTAGGTCGACTGGAAGTACCCTTTAGGTTTTGATTCCCTTGCGAGTACTTGCGAGTTTCAAAATATGCAGCTTAAATTGCTGTTTCTTTTGATTGCGTTGACATAGAAGTTTGATTTTGTTACAGCTTAAAGGTATTATAGACCTGAGTATTTGGTATGAATTTCAATTTAATACCTCTACGCGTTTATGAGGAAATGGGTAGTAAGGTTAAAATTATTAAAAAAAAAATATATTATGTGATGTAACTAAAAATTTATGGTTTTCGTAATTTTTCCTTTATCTATGCTATAAGACGTTGCTTCGTACCAAATTTCAAGATTCTGAGTTCACGGGAAGCACCCTGTAGGTTTTGATTCCCTTGCAAGTGTCGAAAATTTGCGGCATAAACGGCTGTATCTTTTGATTGCGTTGGCTTAGAAGTTTGATTTTTTCACAGCTTCAAGGGACAGTAGACCTGAGTAATTGATATAAATTTCAGCTTCATACCTCCACGCGTTCCTGAGAAAAAGGGTCTTGACAGACGGACGGACGGACAGACGGACAACAAAGTGATCCTATAAGGGCTCCGTTTTTTCCTTTTGAGGTACGGAACCCTAAAAACGTTATTATAAAACGAAGTTTATCATTAAACTACGGACCAACTACGGCACTAAAGATAAACCTGGGAGACCACTAGTTTAACCATGGACTAACTTAGACTTAAATTATTTCACTCGGGACTTTTATTTTAAAAAATTTAGTAATATAGGAAAAAATAATATCTGTGTAATAAATAGGCTAGAAAACAAAAAGTTCAAAAACGACAAAAACAAAGTCTCTCTTTTTCTTGCCTGGGGTTTGGCCTCACATCACACACACTCGTATTTGCCAACAACAAGAAAAAATGTAAAAAATAATGAATTAAGTTTTTATATTCGATGGATACTTAAATTAACAACAATTTGGATGTTTAAGCATTTGAAGTGTGTTTTTAAAAGTTTTAATCATGCAAGAACGAATGAATGATTGTAATTTCTATTTTTTAGCTGTGGCTGTCGCTTAAACCATACCCTATCATTAGTTTATCTATCAGAATAGATAAACTAATACTAACTAGGTTAGTCCTTTATTTGTAATAGGAACGTATTTTAATCCTTGGATTAACTTTAATACCGTAACAATTGTGGATCTGCTAAGCCTGGTTTAAACCTGGTAGGTACTAATGAACTTTTTTAGAATAAGACTGATAGAGTTTTGGTATCTTTTAAGTCTGCGTGCTTTATCTTCCACTACAGTCGCTTACCATTAAACGAGAAGGAGGAGAAGCTGGTGTTAGCGAGCGCTTATTTGCGATAATAAAAAAGAAAAAAACCGCAATCAAAGGCTTAGTTATTTTTCTATTTTCACGAAGTTTTCCTTTAACCAGTTTACCTTTAGAATTTTAAAGTTGCATGACCTATAAAGTATTTTAAAGTGCCTCCGAGACCTACTTTCTAAAACATGCGACACGGAGTTCCATTGGGCGACGCCGAGTTGAGAATTTAGTGCGGGTAGTTGGAAAGTCCAAAGTTTTGGCAGAACTAGACTTGGGAACTGTTTAGACGTGCGAAAGTTCTGTAATTAGGCTATGTTGCAGATAGCGGTTTGAAAGAGCTGTTCGTTTTAATTGGTCAGATAAACGAGATGGGTCTTTTATAACCGGAATATACTACAAGCTACCTGTAGTCCGGGACTTTTGTTCTGAACTAGGGTTTGCCCGCGACTTCGCCCGCGTAATACTTTTGATTTTTGTGCTATTCTATGGGAACCATTAATTTTTCCGAGATAAAAAGTAGACACACTATCGGATTTATAAAATTGGTAAAGAAGTAAGAATAGGGGCAATAATAAAATTAAACCCCAGATTCCACCAAATCACAGCATGTACGGAGCTGGGTAGAGCGTTATAGTCCGTACGCCAATTGAGGCAATGCTACATTTGCTTAGAGAACAATATAATTATTTTTCGCAAAAAATGGCAAAACCGCCTTCCATCGTGTACAAAATTCAAATATTTCGTTCGAATTGTTTACATATTTTAAATCTTTCAAAAACGCCCCAGCCGATTTCTGTAAAATTTAAATGTTGCCACCTCGGGAGTAACCCTTTCGAACTAAAAAATATTTTTTCGATTCTGTTCACAATTGGCGAAATTATCGATGAACATAGGTACACCAAAAAAAAACAAAATACATACAGACAAACATAGAACCTCCTCCTTTTTGGAAGTCGGTTGGAAACAGAAACTCCGCTGTGAATCGATTCTCTTTTGTTAATAACTATGGCATATCTGCTGTAAACTCAGTAACTACTTACAATACATTTCTGGTACGCTTTGGTACAGTTTAAACTTTAAACTAACCGATTTCAAAGGAGATTGAATAGTCGTACCCTACATACCTGTAACCGCACTAAGCACAAGATTTGTCTAAGCATTCTAGAAATAATTATTTTTCGCAAAAAATGGCAAAACCGCCTTCCATCTTGTCAAAATTAGAATATTTCGCTCGAATTGTTTACATTGTTGTTGATTTATCAAAAACGGCTCAGCCGGTATCTGCAAAATTAAAATGGGACCACCTTGGGAGTATACCATTTTGAACTAAAAAAGAATTTTTCGATTCGGTCCACAATTGGCGAAATTATCGATGATCATCGTGTACAAAATTCGGATATTTCGCTCGAATTGTTTACATTATTGTTGTTTTTTTTTCAAAAACGGCTCAGCCGATTTCTGTAAAATTTAAATGGGACCACCTCGGGATTATACCCTTTCGAACTAAAAAAGATTTTTTCGATTCGGTTTACAATTGGCGAATCATCTATGAACATACACAAAAAAATCACACACACGAACATAGAACCTCCTCCTTTTTGGAAGTCGGTTAAAAACAGAAACTCCGCTGTGAAGCGATTCTCTTTTGTTTCTCACCAAACATTAATAACTATGGCATTTCTGCTGTAAACTCACTAACTACAACACTACTGCATTTCTGATACGCTTTGGTAGAGTTTAAACTAACCAATTCCAAAGGACCTTGTATAGTAGTACCTACATATCTATAACCGCACTAAGCACAAAAATTGTCTTAGCAATCTAGAAAAAATCGGCCAAGTACGAGTCGGACTCGCGCACGGGGGGTTCCGTACTGTATGCAAATATTTATTTTATTTTAATTTTATTATTGAAGTGAATTTACAACTTAATATTCTGTGAAAATTTCAAGCATCTACCTGTTACTATTGTTGTTATAGCGGCAACAGAAAAATGTCATCGGTTCATGAGATACAGCCTGGAGCCATACGAACAGATGGACAGACGGACAGCGGAGTCTTAGCAACATGGTCCCGTTTTTACCCTTTGGGTACGGAACCCTAAAAAAGACTTCCATCAACAACTTGCGCAGATAAAATTGCTTTTGTGAAAAGACAGGTGGCTCCAGTCTGTCTCTGACAGCAAACTGGAATCGTGCTAGAAATGGGCTTTTAAAACATTCCACGGTCTTTACGCAGAATATCCGAGCTCAAAAGATTCCTAGGTTTTATGTCACGAATTCCACGCCGCCATTTGACACTGATGAAATGAAATGAAATAATTTATTGTCATAATAGTTACACTGATAACAAATAATTAACTATTCGCATCGATGTTCCTATCCATGGACTCGTCCAACATGATATCATAATAAAACAAAACATAACAATTAATAACATCAAATAAAATTAATAATTATATAAAAATATATAAAACCATGCTCAAAAACCTATTTTGTGTCTCCGTCAGAAAGCGACAAATATACCTAATCTACCCGCAAATTGTCTACTGCACTAAAAACGTCGAGTCGATCGATGTGATTAGATTTCTCGATACGACAGTCGTTTCCAGCGCAATGCCTATAGGAGGCAAAGCTACTATCTCAAAGTTGAAAGGCCTTCACCTATGCCATGCATAGTAACTTTGCCGAATATCGAATTTCGGTATTCGGAGAATAGCCAGTAGTATAGTAGAAGGAATAAGTTGTCAAGTGCGTGTCAAGACACGCGTATGATAGGCTTCCGTAGATGGTGACGATAATTATGATGATGATAAAAACCAATTTTTGCCATGTCATTAGATAGTTGACTACTAGAAAAACTTCGGGGAAATCGTTTTGGAAACATTACATTTATTTTAGAAACCCTATTCAACGATACTCCACATGAGGGGATGGTGTTGAAAAAAATTTTTTTTATCCTCTTACATGTATGGGAGCTAACCCTTATATATACACAGATTTGATTTTTTTAAATTTAGATCTATACTTAAACTATCATAATATTGGGACGGGCGGACAGACGAACGGACACAACTAAGTTGTAAGGGTTCCTCGTTTAACTCTTAACCCTAAAAATTAGACAGCCGAATATTTAGTACTTACTTCTACGTACCTACGAGTAACTTCATAATAAAGTCCTTATTCTAAGTACCTAACTAAATATCAAAATTTCCAGTATTTCAGGAACGTTGAATTTATCGGCTGCCAAATTATGACGTACCTACATTCTACTAGAAGATTACTAAGTAGATTTATTATGAAGTGCGCGTGTGTTAATTTGTGAGTAGTTTGTTCGCCAAAAGCTCTACAAAATAGCGCTATCATTAAGTAGATATTCATCTAATAAAACAAAAAATATTACATTTAATCGCCCATCTTTAATTTTTTTAATAAATAAGGTCTCTACCCGTAGTCTAGTCTGGGCCGGATACTAACCGAACGGAAATTGAAAAGCCGAAAATTCGCATTTCTAGACTGCCCTGTCGCAGTTTGACTAGGTGTTCATTAGTGATCATTGAAGTTGAGCAACGTTCAGCGCGGTCAGTTTTCGGATTGGTGACCGCGGGTGGCATTCACAACTAAGTGCAACCGTTTATTTGTAGGCCCCGGTTGTTTTAATCGTTTATCCATGTCAGAGGCCTTCAGGCAGCTTTAAAACTCTGACACCAGCGTTAGCCACCCGGCCTATAGGTACAAACTTACAGTTTACTGCCCGTGCCCTGTCATCGTAATTTTTTTGAGCTTGACCAATATCGATAGCCCATGTCTGGAATCTATATCACGTAACGAAGCCCAATTCATCTTAATTAATCCAACTACAATGGGGGCGAAACAATGGTAGTCAATGGATACCTTTGAAGGTTAAGGGTACCTATTCTTATAGGCCTTTCTTAGCATTTCTTTGTTCGTATCAAAAGTTAAGTAGGTTCCTGTGGTAATTGTTTTATATATAAGTGAGATAGCTATAAATGTGGCTATAGACGAGGTAGTAGCCAGAATAGGTTTTTTGATTTTTAGGCCCCGATTACCGAGTCAGCGGAGCGGGTTGCGGCAGCGGGAGCGGAGAGATGGTGTTTGATGACTCAACGTATGTATTTGAAAGGAAAGCATTCTTAATTGAAAAGGGCCAATCTAATTGTGTGCGCTAGACTAAGCGAATACTTTGATAGAACTCAAACTGAAGTTTACACTTGATTATTATCATGTTTAAACAACACAAAACAATTGATTTTATACAAACCGATAACAACCACGGATCTCAATAACATTAAATTCCAAACAAAGCAAAATCGGTCCATTCCTTTGCATGCTATAAAATGCTTTACAGATATACGAATACAAGTCAAACTTATAACCGTTTTATCGTACTCGTAAGAGATTAATCAACGAGAGCCACTTAACCCGCCCGGGCGTCCGCTGAAACCAAACACACAGCCTTAGATTTCCCCACTAGAGTAACTCAGTATCTCTTTGATTTATTTACTAGACAAATAGAAGTTGTTATGAAAAACAACCCCTAATACCCACAAGACCACTACTAAATAGATTTTTCTTCCTTATACAACACGTAACTGTAATTCGAGGCGGAAAATCTACATTAGGAGAGTCATATCGTCACGAAGCTGCCAAGGTCACTGATAAAATAATAGGTACTAGGTAGGCAGTGTACATAGATCTATCGAGAGAATTCTTTACCCAGCGCGCGAGACCCTTATATGTGGCAAATATACTTGAAACTACAAGTTTATGAAACACACATTGCAGAATAGAGTTTTGTGTGAGCCCATGTAAATAAGATTTGTTGTCAGTAATAATTTACAGTTAATAAGTAATTGACTAATTTTATTCATTGGCGTTACCGGTAGTTGACTTTATGCAGATAGATTAGTGCAAAATTGTGAGGTTTCTTTCTGATTCCACCGGAAGACCAACTCTGGTTGGTTCACAACCAGCATCCAGAGATGCGGGGCCTATTGCGACAAAAAAAAAATTTATAAAAAGGATAATTTTAGGATTCATTGTACGTTGTTTGTTTAATTTTTATAACCGACGAAAAAATGGTGGAGTTACAAGGCAACACGTATATTTTTTTATGTGTGTATGATCCCGCATTTTTTTTTTACAGAGTAGTGCAGTTTAAATATCCTTTCCGATTTCCTTTTCTTTACTGCAAAGGCTACTACGAAGTTGGTCCCATATAAATATAATAGAAATTGGTTAGTTAGTTTTTTGAAAAATCAACTATAATCTAAAAATAGCAAACATCGATTTGAGCGAAATATTCGAATTAGGAAGATTGTCTTAAAAATTAGGTCTCCGCTAGACGAGACTATTTGTCCTACCCTGAGTTCTGCGGTACTAAAGACTTATACTTTTATATATTCTGTGACCGAAGTGATATTTTTGCATGGATATATCTCGAGTCAGGTTACTGCTCTCCTGAAATTCGCGGGTTCTGGGAATGACATAAAAGAAGGAATCCACGGAATAATGTACTTTAGTAAGAGCTCTCAGAGGTGATTTTTAGATCAAATTCTGAGGACTTCTGAACAGGTAATGAATTATAAGTAGAGGTTTACGATATTATGCAGGTTTAAATAACAGAGATGACTTTTTTATGAGGTTTAGTTGAACACTCATGATGGCTTTTTAAGACAGCATTTTTTTTACAGAATTTATTAGAAGTCTTCCCTGTGATGACCTTATCAAGGACGCAGGATCGCGCTGGATGCAAGCCGCTTCCAACTAGTCTTGCTGGAGTTTTATTGGGGAAGCCTATGTTCAGCAGTGGGCGTGCTATGGCTGAAACGATGAACGACGGATATAAGTCACTTGCATCTTGCATCCATTCGTTATCGTGAGATCAGTCTACAACACCTGTTTTAGCTGCGGAGGTTGAATAAGAAATCATTATCATATCAGCTCTTCGACATCCACTGTTAGACATAGGTCTTCCCTAGATATTCAATAATATCGATTGGAAGAGGCTTGTATGTCAAAATTTGTATGCATAGGCACCAATCACCATATACAGGGTTATTTCTAATCAATTAGCGTCCTTTTAGGGGCTTATTCTGTACATCAAAACTAACAACTTTTGTTCTGCAACTTTTGTCAAAACTAAAAAAAAAAATTTGTTCTTCCATATGTGTTCTTTTGTCGTTCACCTGCGACAAAATGTATGGAACAGCTGATTTTTTTTTGAGTTTTGACAAAAGTTGCAGAACAAAAGTTGTTAGTTTTGATGTACAGAATAAGCCCCTAAAAGGATGCTAATTGATTAGAAATAACCCTGTATCCTTAGTTAATATTATTTGGGCAATTTTGCTCAGCCAATTCGGTATCTATAGTCTGACCGTTTAACTGAGTCCTCGCCTGCGCGGGTACAGGGGCGCGGGGGTAGACGCACCTGTCTCAGTCCCCCTTTGTCGTCTACCCCCACGCCCCTGTACCCGCGCAGGCGAGGACTCAGTTAAACGGTCAGACTATAGCCAGATACATAATCAAAGTTGGCCACATTGTGTGTGTATTTAAGCGAGAACATGTTGTCTAGACAAACCTATTTTAGGTTTTAAGACAATATAATATGTGTAATTAGTTTGTAAAAGTTATTTAAAAAAATCTAGACAAAAATACCATCAAACTTTCTGGCGTTCTAACCAGAATAAAACTTGGCAATTTCAGTCCCTCTTCCATATTTCGTGTAACTTAATGTTCTAGAAGTTTCCCAGCAAGCCCCGTACATCCCCGTTATCAGCTGCTCCCACAAAATACTACAAATAACATGCCACCCTAAATCTATGCAGAAAGGGCAAAGAAATGTTCGCGCCATCTCGATATGGTGCTTAAAAGACTACAGAAAAGGTTTTGGTTAAACGCTTTCCGAGGCGATTTAGAGTTCCATGTCTTTCGGGTAAAGGAAAAACCTTCAAAGTTTGAAGCAAAATCAAAGTTATTGGCGTCTGTGAACAAGTGGCGAGTTGTTACTGCCAGCGGCGCAGAGTGGGAATTTACGCAGCTTGTAGCCAACTTTACAGCGACAATTAAGTTTGATTCGGCCTTAAACTAATCTAAAAATCGGCCAAGTGCGAGGCAGACTCGTGCACGATGGGTTCCGTACCGTATGGGAGCCACATTCCTCTTGCCGATATTAATAGCGAGCAAAAAACTCCTAAAAATCACGTTTGTTGTATGGGAGCACCCCTTAAATATTTATTTTATTCTGATTTTAGTATTTTTTGTCATAGCGGCAACAGAAATACAGCATCTGTGTAAATTTCAGCTGCCTATCATGAGATACAGCCCAGTGACAGCCAGACAGACGGACATCGAAGTCTTAGTATTAGGGTCTCATTTTTCCCTTTGGATACGGAACCCTAAAAATAGACGGAGCGGTTTTTGACTCGGTTCAGAATCGGTTAAAAAAGAATCTACTGCGAAGATTTTCACATAATAGTTTCATAAGTGCCCGCGCTTTATTCAAGCGTGTTCGTTTCACACTTACGAAACCGCGGCGCCGCCGCCGGCGAAAAACCGGATAGTCAGTAACAAGCCTTATAGGATCACATCCATTTTTGGTAATTCTTTCGTCTATCATAGCCAATCGAATTACTATTTACTACTCCTACTATTATTGCTATAATTCGAATGTATAGAGCCGATTATGATAATACACATATGAATTTCTTGGGAGTAGAACGAAGGTAATAATCACAAATCTTTTTCTTATATATAAAAATGTATCGTGGTTGTTAGTCTCGCTAAAACTCGAGAACGGCTGAACCGATTTGGCTAATTTTGATCTTGAAATATTTGTGGAAGTTAAGGGAAGGTTTAAACGGTGAGGAAATGTATGATAGTTGCGAGAAAAATAATAAAAACATTAACTTCATTTTCCCATACAAAATGTTCCGGCATGTTAAAGTTGTCATTGACAGTTGACAGATGGTGAGATGAAGTTCACCGGGTCAGCTAGTACACAATATAAATAAAATAAAAAAATAAATATTAGAGGACTTATACATCTTAGACATGGCCTAAGATGTATAAGTCCCCAAACTAAGCAAAGCATGTGATATGGCTGACAGAAACTGATATACTACATACAGTAAGTACTATATAATATATACATATTATGTAGTACTGTATGTAGTATACTTATTAAATAGTACCTAAATAACACCCAGGCACAAAGAAAACACTTATGTTCATCACATAAATGCTTGCCCTGGGTGGCCCCTGGCCCAGGGATCGAACCCACACCTCTTTGATACAGAAGTCAGGGTCACTAACCACTGAGCCACCAAGGCAGGCAGTATATAAGCGCATATAACAATAAATGGACAGAACATTTATAGATTGGTTTTAAAGTGGTCTATTCTGAACAACCCTTTCACCACAATGCTATTTTCCAACTCAATGAAATATAAACTTTTGAACAATTCGAAATGCTCGCGGACTTTCTCAGAAGCCACGAATTTTTAAATTTATCCTTTCGACTCCACTTGAGAAATTCTAAAAATACAGTATCAAAGCGGAAGCTTTGAATTATTATCCGACAACAGGGAAAAAACAGAAAATGACATAATTCACGATACGGAAAAGGTAAATAAAATGGTCGAACATTGTGAAGGCGATATTGTGAAAGAAAGAAACGGAAAGACTTGTGAAAGCTAAGAGGAAAAGAGTTGGAAAGAAGATACAACAGAACTAATATCTAGGCAGGCTGCTACGATGAACATTCCACAAGTTATGACAATATCGCCAATGGAAATAGATCAAATGCTTCTCGTCCAATTGTCGTCAGATAGAGCACTGATAAAAAAAATCTTTTTTCGACAAAATATTTAAAAGAAGTATTGTGACAGCAAAACTTATCACTTCGAGATAAACTTAGAGTAGAAGCATTATATATAAGTTGTCTGTACAAAAGATAAAAGTACGCATAAAGGACTATCAACTATGACATGCAAGTATCGAATAAATTAAGCACATACCAGTAAATAATGCATAAGGCCCAATTTTAAAGGCATTTTAATAATATTAATAATTTAAAGTGTTGCTCTCTTTGTCTAATAGACCGCAATAAAAAAACAGCTATATTTTTAGATAGTTTAAATCTATCAAGTAATACACGATGGATTTAGTATCACAACAAAACTTATAAATCACCAAAACTTAATTCCAAAATAAATTATACATTTATTTAAAGTTACATTACAAATAAAAAATTGCTTTTAGGTCGCTGTCCGCGGGAAATGTACCTAAGAGGATGGTGACATTACCTCGTTGGATAACAATGCTAATTCTTTGACCGCAGTAAGCACCAGCCCTAGAGTCATTAGCTCTCTCTCTCTCTCTCTCTATGTAGCGCTCGTAGCGTAGTTTGATAGGAGTTTGTCAGCGATCACCGAAATTAAGCAACGTTCCGCACGGTCAGTATTTGGATGGGTGACCGCGGGTGGCTATTTCCAAGTGAGCGCTACCGTGGCTCGGATGACACGTTAAATTGTAGGTCCCGGTTCTTTTAACCGTTTAAGCCAAGTCAGAGGCCTTCAGGCGGCCTTAAAACTCTAACACCAGAGCTAGCAACCCGGCCTATACGAACTTACTTACTTTTCTCTCTATCTGTCAAGTTATGCCTTTAATATTGAGCCTATAGCATCTTTATAGAGGTTTTCGATTTACTTTCTCGATTATTTTTTCAAATTAGATTCTCTATTGTATTTTAAAACACGTCTGTCTCGAACCAATTTACTCGTACCCACATAAAAGTAACAGTGTTGCCATGAAAACAGTAATAACTCCCCCGAGTATTACCACAATAAGCGACACTACAAGTCCAACATTCACAACAATGTGCCCAGTTTTTTCCGGACTCCCACTATTTATTATCCATTGTACTCTGCAAACCCCAATGTACGGAGAGACAGTTGATAAGCTGGCAACGTATAAAGGACGTTGAAGCTAGGAATTGGAGGCGTTTTTGAGTGTGGAACGTTGTCTTCCGTCTTATTACCAGATCGATCTTTTAACTAAAATACAAATTGCAAAAAAAATGATACAGTAACTTTTCTAGAAAGAACCAAGGAATGAGTATATTAAGGGAAGTCTGACAGTAGCACCAGTGACTGAGATATTAAAGAGTGGCAGGCTATCTTGGTATGGGCATATCATGAGAAGGGAGGAGAGCCATGTCAAAGACCTCCAAATATGATGGTAAGCGGTAGAAGTGAGATAAGACAAAAAAAAATGGGTGAAGTTTGTGAAAGATGATATGCGGGAGAAAGGAGTTGATGATGAGATGACGTATGACAGAGTGAAGTGACGAAGGAAATCAGGAAACGAGCTGTGCTGACCCCGCCTAGTAGGATAAGGGCAAGAAAATGATGAACTTGCTAAGAGGAACCAACTAAAACGGTATATCCTAGTAAGTCAAGTCTTAGTCAAAATTTTGCAGTTCTGGACTTTAACGGAACTTATAAAGATATCTGAGTTTCATCAGAGCCAGCGGCTTAGAAAACAATGTTTCTTTTAGAAACTTCATCAAGTACAAGATTCCAATAAAGTTATTCTATTGGCATAAAGTTTTGTGGTCAGAAGACAACACACTTCACGATTACATTGATCACAGATTTTTTGGCCCTCTTCCCTTGGTGAGATATTGTGCGACTTTACTTAATATCTCCCGAAAAAGCCTTACATAAATTAATGGACACATTCTTCATCTCTAGTTTCCTGTCTAATAAAGTTGATTCACTGACAAGCCAGTACAATGGTGCCAGCAATTCTATATGGTCACTGTAGCGGTTCTTTTGTTGTAGATATTGGACCAATAATTCAGTTGTGCGCTTAATATCTTTTGTCTAGTACGTAAAGGATGGGTAAAGGGGTGGTGCCGGGACCTCTACTGTTCATAATATTCGGTAAATATTATATTGATATTTTAAGAACAAAAAGTACTTAATACGAGTAGGTAGTAATAGGCTTTCGCTATTGTCCGAAGAAAACCCTCGTCGATACATATAATTTTATATGCTAGGACTGGAAAGTTTGTTTTAACATCGGAACATGTCTATCGATGTTATTTGAGTTATTTTTGTTATCTGTAATGTCATTTGAGTGATAATAAATCCATTTAAGTCTACGGGCTACTAAACGTAAACAAACGTAAATTACTGAAATATACTAAAAAAATACCTTTTTACAACAACAATTTCATTCAAATTTACTTAAAATATTCTTTTTACCAAAATATACTCAAAAATACCGACCTCCGCAAAAATAGGTACTAAAAAAATACTGATGTCCGAAAATGTTACTAAAATATACTGAAAAAGTATTAAAATACTGATTCTGGTCAGACTGTTGCTTTTCCAAATATAATACACATATATTGCTCTTTTATGCGGAACTTTGTAAGCTTGCACACTATAGTTTAAAGATTGATTATGATTACCCCACAAGGGTATAATATTTAACAAGGGCTGTACAAGACTCCTGCCACTACAGACAACTATACCAAAAGAAAAGAGAAAGAGGTTTTTTCGATAAATAAAGATGGCCGACGGCGAAATAATACAAAAAGACCTTGTAAACAAGCAAGATAATTGAAAACCCAGAACAGGACCTACACAAACAATTATAGAGGACAGAACAAACCAATTAATTTGAGACCACACCAATTGGGACAAACAAATAATAGCCAAGGGAAGGTGGAATGGGCACAAGAATGAAATGAGAAAGAAACTCATAACAGATGTAGGTAATGTAGAGGCCAATAATCAATGTTTTACCATTAATTTGAATACGCAGTTTGTATGCGCATACACGCAATGGGCACACTTTTCTTTAATTTTGGACCGGTAAGGTCCTGTCGCAATGGTCTTGTGGTAGTCACACCTTACCATAGTGGTTCGTTGTAATTAGTTAAGTATTTGGAATTTATGTACGGAATTACACACTACTGGCTTTTCGGTGAAAGTAAACATCGTGAGTCAACCTGCATACGTCCGTAGAAGAAATTCGATGGCGTATGAATCAGAATAAGAATGATTTATTGGCCTTATAACAGTCGTTACACTGGGCAAGTCATTTTACATTTAAAATCATTTATGCAAACAATTAATGAAAATATCATTATTATAATCTAAAACATATAAAAATAAAAAATAATGTTAAATTTAGAATAAATTTACACAATCGTTATAAAATAAGGAAACATTTAAAAACTAAACATATTTTTATAAATGATAACAATTTTGAAGGAAAAGTGAATGAGCAGAACATATTAGTAAAGAATGTCAAAATTATGAATATTATGTGAATCCACCAAACCGCACTGGGCCAGCGTGGTGGACATGGCCCCATCACCCCTTGTGAGTAGGCCTACATCCTTCAGTGGACTATTAAAAAGGATTCCACTAACCTTGGCACTGAAACAGAACGTTGGAGTCGTATAGGTTTGCTTTTTGACTACATACCTACTGCCTGATGTTGACTTGCTTCGAGAAATACTGAACTAATGTAAATTAAATCTATGGAACCAATTGCATGTAAATTTCTGGTTTAAGATATTTATTTTCTCAAAGAATTACTTACATAAAATTCACTTATTATATTTTCTTCATACAAATTGTTAAAACACCTCAGAATCGGCCCGTAAATGCCGAAGACATCGTTTGACATATTTAATTTTCCCAAAAATAGCGTAACCGACTTCAACCGACTTACAGAATCCGAATGTTCGCACTGATCGATGTAGTGATTTTCACATTATTGTTGATTTATCAAAAATGGTCCAGCCGATTTCAAAATTTAAATGGTTTGATTTATGATCTACCAAACAGAAAAAGAATCATCAAATCTCATTTCTGTAAAAAGCTATGCGTGGTTAAAGTTAAACATAAAAAAATATACGCGTCGACTTGTAAACCTCCTCCCTTTCGTCGTCGGTTAAAAAATAATGTCCAATTGAGGGCTTTTCACGGAAGTCGGTTAAAACAGTAAATAACGGTAAAAAAGCAAATAAAAACAAAGATAAACATCTCCTAATAAGTTTTCACCCCAAAAAACAAATCGCAATCTTCCGGCTTCGCGACGTCCCCGCTGGGAATCGAATCTACGAACTCCTAAACACCTGAGCTGATTTAACTTAGTAACGAGCGCAGTTTACTTAAACGTACTTTAAGTGGTTTCTAAGTTAATTTAAAAGCTTGATAAGTTGGGTGTTTTGGGAAAGCGACAAGCGTGACATTTGTACCAATGCCAGTGGTAGAAAGTTCGAGATCATTCTTTTCGAGATAGTTCATGGAAAGATCACGAAAAACAAACTTCTTTGTGGTTCTCATAGCATAGTTTGACCAAGTATTTGTCGGCGATCACCAAAACTGATTTGACTGCCTCGGTGGCTCAGTGGTGGTTAGTGACAATAGTGACTGACTTCTGGATCAAAGAGGCGTGGGTTCGATCTCCTCCCAGGGCAAACATTTATGTGATAAACATAGGTGTTTGCTCTGTGTCTGGGTGTTATTTAGGTACTACATAAATATAAAATATGTATACTACTTATGTAGTACCTATATCAGTCTCTGGCAGCCATATCACAAGCTTTGCTTAGTTTGGGGTCAGAGAGCGTGTGTAAGATGTCCCCTAATATTTAAAAAATAAATAAATTAAGCAACGTTCGGCACGGTCAGTCTTTGGATGGGTGACCGCGGGTGGCATTTACAACTGCGACCGTGTCTCGGATGACACGTTAAATTGTAGGTCCCGGTTGTCTTAACCGTTTCGCCCTGTCAGAGGCCTTTAGGCGGCTTAAAAACTCTGACACCAGGGCTAGCCATCCGGCCTATACGAACTTACTTACGAAAACATCCCGTCAAAAGTTAAAAGAACGTAAACGTACAAAATCAACTAAAGTCACTGGAACTCCAAAAAGTCCCAAATTAACTTGATGATCACGTCTGAAGTTATCTGCAAACAAACCGCCAAAACTGAATCACAATGTCAAAGCTACCGAGAAAGTACTCTTTGTCACGGTAATGGTAGGTATCTAACAGTATTCTATCTCCATACAAACGTTCAGAACGCGAATCATTCCTACGCACCCCGGAGTTAGGAATCCACTGAAGTCCTTGTACAACGGTCGCAGGGGAGCGCTACCGCAGTGAAGTAGGGCAGGTGCCTCGGTTGTGGCCATCTTAGTATCATTTGTGGCCACTTTGAATTTTAACTACATATTAGACAACTAGCTTAAAACCCGCGGCTTCGCCCGCGTTGTCTTAGTAGACAGGTACCTACTGGCTTATGAAAATAGCCCGTGGTTTGACCCACGTTTGTATTAGTACTTGCTTAAAATTATAAAAGGCTGCCGGTTGGCTTGCGTTGTCTTTGCACTTTCTTAAAATAATAATAGGTCGTGGTTTAGCAAAGCATTATCGTATAACGTATTACTTGCAAGGATAATGCCTATGGTTTGGCCTGAATTGTCATAGTATTTGGCTAAAATGATAATAGGTCGCGGTTTGGCCTGCGTATTCTTAGTACTCGCTTAAGATGGTAATTTATAGCACGCAGCTTAGCCTGCGTTGTCTTAATACTTCCTCAAAATTGTAATAGTCTACCGTTTGGCACGCGTTGTCGTATTACTTGCAATGATAATAGCCCACGGTCTGGCCGCTTTGTTCGAGTAACTGCTTAAAATGATAATAAGCCACAGTTTGGCCCGCGTTGTCTTGGCACTTGCTTAAAATAATAATACTTCGTGGTTTCGCCTGCATTGTCGTATAACGTATTACTTGAAAAGATAATGCTTAGTAGGCATTATCTTTTCAAGTAATAGGCATTGCCTACGGTTTGGCTTTAATTGTCCCGGTGTTTAGCTAGAATGATAATAGGTCGCGGTTTGGCCTGCGCATTCTTATTACTTGCTTAATATGGTAATTTATAGTACGTAGCTTGGCTCGCGTTGTCTAAGTACTTGCTTAAAATTACAATAGCCTGCCGTATGGCTTGCGTTGTCGTATTGCTTGCAATGATAATAGCCCATGGTCTGGCCCGCGTCGTTATAGTATTTGCTTAAAATGATAATGGCGCGCGGTTTGGTCCGCATTTTCTTAGTCCTTACTTTAAATGGTAATTTCCCACAGTTTGGCTCCGCGTTGTCTTAGTACTTTTTTTGCTTAAAATAATAGCTCTTGGTTTAGCCCACGTTGTCGTATTACTTGTAAGGATAATAATTAGCCCACGGATTGGCCTGCTTTGTCTCAGTATTTGCTTAAATTTACTTGTATCTAAAGCTTATTATGGAGTACGACAATTTTTAGATGATAAATTGCAAAATATTCGAATTAAATTTAATAATAATGATTGTATAATTTTTTCACGTTCTAATGATTATTTTATGGCCATATTGGACTTAACTGATAATTCAATATTTTTGTGATTAGTAGTAAGATCTCAATGTAACACAGTTCAACAATAAATGTTCTTTGACTTTAATAGCCCACGGTTTGGACCGCGTTATTTTATAACTTGTCATAAAATGAATACTTAATAAAGTTATATTTTAATATACCTACTGTTTTTTTTTTTTATAGCGAGAAAAGAATATTTTTCGATTTATGATGAGATATATGACGATCATGAGTTGAGCCATGTAGTTTCCCACTCGTATACCAAATTTTATCTAACTCCATTCGCACGTCATGGTCGGCCAAGTGCGAGTCGGACTCGCGCACGCAGGGTTCCGTACCGTATGGGAGCCCATTCCTCTTGCCGTTATTAATAGCGAGCAAAAAACTCCTAAAAATCACGTTTGTTGTATGTCCCTTAAATATTTATTTTATTCTATTTTTAGTATTTTTTGTTATAGCGACAACAGAAATACATCATTTGTGAATATTTCAGCTGCCCAACTATTACGGTACCTACGGTGACAGACAGACAGACGGACATCGAAGTCTTAGTAATAGGGTCCCGTTTTTACCCTTTGGGTACGGAACCCTAAAAAAGGGAGTGTATCCCATCTGGCCCGGTGACTTGGCCCGGCGCCGGGCCATATGGGGAAAAAAAGTTTTAACTGGCCCGGTGATATACTAACCGGGCCAGATGACACAACTCAAGTGCCATCGTCCCCGGTAAGGGGAGAAAAGAGGATACGCCTCGTAATTTGTGAAATACTAACTACATGCATCTATGAAAGGGATTGAACTTGTAAATTAAACTGCTTAGTATACAATAGTCCGTTTCTAAACCGTTTTATTATTAAACAGTTTTATTTAACTTCACTTGCCCGTTTTTTGGGCCAAATCTAGTAATGGAAATTTGACCCCTTTCTCGTGCACAAATTGTTATGATATTTAATACACAACCTTAGTTTCGATGACAATACAATTTTTATTATTCAATATTGACGTAAACATAAAATGGCTACCGCCACAACATGGCAGATTACATTTTTTTACATAACCCTCTCAATACGGGTATCAAATGAAAGGGGATTTTATGGGTTTATTACCAGTGTTACTACCAGTAGCAAGAACAGTTAATGTATTACCGTTCTTACTACTGCAGTTGAAAGTTGTTAGAACAGCAATAAAAAGTTACCCGTGTTACTGCCGTAAAACTAAAATAACTAAAAGAAACAATAGTTGACCTGTCATGTTAAAGTTGCATGACAGGTGTCAAAGTGATAGCTGTAATTCTGGAATTCATAATAGAGTTGCATTACACATGTCTAAGTGACAGCTGTCAAACTTAAAAACGGTATAGTCCCGTAACTGGACTTTTGCTGTCTCTGCAAAAGTGAGAAATTCAACAAAATCTACATTTCAGATGACTGATGTCAAACTTCACAAAAGTGGCAGATCTCGTCGAGTCGTCACTCTCACAAAGAAAGTAATGCTCAAGAATGAACGGATGGAAATAAATCATTTTTAAGTTTGACAACTGTCACTTTAACACCTGTCATGCAACTCTAGTATGAATACTATATGACAGCTGTAACTTTGACATCTATCACGTTGACACCTGTCGTGCAACTCAAGCATGACAGGTCATATTTTGTTTTTAGTACATAAAACCGTTTAAATAAACCTTCCTCTTGAATTACTCTATCTATTTAAAAAAACCGCATCAAAATCCATTGTGTAGTTTTAAATATATAAGCATACATAGGGACATGGGGACAGCGAGTTTGTTTTATACTATGTAGTGATAGTGAAATCCCTTTCATAGATGCATGTAGTTAGTATTTCACAAATTACGAGGCGTATCCTCTTTTCTCCCCTTACCGGGGACGATGGCACTTGAGTTGTGTCATCTGGCCCGGTTAATATATCACCGAGCCAGTTAAAACTTTTTTTTCCCATGTGGCTCGGCGCCGGGCCAAGTCACCGGGCCAGATGGGATACACTCAAAGGCCAGTACAGGTATTCATCATGTTTCATTAAGTCATTAGAAATTTAATTTCGATTGTTCTGAACTCAATGACAATCTCGCCCATAACCGTTTACGCGGTCAAAAGTGATCGAGACACTTGTAGGACTTTCAGACATTCTCTGACCAAGTACAGACGAAAAAGTAGCACACAAGAAGGTACATTTTATTTGAAAAATACATAGCGCACCTACATCTAGACGACAGGCATGTTCTAGGATTCCATTATACTCATCATTTGACTAACTTTTACTATGGTACCAACCCAGAAATCACGTAAATAAAATTACCTGTTCAACACAAAAAATTCATCGACCCGCGACAAAATGTAAAGAATAGGTAATTTTAGCTTTTTCAGGGTAGTTCCCATAGTAAAGTAAGTAGTTATTGATCCGTATGTACCCTAAGTTTAAGTCTATTGGCTCACAAAATAAAATCGTTCATAAACTATTAGGGGCCCATTTTGCCCCCATTGAAGGATCTAAATTATCTCAATTTAATTCTAGATATTTCACTACGTTTAAAAAAAAACGCGATCAAGTTATTTTTCACGCTTATATAGGATGTTTGGTCTAGCGTTAGACAAGGAATCCGGGACTTTTCCCAGGACGATAATAGTCATATATTAGTTAAAAGGGTGAGCTATTTTCAAACAATATTGCATCGGTTTTCGAACAGTCATTTAGTACTTTTTTAGGAAATTGATATCCTGAAGGACCCACTGAAATTTTCCGGGATAGCAGTACCCCAAGTGGTAATTTGTGTTATTGTCTAGCGTCGTACCAAATTTCGTTAGAATTCATTTACCCCTTTTATCTTAGCTTTATAATTGATTATTTTGGCTATTGCTAAGAAACCCAATAGATTTTCCGGGATAAAATAGTTACTGTATTGAAACATGTTGTGTGCTTTCTACATACCTACCAGATTTCATTTATAACCGTTCAGCTCGTCTGATGTAATTATTGATGCTTTTTTTACCAACTTTGGGAACTTATCTGATCCGTTAGATAAGGAAAATTCGGAAAAACAGGAAGAAATGTTACTTTTATTTTATTTGTAAAGCATAAATACAAAGTTTTAAGTCAATCGGTAAAGGTAATAAAAAATTAAATGCAAACAAAAAGGGCCCGTTTTACCCCGTTAGAGGTCGATTTTTCGAAATTTTCGTCCTTTGTGCTTCATTACGTTGTACATTGTACCTATGTTCGAAATTTCAAGTCTCTATCTTTAGTGTATTGGGTTGTAGCCTAAACTGATTAATTTTGGCTATCCCTAAGGATCCCCATAGAATTTCCGGGATAATAATAGTTCATGTGTTGAAACATGTTATGTGCTTCCTCCATACCAGATTTCATCCATAACCGTTCAGCTCGTTGGATGTAATAGACGCTTTTTTCACCAACTTTGGGACCCAATTTGACCCCTTAGATAAGAAATATTCGGAAAAACAGGAACAAACGTAACTTTTATTTTGTTTGAGTAGCATGTATACAAAGTTTCAAGTCAATCGGTAAAGGGAATAAAAAGTTACATACAAACGAAAAGGGCCCGTTTTACCCCTTTAGCGGTCGATTTTTCAAAATTCCGTTCTTAGTGCTCCATTACGTGGTCCAATGTATCTTTGTTCCAAATTTCATGTTCGTATCTTTAGCGGTTTGGGCTGTAGGCTGTCTGTCAGTCAGTCACTCAGCGAAGCCTTTTATATAATAGATTTAATGTCCAAATAATATTTAAAAAAAAATATAATTTAAGATTCCCACAAACAATATTTATGTTGTTAAGTACATTGTTTATAATTACCATTTATGCAACAAATTTGACATCAAAATGGCCACAACCGGGGCACCTGCTAAACCAGTGGTCGTCAAACTGCGGCCCGCGGCCGTGTTTGGTGCGGCCCGCGGTACAGGTGGAGGTCATGTGTACTATTATCACATTTGTTTTCAAACTACTAAAAAAGCGAATAACACCGCGAACAATATTCATACTTACTTTCAAATTACTAAAAATACTGAAAAAAACATTCACGCTAGCTGCGGTCGCGCATGATACGAGTAGCAGTGTGATTAGCCTGCTTTGCTTATACCTGTTTTGAAATTACTGAAAAAACCTAAAAAAATTCGCGCTCACTTCGCTCGCGCATATTTTCTTACCTTCGCGTGTTCCGTGGGCAGCGCGGTAACCTACAACGCGGTAACAACGCGGGCTAGCCTAACCTAATGTTATAGTAAAATTAATTACTGTGCGGCCTGCAGTGAAACATCACACAGTCCTATGTGGCCCTTGACCAGAAAAGTGTGACGACCACTATGCTAAACGAACGTGTGGGTTTCTCTCAGTAAGCGTGCGATTTACCTACCAGGCGCGCAGCCCTAGCGCGTGCTACGTACGAGTACTGCGTGGCCACGCGGGGCTGTAGATATGTATTACAAGGACAGGGCTGAGTCATAATACTGTTAGATACCATTACCGCGTCTTTGTGGAAACCCACAAATTTATTCCTTATTATCATAAGGATACGAAGTTGCCCGAAGAAGAGTACTTTTAAAAACTTGGAGCAGAAAAGTCTCTGTCCTCAAAATTGAATAACTTTAACTTGCCAGGTAGGAGGAATAATTAATAACGCGCTTGTCCTTGAAACTGGGTAAAAATTGTAATTTAATTTATGTCAGAGTAATTAATAGTGTTTTTCTTTCTCGTGCTCGTGAAATTATTAAGCGCCTAAGTAAAGTAAGGGACGTAGCGGACATGTTTTATGACAACAGCTTTTTTCTTTTTACGTATTTCGAGTTACGGCTTGGAGTTTCGAGCTTTAACTGCTCATTTAAACAGCCTGATGGTCTGAAAGCCGTTGTGGTCTAGTGGTAGTTACACCTGCCTTACAATCGTGAGGTCGTGGGTTTCAATCCCGGTCCCGTACCAATGAGTTCTATGGAATTTATGTACGAAATTTCACTCTATTGACTTTTCGGTGAAGGAAAACATCGTGAGGCAACCTGCATACGTCCGTAGAAGAAATTCGATAGCGTATGTGAATTCACCATACAACCACACAGTGCCAGTGTGGTGGATATGGCTCTTTGTGGGTAAGCCTACGTCTTACAGTGAACGATTATAAAAGCTGATACAGTACATTAAACAGCATCAATCGCAAGATGATGTAATAGAGTTTGTTGCTAACGTCTCCACCTTATATCGGAGAAGAAGTCTGAAGACCATACAACAATCGGCCAAGTACGAGTCGGACTCGCGCACGGAGGGTTCCGTACTGTATGGGAGCCCCCTTTAAATATTTATTTTATTTTAATTTTATCATTTATTATTAAAGTGAATATACAACTAAATATTCTGTGAAAATTTCAAGTTACCTGTTACCATTATTATTATAGAGCGAAAAACGGCTAAAAATCAGGTTTGTCGTATGGGAGCCCCCCTTAATTATTAATTTTATTCTTTTTTTAGTATTTGTCGTTATAGCGGCAACAGAAATACATCATCTGTGAAAATTTCAGCTTTATAGCTATAACGGTTGATGAGATACATCTTGGAGACAGACAGACGGACAGACGGACAGCGGAGTCTTAGTGATGGGGTCCCGTTTTTACCCTTTGGGTACGAACCTTATAATCGAAAAGTGCACATGGATATTAGCAGATTTCACATAGGTTGAAATACTGAAGCTAATAATCTTCTTAAAATGGCGTAGGCCCCGCCCACACGCAAAACTACTAGACAATAAACGATATAACTTGACGTACCTACTTCACATGTCACATTAGTCCCCTCCCTAATATGGTGGAAAATCTTCAATGCTGAACTTATTTTTCGAAGATACATACAGCCGATTATAATACCTCCCCTCCAATCCCTTCCAAAAAAGTGTTTGCCTTCTTAGCGTTGAATAATTATAAGCACAAGGACAGGTCGCGGCATATAAGTGTAGCGCTGAGCTGCGCGTGGGTTTAGTATGGCGGTCACCATGCGCAGCCATCCCCTCCACACTACCCTCAGCACTATACTTACGTGCCGCTACCTGTAGCTAGTAATTTTTTAATACAAGTGATGAAAGGAGATTTAAAAAAAATTAATATAGGTTTGCGTTTGACTTCATTCTGCCTAATGTTAACCAAATTTGCGGTATGCTTACTTAAAAGATAAATATTTACTAGAGATTTGATGACATCTTTATTGTACTTTACTCGTAGTACTTAATATTTAATTTTGATCACGCAATGTAGAACTAAACTATCTTTTCCTTTTTTGGTCGAACAGTCGAAAAGCGGATTAAGTCAAGATACCTGAAAACTACGAAACCAATTAAAACATGCAAAGTTTTATTAACTTGATCATTTAGTAAAATGCGGCGTATTTAACTTTGCGAAAACTGGTGAAATTAACGAAGTTTATCGTGTAAAGTTGTTGGCTTTCTAGAAATTTAATTGCTGTCTAGGACTTGATATTTAAATACTAATGAGAAAATAGTAAAGGATCTGCGAGTCTCAAACTGAGTTTAACCCATTCAGCGCCGAGCCCGCCCATCGGCAGGCAATTTTTTTTAACTTTCACGCCGAGACCGCCCATGGGCGTTTGATTTTAAACTTTAATAATAATTGCGGCATCTGGGTCATATCGTTACTTTTCAGAAAGGCAGTGAATGGGTTAAACCAGCGAAACCATCTTCTGTGCTGATCTTCATCTCTTAGTCCAGTTCTTACTCGGTCTCGTAACCATAATATGCCATATAAATACCTATACGCATACGTCTCCGGGCTGTACTGTACCAGCCTTTTTTTAATAGTTCACTGCAGGATGTAGGCCTACCCACGAAGGCCGATTGGGCCATATCCACCACGCTGGCAGTGTGGTTGGTGAATTTACATACCCTATCGATTTTTTCTACGGACGTATGCAGGTTGCCTCACGATGTTTTCCTTCACCGAAAAGCCAGTGGTGTGAAATTCCGTACATAAATTCTAAGGAATTCATTGGTACGGGACCGGGATTTGAACCCACGACCTCATGATTGTAAGGCAGGTGTCATTACCACAAGACCACCACGTCTCCGGGATATCGGTTAAAAATTACAGCCCCTGATCCGTAGGCAGGCAAAGGTTGGCAAGTTGAAATGGCAGTAGGGTGCAACATTTATATTACGCAGAGGGCTAAAGCTCTGTTTTCTTAGGATAGCGGTGTCCGTCATATAGCGGCCGTAAAAGCAACTTTGTGTATGCGAAAAAATGGCGCTGTTTCATAGAGAACGATAAATTAGATAGACAGATATAACTCTTTATTGTGTGCACTAAGAATACTATTAACTACAACAGAAGGTACAAAGTAGATACTTATCTTAAATTAGTGTCACAAATGGCGACCTTATCGCTGACATCGATCTCTATCAGGCAACCACTGAACGGAAAGAGATCACAGACAAGAGTATAAATGGGAGGTACCAAACACAACTGATAAATTACACCGTTAAGGACTCGTAAGAGAAAACTTTTAACGTCAGTAATATTGCGGCCGCTATATGACAGCACCACTATTCTATGAAACCAGAACTTAACTGACGGCTGACAAACTCGCAAAGCACGACTTTTTAACCGACTTCCAAAAAAGAGGAGGTTCTATGTTCGTGGGTATTTTTTTTGTGTATGTTCGTCGATATTTTCGCCAATTGTCAACCGAATCAAAAAAATATTTTTTGGTTCGAAAAGGTATACTCCCGAGGTGGTCCCATTTAAATTTTACAGAAATCGGCTCAGCCTTTTTTGAAAAAAAAAACAACAATAATGCATGTAATTCGAGCGAAATATCCGAATTTCGTACACGATGAACATCGATAATTTCGCCAATTGTGAACCGAATCGAAATATTATTTTTTTATTTCAAAAGGGTATACTCGCAAGGTGGTTTCATTTAAATTTTACAGAAAGCGGCCGAGTCGTTTTTGATAAATAAAGAATAATGTAAACAATTCGAGCGAAATATTCGAATTTTGTACACTATGGAATGCGGTTTTGCCATTTTTTGTGAAAAATAATTATTTAAGTTACCTATGCCAGGACAAGCACTGTTAATCGTATGAAGGCTTGTTTTACCACGATTTCAAAGTTATTGGAATCATGATCCTGATCTAATACTCGTATTTTGTTCAAACATTCTAACTGAAACTGATCCTCCTAGTTAGTTCCATACTTTCCAAACAAGACAATGTGTATGTACTCAGTCTGTTGATTCGGTTCTGAAAGTTCCCGAACAGATTTAATTACATTCAACTTTTAATGCCGCTCTCACAAGTCAAACGTCCAAAATTCAACATTAGGCTGACTCCTGTTCTAACCAGGGAACATCACATGGTATAGAAATACCATGGCTTAGAAAAAGCAGTGCCCTGCTAGCTTAGCATACGAGACCACGACAAGAGTTTATCGACGTATGCAAAGGTGACAGATATATGCTTCATCATAACTCTGTCACGTTCTGACACGTCGATTGTATTACGAGTATTTTATGGTCCGTTTGCTAAGCCCGCAGGAGAGGGGTTACATTAAAACTTAGCCTAAGTTAGTTACTGTAGTTTCGGTGCACCGCGTGATTGCCATGAGCAGATCGGTGATCCCAAGCAGCACCCGATCACAAATTTAAGGCATGTGTCAGCTATCGTTCTCGACCATTTTTGAGGGAGGCGAGCGACCCGACACACGACCCCACCGCTAGAAGGTGCCTTCGATGGTAAGCATGCATGCTTGAGGGAGGTTATGTTTGTTCTATCACCCAAGATTCTTTCATTCCTACCATCAACCTTGATTTGAGGCATTAAGCAAAGTATTTTCGATGCATTTTAGAAAGGTCATTTTGGCGACACTTTCAATACGTTATTATTATATACTACAGGAATAATACCACACTAAAATTACAAGATAAATACCGACATTATCTCGTTATTTTAGTGTGCGATTAGTTCCATAGTATATAATAATAATGTGTTCAAATCGCGAAAGTTTAAAAACAACACTTTCAATACGTTGTTCTATGTTCTATCCCTTTCTGCAATTCTTCCATTGACTGATGTTCCAGGCATTAAACAGAGTAGCATTTTAGAGACATTTTTGAAACGTTGTGTCTATTCTATCACTTTCTGTAATCCACTCCATTAACCGATGTTACAGGCATGATACTGTTTGGCATAATTTTGGAGGATTATTTGACTTAGGTGGTGTTCTCGGATTATTTTGTTTAAGGAATCGCTTCAACTCGTTTATTGCTTAATCTGAAAGTTCACAAAGTTAAAGGGATCAGATAAAACAAAAGATATTGTTCAAAGATTATTGGCTTTCGGTTCGTAATACTTGGAAACTTCGGAATAGAAAATATTTCTGAAACGCCTACACGGGTTTGGAGCCTGACCAACTGAAAGGAACGTGAGAAGATTCGTTAAAGAACTAAGGGTACCTACATACCTAACTCAGAGGATTAGCAGGTTATAGTGACTTTGGGCAGGATACATAGAACGCAAAACCAGTAGGTAAGTAAGATCGTGTAGGCCGGCTAGCCCTAATGTAAGCCGCCTGAAGGCTTCTCACATGGCTAAACGGTTAAAACAACCGCGCCTACAATTTAACGTGTCATCCGAGCCACGATGGCGCTCAGTTGTAGATGCCACCCGCAGACAGCCATCCAAAGACTGACCATGCTGATCGTTGCTTAACTTCAATGATCGCTAACGAACAAGTAATCAAACTATGCTAAGAGCAGAACCAATAGGCACTGTAAAGTTACGTAGAAGTGACGTGTAACAGTTAACGCGTCAAAACTTAAGACTGGGAGCGTTAAAAGTGTTACGCAACGGCTTAATTAGCGCGCTAATTTACGCGTCAAGACACAGGTGGATCAGTAGCATGAGAAAAACGTCACACGAGCCGCAACCAAAAACACGAGCTTCTTAGAACAAAGTGTTATAATAAAACAGGGAGATGAGACGGCACGATCCATTTACAAGGTAATGGAGTATGTCGCAGGTCTAATTAGGCTCTCGGCTGTAATTACTATTATTTATTCTGGAGCTGCCTGGAGAGGAGAGATAGCCGGATTTGGCAACTTAATAACGCAGGTAGGTACTTAGTCGTCTTAGTTTTTAACCGACTTCCATCTATTTTAGTCTGTATGTATTTTATTTTGTGTATGTTTATCGATATTTTCACCAATTGTGAACCAATTTAAAAAAAATATTTTGCAGTTTGAAAGAGTATACCTACTCCCGAGATGGTCCCATTTAGGACAATGTCCACTTATAAGGGTGTTATGGCCTGGCGAGGACAGTGACTTTCAATGTAATTTTAATTTATATCCGATAGCTTACAACAGTAGGTAACATAATATCATAATAACTTAGTATCAGAATGTTTGCTTAGACTACTTTCTACCTTTGTACCTACAGGGGCAAATTATCTTTCCACCATTAAGCATATCCCTTCGAAGAGGAAATAAAGTATGGACTGACTATGACAACTGACATTAAAAGTGGATAAAATGGTTTTCTCCCTTTGCTGTGCTACCCGTGCAGGGCTAGCCACCCTGACTATACGAACTTACTAACTAGCTTGCATGGCGTATAATATCTTAGTTTCCATTTTGCCAGCTATATTTAGCACAGTTTCCCAATACAATAAGTAGGTACAACTATCACGAGCACGACTGATAGTACCGATAGCGTATCACTGATAACAATGTTTACTCTAGATATGGGCAGGGCGCGGCAACCTGTATATTGCAAAACTGAGTTTACATTGCAATGCAGCCGGCTTCCACTGATAATCCTATGAGCGGGGTAAACCTGCCTTTTCAGAGCAAAATAGTATAAGGAAAAAAAATTCAATTTTTGCCGGAGGAAAAGAAATATATATATTACTTATTTTCATGCAGTGTATCTATATTTTATTTTACTGTAAACAGCATGATGCTGATACTTAAGCATTTTTTTTCAGTTTTCTTAAAACAATAGCAATTTTACGCTTATTAATTCGATGTTGATAAGTAAAAATTTTGATTTTAATTAAGTAATTTTGCGAGTGAGCTCGAAGAGTCAACACGTCCTGAAGATGCCTCGTTTAGAGGCGAAACACGTGTCGAATAGAGTACAGTAAGAATAGGGGTGCTATTTATTGACTAAGTATTTTTTCAATTATTTTATACCATTTTTTATAAATAAATTATATTTGTAATTTTAACATATTAATTAAATATTATTTTCAGGTTTACTACATTTTTTTGAATAGATTACTAATCACTATTTTTGTTACAGGTTTAATTATTTTTTATTATTTTAAACGGATTAATTAAAAATTTTGTTTCAGGTTCATTCATATTTTGTAAACATACCTAAGCCTAACTTTTCTAACCTGACCTAACCATAGTCGAACCATGATACAGTTTGATGATTAATTACTAATTTTGTTTGTGATTTAATTTGGATTTTGAATAGTACCCTTAACTTATATGACTACGACAGAGCGGAAATACACTAAATATTTATTCAAAACAAGAATTTTAAGTAATTTTTCTAAAAATCTTTTCCGGTAATTTTTAAAATTGTCGGAAATATGCGAATGCTGTAGAGATAAGTATATAAGTCGATCTTATCTTACCCTGCCACTCCTGCACCACCGACAATTTTGAATTAAACCAGTGCAAACACCTTGCAACATAGTATTGTGCTCGTCACTCTGTATGACCATCTAAAATCTCATATTGCCTTGGAACTTCGTTGGAAACATTGCCCCTCAATTCGGAACACTGCTTCTTGTCGATTGAATAAGAGGTAACTGTTTATACTTCCCCGGACTTTGTAAAAGAGTTGTTCCACTGGAAAATTGCTATTTAGGGTTCCGTAGCCAAAGGGTAAAAACGGAACCCTATTACTAAGACTCCGCTGTCCGTCTGTCACCAGGCTCAGGCTCATTTCATAAACCGTTATAGCTAGAAAGCTGTAAGTAATTTTCACAGATGATGTACTATATGTATATGTATGTTACTGTTGCCGCTATAACAACAAATACTAAAAACCGAATAAAATTAATATTTAAGGGGATCTCCCATACAACAAACCTGAATTTTTAACCGTTTTTCGCTCGATATTAATAATGGTAACATGTAGATGCTTGAAACATTCACAGAATATTTAGTTGTATATACAATTCAATAGTAAATTGAAATAAAATATGTATTTAAGGGGGGCTCCCATACGGTACGGAACCCTTCGTGCGCGAGTCCGAAACGCTCTTGGCAGATTTTTTTTCTTTCTAATTAATTAAAACGCTATTTTGATAAAATTGAGTTATGTCATTTGACACAGTAGTCACAGAGACATGACTGGGGTGGGGCGATATTGCACATTGATTCGTTTTCATTTTGCATGATTGGAAACCAGTTGTAAAACTTGTAACTCGTATGAACAGTAATTTACTCGAATTTCGTATAGGTGTGAACAATAATATATGAACTCTTTTGTTCACACCAACAATATGAATAAAAAACAAAAATTGGGTGTTCGCTTGGCGAAGTGCAGGGTCTTTCAGTTATACACTCGCTCATCATCTATACAGGGTCATAGGTATTAAACGCAAAACCTTTTTAGGGCGGGTCTAGTACATCTAGACAAACAACTTTTTTTCCAGGACTTTTGGTTGTTTACTGTACCGGTTGATTCAACATGTCAGAAGTCATCAGGCGACTTGAAAACTATGACACCAGGGCTATCTACCTGGCCTACGAACTTACATACTAAATAAGTACTCGTAAAGGCCGCGTCACACAAGTTGGTAGATGTGAAGTTAGCTACAAGCTGAGCATTAGCCAATCAACGTGCGGCTTTATGTGAGCTTCAGTCAGGATTGGATATTGCGCAGTTTGTAGCTAACTTCACATCCGCCAACTTGTGTGGCGCGGCCTATATACTTATTACATGTAACGCAATCACGAAGGATAAAACAATGAAATGCACTGAATTAGGTGATCTTATCAAGTCTGGTGTCATTGGATAAGAACCACGCCCAATTAAATCAATTATTGATTATTTCTGATATGCCACGCCTTTTGAAATATTTAAAAATTATTATTCCATACAACAAACGTGATTTTTGACGTTTATAGCCCGAGATTGCAACAAGTAGACGCTTGAAATATACACGGAATATTTAATTGTATATTCACATGAAAAACAAATTATTAAAATAATATAAATTAAGGGGCTCCCATTTTATGTTGGTATTAACTAGGTACTTAATGAAATCACATTTGAACTTACAAAGAAAACTTGAAGTTAAAGGAATAACATTTTTACGTTAAATCAGCTCAGAAGCGCTAAGAAATTTTAATTGGTCTGGAAATCCGTATTGATTTAGACTTCAGCCAGGGTAGAACGGCAAGGGGAGAAAACCATTTTATCCAATCTTTATCAATCCATACTTTATTTCCTCTTCGAGGGGATATAATGGTGGAAAGCCTATTAGTCCCTTTGCCATGCTTCCCGTGCTGAGAGACAAGAGCTGCCATGACCAGGCGTTGTTTGTAGAAACTTTCTATAACGTCCAATATCCCTACTAATATTTTTTTATTGCGTATAGGTCTCTTGACCACCTACTCGCCTGATGGTAGAGTATGTGCAAAAAGAGAACGGCGCTTGGTGGCGTTACGGTGAACTAACAATAAGATTTTAATCAGCAGCCAAGGTACCGACTGTACTTGGTAGACGCGAGTACTGATGAAAACCGAATTGGTGTCTAAGAGTGCGTTTCACGAAAGAAGTCCCTCCCACAGACAAGTTGCCACAATCGCATGGCCGATCCGTTAAAATTAGTTTCACTTATTTCGGGGGACTCCTTTCGTGGTGCCTATGGTCTTTAGTTTTACTCAGACAGATATAGGTAAGTACTAGAGTTCTTTTCACGAAAAAGTCCCTCATACGCGTCGCCTGGCCGATCTTGGACTTCTTTCCTGAAACGCACTCTACCAAGTATCAAACACTTTTAGTTGTACTAGCAATGACAGAGCAGTGTTGTCAACGTAACAAAATTAGTAAAATGGCTCACGGGCAACCTCACCTACGACGCTTCTCTTTTCGCACAAACTCTAAGCGACGTTGAGGTAGAAGATAAAGCATGTAGACTTTTAAGATACCTATTTACTCTGACTTTGAAAAGCTTTTATCTCCTAGGTAACAGAAAAGCCGACAGACTTCCATTCCTTGGCGGTACGAATCTGAAATGTTGAGTCAAAGCGCTTCGAACGTAAAGAAGGATGCCGTAACTGTACCTCACAAAACACTTTTGTAAATTTTCTGCTATAAAAATGATTTGTGCTTCAAAAATATAGCTATTTTTTGCTATTTTATAATTGACTTCCAAAAAGCAGGAGGTTCTATGTTCGTCTGTTTGTATTTTTTTTGTGTATGTTCATCGATAATTCCGCCAATTGTGAACCGAATCGAAAAATTATTTTTTAGTTCGATAGGATTAGATATACTCCCGAGGGAGTATGGGGAGGAGTTGGGACCAATTTAAGTTACACAGAAATCGGCTGAGCCGTTTTTGAAAAATCTACAATATTGTAAACAATGCGAGCGAAATATTCGATATTTGTACACGATGGAAGGCGGTTTTGCCATTAAAGTGCCAGTGCTATGCGAGACGAGTCCGCGTGCTAGTACTCCAACCTTGAGAAAGATCGCCAAATGCGATCGAAACTATAGTAAGTAGTATCCTACTAAATCAAACGTGTGTAACGCCTGTGTTTTACTTAATTAAAATGTACGTAAACCACGTTAGTTTCCATAGTGAGGTTTTGCTATTTTTTGCGAAAAATAATTAAGTATCATATTCCTAATCAAATTAAGCTAAAATGAATTTTTAACCCCCGACGCAAAAGAGGGGTGTTATAAGTTTGACATGTCTGTTTGTCTGTGTGTCTGTTTGTCTGTGTGTCTGTCTGTCTGTGGCATCATAGCGCCCGAACCACTGAACCGATTTCAGTTTAGTTTTTTTTTGATGAAAGGAGACTTAATCTAGAGTGTTCTTAGCTATGTTTTATAAAAATCGATTGAGCCGTTTAAGAGTTATGGTGGGTTAAAGTGGGGATGGAAGAACCAAAATTCTACAAATGTGCCCAAAATGGTTGTCAAATGAAAGATAAGATATTTTATCAGTGGTAGGACTCTGTCTAGCCGGAATTATTTCGTACTTTTTTTAGGTAGGTTTTTGTGTCGGGGGTTTTTTAAATTTTTAGTTTAAGTTTTTTATCACTACAAGAACTATTTGTATTTTAACAGAGAAGTTTAGTAATGAACAGTGAATACATTTTCCCCCTACGCCTATGTGAAAGTAGCGAAACAGCCAAGCCGCATATATTGACTAAGGTGTAGAGTTTGTGAAGAGCTTGTAGAGTTAATGTAGAGTTAGAAGCTTGGCTCTACTCGTACATGAAGATCTGATAACTTTTTGATAGGGGCCAGACGAGACTTTGCCAACTGAAGTCTCGTCTTGGTCTCGTCTCGTCCCCTATCAAAAAGTAAACTTTTTTTCATGGAAATGTTTTTGTGGGGTCGCTAGTTTTTGACGCATGAATTTCTGCCTCGGACCTCGGGATAAGGACAAGGAAGGAAGGATAACTTCGACCTTCTTAATTGGGATAATTGACACGAATCCGGAGGAAGAAATCAATATATCCGCAGAAACACTGTGAAAACGACTGCCTCAGTGGCTGAGTGGTTAGTGACCCTGACTACGGGATCAAAGAGGTGTGGGTTCGATTCCCACCCAGGGAGCAGGACACGTGCAAGGAGGACTATTGACCGATATGAAAAGTTCTCGAGTGGAAACTACGTGCCAGCAAGCGCAGCGTAGGACGTCCATCGACAAGGTGAACAGATGACCTCGTCAAAACTGCAGAATCGCGCCGGATGCAAGCCTCTTCCAACCGGTCATATTGGAGATATATTGGAAAGGTCTACGTCCAGCAGTGGACGTCCTATGACTGAAACGGCACCGATTGATATCTTTACTAATCCTCACTTCCTTACTAATATACAACCTGAGTGTCTTTAAATCCCGAGTAAATAGGTATCTTCTAGGTAAGCGTGCTACACCCTAGATCGCATATCTGCTTACTATTAGGCAGAATGTAGTCAAACGCTAACCTATAAAAAAAATTATATAAATACTAAAGTCTCTTTTACACAGCAACGGAGCAACGGATTGACTTGATTTTTGGTATGGACATAGTTTGAACAACGGAAAATGACATAGGGTATTTATTATCCCAGAAAAATAAAAAACTCCCATGGGATGGCACAAAAATTAAAATACCACGCTGGCGAAAGCGAAGCCGCGGGCAATAGCTAGTTTTATAATAAAACGTCCCGAGAGATGAAATAAGTATGATATCCAAATGCCGTCCATAAATACAGGATGATCGATAAGCCAACGATCCGTGGAACCCTAGAACGTTAAGAAGTTGCAGCACGAGTTCGATATCATTAGGGTTGACACTAACAAATGTATATACCGTTTACTTTTTAACCGGCTTCCAAAAAGGAGGAGGTTCTATGTTCGTTTGTATGTATTTTTATTTGTGTATGATCGTCGACAATTCCGCCAATCGTGAACCGAATCAAAACAATCTTTTTTAGTTCGAAAGGGCATAGGTACTCCCGAGGTGGTTCCATTTAAATATTACAGAAATCGGCTAAGCCGTTTTTGAAAAATCAACATTAATGTATTCAATTCGAGCGAAATATTCGATTTTTGCACACGACGGAAGGCTGTTTTTAGCATTTTTTGGCGAAAAATAATTATCGATGTGTAGAATGTGGCCAAGTTTAAAGGCGCCATCGTAAATTTAATGGCAACTTAAAATATTGCTATTTCTTTTTCACTTTATGCATTTGAAAGAGAGAACATTATTTTAAGTTGCTATTAAATTTACGATGGCAGCTGGCGCCTTCAAAATTGGCCACAATATTATACAAGGAGAATATCATCAAAACAAGTAAACGTAGTATTTGAATAAACCAATCTGCATATGGAAATCTCGGAAATCAACATCTACAGGGATAGACGACAGAAAAATCGTAGAGTTGAAACGAAGACCTCTCTCACTTCGTTCTATAATTTTTAGGGTTCCGTACCCAAAGGATAAAAACGGGTCCCTATTAATAAGACTCCGCTGTCCGTCCGTCTGTATGTCTGTCTGTCACCAGGCTGTATCTCGTGACCCGTGATAACTAGACAGTTGAAATTTTCACTGATGCTGTATTTCTGTTGCCTCCTCTATAACAACAAATACTAAAATCAAAATAAAATTAGTATTTAAGGGGGCTCCCATACAACAAACCTGATTATTAAGCCGTTTTTCGCTCGATGTTAATAACGGTAACAGGTAGACGCTTGGAATATTCACAGAATATTTAATTGTATGTTTACTTCAATAATTAATTATTAAAATAAAATAAATATTTAAGGGGGGCTCCAATACAGTACGGAACCCTTAGTGCGCGAATTTGACTTGCACTTGGCCGATTTTAATTATTGTCATTTATGATTAATGAAACCAAAACAAAACTAATGACAAACTGTACAGAATCTAATATAGAATTGAATGGAAATAGTCTACAATATGTGAACGAGTATGTTTATTTAGGGCAAATAATTGCTCCCACTGATATGATGTCCAAGGAAATAGACAAAAGAATAGCTTGTGGGTGGAAAAAATATTGGTCTCTTAAAGAAATTATGAAGAGTAAGGAATTAGGTATAAATTTTAAAAGGAAAACTTTTAACACCTGTATCCTACCATGCATAACATATGGTTGCGAAACTTGGTCACTTACGGAAAATCACAGGCAAAAACTAGCCAAGTGCGAACGAGCAATGGAAAGGAGCATGTTGGGAATAAACTTAAAAGATAAAATTCCAAGCTCAACCATAAGACAAAAAACCAAAGTCGCTGATATACTTGCTCGTATAGATCATCAGAAATGGGGCTGGACAGGACACATGTTGCGTTGCAAAGCAAATAAATGGAGTAAACTAGTCACACTATGGTACCCAAGAGATGGCACTAGAAGACAAGGACGTCCAATCAGAAGATGGGACGATGATATCAGACTAACCTTGGGACCGTACTGGACAAGAGTCGCTGAAGACAGACCACAGTGGAGACAGTTGGAGGAGGCCTATGACAAAAGGCACACTGAGCTGAGAGACATTTTATAGCAATATTAACCACAATACATTTGACCAAAACTCAATCAGAATAAAGGCTAATAATAATAATAATGATAGTGCAGTACCATCACCATGATTATTATCAACAGTACCCATCCAATCATAAGCCTGTCTCGGCTGTCGGGTGCCTCTTAAAATTATACTACCTATGCAATGGAATTATTTTATACCAGGGGTGGCACAGCGCGTTCGATAAGTCTATCTGAAACTCTGGCACCCTCAGACGTGCTCAAGCACCGATATGGACTCTCTTCAGGCACGAATCTTCAAATTTGTATCATGTGACAGAGTCGGAACTTTCTCGATGACGATGTTGATTCTCCTCAACAGGTTGCAGTTTTCAACAAATCGTGGCAAAGATTGGTTTATGGGCTATCTATGTATACATATTTGGTTTTTATTTTGGGGTTTTGATTTTTGATTGGGGGGATATTTCCCTCAAAAAAAGGGGGAAATTTTCTGTAGCACTATTTATCAACCGATTTTTTAGCAAGATTGTTTAGTATTTAAACCCTAACAAGATTACCGAGTATGAACGAATTCGTTCAAGAGCGAGTCGAGATATAAGCTTTTGAAGAGTCAGTTAAACATATGCGAGGTCTACTGTTCGTAGAACTACTAGTTATAAATGGATATTATATTATACCAATTTATACCGAGTATGTAGTATTAGTATAAGTTCATTTTGCTCCTCAGAAAATTTTGGAAAATGTAGGTATTAAATAACAAAGAAACTGATGATGCAACACAAAAATGGCTGTTTGAATTTGATAGCAAACTTATCCGTTACTACTTTGCAAAAAACTGACACGAAAAAAACTAGATTTCAGGTCACAGGATTGTAAAAGGGGACTAAGGGTGTGCCTTTTCTTAAAATTTAGATAATGTGAAATTTCTCGAAAAACGTGGCATTTTCACTGAACATAATTTTTGTATTAGGTTAATAGTGAGCCCCCCACCCGCCAGTGAGGTATTATCCAGTCTTTGCTGAACACCCTGTATAAGACTTGTCTTGATTCTTGACTCGCTCTTAAAAACTCACTATTCTAAAGTAATCTCTAAGGGTGGTGTTCGATACGCCTATCTGAAACTCTAGCACCCTCAGTCAGACGTGCTCAAGCACCGATATGGACTCTCTTCAGGCCCGCAACTTCAAATTTGCATGTTCCCCTAATATTTTTGCAGGCTGAATAGGTTAGCAGCTTAATTGGCATTTGTGACATGAGTCGGAACTTTCTCCATTTAACTTGGGAAGCCTATGTCAGCCAGAAACGTAATGATTGTGGTAGGGTTGACTGTCTCTTCCGCGTATCATTTTTGCTGTTTATAAATGTTTTATTGTAGTTTAGCGTATTGTGTAAAAAATAAAAAAGTCAATATATCTAAGGGGAGAAATGACAGAGGTCGTTAGTAAAAACTTCTATCTTTACTTATTGAACATGAGAGAGAAGAATTAATATTTTATAACAAGTGTTACTCACGCGTGGTTTTCATAAACAGAAAAGTTGAGACAGCGAGTCTTTTGTTGTTTTGACAGCATTTGAAGACTTTTTTCAAGATGGAGTACAAGCACGCGGGCTCGTGATCAAATTGAATAAAAAATAGCATAAGATTAGGAAACTTAGACTTAGTTTAGTGCCTAAGTGACGACCTAGTCTATCTACGCTATAAGCGCTATGGAAAGAGTGTTAACTAAAGAAAATGATCAGTGTGCACCATGCCTAACCAAGGGTTCTGATTAACACAAACTAATCAGGATTCCAAAGGTGTCAGGTGATAGGTCACCCATCCGAAGACTGGCCGTGCCGAACGTTGTTTGACTTCGGTGATCGCCAAAAACAACTAGTCAAACTACGCTCTGAGCGCTAGTGTCATTTGAAGAATATGATCAGTGTGAACCTTAGAATAAGGACTAAAGTAACCGAAACCTAGCTACATTTTACTCAAATAATAACTACGTGACAGCTGTCTTATTCATATCTGGTTAGGCTATAACATACAGCATGCGCGAGAGTGAGTGTCTGTCGTCCAACGTCAAAATCACAAGTTGGAATGTCATAATGGTTGATATTTGGTTTACTTTGTCTTTTGCGATATTTAAATTTATTAATTCTTTTGGAAATTTGAACCCTCTAGTTCCATCACAAGGTTCAAATCTCTGATCATTTTACCTTCCTACTTTCTACCTTTTTGAATTTGGACAGCCGAGATAACTCAATGCTAGTTTGTGAAACCCTTTGAAAGTACGTAAGTTCGGGTGTATGTGCATCTTTTTCTAACACCTCTTTTTCATATTTAAAATAGGACAAATTGATGTACCTATATCTCTTGCTATTTTAGTACGGTTTCTATCCTTGTTCCCTGATCTGTGGTTTCTGTTACTGTAGTCTTTATTCTGAGGTGTGAACCCTGCGTAACCCAGGGTTCTGATTAACACAAACCTATTGGGATTTCAGAGGAGTCAGATGATCAATGCAATACATTTATTTCGCAAAACACGGCCACCCATCCGAAGACTGACCGTGCCGAACGTTGCTTAACTTCGGTGATCGCCAACAAACATCTAGTCAAACTACGCTCTGAGCGCTAGTGTCATGTGAACAATATGATCAGTGTGAACCCTACCTAACCCAGGGTTCTGATTAACACAAACCTATTGGGATTCCAGAGGCGTCAGATAATTGGAATTCGATTTAATGAAGTTGAAATAAGGCCTCGCCTTCGCAGATTTCATATTTTTTGCACTTCTATTTTCGTTATTAATGCGAAAAAAGGTTATGAAAAATTGAGGTATATTTTAAGGTTGAGCTGGTGAAAAATTCAGTGCTTTTGAAAAAAGAAAATGAGTTTGAATTAAGGCTTTTTTACAAAATGCAATGTTTCATTTTAGAAAGAGCTTCTGTTGAGCAAAGGATTGAATTGGGCTCGTATAATCTGAAAAACGTTTTTGTTTTGGGATTTTATCCTTTACTAGCTTTATTCGTGGCTTCAGGCTACAGGCTACAGGCTTTTTCCTTCAATTTTTCCGCGACAAAAAGTAACCTATGACGCTTTCTGATTTTTAAACTACTTATGCTAAAAAAGGCAAGACTATCAGTTGCTCCGTTACGGCGTGAAAGAGTAATAAACAAACCAACAAACACACTTTCGGATTTATAATGCAAGTAAGTAAGTAAGTAAATAATAATTTTTCGCAAAAAATGGCAAGACTGACTTTCTTCGTGTACAAAAAGGAGGAGGCTTTATGTCCTTTTTAAAAATTGGTTGTCTGTAAAGTCGGTTTACGGAAGAAAATTTAAGGAAACATTGTTGGATCAACAACTGAAACAATCGCTTGTTCCGCGGTCTCGCTTGCACGCTCGACTCAGGCGGAACGTGACACTTTTTCGTGCGTGCAGCCGGCGTTTATCGATTTATAAAACGTTATTACGTCAAAAGTACGTTCGTATAAGCCTGGTGTCAGAGTTCTTAAGCAACCCGAAGGCCTTTGATGTAAAGATGTACCAAGCAAAGTTTGTGACCTCAAAGTTCAAGGTTCCTTTACGGTATACAGGAATAATAGTAAACATAATTATCATATCGGTATTTATGAAGACGTGTCTGACACAGACAACAACAGTATAGTAAAGACAAGTACCTACATAATTATTGTGTCACGCTTAAGTTGTAAATGCGTGTCGATCACAGTAATCTACAAAGTGATTCTGTACGAAAACGTGCGCGTTACGTGCCACTAGTTTAGTTTACAAGAATTTTACGTGAAATATAATTTATATTTCCAATCATACAACGAATCATACAACTTGGCGGCTGTGTTCTTAGTTAAAAGCTACGGATAACCTAATCGTCGCGCATCTGTTAAGTGAGCTTCAGTCAGGATTAGGTTACCGCAGCTTGTAGCTAACATCACAGCCGCCAAGATACTTGGCTCGACCTATACCTACTACATAGGCGTCCTCTGCAGGAGTTTAATAAGACCGTTTAGTAGCGGCTTGCAACCAGCGCAATCCTGTGGTGTCAGTTTACCTCCAGAAATTCTTATACTTGCATATAGCTCAAAGGTCATTGACCTCACAAACATTTCTTAGCCAATTATGCTTTTCTAGAACTAAAACAAATAAGGCAAAACCATATAACAGAAATAAACCATAGGCACACAGACACACACCGACGTCGCCGGCGAGGTCGAGGACCCTCCGGATCTGTCAGAAGATCGGTTAGATTCTCTCCAAATAGTCAACCAGCTCAACCCATTAGGGCCACAGAGCACACCCCTTCTGGGGTGCCCGGGCAAGTCTGATCTCCCCCGCCGGGTGACGGCCCAAGCCGAGGTCCGTACCTTCTCAGGTGCACTTGCGCTAGTCACTCTATAACCTAATCTTAGGGCTCAGCCGCCTTTCGCGCTCGCCCATGTCCGGTAAGCTGTAGAGGCCTCAGTGGCAACAGCTATGAGTCATTCAAAAAAAAAAATGTGTTCTAATTTTGAACGATTTATCAAACGGTTTGTTAAAATAGTCAGGGTGCTTTTTGACAAATTTACATATTTCAAATATATAGATAGACACCAGGGACATAATTTTAAGTTTTACAAAATATGGTTTATGGAAGTTCTAGCAAATATTAAAATTCCAAACATTACCAAAAATGTCGGGAATTTTAATATTTGCTAGAATACGAATACATTTTTTCTGTATTATAAATATTTCTTGTGCGTTGTTTTGTTTGTTTTTTTATGTGATTTTTTATCTGTATCAATGTGGGATTGCGCGAGCGAAAATCCCCTTAAGGGACTTGAACTTACTGATAAGCTTCATCCATCTATCAGCCATAGGACGTCCTATGCTAGACATAGGCTCCCCTATAAATCTCGAATAAGACCGGTTGGTAGCGACTTGCATCCAGCGCTAACACTGATAAGCTTACTAGCAGATAATAATAGAATAACTTAGTAGAAGATGCAAAACCGTGCTTGGACATATTTGACCCTGTCACAGGCTCATCAGAATCCGGAGCAATAACTTTTCGGACAACTTTTAAAACCGTGTACTTTTTATGTCTCTGTAAAAATTCCTAACATCACTGACCCTTTTAAGGGTTCCCTAAAAGTGACACTTTTGGTATAATAAGGATCCGGCAGCCAGCAACTTCGGCATACCAACCGCGGAGTATTACATAAATTTCATGAGCCAGGAGTTGCAGGTAGTTAGCTGTTTCAGCTGCTCTACATTCTCAATCTTTCGAAATTTAAAATTTCGTTTCGAATAGAACTTTTACTGTAATATGTTATAACATGGAAGAGGTCAATCGCCGGATCCAACTCGGCTGGGCAACGTTCGATGTTTTTTGGGTTCCGTAACTCAAAAGGAAAAAACAGAACCCTTATAGTATCACTTTACTTTACTTAAATACCTACAGCTCCGCGTGGCTACGCAGCTATTACCACGCGCTAGGGCTCCCCGCCTGGTAGGTAAATCGAATGCTTACTGATAACAGTGCGATATAAAAGGGTTGAAAATAAATGAGGGCGCCACCATCGATTTGTTAGCAGATTTAGCATCATTTTGTTCATAATGATACCGTTTTCCTTTTCACAATCTACAAAATAACACAAAAGAAGAAACGCAAGAAAATTAACGTTGCTTTACAGCTCACGTGGATGTTCCAGCAAAAGTGACTTTTTAGTTCCCGAATAATTATTTTCTACTCTTTTGTGTCGTGTGAACAAACCCACGCGTTTGTTCGTCACTACAGCGCGCCCCTGCGACTGTTGTTTACCGAATTCCGAGGCGCGTAGGTATGATTCGCGTTCCGACGGTTTGTATAAAGATGGAATATTGTAGGATATCATTACCATGATATTGATATGCCAGTCGCCGTACCTACTAATATTTAGACCGATACATCGTCACGACGAGCCAGGGTACTATACAAAAAAGTTAAACTAGGAATTAAGCTTAGTGTAAGATATCTATAAGTTTAAAACGTAAATAGTGCGTCGATGGCATTATCCTGCGGATAAAACCATCTATAAATAATTATAGATTAAAAATGTAACTACCCACTAATTTGAATAGCTCTATTAATTTTGCAAGTTTTTACCGCACTATGAAACCAGAGTACCATTAATTAAAGTTTCTAAGTTTGTTTACAAGGAGAGCATGCAGACTTAAATTAAAATTTCAATTAAAGTGTGGTAAAAAGAAATTGAACTGAACAGCTGTGGTAAAAAATGATTAAAAATTTGGCCAAGTGCGAGTCCGAACTGAATTTATACTTAACGCAAATATTGCTAGTATTTACTAGTATTTAGCTACGTTTCAATTTTGGAGATAATAAAACCTACTGCCAATAATAAAAAACCTCGAAAGCTTCGAATTTATACATGTAGGTACGATACATGTTAACTATATTTAAATATATTATATCATTATCATCATCACTATCACTACATAGTATAAAACAAAGTAGCTTTCGCTGTCCCCATTTCCTCATGTCCCCATGTATGCTTATATCTTTAAAACTACACAACAGATTTTGATGCGGTTTTTTTAAGAGATAGAGTGATTCAAGAGGAAGGTTTATATGTATAATATAAACATGTGCGAAGCCGGGGCGAGTCGCTAGTTTTTTATATGTCGGAGTTACTACGGAACTTAGAATAAAAAACCAGCCAAATGCGAATCGGACTCGCGCACGAATGGTTCCGTACCATCACTACATAGTGTAAAACAAAGTCGCTTTCCGCTGTCTGTCCCCATGTATGCTTATATCTTTAAAACTAAACAACGGATTTTGATGCGGTTTTTTTAAATAGATAGAGTGATTCAAGAAGAAGGTTATATGTGTAATACACCTGTGCGAAGCCGGGGCGGGTGGCTAGTTATCTATACGAGTACGTTGTATGGGAGTCCCCTTAATTTATTTTTAATTATTTATTTTCGAAGTGAACATTTAACTAAGTAAATATGCTGTGATAATTTCAAGTGTTTATTAATATCGAGCAAAAAGCGGCAAAATATCACAGGTGTTTTATGGGTTTCTGTTTTTAATATTACCTAGTTCTTATAGCGTCAACAGAAATACATCATCTGAGAAAATGTCAACTGTCTAGCTACAACACTTATGAGATACAGCCTGGTGACAGACAGACATACGGACAGCGGAGTCTTAGGGTGGGTTGCACCAAATTACTTTAACAATAACCAAAGCCTGACCAGTCTAAAAATCTCTGGATAAGTCAAATATTTTTGACGTAATCAGATATTATACGACTGGTTAGGGTTTGGTTATCGTTAAAGTAATTTGGTGTTACCCACCCTTAGTAAGTAATAGGGATTTTACCCATTGGGTACGGAACCCTAAAAATGAATTAAAAACCCAATTTGAACGACAGTGTTACGACCACCAAATAAAATTGATGAATCGTTTCAAAAATGTCAAGCCATAAATTAGCGAAACTCGTCAGCATGCGCTTTATCGTGTTATTGCTTTTTTGAGTGAAAAGAGAGATTAAAATATCCGAGTCCAAAAATGTTTTATCCTGTGCCACAGCCCGGATTATTGAAAGCACTATTTTATTTTGGTACAATTATACAAGAATACTTTAGGAATTAATATGAAATATGATTTAAACATATTCATCCATCCAGCTATTAGCCGTAGTAAGTCCACTGCCAGACATAGGCCTGCGAATCGAAACTGATTCACAGTCCGCATGTACCCAAAAGGCTGACACTACCCCTGTTGGATAGCAATGAAAGGTAGCAAGGAATGTCTACATGTACACTAAGGCCGTTTGTCTACCGCCGCCGTCACCGGACCGACACCGAGAACGAGATGACGGCCCCGAAGTAGCGGTACATACATTTACTATAGCCACGTGTCCACCGCTCGTCCGTCACCCGATTTCCGTGGACACACTGCTTTAGTAAATGTATGTACCGCTACTTCGGCGCCGTCATCTCGTTCTCGGTGTCGGTCCGGTGACGGCGGCGGTGGACAAACGGCCTTAGTGTACACATGTAGACGTTCCTTGCTATTTCCTTTCTTTGCTATCCAACGGGGGTAGGGCCTAAGGGAACTAATCTTTTTTTTCAAATTTTTCAAAAAAAGTCAGGATTTAGTATGAGTTTGCACAGTAAACGAAAACTATTATCGTTTTCGTGAGGTTTCATACTAGTAAAACGAAAACTATTATCGTTTTCGTGTGGTTCCATACTAGTAAACGAAAACTATTATTGTTTTCGTGAGGTTCCAAAGTAGTAAGTAAAAGTCTTCGTTTACTATGCAAACTGATATTGTATCAGCCTTTTTAATAGTCCACCGTCCAGCCGTGGTGGTCTAGAGGTAATGGCACTACCTTACAATCGTAAGGTCGTGGGTTCAAATCCCCGTACCTATGAATTCCTTGGAATGTATGTACGGAATTGCACACCATTAGCTTTTTGGTGAAGGAAAACATCGGGAGGCAACCTGCATACGTCCGTAGAAGAAATTCGATGGCCTATGTGAATCCACCAACCCGCGTGGGTAGGCCTACATCCTGCAGTGGACTATTAAACTGATACTAATGCCCTTGAATTATAACTTTGTGGGAAAAGCTGTAGTATTCTAGTAAGTAAGTAAGTTCGTATAGGCCGGGTGGCTAGCCCTGGTGTCAGAATTTTTGGGCCACCTGAAGGCCTCTGACTTGGCTAAACGGTTAAAACAATTAAGACCTACAATTTAACGTGTCATCCGAGCCACGGTAGCGCTCCGTTGGAAAATGCCACCCGCGGTCACCCATCCAAATACTGACGACTGACCTAAGTATTCTAGATCTTATACTGCAATTTTAGAAAGGCGTCCTTTAAAAATAATGTATTTAAATACCGTTTTAATGGAAGAGCCCGGAATATTTTTAAACATCACATAATTTGAAATTGCTACAGCTGTTTACATAGCTAAAAACACCCTTGGAATGTAGCTTTATAATTACAAGTGGGACCCTTCCTGGTATCGCACCGTTCACGTCATAATAAATCTCTACCTACGAACCTTCATTTATAACACATACTGCCTCGGTGGCTCAGTGGTTAGTGACCCTGACTTCCGGGCTAAAGAGGCGTGGGTTCAATCCCCACCCAGGGCAAACATTTTGTGTGATAAACATAGGTGTTTGCTCTGTGTCTGGGTGTTATTTAGGTACTATCTATATAAGTATGTATTTAAAATATGTATATGTACGAGTAGTTTATCAGTCTCTGGCAGCCATATTACAAGCTATTCATAGTTTGGGGTCAGAGACCGTGTGTAAGATGTCCCCTAATATTTATTTTTATTATTACATAGTCATGTAATAGGTATACTGCCGCGTCTTCACACGTTATCCTCTTTTTTACCCTGGATAAAACGTAGCTTTTTTACCAAGGGAAAATTCTTTATGGATACCACCCCGCCCCGGGGGAAGCAGGTTATGTGAGAGTCCCAGTACTCTAGCATCTAAATCTAGATGCACCTAGATGTCACATTCAAGAGGCTAACTCTAACATAAGTAAAACATGTGGTAGGTTTTGTGATGGAGACGCCAAAGACGTCTACATACAAATACACGTACATAATGAGTTTCATGTATATACACTGAATATACACAATGAATTTACACCATTTTTGAGTCTGTGGTTAATAAAATAGTCGTAATTAAAACTACTAAGTAGTACGTTGTAAACAAAAACCATTCACACAAAGAAGGGTCAATGTTCTCGTCTGGAATAATAGCTAGGCAGCAATTTTGAGAAAAAACTTAACAAGTCTTCGGAATATTAATACCACAACGTCGCAAAGGGAAATACCTAACTATCTGTACCAGACGACACCTAGCTAAAAATATAACTTTAGGCTGAGAGCTACCGGCTATCTTTGTTACGAAAGCTAGATTTTACATTTGACGCAAACGTGCATTTTTATTCGATGTGAGGGGGGGGGGAATAAATAATAATTATTTTGTGCCTTTCCCCTCTAGCGTCTATCCGAGCATACTTTCATTCATTTCGAATTTGCTAAGACATAATTAATTTTCCCGAAAAATGGCTAAACCTACTTCAACCGTATACAGAATTCGAATAGTTCGCACGGATCGATGTAGTAATTTTGACTTTATTGTTGATTTATCAAAAATGGCTCAGCCGATTTTGATAATATTTAAATGGGACCAACTTTGAAGTATACTCTTTCCAATAAAAACAATAATTATCGAAATCGGACCACTATTTAAAAAGATATGCCTGGTTACACATAATCGTCGAATTGAGTATCTCCTCCGTTTCGTCAGTCAATAATACAAATCAGTTCACAAAAATTGGCCAAGTGCGAGTCGGACTCGCGCACGAAGGGTTCCGTACCGTATGGGAGCTCGATTCCACTTGCCGTTAATAATAGCGAGCAAAAAACTCCTAAAAATCACATTTGTTGTGTGGCAGCCCTCCTTAAATATTCATTTTATTTTGTTTTTAGTATTTGTTGTTATAGCGGCAACAGAAATACATCATCTGTGAAAATTTCAGCTGCCTAGCTATAACGGTTTATGAGATACAGCCCGGTGACAGACGGACTTCGAAGTCTTAGTAATAGGGTCTCGTTTTTACCCTTTGGGTACGGAACCCTAAAAAGATATAGCGTAGAATTTGTACCTACTCACAAAAATATTTTTCAGGCGCTTAGTCGTTTTTATAAGTCCACGTAAAATCTAAAAAAACATTAGTAATTGAGATGTCCAAGAGCTCTTGACCTATAGTTGGAACATAACTATATAGTCAGGTTTAACCCGACACTGAGCTCAGAATCGATAACCAAGTATAGAAAGTTAACTCTGGATTTACCGAGCGGAATGAATTTCATTCCTTCCTTCACTTCACTCGGGAAAACAGCGGAACAGAACTTGTAAAGAGAACTCTAGTAGTCGTAGAAGTCGAACAAAATTTACGGCGTTTGAACACGAGATGAAACGTTGCGCAGTAGCAATTTTGTATGTAAGCGCAGGTGAGGAATGGGGATTTCCGCAGCTTGTACAGACGTTATTAGGTTTGATTCGATCTATATGTACTCGCATTTGCTTTTATCGTTTTTAGGGTTCCGTACCCAAAGGGAAAAACGGGACCCTATTACTAAGACTTCGATGTCCGTCTGTCTGTCTGTCACCGGGCTGTATCTCATGCACCATGATAGCTAGGCAGCTGAAATTTTCATAGATGATGTAAGTAAGTATTTCTATTGCCGCTATAACAACAAATACTAAAAACAGAATAAAATTAATGTTTAAGGGGCTCCTAAACAACAAATCTGAATAATAACCGTTTTTCGCTCGATATTAATAATGGTAACAGGGAGATGCTTTTTTTTGTTTTTTTTTTTTTGTTAATTCCCTGTTTCCCTCGCATATAGACAAGGTCAATGTTTATTAAGAATATTTTGATTTACCCATACATGTTTTCGATATTTTTATTTTAATAGATATTTATCCTTTACTTTTCGATATTTTTATTTTAATAGGTATTTATTTCCATAATTATATAAAATATCATATCCCACAATTTCCAGACTTTTCAGCCCAGTGTACATACTCATGGTTCAATAGAACAGGGAGATGCTTGAAATATTCACAGAATGTTTAGTTGTAAATAATATTCAATTCAATAATAAATAATTAAAATAAAATAAATATTTAAGGGGGGCTCCCATACAGTACGGAACCCTGCGTGCGCGAGTCCTACTCGTACTTGGCCGATTATTATTAGCGGCATACCGTAATACATCCATAAAAAATACTGTAAATTTTAAGTTTATTAACTTCTGTTAACTAGGTATAAGCTATAACATTACGCTTGAGTATATATCTCTCTATTCCAAAATTATCTCATACAAATTATGGCCCTTGAAAATAAATTCATTCCTGTTTCTTTTCAAAATACCTAAGTACTCAATCCTTTTAGGATCCATCCAAGCTTGTTTAAAATAAACACAACATTTACATCTTCAAGATCTTTAGTTACAGAAGTTCTCTCCAGCCTAAATAATTTTAAAATGAAGCCCAAGATAAACAACAAATGATTAAACCGATTATGAAATAGAGTCTAAAGTAAAGCAAAAAGTTGTTTATCAAAGTCCACGCAATTTAAATTTCTACTTTACAAAGAGAGTGGGGGTCAGAGTGGTGGGGGTTCTTAAGGTGAGATCACACTGAGTCGCTCGAACGTAACGATCCGATCGTTTCAAAAGTTCACGGTAAATGCCGAAAAATATAATATTTTAGTCACCATAAAAAGAGACCAAGTTTAACCTCGTAAGACCAAAGAAGATTGTGGACAAATCCTCAACTTACTACAGGGCCTCTTAAAAGTCTCGGCGTCACTGACTAGGTACCAAGTTTTAGTTCTTATAAAGGTGCATGAGGGCTTACAAGGTTAAAACCAGAGTAGGTGGTACTTACTATGTTTATTTAAAAGTTGTAATTATAACTACAAAGTAAAATATGAAAAATAAATAATAAAGTTGATTAGGGTAGGGAACCAATTTTAAAAACCGGTTAGTAGAATTGTAACCGGTATTTTTACGCTGGTTGCAGCAATGATAATCAGGCACAGTTTTTGGTATTTATAAATTTTAGCGACTTGAGCACATTATCGTTACACTACGGGACTAATTGCGCACTGAAAATACAAGATAAAATAAAAAAATATCTCATTATTCGACTTTTCGGCCGAGATGCATCGATGGTGGTCACGGATAGACAATCATGGAGTCGCCGGGCTAGTATGCGCGCCACGAATTATTTCGTTCGTAGTGTCAGAACGAGACAGCGTTATGGCAAAGTATATAACTGTCACTTGTTCAGACGTCGAAATGAGTTCTTTTCATCGCTTTTCGTGGTCGCATGCTTTATGGCGCGGAGTACGGAATAAACTTCGTAGCATAAGAATACAGTTTTTGGTGTTAAAATTGAATTAATAAAGTAACCAACTCAACACAAATATTTACAATGCTTTTACTTCTTGTTAAACATTTTCTTGCAAAATATGTGTGTAGCACAACTGAGGGTTTTAATGCGCGAGCACCCTTACAATTTTAATTGTTTGCTCTCCCCCGGAAACTGTTTCGGGGATCATTGTAAACAAAATAATCCTTTGTAGATATTACACCGCCGCCCTTCGCAACAACCAATTATTTATAGTGACGGCGAGAGTTATTAACATTTGATTTTAAAGACAAAAACCATATTGACCACAGTTAATTTCGAGCAGCTTAAATTGCTTGGCAACATCAGTTTTTGTGATTTGAATTATGTTAAAGTTTGTATTTGAATAAATCAAATTTGGCAGATACGAGTACATATTGATTGTCACTAAGAAGATCACTGGCGTTTATTTGGAACGAATTTTTATTTAAGTAAGTAAATAATTTTTAGAGTAGGTATTTCCGCTTAGTTGTGGATTTTGAATTACTGAATACAAGATGTTCGACGAGTAATAAACAGCAACGGAACATACTATAGGGATGTTTACTGGCCCTTTCACTGCTGAGGTACTTTTTTTAAGGTGCCTGCTAATTCTAAAACGCACACGCAAGGCGCGGGAAGACGCTACCGCACACGCCTGGTGTGTGTAGTAGCCGCGGGGCGTGAGAATCGAAAACACAGACGTGTGTGTTTTCAGCAGTGAAAGGGTTAAAATCATTTTTATAATTAGTCCGTCAGTTAGATTATTGAAAAATAATGGACACGTATTTTTTCTTCGAAACTTTAACAGGCTATATCTTCATCAATTTTTGTTAAATTTACAAAAGAAAAAATACGGGTCTAATATTTTTTGACAATCTATTTGACGGACTAATTATATTTTTTTAGTAAACAAGCATATTGATTGATAAATAATTATTTATAATTATACTAGGCATGATGACTGTGTAAAAAACACCAGTATAATCAGTCTGTGAGTTGGATTATCAAAAAAATATTGTACATGTATTTTTTCTTTTCAATCAATCAATAAATGACAAAGATAATCCTTGTCAAAGTTCGGGAGTTGGGGTCGTAACATCATTTCTCTGACAAAAATCTATGAATGAATCGAGTCGATAGGTTGTTATTTTGAACTCAGAACATGGATGAAGCCGTAAACAAACGTTTTGTTAACTTAATTCCCAGTCTCTCAACTAGGTAACTTCAACCTGTCTAGTTAATATCGCTTATTCAATCAACGTCAGTAGCTGCTGTTGTTCCAAGTTTGTTATTGGTGCCCAAACCTCTATTTTACCGCTATTACTTAGGAGGTGTATTGAGTATTATTGTAAGTAACTACTACATAATCTGTGAGAGGTATGAAACTCCGATGTAGTATTTTGATGTATCTCGTAATAAACACCCAAATTCGAGGGCAGGTCTGTAGAGTTTAAAATGCCGGTACGGTTCGGTAAACACCAGGTATTTATTAAACCAGAATTCATCGATAACATATTAACGAATATCAACTAAAATGTAAATATAAATATAGTCCAATCTATTCGTAATACAACAAAATTATTATGGGTACACCACTATAAGAGAGAGGCCTATGTGCCCAGCAGTGGGATAAAGGAGGCTGTGAATGATGATGATGATATAGGAACATAATATATCAGTATATCTGTATACTGAACATACGCTGTATACTGTGGGTTCACCTGATCCTGTACCAATGAGTTCTTTGGAATTTATGTACTTTATGTACACCACTGGCTTTTCGGTGAAGAAAAACATCGTGAGGGAACTTGCATACGTCCGTAGAATAAATTCGATGGCGCATGTGAATCCACCAACCCGCACTGGGCCAGCGTGGTGGATATGGCCCAATCACCCTTCGTGGGTAGAACTACGTCCTGCAGTGGACTATTAAAAAGGCTGGTACAGTACAGTATACTGAACATAAAATATATTACGTTTCAAATTGTTAATTTATAAAATAAGTTGACTAGACAAAAGCATTTACAGTAATATCAAAAATTATTCATTTCAACGTAGTACGCAATTGATTTGAAAGCGTAATCTGATATTCGGGTAGCAATTTCGTATTAGCAGCCTTTGTATTGTCAAGCGTCAGCAGAATTCCAAAGTGGGTTTCAAATTCACAAATCCGTGTTCACAAATGCACAGAAGTGCATCGGACAGTATTTTACTATTACTGAATATTCGAACAATAGTTTTTTGACATCTGGACATGTGTATATTTGCCGTGTTCAAAATAGTCAGAAAATATGCTACATCACAAAATACAGCGTTTGAGCTTACAATACATACTTTATAGACTCCACAATGAGGAATAGAATAAGAAGCAAAGGAAAAGGTTACAAAAATCTGGATTAAAAAGAGTCTTATAGACTTAGTAAAAGTAAAAGCGATGCATTAGGACCGTTATTTTTATTTCGTTTTTTACCCTGTCGATTTAACTCGATGCCCAATATCTTAAAACTAGAATTAGATTAAATAAAATTAAAACGTTTGATGACAGAAGAGTTGTAAGTACCAATTTATAATTCTGACGAAAGGATATTTGCTATTGTGTGGACTAAAATATATACTGCGATCACGCTTAAATTCGTAAACGGTTTTTTTTCATTTTCCATTTTTTTATGACTTTTATGTTACATACATAGCAGTCCCATTTAATAATCTAACTAGGTATTTAATACAATTACATGAAGGTAAACATCGGATCACGGATGACTCAGGTCCTAATTGTTTAAAAAAGAAGACTTCTTCAACCTTATACGACATCTTTGCATTTGTGAAGTTATAACTGGCTTGCCCTGGGTGATCCCTACCCAGGGCAAGCATTTATGTGATGAACATAGGTGTTTGCTCTGTGTCTGGGTGTTATTTAGTTACTATCTATTTAAGTAGTTATGAATATGTAGTACATTATTATATCAGTCTCTGGCAGCCATATCACAAGCTTTGCTTAGTTTGTGGTCAGAGACCGCGTGTAAGATGTCCCCAAATATTTATTTATTTATTTTAGTTGTGAACTACAAAATTTATTATTTCCAATAACAGTTTTACTGGCCTTACTGCCGAATCCGCTGTAAGTTCTCTATTTGAATTTCGAGGAAAACCTACCAAAACCACTAGTTTTCACCTTTACAAAATATCCCCGACCCGGACGAAAGGTCGATTGTTATAGCAGAAATGAAATTCAAAACTAAGTGCAATAAGTGTCGACAAAATCATCCCAAGTCGACTTGAAAGAGCCAAGAAATCGACACGGAGCGTCTAAATGTCAATTCTTTTCAAAAAGAGAAGAGGTCCCCAACTTTCCATTACTTGGCAAAGGCTACGTGTTGGAAAAGATTCCAGCACTTGAGTTCCAACCGGAAATAAGGGTCGACACTAACACGGTTACTCCACGATTGGACCGTCTTTTAGAGAAATTCTTGAAAATAGAGCAGTCTGACCTTTCGCCCGGGAAACTTTCCAATTATTCTGAACGGCCAATTTTGCGAAATTCACCGCGTAATTTTAACTAGCTCATTACGTGGATTTCAGATTTTCGGGAATCGTGGCGGTTATCGTAATGTGGTCGGGAATTTGAAATACAGTTTGTTTCTAGATTTGCTTTAGGGTTTAATTTCTGATTTTTAATTTAAATTGGTAAAATTAAGACCACGAGAGGAACTAGTACAAAGAAATAGAACTAGAAGAACTATAGTACTTTTATCAAATCATGCGCGGAAATCACTTAAGTACTTAAGTAAATAAATTTCAAAATCAATGATGACGATGTTTATTATTGATTTTTCACAACAACAATTTTTCACGCGCCAAAGTGTTCGTTTGTTTATTTTTGTTTAATACCTAGCTTTCTATGTGCAAAACAGTTCGAAATTTAAAAAAAACCTTTAATCATTTACCACCTTGGTTGCCGGATTAAAAGATCGTTCCATTTTTAAATTACACTATGAGTTTCCATAGTAATTTATTAGGCAGCAAAACATGACTAATATGGATTTTCATACAACTTTTGCCGGCCGCTGCTCGCATGTAGGTATTTGGCCAGTACAGCAATGTCGATTTATCTCGAAAAAGGTTGTCACAATAATGCTCACATTTCCAAGCATGTCTGAAATAATAATATTTTTCCCGAATGAAATTGCTGAACAACTTCAATATTTTTGTATTCATTGCTTCCTCGTGCCTGCTAATTAAAGCAGCAGTATAATACTGACAATTAGTAAACTGTTGCAGATTTCACGTAGGTAATCGTCAGCAGTTTGCACTGCGCGCCATACATAGACGAATGCTAGAAGGGAACACAGCGCAACTGCAGTGCGGCTTAAATCCGGTACACGGTATACCGCAATTTACCAAATTATGTTAAAACATACCCTTATCATAAATTATTCAATCAATCCATATTTACCGTTTAATTACTTAATTTTAAGTTTGGAATTAACAATGATATTTGGTGCTTGATTCGAATTCTATTTTGGTTTCGTTCAATTCTGTTTTCAATTTGCTGAACACTCAGACTAGTTGAATTTTGTATAACCTAACAATTCAGTTGACGCGCTAAATCCCTCAACAGCAAAATAACATCAACTATGAATATTCATTTAGGTCCAACACAAAAGACTACTAAACCCAGGTTAGTAAAGGTTAAAGTCTAATCCAACCAAGGTGTCCTGCAACCTTTCTTAATGGACATTCAAAGATGATCCGAGCCTGAAAATAGTTTTTAATCTGATAGATTAGTGAGCTTCGTAACTAAATTATCGGACACAGACCCTTATTACATTACGTAGGGGAGCTATTTTAAGAAGAGGGTGTCGGTACCAGACACCAGACACGGTTTTATGGCTCGGCTACTTACACGGTAACTGAGGTACGTCGTTACCTTGCAAAGTTAATCTTATACCTTAGGACACGCTTGGCAGTGCTTGTAAATGTGGTTCAAGTTCTCATACATAGTCTAAGTAAATGTCCGAAGATTCCCCAACTTGGGAGTCTGAGAGTTTTGTTGGACATCTCATGTTTCTTGGAAACAGTATACTAATTTAGGTAGGTATTTGGTTTCTGTGTACTGTGTAGGTACTTGATATAAGTTTTGTTACAATGTTCTAGCTCTACGCGTCATTAAAGTCTGGTTTACTCGTATTTAATGACTTTATAAAGTGTGTAGTCATATAGTTTTCTAGGTATGCGAAAATAGTTTTAACATGTTTATGTGGTTTTTTTTTTCGTTGGTTTGATTTGTAGGCATGAGCACGACGATTGTAATGAAATGACTGTACGAACAAAATCGAATAGAGTACCTGGTTATTTTTAATGTATCTTGTCTTTACAACGTGTTTACACCGGTTAATGCTATCAAATACCTATAAGTAGTACCTACTATTTTAAGCTAACGTTACGTCTCCAAACTCGACTACACTTTGGAACTGTATTTTAGCCTATTGATTTGACTATCAAGTACCTATCAGAAGTAGATTTATGCTAAGTACTTACTTAAACGCTACAGTTTCAAACTTGCTTACATTTTAGTATCTGTATTTTAGCCTATTGATTTGAACAAAACGACGGCACTATTCGGAAATCTTTTAGGGTTTTTTCTCTAAAACACAAGAAATTTCAAGATTAGAGTGTTCATTGCTTTATCACTACAAAGTGTAAAACGAAGTCGCTTCCGCTGTCCCCATGTAAGCTTATATCTTTAAAACTACGCAACGGATTTTGATGCGGTTTTTTTAAATAGATAGTGATTCAAGAGGAAGGGTTATATGTATAATACACATGTGCGAAGCCAGAGCGAAAAAATCACTCTTCACACGTCGCGTCGCATCTTTTAAGCCTTTCGATCGGCTATACCTACTCTAGCTAGAACTAGAGAACAAAATCTTGTTCGCTAAGTCAATGTACGCAGAAGAAATAATTGAGTTCAAGCCGGGTTTACACACCGTCTGGAGCCCCATTATTCCTATTAAACATGCAGAACGTAAGCCTCGAGTCGTCAAACGATACTTAGCAACAGGTTTTCTTTGAATTCGCGGGCTAACCTTTACAATAAAGCAATGTTATCTTTGTTGCCATCTTCAGGCTCCATTGCTCAAATGAAATGCTTATTGTGAACTAAATATTTGGAAATTACCAAAAATATGCCCTTTGAGAGGGCTCAGATACTTATAGTTACAGACAATTAGGGTCTTAAGAGACGTTTGGCCTCATGATTGACATGATAATAACTTATATTAGATGAGAAACGTTTATTACAAGGCAAAGAAGACGAAGACTTGTTGAGACACAAAACTACTAACTTAAGAGAGCAAATAACAACGAATAAGGACTGGACGTTTATACTTACATACCTACTTGTTTCTAGTATTAGCTCAAGTATGTCAATCTTGATAAATCACTTTGGTATTCAATATCGTTTAGTGTTTTAACCGACTTTCAAAAAGGAGGAGGTTCTATGTTCGTCTGTATATATTTTTTGTCTATGTTCATCGATAATTCCACCAATTGTGAACCGAATCGAAAAATTATTTTTTAGTTCGAAAGTAACTCCCGAGGTGATCCCATTTAAATTTTACAGAAATCGGCTGAGCCGTTTTTGAAAAATTAACAGTAATGTAAATAATTCGAGCGAAATATTCGAATTTTGTACACGATGGATTAAGTATTGCCATTTTTTGCGATAAATAATTATAAGTGTTGTCATTGCAGAGTTGAGTAGGGGTCGTTCCTGCACGGGAAGCATGGCAAAGGGACTAATAGTCTTTCCACCATTATATCCCCTCGAAGAGGAAATAAAGTATGGATTGACAATGAAATCTGACATTAAGAGTGGATAAAATGGTTTTCTCCCCTTGCGGTGCTACCCGGGCTGTAAGTTCTACTATTAGTTCTACTAGTAGAACTACCGGGACAAAATTTTCCCGGTAGTTCTACTGTAGAACATTTCGCTTTTAAGGCTCGGACATACATCCACACTACTCTACTTCACTGTTTATTTACAGTGTGAAGTGATAACGTAGGAGTAATTGAACACTGATTGGAACTTTGAATAATTATTTAATGTTTACTTAAGTTTACCGGAATAGTTCATATGGAACAAATATATTCCCATTACGAAATGAGAGTTTGTGTAAACATGTCTGAGGCTGGGTCTATTATTTGTTTGAATACACTTACTGCATATTTTGTTTTGTATACTTTTCATCACTAGTAAAATTCCATCATCAGCCTTTGCTGACAAATTGATGGGTAAAATCCTTCTCTACCTAACAAGGTAGATGATCATCCACGCATGATCATCAATGGGTCTGATGTCGTCAACCCATTGGGCAGGTGGTCTGCTTCCGGAACGCTTACCCGTACTGGGAGCCACTCAGGAGTCTACTGATTGTACTGTACTGTACCAGCCTTTTAATAGTCCACTGCAGGACGTAGGCCTAACCATGAAGGGTGATTGGGTCATATCCACCACGCTGGCCTAGTGCGGGTTGGTGGATTCACATCGAATTTCTTCTAAGGACATATGCAGGTTGCCTTACGATGTTTTCCTTCACCAAAAAGCCAGTGGTGTTAAATCTACTGATTGATTCCTTGTAATTGTCATTGGATCTACTCATACTCTTTCTGCAGTTACCACTCATAGTCACGTGTTCTGTTCTTGTCTTTGACAGTTATAGTTCGGCCGTTCAGAGAATACGTTCCTGACACGTCATCTTGAAAAAATGTTTTTGGCCGATATGTCGGAAACTATGTACTTACTTAAGGGCAAAAAACATTAAAATTACTATTGTAGAAAATAAAATTTTGCATCTTTTGTTTCCAGTAAACTTTTTTGTAACTAAACTTTTCCGAGATATCGGCCAAAATCATTTTTTCAAGATGACGTGTCAGGAACGCATTCTCTGAACGGCCGAACTATAATCCTAAGTTATCTAACTGCGGCAGTCACTTTCCATGGGTCGCAGAGAATTCGCAGCGCAGTATTTGTACCTAATATAATCTGAATTAACCCTATACTAAGCGAAATATAGGTAGGCACTGTTTTTGGCACATTAGGGGCCGAGCTGCCATCTTTTATCTTTCCTCGCCCGAGTTTCCGGGTTTACCTAACCAAATGACCGGGGTTTCGGCTGGCCTGTCCTAGATCCCTAAATTATGTTAACGTTACCTTAGCTTAAATTAATTTTAATATTTAGGTACGATTCGTTTCTGATATTTTGCTTAAAATAAAGGTACAAAGTGTCTCTAAATACTACTTACTTTACTTATGTATCAACCTATAAAAGAGAACGTTCTCTTTACCGACTTCCAAAAAGGAGGAGGTACTACGCTCGTCTGTATGTATTTTTTGTGTATGTAAATCGATATTTACGCAAATTGGGAAATTGGGATTATCATGTAAGTGTCGTTATTTCTAATGGCGTGGCCACATTATCGCCCTACGGCGAATCTTCGTCACTGGGGGCTCATTCACTAATTCAAACGGTAGTAATTGGTTGTTCACGATTTGAACTACTACCTGAAGCTGGGCACACACGCTGCGATGATCGCATCTATTCATCAGATCAGTCCAGCGAGGTCCTGATATAGTTGCATTGCCAGTAGGTAGTTATTGAGGAATCAAAATGAAACCCTTATTTTAATCGAAAAATATTGATTTAACAACAAAAATATTGGTATCAATGTTGTAGAAAATCAAATTTTAAACAACTTTTGTTCCAAAATTTCTGCTGTAAAATTGAAATAACACAAGTTATTGAAGAAATGAAATGGTACAACCGGCTATTTAAAAAAAATATCGATCCTACAAAAAGTTAATGGGAACTAAAGTTGTAGAAAATCAAATTTTAACCATTTTTTGTTCCCATAACTTCTGCTAGAAAATTGAAATAACACAAGTTATTGAAGAAATTAAATGGCACAACCGGCTATTTGAAAAAAATATCGATCCTACAAAAAGTTAATGGGAACTAAAGTTGTAGAAAATCAAATTTCAAACAACTTTTGTTCCCATAACTTCTGCTGGAAAATTGAAATAACACAAGTTATTGAAGAAATGAAATGGCACAACCGGCTATTTGAAAAAAATATCGATCCTACAAAAAGTTAATGGGAACTAAAGTTGTAGAAAATCAAATTTCAAACAACTTTTGTTCCTATAACTTCTGCTGAAAAATTGAAATAACACAAGTTATTGAAGAAACAAAATGGTACAACCAACTATTTAAAAAAAATATCGATCCTTCAAAAAGTTGATGGGAATCAAAGTTGTAGAAAATCAAATTTTAAACAACTTTTGTTCCCATAACTTCTGCTGTAAAATTGAAATAATACAAGTTATTGAAGAAATGAAATGGTACAACTAACCATTTAAAAAATTATCGATCCTGCAAAAAGTTTATGGGAATCAAAGTTGTAGAAAATCAAATTTTAAACAACTTTTATTCCGATAATTTCTGCTGAAAAATTGAAATAACACAAGTTATTGAAGAAACAAAATGGTACAACTAACTATTTAAAAAAAGATCGACCCTACAAAAAGTTGATGGGAACAAAAGTTGTTTAAAATTTGATTTTCTACAACTTTGATTCCCATCAACTTTTTGTAGGATCGATATTTTTTTAAATAGTTGGTTGTACCATTTCATTTCTTCAATAACTTGTGTTATTTCAATTTTTCAGCAGAAGTTATAGGAACAAAAGTTGTTTAAAATTTGATTTTCTACAACTTTGATGCCAATAATTTTTTTGTTAAATCAATTTTTTCGATTAAAATAGGGGTGTCATTTTGATTCCTCAATAACTACCTACCGGCAATGTAACTATATTAGGACCTCGCTGGACTGATCTGATGAATAGATGCGATCATCGCAGCGTATGTGCCCAGCTTCAGGTAGTAGTTCAAATCGTGAACAACCAATTACTACCGTTTGAATTAGATGAATGAGCCCCAGTGACGATAACTTCGCCGTAGGGCGATAATGTGGCCACGCCATAAGAGGTCATTCGCTAGTGGCCTGAAGATAATGGGTATACCTACTTGTGTTTTTGTCAAAATAACAAAATAAGAAATATCAGCCAAGAGCAATCTACGGTTCTTATCTCAAAAGATAAATGAGGCGCATTCCCATTCGAGCATAGCCACAGAATAAGATATACCTACACAAATAATCATATAATACCTACTTGATACGCGTCTTAGATGACTTAAAATAACTGTAAAAGTTACCTAAGTAGTATTGTACTATAAGTACAATATAAGTACGAGTATTTATAGTACAAGTATTTAGTTCCATACCCGTTAAAACTACATAAATTACAGATTTATGTACGTACAATATGAACAATAATTGTTCGTAAAGTAGAATTTAGTTACACAACAATAACAACAACAATAAAGTAGAATTTAATTAGAACCGTAAAATTAGTGTTGCATTATTATCTATTTAATAAAATATTTTAAATTAAAAAAAGCGGATCCACTTGACCTTGGATGTTTTAAAACATGTCTCAAGTCATGCATGAGGTTCTACAAATATACATAAAGGTAAGTACTATAATTATTATAATGGCAAGTACTCGAAAATATAATGATAAGTTAATAAAAGTTATTCAGCTTTTTCTTAGTAAACACCTAACAATAAGTAATTAATCATGGCGGAGAGAAGTTCAACGCGTACCTACGTCAGTGAAGTTACAGGCAAAAAGTTAAAAACCGGTTATTCGGTCACGGACACCGTACACATCACTATTTTCTCATGTAACCGGTTTTTGGAAAGATTTCAGGTCCTTTTAAGTTTGGAAATTACAGACATTTATTGTTGTAGGCAAAAATGTCTATGTCAGTGTTTCAAGTACAGAGCCGCCAAGTTGTATAATAATTTATCATTTATTGTCATTGTATTCTAGATCAACATTCTAACCTAATAAGTAGGTAAGTATAATTTAGGGACCTATGTATATACCTACTAGAACTTACATGCATGCCTTATTATAGGTAGGTATGTACTTCTTTCTCTACAAATCTACGCAATTAATTGATATGTCTTAGGTACCTATATTACGAAAATACTATGTACCTACAAGCGAGTCAGACAATTATAAATGATTCACTCCAAAGAATAGATAATCCCAACGAAGCAAAGACAAAAAGACCAACATACCTTTGTCTAACAAGCAGCGTTATCGTACAGCATTCTCGAGAATCCAAAAAAATAATAATAAAGCACTACACAATGTACCTACTGAGACCACATAATTTTATATGACCAGCACTGCGACAACAATTTCTTGTTCAACGGACCACGAGATGAATCACCAAAGAATGCACTTTAGAAACACACAAAAATCCAAATTGATACACAGCGACACATATGAACAACACAAATTCGAGTTTATTTCGTTTTTCGATTCGATATCGCGATTTTAAACTGTAATTTTCGATTTGTTTCAAAAGTTTTCGACGAGTTTACCACGCGCGACACGGGAACACGCTATACAACCCAGCGTAGACTGAGTACTTCACGTTCAAGTATAAACCGGCAAATTCGAAGAAACCCTAACGCACTAAGGAGCGCGGCAAACTGTTGCGCTTCTACACATGGCTAGGTTATCGCGCCGATTTATAAACAAAGTAGAAAACTTTTCTTGTACACTTATAATGTTACATTACGTTTGTTTGGGGTTCTGTAGACTAAATTACGGGGCTGTGCGTGTTTTAAACTTAGTTTGAAATGTCAATAAAGGTTTCTGTTTAATTTTAAGTCACGCCCCGTACGTTCGTACTTTGATTAAACAGTTGTGAAGTTTGGTGCGGAAACTAGCGAGTTGCAGGCACAGAAAGCGCTGCTAAATTCACTTTGCTGGGTTATTTGGTTGGTACTCGTACCTGCGGAGTTTTTTTTGTGGGTTTTTCGAACGAGTAGGTACGAGAGGGGCAAAACCGTTCATTGTATACCAGCCGGCCGGGCGGCCTAGGATGCGCACCACATAAATATTTATTTCGACGTGTCAGAACGAGACAGATAGCGTTATGTTATGGATGGGAAACTATGGGTAATACCTATCTGTCAATTTTTCACACGTCGTAAAGAGTTCTTTTCGTGATCGCATGCTGGACTAGCTAGACTCCGGTCCGGTGGTGGTGTGGTTTACCTACTGGGTACGTAGGTACTATACAATTCCTACGATAGGCAGGTTAGATTAGATAGGTAGATTATACTTATAGGGACGTAGTATACCTACGTACGTAGGAAATAGGAATGCAATTATGAACATTATAGGTAGGTACCTACCTAACTATAGGTATTCAAATAATAAAATCGGCCAAGTGTGAGTCGAACTCGTGCACGAACTTCACTAATAATTTCACACTCTTGGGTGTAGGCATCGACTCACATTTGAATTTAAAAAGCCATATTAAAAAAATCAAAGCTAAGCTATCTCAATTTGTCTACGCCTTATCGATTCTAAAAGCTAACACTAATATAAAAACAGCGACCAGTGCATACTACGCCTACGCAAATGCCTGGCTAAAATACGGCATTATCATATGGGGCAATAGTACAAATGCCATGGACCTTTTTATTATGCAGAAAAAATGCATCCGTATCTTGGTAAATATTCGCCGACGTACCTAACAGCTGTAAGCCCCATTTTAAACAGCAAAAAATTTTACCACTGCCTTGTATATACATCTTAGAAGCAGCAATGTTTGTTAAAAACCACCTAAAACTTTTCACTTTTAACACAAATGTCCGAAGACAAAATCAGCTTATAGCACCAGAACCAAAACTTGAAATTATAAAAAGAGGTCCAGAATACATGCTCATAAAAATATACAATGCTCTACCCACCCACTTAAAAGACGTACTTGATAAAAAATATTTTTATAAAAATCTCAAAAAATTGTTAATAAATAAATGTTTTTACAGTTTAGACGATTACCTCACTGATAAAACTAAATAATACCTAATAACATTTAAAGTAGCTCGTAGTATACTCTAGAATTTATGTCAAACTAGTTCTGTCTATATTATGTTTTATAAGTGAAATTGTGTACCTACTATGTAGAATTATAATATGTCTATGCATAGTCATTTTTAATATACCTAATTAAAAAAAAAAAAAATGGCCGTGGGGTGCCGGCAGAGTAGAATAGCACCCCCCTCTTGTACCAGGTGTCGTAAGAGCCGACTGAGGTACTACGGAACCGATAGATGGCGGTATACCCATCCGAAAAAGCGTAGCTCAAGTGCAACAGGGCGGAGATGGGCAGCAGCATCCCCGTCGCGAGAGCTATGCACTGCGATTGCCAACACGCCTGCCCAGCGCGGCAATTACGGGCAAAATCCCCCTAAATGACTGTACGCAATAAAACCAGGCCCCCAGTCCCCGGCAGCTCCGCTAGTCCTGGTTACGGCAGCGACCACGGTAACGGCGGAGCAAGGGGTGCTAAGAATCTCCGGCAGAGATCCGGCTGCCACCCCAACCGACGACGACTGGCCCTGGCAACATATAACGTGCGCACGATGAGGGCTGATGAGAAGATTGCTGAACTGGAAGAAGAGTTGAGTAGGTTGCGATGGGATATTATGGGGTTGTCTGAAGTCCGTAGAGAGGGCGAGGACACGATAACCCTGAAATCTGGCAACCTACTTTACTACCGGGAAGGTGACCAACGGTCCCAAGGTGGTGTCGGCTTTCTCGTTCACAAGTCTCTCGTTAACAACATTATTACCATCGAAAGTGTGTCGAGCAGGGTTGTATACCTAATACTCAGAATATCCAAACGATATTCGTTGAAGGTCATTCAGGTATACGCACCGACATCGGCACACCCAGATGATGAAGTGGAGGCTATGTATGAGGACGTAAGTCGGGCCATACGTACGTCTAAGACCCGCTTCACGGTTGTTATGGGAGACTTCAACGCAAAGTTGGGCAAAAAAAGCGATGATGAGTTGAGAGTGGGGCAATTTGGATATGGGCAACGGAACCCCAGGGGCCAAAGGCTGGCAGACTTTCTGGAAAAAGAGGGACTCTTCATGATGAACTCTTTCTTCCAGAAGCCACCTCACAGGAAATGGACCTGGATGAGCCCCGATGGTTCTACGAGAAATGAGATAGACTTCATCATGACTAGCGAGAAACAGATATTTAACGATGTCTCCGTGATCCACAGGATAAAAACCGGTAGTGATCACAGAATCGTGCGAGGCAAACTGAATATTAACGTTAAACTCGAAAGGTCCCGTCTGATGAAGTCTACGCTCCGACCTACTCATGCTCATATACAAAACCCCGAGAACTTTCAGCTCGAGCTCTCAAATCGCTTTGCTTGCCTGGAGAATTTTGCGTCGGTGGACGAGATCAATAACGGGCTCGTAGAAGCTGTCCAAACGGTGGGTTCTAAGTTCTTTAGACCCCGCCGTTCAGATAGACCTCAGAAATTTTCCGATCATACTCAAAATCTCATGGCCGAACGACGCTCGCTAAGACTGCAGTCTTCCGATGATGCAAAGTCATACAGGCGGCTCAATAGACAAATTTCGAAATCAGTGCGGTGCGACATTCGTCTCTTTAATACCAAACATATTAAGGAGACGATAGAGCGGAACAAAGGCTCAAAAGTGTTCGCAAGGCATTTCTCTATTGGGCAAAGCCAGTTGACAAAGCTGAAGAGAGAAGATGGCAGTATAACGTCGACCAAGGCAGAGGTATTGGAGGAGATCGAAAAGTTCTACGGACAGTTATACGCCTCGGTAGCAAAGCCTGTAAACAGCACGGCCAAAGACCCAAGAGCCAAGCTGACCCGACACTTCACCGAAGACATCCCGGACATCAGTCTGTACGAGATTAGAATGGCTCTGAACCAACTTAAGAACAACAAGGCGCCGGGTGACGACGGAATCACTTCAGAGCTTCTGAAAGCGGGTGGTAAACCGGTACTTAAAGTCCTTCAGAAGCTTTTCAATACCGTCGTCCTCGAGGGCATAACGCCTGAAGCATGGAACAGAAGCGTGGTGGTGCTATTCTTTAAAAAAGGTGACAACACCTTATTGAAGAATTACAGACCCATCTCGCTTCTGAGCCATGTTTATAAGTTGTTTTCAAGAGTCATTACGAATCGTCTCGAACGCAGGCTTGATGACTTCCAGCCTTCCGAACAAGCCGGTTTCCGAAAAGGCTTTAGTACCATGGATCACATACATACGCTGCGGCAGGTTATACAGAAGACCGAGGAGTATAACCAGCCACTTTGCTTAGCGTTTGTGGACTATGAGAAAGCCTTTGATTCGGTCGAGACATGGGCTGTGCTTGAGTCTCTTCAACGATGCCGTATTGACTATCGGTATATCGAAGTGTTGAAGTGTTTGTATAATAACGCCACCATGTCGGTCCGAGTACAGGAAGAGAGCTCGAAGGCGATCCCTTTGAAAAGAGGCGTCAGACAGGGAGATGTGATATCTCCGAAACTGTTTACTGCTACTCTGGAGAACGCCTTTAAGCTCCTGGAATGGAAAGGATTCGGCATCAACATCAATGGCGAATACCTCACTCACCTTCGGTTTGCCGACGATATCGTGGTCATGGCAAAGTCGATGGAGGAACTCAGTACGATGCTCGAAGGCCTAAATCGAGTCTCTCAACAGGTGGGTCTTAAAATGAACATGGACAAGACAAAGGTCATGTGTAATTCCCATGTTGTACCCACCCCTATTTCAGTTGGGAACTCGGTTCTTGAAGTCGTTGACTCGTACGTCTACCTAGGACAAGTAGTCCAGTTAGGTAGGTCCGACTTCAAGAAAGAGGCCAATCGCCGAATCCAACTCGGCTGGGCAGCGTTCGGAAAATTGCGTAGCGTCTTCTCGTCCGATATACCTCAGTGCCTCAAGTCGAAAGTTTTCGACCAGTGTGTGTTGCCAGTGATGACTTACGGCACAGAAACGTGGTCTCTAACTATGGGCCTAATTGGTAAGCTTCAAGTAGCCCAACGAGCCATGGAGAGGGCTATGCTCGGAGTTTCTCTGCGAGATCGAATCAGGAATGAGGAGATCCGTAGAAGAACCAAGGTTACCGACATAGCCCAGCGGATTGGCAGGTTGAAGTGGCAATGGGCAGGGCACATAGCGCGGAGGACTGATGACCGATGGGGTCGAAAAGTTCTCGAGTGGAGACCACGTACCGGCAAGCGCAGCGTAGGACGTCCACCCACAAGGTGGACGGACGACCTCATTAAGACCGCAGGATCGCGCTGGATGCAAGCCGCTACCAACCGGTCTTATTGGAGGTCTTTAGGGGAGGCCTATGTTCAGCAGTGGACGTCCAATGGCTGAAAAGAAGAAAGAAGAATTAAAAAACCCCCGACACAAAAATATTTGACAACAAACTTTCAATTGTCAACCATTTTGGGCACATTTGTAGCATTTTGGTTCTTCCATCCCCACTTTAACTCACCATAACTCTTAAACGGCTCAATCGATTTTTATAAAACATAGCTAAGAACACTCTCGATTAAGTCTCCTTTCATCCAAAAAAAACTAAACTGAAATCGGTTCAGTGGTTCGGGCGCTATGATGCCACAGACAGACAGACAGACACACAGACAAACAGACACGTCAAACTTATAACACCCCTCTTTTTCGTCGGGGGTTAAAAAATAAGATTAGCTTAGTAAGTAATTTTTAAGATATTCACTTACCTAATATGTTTGCTATGCCCTACTAGGCAGGGTGTATACTTAGCTTTTAAGAATGCTCTTTATATTATGCAAATAAATATATTCAATTCAATTCAATTCAACCCTTCGTTGGTAGGTCTATATGCAGCGGTGGACTATTCTGCCGTGCTGATCAAAAAAGGCACAATAAACATTTTTTTTCCAAAATTTTCACAGATGTATTAAAAAGACCGGTACAGTAGGTACAAGCAAATGATAGTGATGAACATAACCCTCTTTTTGCGACAGAAACTAAAATAAATTTTGGAGAAGAGATCCTCATTTTCAATGTTAACTAATCTCTTCAACTCATAATATGATTTTCAGAAATCTGATAACAATAACAGTCAGTGATAAAAACGCCTTTGACACATCCTTGAGTACGTATTTATCAAATAGGTAAGTTCGTATAGGCCGGGTGGCTAGCCCTGGTGTCAGAGCTTTTAAGCCGCCTGAAGATCTCTGACATGGCTAAGCGATTAAAACAACCGGGACTTACAATTTAACGTGTCATCCAAACCACGGCAGCCGCTGAGTTGTAAATGCCACCCGCGGTCACCCATCCGAAGACTGCCCGTTCTGAACGTTGCTTAACTTTGATGAACGCTAACGAACACCTACCTAGTCAAACTACGCTATGAGTGCTTCTGACTAAGTATTTTAATAGGTACAATACAATAAGTATAATACGTATTGTATTGTATAATATCTTAGTGAGAAATTCATAATGCATTCAATTGATAACGCATTACTGCTGATAAAATGTTTGGGAGTTTTAATGAATGAAAGAAAGGAACTCAGATAGGATAGATACCTACTTACATTACAAACAGACAGCTAATTGTTCCTTGTTCTGGTTACGATATCTACCTTCTGTACCTACCTACCTACAGTTCAACTTGTTTTTAGGGTTCCATATTCAAAGGGTCAAAACGGGATCCGATTATTAAGGTTCCGTACCCAAAGGGTAAAAACGGGATTCTATTACTTACTAAGACTCCGCTGTCCGTCCTTCTGTCTGTCCGTCACCAGACTGTATCTCAGAAATCGTGATTGCTAGACAGTTGTAATTTTCAGTTGATGTAGGTATTTCTGTTCCCGCTATAACAACAAATACTAAAAACAATAAAATTCATATTTATGGAAAGCACCCAACAAACGTAAGTACCTAATTTTTTGCCGTTTTTAGGGTTCCGTACCCAAAGGGTAAAACGGGACCCTATTACTAAGACTTCGATGTCCGTCTGTCCGTCTCTCCGTCTGTCCGCCTGTCCGTCTGTCTGTCTGTCTGTCACCGGGCTGTATCTCATGAACCATGATAGCTAGGCAGCTGAAATTTTCACAGATGATGTGTTCCTGTTGCCGCTATAACAACAAATACTAAAAGTAAAATAAAATAAATATTTGAGGGGGCTCCCATACAACAAACCTGATTTTTTAGACGTTTTTCGCTCTATGTATATTAATAATGGTAACAGGTAGATGCTTGAAATTTTCACAGAATATTTAGTTTTATATTCACTTCGATAATAAATAATAAAATTAAAATAAAATTAATATTTAAGGGGGGCTCCCATATAGTACGGAACCCTCCGTGCGCGAGTCCGACTCGTACTTGGCCGATTATTTTTACTCGATACTATCAATAACTGCAGCACAACAGGTAGACGCTTGAAATATTCATAGAATATTTCGTTGCATAGGTGTTTTTTTTGTACCTACTATTTACTTCATAATTAAAATTAAAATGTTAATTTTATTTATTTTAACTAAAATATAAAATCACATACGATACGGAACGCTTCGTGCACGAGTTCGACTCGTATTTGGCCGATTTTATTATTTGAATATCTATGGTTAGATAAGTTATTGCATTCCTATGTACCTACGTATACGACGTACCCACAATCTACCTATCTAATCTAACCTGCCTATCGTAGGAATTGTATTAGGGGCAGAGATGGCGCCAGCTGTAGTTACGAATTAGGAGAAAAAACAAAGTTCATTACTTTTCCCATTGTTTTCTCCTCGTTTCGTCATTGTCACACACTTGTACACTATAAAAATCACTATCACGGAAAACAGCCAGCGTAACTTTTGTTACATTAGATTGCTTGATTTAATGCAGCGTAGTTGTTGACATCTCAGAACCCCCCCAGGTTTTCTTGATTTATTGAATTTGTCACTGGGTGAAATTTTTGGATAACAACTGTCCGTTCGAGATGTACTCAGATCTTCTTGTTTACATCAGCAAAGATACGGAAAAACTTAATACATTAATTAAAATTAGCAAAATATGCAGAGGTCCATAGCGATGGTGAGGAGGACCTACCCTCTTTACCTAGTTATCATGCCTACTATTAGATATGACATGTCCCGTCTAACCACAAAAGTTTTACGCATGCTTTAGACAATGTTTAACAGAACATAATATAATTATAAATTAAAAATTTAAAAAACCCCCGACACAAAAATATTTGATAACAAACTTTCAATTGACAACCATTTTGGGCACATTTGTAGAATTTTGGTTCTTCCATCCCCACTTTAACCCACCATAACCCTTAAACGGTTCAATCGATTTTTATAAAACATAGCTAAGAACACTCTCGATTAAGTCTCCTTTCATCAAAAAAAAACTAAACTGAAATCGGTTCAGTGGTTCGGGCGCAATGATGCCACAGACAGACAGACAGACACCCCTCTTTTGCGTCGGGGGTTAAAAATTCACGGTTAACCTTTTGTTGTAAGGCGGCTAATGTAGTGCTGTGGTGGAGTTAGGAGAAAACTGCTCATATTAAAATCTTGCTAATTAGTCATAATAATAAAGAAGTGGGGCAAACATGGTGGTACTGTAATAAAAAGTATAAAAACTTGCGGTACTGCATTAGGAAATCGATTAGAAGTGCCACTGAATATCTAAAGCCTAATATTAAACAACATCAGAACAGTTGAGAAGCTCTGCTATTGCTATTAGATTTTTGACAGGCGTTATGTTCCTTTACAAATTACATAGATAGACTAACTTTGCTAGTATTTCTTAATCTTAGTTTAATTATTTAAATAATAAGTCTGGGTCTACAGAGCTATGTTACAAGATGTTATTGAAGGGTTCCATACGTTTTATAAATATTGTTTTGTTTAAACAAGCACCTCTTTGTAGTGTAGGTTCTAACTTTAATTTAGGTTAAGTTCAATATAGGTCAGTGCCTGTATTAAAAGGTTTTATTTTATTTTTATATTTTATTTAATACTAGCGACCCACCTCGGCCTTGCACAGGTGTATTTTACATACAAACCTTCCTCTTGAATCACTCTATCTATTAAATAAAACCGCATGAAAACCCGTTGCGTAGTTTTAAAGATTTAAGCATACAGACAAACAAACGAAAATAGCGACTTTATTTTATACTACGAGTATGTAAGGAATAAGGATGCTTAGTAAAATGGCAATTTACACGTCAAACGTTTTTAGGTTCACGCACATTATGTCGGGCCGCAGCGGGGCGGAGAGGGCCGCAGCGCAGCGCAATATTAGTATCGATAATATCGCTCTCGTGACGCGAGGAAGAGAAAAATTTCTTCTTTAGAGAGAAAAAGCGAAGCCAAACGTCATGTGTCAGAACTCAGAACGTATTAATGATCAGTGCGATGAAAACGACATCTCGCGGTAGGTTCGTTGCTACGATTCAGCCATAGGACGTCCACTGCTGGACATATGTCTTATAAAATTAGTAAAGGAGGTATATATAGTCCACGTCACACAAGTTGACAGAAATGAAGTTAGCTACAAGCTGCGTAATATCCAATCAACACGCGGCTTTGTGTGAGCTTCAGTCAGGATTGGATATTGCGCCGCTTGTAGCTAACTTCATTTCCGCCAACTTGTGTGACGCGGCCTATAATATACCTAATAACATTAGTTACCAATACAGGGTTATTCCTAATCAATTAACAACCTTATAAGGGCTTATTCTATACATCAAATCTAACAACTTTTGTTCTGCCACTGCGATCTGTCAAAACTCAAAAAAATAATATTGTTATTTCGCTCGAATTGCTTACATTATTGTTGGTTTTTTCAAAAACGGCTCAGCTGATTTCTGTAAAATTTAAATGGGACCACTTCGGAAGTTTACTCTTTAGAACCAAAAAAGAATTTTTCGAATCGGTTCACAATTGGCTAAATTAACGATGAACATACACAAAAAAAAACATACACACGAACATAGAACTTTCTCCTTTTTGGAAGTCGGTTAAAAATATCGTACACCCTCGACAAAATGTATGGAACAGCTGTTTTTTTTAGTTTTGATAAAAGACGCAGAAAAAAAGTTGTTAATTTCAATGTACAGAATAAGCCCCTAAAAGAATGCTAAGTGATTAGGAATAACCCTGTAAAAGTATTATAACACCTCTCTATTTTCAGGTCATGAGTTAAAACACAATTAACATTTAACTCCATTTACTTATGTACAATGTAGATGTGTTCAAATCCCGAGTAAATAGGTATCTTCTAGGTAAGCGTGTTACATCCTAGACCGCATATCTGCTTAACATCAGGCAGTGTGTGGTCAAACGCAAACCTATACGTAATAAAAAAAAAACTTATTCATATCACATAGGTACCTCTACTTGAGCTCCTTTCAACTCTTAATTAAGAACAATAAGTAGGTACTTATTACAAAAATAACCCAAAAAATGTTTCTGAAGCTAATTAATACCGTGAACTCAAGTTTATCGGTTTGAGTTATTGGAAAACAATATCCTTTTATCGGCTTCCCTTTTCGATATCCATAAACTTTTAAGTCGTTTTTTACGGAGTTTTTCTGTCATTAAAAGACGAAAAAGCTTAAAAATTATAACAGGTTCTTAGAAATGTAATAAGTAGTCAAGTTAGAGCAGGTCGTAACGTTGGACATATTCTTTGTGGAATGGATAGGAAAAAATGATTATTATTATACAGGGTTATTTCTAATCACTTAGCATCCTCCATCCTGACATGATATTTTCCAAGTAAATTTATTTTATAAAATATAATTTTGTTATACGTTCTTGACGATGCTATTGCAGATATCTATTTTTATATTCTAATTCTGATATGATTTTTTAAATAATTATTAGTAATTTCTGGCATATTGCATACTGTTGCCGATAATGTAACTGTTATAAGTATGTTATAATTATAACGATAACATAACGTATTTTAAATGCTACTTGTTTCTTAGCGGTACTTGACATTCAAATTGTTACTTCAAATGACACTGACATTTATTTTTTTCTTGTATAGTATTTATTTGGTATTTAATTTGTTGTATTTCGATAATTTTTAGGTGTGTTTTGAAATGAATGTTAATTTTTAAGAAATAATTCTATAATCATAATATAATTAACAGAATTGTTATCGGACGTTTTCAAGAACATGTAATGTGTCTACGAAATAAAGAGAATTTGACTTTGACTTTGAATCCTTTTAGAGGCTTATTCTGCACATCAAAACTAACAACTTTTGTTCTACAACTTTTATTAATTCTCAAAAATAAATTTTTGTTCCATACAAAAATATCGTTCACCCTCGACAAAATGTATGGAACAGCTGATTTTTTTTTGAGTTTTGACAAAAGTCGCTGAACAAAAGTTGTTAGTTTTGATGTACATAATAAGCCTCTAAAAGGATGCTAATTGATTAGAAATAACCCTGTATACTACGGCACTAATCGCGCACTAAAATTTAAATACCTCATCTTCCCGACGTTTCGACCGAGTTGCATCGATCGTGGTCACGGGTACCCATGACCACGATCTAATGTAGTTTTAGTGCGCGATTAGTCCCATAGTATAAAATAATAATGTGTTCAAATCGCGAACGTTTAAAAACAACATCGGAAAAAATGATATACAGGGTGATTCGGAACTGGTGTACTTAGCCGAAAGGAGGTCATTCAGACCATCATTATGAACAACTTTTTCTGTGGGGCCAAACCTCCAGAAAAAATACTGTTCAATGCATTTTGTCGATTTCAAGTTGTAATTTTGTATAGAACAGCATTGTGTGATTTTTTTATTCCCGACTTTTTGGTTGGCCCAAAAGAAAAAGATTTTAATAATGATGGTCTGAATGACCTCCTTTCGGCTTAGTACAGGTACGTAGTTTTATTAAATCTTCTTTGGTAAAGGGTAAGCAGATAACCCTGTACATTCAAATGTACAAAGTTGTTCAGAAAGGATGTACAGCTGCTACGCCGCAAGGACTCAGACCATCATTATGAATAAATTATTATAAAACTTTTTAAATACAAGCATTTGAGATTCTTAATATCATGTAGCAGCAGAGTTATAGCCAAGACAAGACGTAAAACGAGCCCAAACACGACGGGTCTATCTTGTTTAGTACAGGAGTTCCTATGGCCACCTTCCGACTCAATCAGATCAGCTTCATGGTACCATGTTATTGCATTGTCACTCATATTATGTTATTTAAGTTTTATAGTAGTAGCACGGGTAATTTGTTATTGCTCTTCTAACAACTTTCAACTGCAGTAGTAAGAAGAGTAATTTATTTACCGTTCTTACAACTGGTGGTAAGATTGGTAGTAACACTGGTGGTAAACGGTTTTAAAAATGTACCCATCTTACATAGTTTTAGTGGTACGAGTCAATTTCGTTATTTTTTTGTTTCGTCCAAAGTTACCCCTAGAGAACAAAGTTGGAGAATTTCACGGTAATCTAAAACGTTTTTAATGAAGATTAAAATTGCTTCATATTGAGATTCTAGTATATCTGGGACAAAAAAAAAAAAAACAAGTACTTATACATAATTGTGCTTCTGATATCATGGAGTGGGTACTAAAATAATAAGTCCTAATTTCAGCACGTCAGGGAAAAAATTATGATAAGGGTTCGTTCTTAAAATGTAAGGGCTGCCAACTTCTAAAAATGTATTTTCGACGCCTTGCGTGAAGAACTGGGAACTAAACTTTATGTTAGTATTACTTTTATACTGACCTGTAATGCCCTTGCTGAACATAGGTCTACCTACAGATGGTGATTCGGCCATCCACCACGCTGACTTAGTGCTGGTATGCCTGGGAAGTAAGCGCAAAAAATGCAAGTACTTTCTAAAACTAAAATCTAAAACTCTGCCTCTCGGTGGCTCAGTGGTTACTGGTTAGTGACCTTGACTACGGGATCAAAGAGGCGTGGGTTCGATTCCCACCCAGGGCAAGTATTTATGTGATGAACATAGGTGTTTGCTCAGTGTCTGGGTGTTATTTAGGTATTATCTATTTAAGTATGTTTTTAAAAATATGTGTATGTAGTATATCAGTTTCTGGCAGCCATATCACAAGCTTTGCTTAGTTTGGTGTCAGAGACCGTGTGTAAGATGTCCACTAATATTTATTATTTACCCCATCCCGGCTATGCCCCGGTACGGACATATTTTATAATATACCTAATTAAAAAACCCCCGACACAAAAATATTTGACAACAAACTTTCAATTGACAACCGTTTTGGGCACATTTGTAGAATTTTGGTTCTTCCATCCCCACTTTAACCCACCATAACTCTTAAACGGCTCAATCGATTTTTATAAAACATAGCTAAGAACACTCTCGATTAAGTCTCCTTTCATCCAAAAAAAAACTAAACTGAAATCGGTTCAGTGGTTCGGGCGCTATGATGCCACAGACAGACAGACAGACAGGGGGTTAAAAAGTATAATAAACAAATGCGATTATAAATTGAGATATAAACTAACCTATCTCTACAGTTGTATCAAACTGCACATAGTGTGCAAAATTTGAAGTACTTTAGGAGTCCATGGCCGACAAACAACGTGACGCGTAATTTATATAGATAAAGATTAGGATTATTATTAAAAGCGGAATTTTTGGTTTTACGTTATCATGGTGGTGTACATGTACAACAATACCCGGAGTCAGTCAGCTGAGTTCCTTAACTTTTGGAGGGGATACCCGATTGAATTAAAAAAAAAGAGTATAAATTGTTCATCCCATTCACAGTGGACCCCACGTTCTTTTGCGGAAGAGACAGCCCTAAAAGAATCTCTCTAACAAAATGAGACAGGTAATCTGACACACCCTCGTCAGATTTTGGCTAAATAAATATAACCGTATGAATTACCTTCCTGTATTAAATGTTTTTTGGACAAAATTGGGGGAAAATCTAAGAGAAAATTTAAACATGAATCTTTCGACCGACTTCCAGCAATGAGGAGGTGGTTAAATCCGGTGCATCTGAAGGCACGGTAGTGCCAAAGAAGATAAATATAATGATCTTCAAGCAAATATCTATCTTTGCTCTATGTTGGTTGGATCCTCATCCCAGGGGTGGATTGTTGGATTAATTAATACAAAAGCATAATATGAAACATTTATTCTGAAGTCATAAAAATATGGTATTTTTTCATAAATTCGATTCATATTTCATATCACAGGCTGCTTATTTGAACTATTTTTTTTGTATTATACTATAAATCTTCTAATTTTAAGCTTAATGTAGGTTGACTTAATTACTTATAATGTAAAATTAACATATGACGTAGCGTTCGTATACCTAATTTGTGTGATAAAATCTTTAAGCAAATATCTATAGCACAAATAAGTAAGGCGATTGCAAGCCGACTACAACACCGCGCGATGCCATAGTGATCTGTTACAAGCACTAATTAGGTGACATACGAGTAACGTCGAGATTCGAGAAAACGGGTCATTGTGAATTGTTTAATGTAAATATCTAAGTCGGTATGTATGACGGCGCTCGGACATTTTTTTATTACTTTCACTTAGGGAATGTGGCTCTGTAGATATTTGCTCGAAGGATAAAATGGGTAGTCTTAAGTACGATGATAAAGATCGAATCCAACTTAACGGCGTCTGTGAACACGAAGCGTGTCGTTGCACAGTAGCATTAGCTGCAAGCTGCACAGGGTTTTGTGCAGCTTGCAGCTAATTTCACAGACGCCATTGAGTTTGATACGACCTCTACGGTTTGTGCTTTTGCCCATGGAAAAGTTTAAGGCGTTTGCATGCGGCGTAATTTCACATTATTGAAGATAAGAAATAACACTAAAACAGAATTCTGGGCAATCCAGTAAATATAATTTCCAAAAATTGCAATTGTTTATCTTTAGATTGCAGATGTATATTTATTTAATATATATACCTATGTATTTTAATGTGATGGGAGTAGATCGACACTGCGAAAATTACAAAAAAATATTAGTCAGTAGTTAATTGAATCAGGCGTTATTTTGCGGAAATTCATGTATAAATTTTTGTTTTGAATAAATATTTTGTGTATTTCCGCTATGTTGTTGTAGACAAATAAGTTTAAGAGCCCAATTCAATACATTTTTTTAAAAACCGGATTGATTAATGTATTGAATAGGGCCCTTAAAACTTATTTGCCTACAACATAGTTACCAAATTCTATATTCAGTGGGTTCCCTCTGACCTGAATTCTGCAGGGTAATCCAGAACTGATGTACTAAGTCGAAAGAAGATGATTCTGACCATCATTTTAAGCAACTTAATTTTTTTTTTTTGTTATTTTACCCGGAATTTGAGAATAAAGAGAGAATAAATCAGCTGTTCCAATCATTGTATAGATTTCGATTTGCAATTATGTATGGAACAGCTGTTTTATTTATCGAATTCTTTAAAAAAATGTTCATAATGAGGGACTTCCCGCTTCACACAGAAGCGGGAAGTGCGGGAAAGCGATCGCGATCCGGGACGGTTTTTTTTGTAATATTCGAATTTGTATGCAACCTGACACATAACTCGGGCGCGATCCGGCGCTATTGCTTTGCACTGGACCGCTATCGGATCGCTTTCTCGCGGCTCCCGCCTCTGTGTGATCCGGCCTTTAATCCCGCCTTTCGGCGATACTAAAGGAGGGATTAAGACCAAGCAGATAACCTTGTATACTCGTAGTCAATGGGTTCCCACCACCTTTGACAATAGGTTTCTACAGGCAACGCTACGTTCATGTCACTAACTGTAATAATACTAGTAGATCACAGCTCAGTTCTAATATTACAGATCCTGTAGAACTCCTGCTCAGTGAGCTGGTACTCCTTCACCAGCTGTCGGAACTTGGCGAGGCTGCAGAACTTGTGGCGTTCACAGCCGGCGATGCGCAGCTCTTTGGGGGACGACTCACCCGCAGTTGGTAGGTAGACAGGCTGGAACGGAACGACATTCATTGTAAGATGGGTGGCAACAGGAGTCTATTTTATTTTATCTTTTTTCAACGCGAATACGAGTAAATCCGCGCTTGGCCACCAACTCGCCTGTTGGTAAGCGACGTTGTGGTTGAAGATGAAGCACGCAGACCTAGAAGATACCTATTCATTCTGATCTTGAAAAGCTTTAGGTTATATCTCTTAGGAAACAGGAAAGCAGGAAGATTGTTCCATTCCCTGGCGGTACGAATCAAAAATGATTTATGTGATTGAATTAGGAGGAGAAGACCTAGCGTGCCCGTAGCCCGGACGCCAGGCGCAGTGGTGGAACACCCAGGGTTTTTAGTGGGTATACCGACCAATCGGCCGGGACACCACCCACCTGCTCGAGGTGTGGTGGTATCCATAAAGGATTTTCCCTGGTAAAAAAAATGAGGAGAAGACCTGTTGATGAATCAAAGTTACAGCCTCTAGCAAGTTGGCTGATTAGTGAGCATGTTTAGCTCTTAGAACAGTTGAGTGAAACTAACCAAGACGCTATATTCCCCTGTAGTCCAAAAAACCGGTCTAGGATCCTTCACTAAGTAGAAGACTAGATTAAGTCACCAGCTAGCTTAGCATACAAGACCACGACAAGAGTTTATCGACGCGTGCAAAGGTGACAGATATATGCTTCATAATAACTCTGTCTCGTTCTGACACGTCGATAGGATAATTTTATGGTCCGTTATGCTAAGCCCGCAGGACACTATATTCCTTTGGCACTATGTGATGATGAATAAAAATCTCAGAGTTAGAAAACTATCTGATTCTTTAGCTGAGCAGACGACTAGATTAACTCACCAAGACACTAAATTCCCAGGTCACTATTTGAGTCATCAAATAAAAACTGCTCAGGTTTAGGAATCTATCCGATTCTTTCGCTGAGTAGAAGACTAGAGTGCAACTCACCAGGACACTGTATTCCCCTGTAGCCCGAGACCGATAGAGCTCCAGAGCAAACACGGATCCATAGTCAGGGATGCCAAAAGATCCCTTCACCCTGGACACGTCCATGAGTGCTCCGATGTTGAAATCATGGGCAGAGAACAGCCTCAGGCGCTGCGAGACTGGTTTCCCGGCGATCATGTCGTCTGCCGCTTCGATGAACATGTTTAGGAGGATTCCTGGAAGAGAGGAATAGTGGAATTCATCATCATTGCCATCTGCATGTCACCTTTAACCCAATAGGCATGATGGCTAAAAAAATATAGTTAGTCCGTCAGATAGACTGTGAAAAAATATTCAACACGTATTTTTTTAGGTTAATTAAACAAATTGATGGAGATATAGCCCTTCAAAGTTCCGCGTGACGTAACAAGTGCCATACATAAATACAAAATATAGACTTCTATAAGAGAGGTGACGTCACGGCCCCCACTCCCAAACTTTGACAAGGTTTATCTTTGTCATTTGTTGTTTGATTGACAAAAGAAATGATCGGCCAAGTACGAGTAGGACTCGCGCACGCAGGGTTCCGTACTGTATGGGAGCCTCCCTTAAATATTTATTTTATTTTAATTTTATTATTTATTTTTGAATTGTACATACAAAACTAAACATTCTATAAGTATTTCAAGCATTTACCTGTTACCATTATAAATATCGAGCGAAAAACAGTTCAAAATTCAGGTTTGTTGTATGGGAGCTCCCCTTAAATATTAATTTTATTCTGTTTTTTATTTGTTGTTATAGCGGCAACCGAAATACATTATCTGTGAGAATTTAAGCTCTAGCTATAACGGTTTATGAGATACAGCCTGGTGACAGACAGATAGACGATAGACGGACAGCGGAGTCTTAGTAATAGGATCCCGTTTTTCCCCTTTATGTCCAATATTTTTTGATAATCAACTAACGGACTAATTATTTTACTGTTTTTTTTTAATACCTATATCTAGACGACGGACATAATCTAAGATATCAATGTTTTCCTGAAAGACCAAGCCTGGAGTCGCGCAAAAATTCAGCTGTTCTCTTCTCTTCAAGTTGTCGAAACGCAGTGAGTTTTTCTAAGGATCAGCGATTTTTTTTCTCGATTTCAAGGTTGGCCTTCATGGTCAAAGTTGGTCATAATGATGAGTACAATAATATCCTAGCTAGACCACAGGGTTATACAGGGTTATTCCTAATCAATTAGCATCCTCTTAAAGGCCTTAAGGCCTATGTCCAGCAGTGGACGTCCTATGGCTGAAGCGAACGAACAAGTGCAAAGACATACCTCCACCAAGTTTCTTCATCTCTTCTGTTCTGAAGTATATTTTGTAAGCCAGTCTGGCAGCTTCGCCCAGCCGAGCTAGAATTGGCTTGGACCACTCTGGTATATTCAGCCCCAGGACCACCTGAAAATCAAAAGCGAATTGTTAAGTAAGCCGTGGTGGTCTAGTGGTTGTAACGCTGGCCTGTCATTCTTGAGATCGTGGGTTCAATCCCGGTCCCGTACCAATGACTTTCTTTGGAACTTATGTGCGGAATTTCACGCCATTGGCTTTTCGGTGAAGGAAAACATCGTGAGGCAACCTGCATACGTCAGAATAGGAGAATTCGATGGCGTGTGTGAAACCAACCCGCACTGGGCCAGCGTGGTGGATATGGCCCAATCACCCTTCGTGGGTAGGCCTACGTCCTGCAGTAGACTATTAAAAGTAGTGGTACCAGTAAATATGTTCATCTAGGCTGGTTGACTAGCCCAGCTGTCAAAGTTTCGAAGCCGTTTTGAATATAATTTTGGCACAACTACACAACTAGTTGTGTATATTTGGTGCATGAGAAACTTTTGCAAGCATTTTGAAGCATTTGGTGCTTACTTGTGTACAATTATTCTATGGGATGTCACAAAGTTTAAAAAAATGCAAGTGGATTCCCTCCGCGCGGAAGAAGTGAAATTTCGAGGCAACAGTGCTTTCATAACCCCTCCATGGTAGCGTTAAACGTTTGACGCAACCTTGTTGGAAGTCGCATTACAAGTTTTACTTTAAAAAAAAACTACACGGAGGAAGCCGAGGGTAAAAGCTAAAATTTAACAAAAAATTGGCTAATTTGTACAGGCATGTGAAACTCGCGACGAGGTGACACAGATTTAGAGTATGTTGTGAAACGTAAATCCATACAGAATAAAAAATTAAAAAAAGCCGTATGACATGCATGTCGGAAAGAGGACTCTTAATAATAACGATAGATGATATAATTAAAGACCGCAGAATCGCGCTAAATGCAAGCCGCTTCCAACCCGGCTTATTATAAATATAGGGTTAGATGATATAATTAAAGACCGCAGAATTGCGCTGGATGCAAGCCGCTTCCGACCTGACTTATTATAAATATAGGGATAGATGCGATATAATTAAAGACCGCAGAATCGCGCTGGATGCAAGCCGCTTCCGACCCGGCTTATTATAAATATAGGGATAGATGATATAATTAAAGACCGCAGAATCGCGCTGGATGCAAGCCGCTTCCAACCCGGCCTATTATAAATATAGGGATAGATGATATAACTAAAGATCGCAGAATCGCGCTGGATGCAAGCTGCTTCCAACCCGGCTTATTATAAATATAGGGATAGATGACATAATTAAAGACCGCAGAATCGCGCTGGATGCAAGTCGCTTCCGACCGGCTGTGATGTTAGCTACAAACTGGGCAAAACCCAATCCTGACTTAAGCTCATGGATTGGGTTTCGTCCAGTTTGTATTGCAGCTAACTTAATAGCGGTTAAGAACTCTAATTCGGAAAATACAAAACGTTTACCAATGTTAAGACGCTCACTTCTAACCAGTTATTTCTAATAGGTAAAAGTGATAGGTATGCAGGAATTAGATGCAGACGTTTAGCCTCTACGAGTAGCCTTTTTGAAAGGTCACTAGCTTCCAAGTGCACTTAAACTGCAGTTTTGAAAGTCAACAAGTCAAGGTGATTAGAACTGGTGAATTGATGTCAGTTCTTACATAACTAGTTTATGTGGATTGAAATACAGTGAGCTTAGTTTTACTAAGACTTAGCTGTCCGTCTGTCTGTCACCAGGCTGTATCTCATGAACCGTTAGGTATAGCTAGAAAGCTGAAATTTTCACAGATGATGTATTTCTGTTGCTGCTACAACAACAAATACTAAAAACAGAATAAAATAATATTTAATGAGGGTTCCCATACAAAAAACCTGAATTTTTATCTATATTTCGCTCGATATTATATACTAATACCGCACCTTTTTAATGTGTTTAAATTGGAAATTTATAATAATGTATTAACTCCATATTTTTGACGTGTAACATTGTTATCAATAAATTGATTATGATTATTAATAACGGTAACAGGTAGATGCTTGAAATATTCACAGAATATAAAGTTGTACATTTACTTCAATAGGAAATAATTAAATTAAAATAAACTAAATATTTAAAGGGATACATACAGAACAGAACCCTTCGTGCGCGAGTCCGACTCGTACTTGGCCGATTATTTTTATTGAATAAGAATCCGAAAAAACAGGAATAAGTCTGCGCTTGAATTAGTCTCGCCTGATGATAAGCGACTGTGACGTCAAAGATTGAAACACGCAGATTTAGGAGATACCTAAATACCTACGTATCTATTCGCTCTGAAGTAAGTATGTAAGAGGGATATGCTCGGAGTCTCTCTACGAGATCAAATCAGGAATGAGAAAATCAATTGAAATTACAGACACGGAGCAAACACCTATGTTTTATTACAAAAATGCTTGCATTGGGTGGGAATTGAACCCACGCTTCTTGGCACAGGAGTCAAGATCACTAACCACTTCGCCACCGAGCCAGTCACTTGTAAATGTGTGTACTGATAATGTAAAGTAACTATAGCGGCAAAATAATATTTTGACTAGGTGTATGTGCGCTGCAAGCCGCTTCCAACCGGTCTTATTGGAGATCCATAGGGGAGGCCTATGTCCAGCAGTGGACTTCTTATGGCTGATGGATGGATGGATGGTATGTGCACGGTCAATCTTCGGAAGGGTGACCGCGGGAGGCATTTACAACTGAGCGCTGGCATGACTCAGATAAAAATTTAAAATTGTAGGTCCCGGTTGTTTAACCGTTTAGCTATGTCAGAGGCCTTCAGGTGGCTTAAACCAGGGCTACCATACGGTCTATACGAACTTACTGTAATATTACTTGTATTTTACTTACAGTACTCCTGAACAAGTCGAAAAGCGACTGGAACAAGAGCGGGTTTTCAGTGAAGTTGAAGCCGGTTTTCTCCTTCAGAAGTGGGATCAGGTCCATGAAAGGTAGGAACTCTTCCTCCATGGCCGCGTGCTGGGCTTCCTCCATCAACGACTTGAATTTATCGCAGTTGGAGTAGTAGCGAAGCTGAAACAAATATGTAACATTATGATGGAGTAGATCCTTTTGAAATAAAAACTACATACAACAAAATACAATACTATGGATACATACATAGGCTAGAACTACATCCTCAAACAGGAATGAGGAGATCCATAGAAGAACCAAAGTAACCGATATAGCCCAGCGGATTGGCAAGTTGAAATGGCAGTGGCCAGGGCACATAGCGCGGAAGACTGATGACCGATGGGGTCGAATAGTTCTCGCGTGAAGACCACGTACCGGCAAGCGCAGCGCAAGACGTCCACCAACAAGGTGGACGGATGACCTTATTAAGACCGCAGGATGCAAGTGGCTACCAACCGGTCTTATTGGAGATCCATAGGGGAGGCCTATGACCAGCAGTAGACGTCCTATGGCTGATGGATGGATGGACATACTTAAACTACTACATAAAAAGCAATTGGATCATCCACAGACCCTTGAAGGTTTAAAGATAATACAAAAAGCTCAAGCCCACTGCCAGTTGGCAGCGTGCCCAGCATGCTGTCAAAATCATTACACTGAATGGCAATGCGTTGAGCCAAAATAAACGCTAGCATTTTGGTCACGCGTAGCGTCTACCAGACGCTCAGTTTTTTTGAAATAATGGCATTTTAAGCCGTTTTGATCTAGTCGTAGTAATATCCGCCCTATAATCGTGAGATCGAGGGTTAAAATTTCAGTCCCGTACCAAAGAGTTCATGTATGTACGGAATTTCACATCACTGGCTTTTATGTAAAGGAAAACGTCGTGAGGTAACTTGCATACGTTCGTAAAATAAATTCGTCGATGATATTGACGTTTCAATCGAAGCGTCTAAATTACTCTATTAATTTTGATGATTGCTATATCTATTGATTTGTTAATAATAGCTGGAGTGTAATAGGTCACAATATAATAGATAAAATAAAATACGTTGTTACGTCTAAAACGATAGTATTATTTTTTATCATTGTTACCTCACGTGAAATGATAATGTTGTAAAGATGTTCACAATTGGTGAAAATATCGAAGATCATTTACAAAAAAAAAACATACAGACGAACATCTTCGACCACAACGTCGCTTTTCATCAGGCGAGTTGGTAGTCAAGCGCGGACTTATTTGCGTTAAAAAAAACGTAGAACCTCATCCTGTTTGGAAGTCGGTCAAAAATACCACATTTATTTAGAGCAAAGAATAAGTCAAAAAGTCTGACAAAAGACCGAGCGTGTGTAAAACACATCTTCACATCTCTGCTCCGCTCCCCTTTGGTGGGGTTTGGGGATAAATCAAGTTGCACTTACTCTGCTATTACGAGAAATGAGAAAAAAAAACGCAAACAATCATTAAAATATACGAAGTTGCTCTAAATGACAGTTTGTAATTTTGTTCAGGTATTTGTCGTCTAACTGTCCAGTTTTTTTTTGTATTTTCACCAATTTGTTGTTGTTTAAGCCTGCTGAGTACCGCTGCTGGACAAACGTTCCCAGCTCTTACACTTTTGGCGGTTTTGTTTTGTTTCGGTACTTGCGGTGTACCAATATTTGACCGACGAAACGGAGGAGGTAACTACTCAATTCGACGCGTATTTTTTTATGTTTAACCACGCGTTACTTTTTACATGGTAAACCGATATCGATAATTCTCTTTTTATTGGAAAGAGTTTACTTCGTAATTGTTTTTATTTAAATTTTGGAAAAAAAAACATGCCTAAGGGTACGAAAACAGGGGATGATTGATTATTCACTCACAGATTGTAACATTTGACCACATCTTTTTACGGAGTAGTACGATTTCGATATTTTTTTTATTGGAAAGGGTATACTTCAAAATTGGTTCCATTTAAATTTAACCCAAATCGGCTTGGCCATTTTTGATAAATCAACAATAATGTGAATATTGCTAAACGTACGCTATGAGCGGGATGTTCTTGCGGTGGGATCTCAGGCTGTTATCAAAGGTGTCAAGTTCGTGGCGACATCTCTTTATTTGTTAATTTTATCATTTTTTTTATTTCTACATTTTAATACATGCATTTCATTTTCTTACCGACGGACCGGAGGAGGTACTCAATTCGACGCGTATATTTTTTTTCATGTATAACCACGCATAACTTTTTTCATAGTAGTCCGATTTCAATAACTCTTTTTTTATTGGAAAGAATATACTTCGAAATTGGTCCCATTTAAATTTTATCGAAATCACCTGAGCCATTTTTGATAAATCAACAATAATGTGAAAAATGCCACTTCGATCCGTGCGAAATATTCGCGAATTCTGTACACAGGTGAAGTCGGTCATGCAATTTTTTGCAAAAAATAATTATTAAGTCAATTGATCATAGTCACAGTCAAAGTCCAGTATCACCACAGAACACGCGCATTTTAAGACACGCTCTACCATTTCTATTATGGTCTAATTAACTGATAAAGCTTATCTAAGGTCAAGTTCACACCGAGATTCTGTGCTATTGTGAATATTACGTAAGAATAAATTTAACTATAGCAAAACATATTGTTTACATAAGATTTTTATGATGTGTGTGATGTAATGTGTACACATGCGTCTAATTACCTATGTACAAAGTAATCATAAAGGAAATACATTTTAGCAGTCACATGGTCTGTATAGGTCTGTAAGTAGATGTGTAGGTACTCGTATCTGTATAGGCGGTACGGTATTTCCTAGAAAATGCCAATTTCTTTTATTATATATTGCAGGTCGGTTTCTTTCTAGTTATTGATATGAATGTTAAAATCAAATAATTTCCAGTGCGTTATCGTACCAATGATTTTCTTTGGAACTTATGAACGGAATTTCACACCACTGGCTTTTCGGTGAAGGAAAATATCGTGAGGCAATCTGCATACGTCCGTACAAGAAATTCGATGGCTGTGTGCGGGTTGGTGGCAACCCGCACTGGGCCAGCGTGGTGGTGGTCCCAATCACCCTTCGTCTGCCTGCGTTCTGCAGTGGACTATTAAAAAGGCTGATACAGTTTATTAAATATTTTATTACTGTTGTGTGTACTATTGAAGATGTTTCAGCATTGCATGATTGTTCCGGTTTCGGAAACGAAAATATTGTTCTCGAATAATCCTTACTAATATTGTAAATCCGAAAGTGTGTTTGTTAGTTTATCTGGATCCACGGCAGTGCACCTAAACAATTATATCGAGCAAAATAACATAGCCGTACTGTACTATACTAGCCTTTTTAATAGTCCACTGCAGGACTTAAGGCCTACCCACGACGGGTGATTGGGCCATATCCACCACGCTGGCCCAGTGCGGGTTGTTAAATTCACACACGCCATCAAATTTCTTCTATGGACGTTTGCAAGTTGCCTCACGATGTTTTCCTTCACCGAAAAGCCAGTGGTGTGAAATTCCGTACATAGGTTCCAAAGAAACTCATTGGTACGGGACCGGGATTGAACCCACGGTCTCAAGAATGACAGGTCAACGTTACACCCACTAGACCACCACGGCTTATACACAGCCGTACTTTTCCCGAATTTGTTTGTTACTCTTTCACGCAGCAGCAAAGCATTGGATCGGTTTGATTTTTGGCATCAATATAGTTTAAAGGTCAGAAAGTGTCATAGCTACTCTTTATTCAGAAAATATTTAAAGATCCTGTGGAAAACTGCGGATACAGCCAGTACTTACATAATCCTCAGACAAAGGCACCGCAACGTAAGGCACTGGTTGCCAGACCTTCCCCAGATAATCGTCTCACCATTGCTCTGGTTCTGGAGGATACGTTGACGCCATGGCCAGTTAGATGGCCAGTCATCTTCGTTCGTTCCGATTGGATGGATATCTTATTCGGTGTGTAGAAGACCCTCACTAATATTAGAAATCCGAAGCTGCTTTGTCGGTTTCTTGCTCTGTTTGCTACTCTTTCAGGCAGCAGCACAGCATTGGATGGGCTTCATTTTTGGCATCAATTTACTTTAAAGGTCGAAGAGTGTCATTGGGTACTTATTATCCCGAAAAAAAAAATAGAAACCTGTGGAAAACTGCGGGTAAAGCCAGTACTTACATAATCCTCAGACAAAGGCACCGCAACGTAAGGCACAGGTTGCCAGACCTTCCCCAAATAGTCGTTCCACTGCTGTTCCGGCTCTGGAGGGTATGTTGCCGCCATGGCCAGTTGGATGGTCATCTTCGTTCGTTCCTTCTCCGTGCTTCGGATGGCTATCTCATTTGGTGTGTAGATGGGGGAAATGAGACCAAAGCCATTTGACCCGTAGCGTAGGCGGTAGAATTTGCCTAGATTGTAGGCTCTTACTTTGCCTGCCTGGAATTTAATAAATTTATCAAATTAAAGAAAAATGTGTCAATTTAAAAAAAAACTTACATCCCATTTGCTGGCTATTACTGAATGCACCGCAACTACATCACAAATAGAAAGAAGTAACTAGTAGGCATACATATTATGTGCATTTAGTGATATAGTTACGATTCAATTAAATTGGTAATAAAATTAGGGACAATTTTTTTAACTCAATATTAAATGTTTACGCCGATTGTACTGTTAAGAGCCGACTCGAAAATTACTTCGAGATTTCTGTAGTTGCTAAAAGAGATTTCTTCAGACGATTTGAATGTGATAGATAACAAGATAAAGAGGAGTTGCTGTAAAAACACCATGTTCCAAAAATATAGGTCTGTTATAGCGGTATGTTCAGTTCAAGCTTTCAAGGCAAGTTATTTTTAGAGTTGAGAAGTGAAACATATTTGTAAATCACTGAAACTCAACAAATTAAGCAGATCGGACATTGCATTTTAAACTATTAAACACTTGTAGCTTGTGACATTTGAAATTGCATATCTCTCTGAACGAATTGATTTGCTTTTGTCTAAGAACATTCACTTTTCAAGGATAGGGTTTCAAAGCTTCCTTATTTGGTTTATGCATTTTATTATTAGAATCACAGAACAGATTTTCTTCTCTCTCTTCTGTGATTAGAATAGTCTTAATTTTCATGTGAATAAAACTGATAAAAAAGTAAGTAAGTTCGTATAGGCCGGGTGGCTAGCCCTGGTGTCAGAGTTTTTAGGCCGCCTGAAGGCCTCTGACATGGCTAAACGGTTAAAACAACCGGGGCATACAATTTAACGTGTCATCCGAGCCACGGTAGCGCTCAGTTGGAAAATGCCACCCGCGGTCACCCATCCAAGTACTGACCGTGCGGAACGTTGCTTAATTTCGGTGATCGCTGACAATCACATAGTCAAACTACGCTACGAGCGCTACCTGATGTAAAACTGATGTATCGACACGTGATTATGGAAAAACATGTCTTGATGATCGTAAAGTTATAATGATAGTCTAAGATTCGTCTGCAAAATTGTTACGGTCATCACGTACACGCTGAAAAACAATTTTACATACATTTATGAATAGAAGAATACATAGGTATGTCTATAAAATTTACTTAAAAATATAGGTTTTTAGAGTGTACGTGATGAACGTAACGATTTTGCAGCCAGATCTTGTACTATGAGGATTTATCTTAGTTTCTCGACTTTGGTGTAGGCTTCATTCTGGCTTAGAAATTTTATAGCGCTGCTTTTCTGGCTGATTCAGAAGATAGCGGAACATCCGTACTCTCTCGTCAATCCATCAAGCTAGCTGCACTAGGGTCACCATCCGATACCTTTCTTTCTGACCGACGAATAAGCGGAGGAGGTACTCAAGTCGACGCGTATATATCTACATATATTTTTATGTAACTAATGGCTAACTATATAACCACGCATAACTTTTTACAGAGTGGTACGATTGCAATAGTTATTTTTTTATTGGAAAGGGTTGCTTTTCCTTCTTCTGTATTTCGAATTTGCATTTTTTCTGTTTTAGCGTGCTCAGGATTGCTTTAGCGTTCAGAAAAGGCGAGACCACATGATAACACTCCGCGCCTCAGTTCCCTAAATTTTGCATTCTGCTAGAAAAATATTTTCAATACAGTAAACACTGTGTTTCAGAGTTAGGTCAGTGTCCAGTCATTAAGGCAGGAGGCAGGAGGGAGAGACCATTTTAAAATAAAATCGACCAAATGCGAGTCCGGCTCGCGCACGAAGGGTATGGAATAATTATTTTATTTTAAATCACTCATTTATTTACCCTTAATATATTTTATTTTAAATCACTCATTTATTTTTGATAGGAATATACAACTTAACATTCTGTAAATATTTCAAGCATCTTCCTATTGCCTATATTCATATCGACCAAAAATCACGTTTCTTGTATGAGAGCCCCCCTTAAATATTCATTTTATTTTAGTTTAAATATTTATTTTTGAAGTGAATATTTAACTATATATCCTGTGAAAATTTCAAGCGTCTACCTATCACCGTTATTAAAATCGGCTAACGGCTAAAAATTCAGGTTTGTTGTATGGGAGCCCCCTAAAAAATATTGTGTCCTGTTTTTAGTATTTGTTGTTATAGCGGTAACAGATATACGTCATATGTGAAAATTTCAACTTTCTAGCTTTCACGGTTCATGCGATACAGCTTGGTAACAGACAGACAGACGGACGGACAGCAGAGTCTTAGTAATAGGGTCCCGTTTTTACCCTTTGGTACTGAACCCTAAAAATGACTCCGAATATGGCCGCCCCCTGAAATCTGCTGCCTAAAATGCCTGTCTAATGTAGAAACGCCTATGACATGGGAACCCTAGCCGCGCGTGAGAGTATTACTGTAAAACGTGACCTCAGCGAAGCGTCGTCCAATCATCCACTGCCAAGGTTGACACGAGGAAACTCTTTAAAATCTACTAAATAGAGTTATTTTTGTTGTTTTTTTCCCTATCGTTGTTAGAAATGCTTTGTACGAGTATCTTTCAGGTTTCGATGAGTTGAACTTTTTGCGCGGTCTGCCTATTGTAGTCTACTTTGACCACCGTTTTAGGGTTCCGTACCCAAAGGGTAAAAACGGGACCCTAATACTAAGACTCCGCTGTCCCTCTGTCTATCACCAGGCTGTATCTCATTAACCGTAATAGCTAGAACGTTGAAATTTTCACAGATTACGCATTTCTGTTCCCGCCTTAACAACAAATACTAAAAAAAAAAATTAGGGGGCACAAATCTTAATTTTTAGCTGTTTTTCGCTCGATATTAATAATGGTAACAGGTAAACAGGTAGATGCTTAAAATTTTCACAGAATATTTATTTATATATTACTTGAATAATAAAAAATAAAATAAAATTAAAATAAATATTTAAAGGGGGCTCCCATACAGTACGAAACCCTCCGTGCGCGAGTCCGACTCGTACTTGGCCGATTATTCTTTGTGTTCTTACTCTCTAACTCTCATTACACCGTTCTATATTAGGGGAAGGATCTCTGCTTATCAAATTGTGTGATATGTAAGCGCCTTAGAAAAACGGATACCAGAAATACCACCTGGTTTATACGAATATAGTAAGATGTTAGACCTTAGGACTCACTTTTAAAAGACCTTCTGGCCCTTCGTAGTAGGTGAGATTGGTGATCTGGTCTTGCTGGTCTGATAGAGACAATTCTTCTGCGTCCGGGGCTCTCTCTCCGTGTCTGTTCACCTAAAACAAAAAAAAAAAAACTCATAAGATACCAATGTTACTCTGAACTAACTGAAATACATAATAATACGTTTTTTCTCTTTATTTTTTTGTATACATATATGATACGCGATTACTCCGCTAATTATGAACCGATTGTGATGATTCTTTTTCGTTTGGGTAGATACCAAACCATACTTCAGAAGTGCTGCATAGAAATTTTATCGAAATCGGCTGAGCCGTTTTTGAAAAAACAACAGTAATGTGAAAATTACTACATCGATGATACATTGATCCATGCGAACTATTGTTGAAATCGGTTATGCTATTTTTGACAAAACAATCATTTTAGTTGAAATCACAACGTCGTTAAAGAAGTGGTATCACAACGTCGTATACCTACCAGGGGAGTAGGTGGTCAGGCGCGGACTTAAACGCGTTAAAAATTAAATTCAAATCAGATGTTCCACTCATTTTGGCGAATCTTTGTTTTTTTTGCTGTTTCAGGATTAGTGCTGTACCTAGTAAACTGTGGACACGTGCGCTATGGCCATTTTTGCACGTCTCGTCTCCACTTGACAACATTTTTAACCTACTTACAACAAGGAGGAGGTTCTATGTTCGTCTGTATGTTTTTTTTTGTGTATGTTCACCGATAATGCTGCCAATTGTGAACCGAATAGAAAAAATATTTTTTAGTTTGAAAGTGTATACTCCCGAGGGACCACCATTTAAATTTTGCAGAAACTGGCTGAGCCTTTATTGAAAAATCAACAATAATGTAAACAATTCGAGCGAAATATTCGAATTTTGTACACGATGAAAGGCGGGTGTTGTCATTTTTTGCGAAAAATTATTATGTTTATCAAACACATCAATTCGTGCGAACTATTCGAATTCTGTACACGGTTGGTCGACGTTAAGCCATTTTTGGCGAAAAACAATCAGAAAAGAAATGTCCTTAGATCCACTAAGATTTGCACATAGCTTAGTGGTCAAACGAAAATAGACAATATCTATATAAGGAAATACAAAAAACGAGCGAAGACAGATAAAAAAGATCGCCCATGATAAAACCCGTGTAAATATCTACGTAACCTCAAGAAATTTTCTATATTTTTCCTTATCATGTACAAGCGTGTAATGTATGATTTTCCTTAAGATTAACATAAATAGAACGCAGTAAATAGTAAATTTATCTCACGACCGATAAAAGACCTCTGCCTTATCTTGCTTAGGAAATGAGAATGTTTTGACTGGATTTATTAGTTCCGGTTTACCTAGTAGTTGTCAATATTTACAATTTGTTTTAAATACATCATTATCTAGATGTTTGTTAGCGATCATCAAAGTTAAGCAACGTTCAGGATGGTTCGTATTCAGATGGGTGATCTATCTATCTATCTATACATATACAGCCTGTTCTATCCACTGATGAGTATAGGCCTCCTCTCTATCTCGGGCGATCGCATTTACAACTGAGCGCTACCGTGGCGCGGTCCGGATCGGCACGTTAATTTGTAGGCCTCGGTTGTTTTAACAGTTAAGCCATGTCAGAGGCCTTCAGGTGGCTTAGAAACTCTGACACCAGGGCTAGCTACCCAACCTATACGATTTTGTTTCCTTTATTATTATTTTAACCATAGGACGTCCACTGATAGACATAGACATCCCCTGTAGATCTCCAATAAGACCGGTTTCAAGCAGCTTATTAGCCGCGATCCCGCGGTCTTACTGAAGTCATCTGTTCACCTTATGGATGGACATCCAACGCTGCGCTTGCAGGTACGTAGTCTCCACTTGAGAAGTTTACGGGGTACTGAGAACATTTCGAAATTCATGAAATCAAAACTTAACTTGCGGCAAGTACAGCGGGTATTTTCAAATAGTAGGTATCACCCTACAACCCTGGGCTCAGAGTTGGGGCTCTGGCCATCCACTCGATCGGGCCCGAGGAGGACGACAGCTTGTGTCGCAACGCTATCGTAGAGGACCGCACAAGCCTGGTTCTTCTACCAGGCGAAAACACACAAAGCGCTGGGAGCACCGGTGCGTTCCTTTTGGAGATCCCGGAGCTCCCGAGAAGGCACAAAGGCTGGCCAGTGAGAAGGTTTTGGTGGGTACAATCCCACATAACCCGACTGCACCCCAAAGCAGTCAGGCATCTTTCGAAGATTTCCCACTCGTAAAAAAAGGTGTCACCCTACAAAACGGTAGATAACGACTTACACGAAGCTATAATGTACTGTTAAACTGTTTGTAACTTAATTTACTACAACTTCAAGGAAAAAATGTTTTCACAATTTTCATTATCTCAAAATGACGGAGTAAACCGGTTTTCATCCGCTTTTTGGCGTTTGTTGATTAGCCTTGGCCCGCAATTACTGAATAATTTCCCTGCGTGCCCGCATCATGTCATCACAATTTGTAACCTAGCCTCTTGTAGTAAACATAGGCCTATCCAGCGATTGGGCGATGTCAACACGCTACTGGCTTATTTGCTGGTGATCGCTATCGAATTTCTTCCATACATTAAGGTTATTTATAGATGGCTAAGAGGTGAAGCTAAGGGCCGAATTGGGCCGATTTAAACCATTAGAATATCGATTTATTTCAACAAAGCTTAAATAAAATTCCAAAAACAACTACTAAACTATTTACAACCAAAAACATATTAATTATACGTTAGGACCGTGGGGACCGGGAGCAAAAAAAGATTTAAGTACAAAGACCTATCACTACGACGGTACACGCAACACGTGGCAAAATGCTGGCCTCTATCGTGCCCAGAATAATAGCATTGCCATCCAGCGTGGCAATGCATGGGGCCAGCATCTTGGGAACTGTGCCCGCTGGCATTGGGGTTTTAGATTAGGGCTTCCATCAACATATAGGTATATAGTCACACTATAAGGTAAACGTACCAATGTACGGACGTTTTTGAACTTCGCTGACTTTGCAGTAATACTACGCTGATACTAACAGACTTACAACAACAAAATGAATATGACCTTATAGGGCATTTATCTGAGTTTTATAATAATTAAATTTTATCTAATTTGTTTGAGCTGTAATGGGAATTAATACCCAAAATGTAAAAAAATACCCAAATGTACCAAACCGCGGACGATTTGTCCTAATGCGCGGAATGTCGTCCCAATTCCTGGATGCTATACGAAATTGAACTCTATTTGTTTTACATTAGAGTTTAAATAGCCTTTCTACCGTATTATTATTTGTATGAACTTTAAAATCGACCCAAATCTATTACAAATCGTCCTGATTCACGGACGCTATGCGAATTAGAACTCTATTTGCTTTACATTAGAATTTAAATTGACTTTATATTGTATTATTTCTTACTATTATTAAAGAATATTTTAGTTAAAGCCATTCAAGGTGTCTTAAATCAAAGAAACAATGGTTTACATGCAATAAATTATATTTCAAACAAAACAATAATCACCTTATGAAAAAAAATGCTGAAACGTTAGGTAGTTAGCACAATAGCATTGGTATAGGAACCGTATTTAGTCCGTGGCAAGATAATCGGCTTAAATGATCCCCAAGGTAATTTGTTCAGTCTTCCCATGCAAAACAAAATGCGTTCTTTTTTATAATTATATCCCACAGGTCCGTATAAGGCACCTTAGGTGACACATTTGTGTAATGATGATTTCACGGTAGTTAAATTGGATACCAGTGTCTAAGGCAACCTCAGTAGTATATTTACCTTTAGAGCAGGGCGTACCTGGATATCGTAGAAGTAGCGCAACATCTGGCGGTCGAAGAATTAATGCTTTCAGTACAAGAAAAAAACAAGAAACTAAAGTGGGGTGTGACTCAAACGCCCACTGTGTTGTCTGGGAATGTCCCAATACAAATGAGAGGAGAAATGACGTACTTAACTTCATCTTCAGGCTACACCATGGCCCTGAGTTTATTTTTGTAACGTCTTGGGAATCAATTATTGACATCATACTTGCTACGAGCAATATCTCTAAAACAATCAATGAGTGTCGCGTGGCAACTGATGAATACTCTGATTCCGAAGCACGAACCTGAAGCATACCGATATAGCAACTTTTAGAAATAAACTCAAAATAGCTATAAAGAGGAACCTTTACAATAGCTAGAAAACAGCTCGAGAGAGAAAACCATGAGCTAGTCATAGAGAACGATGTATCTGACGATATATTGCTATCTTGGAACATATACGCGGATAGTGCAAAAAACAAGCTTGGACTAAGAGACTCCCTTGCCCTGAGTAACAACATAAACTTTGCAAGCGGAAGCCATGGGCCTTTTGCTAGCTGCAAAAAAACTTAAACTTTTATATGAACTGAGCTTCTAACAGCTACTGGAAACAGTGAGGCCAAAGAAGTGATCATGTTCACAGTTGACAGTGCTTCTACTATCTATGAACTCAGAAGACCTGTACCAAGGTCAAAATCAATCGCTGCGCGTCATGCATTATTCCAAACTCTATCAAATAAACAGTGCGATGAAAAAAGAGTCACAGATCATGTTCAGACAACAACATAGCAGACATGCTTTCCAAAGAGAGAAGATTCAGTTGTAACTTAGAAAATCAAATTGTTTTATTATATTGTAATCTTAGTCATATAATCTAAATCCCAATTTTTTAGTACTATAGTTGATTATTGTATCGATATAATAATCAACTTTTACAAAAAAAAAAATGGCTCAATCAAGAGACAGATTTTTACTCTGATACTAGGACTAGCCACGCGGACCATACGAACGTCCTTATTTACTTTTTACTACTTATTTATTACAAATTAAATGTTTATTATTTTCTATGAAACACCAAAAGTTTAGTATTTCATAAAAAATAAAAACATAATATCAAAATCTGAGAACAATAAATCTTACTTAAGATAATCTTTTAAACACAATGTAATATTGTTCAAAATATTGTTGTAAATCGATCAAAAACAATTGTTTTTGTCATGCACAAAAAACAGTTTAAACAATACCAAAGCAAATTGGACACGACTATTGTTTGAACCAGTCCAAAATAATTCTTAATTCCTTTGAATGAGACGCAACCGAATTATAATAATTACTTTTTCACGGTTTTGAAAACGAAGTTCTTACATGCAAGGAAAAATGAGACTTATTTCAAGGCAATAAGGTCGAGATCCAACCTTTGGTACAACGGGTTTTAAAGAACTGATGTGTGTCCCACTTCTCGGACGAAAAATGTGATTATTGTCCGTGCATTGGGACAAGTACGGGTTTTGTGAGTACCATTAGGCGGATACGCAAATATTATAAATAATCAACAAGATTATGTCTAGATTAGAGGTTATAATATTAGGTAATTTATCTAAGTATCGTAATAAAATAGCACACTTACTGTATCACATTACACAACTAAGAAATCATCTGAAGTTTATGACAGGGTAGACACCAAATTCAGCTACTGAATTAACAGATTAACGAAAATTTTACGACACCGCACTTTTGAGATCATTTGGTTTGGACACCATTACACTACGTGTATTGTTTTTCTTGTATAATACTTTGAAATATAACCAAGAATTTATTGTCATTCATAAGATTAAGTTAAACTTTCGTGGAAAATTACAAAAATTAAAAAACCGAGTAACGTCCGCGTTCTGGGACTCGTCCGCAATTACGTGCGTTTACCTTAAACAACTTTTTTAAAGTCAAATCTGAATTCGATGAAAAGAAATGAGCACTCCCATACAATTTTACATGTCGATTTTCCTTCGATATATACGAAGCGGTTTCACTCAAAATTTCTGATTCGTACCGCCAGGGAATGGAACAGTCTTCCTGCTTTCCTATTTCCTAAGAGATATAATCTAAAGATTTTCAAGGTCATAGTGAATAGGTATCTTCTAGGTCTGCGCGCTTCATCTCCGACCACAACGTCGCTTACCATCAGGCGAATTGGTGGTCAAGCGCGAACCTAATCTTGATTTAAAAAACTCTGAATCGGCAAAGTTTAAGAAACAGCATTGTTTTTTCTCGAATTTCAGATGAGATATATAATTAAAAAGCTAAAGTCAGCGTCTAGCCTTGGCCTGCATTTACAATTACTGACAATTTCCCAACCCGCATGGTGCCAATCATAATTTGTAACCCAACCTCTAGTAGGTAGTAGTGTAGAATTAATGGATGCATTGATAATGAGATTCCTTAGCTATTTATGGACAATAAAGTACCTACTCTAGAGCTGTTAAGGCAATCGTGACCATACAAAAACAATAAGCTGTCTACCTCTAAATTTTATTTGATTTTAGTGTTTTTTTTTTCATGTAATCAGCACTTAAATAAAATTCAAATTCAAACTTCATTTAATTGATCCATTTTCACCCAAATTCAAATATTGAATGGCTATTATTATTTATACGTCTTAGTTGTTACAGTTTTTAAATGACCTTAAAGTTACAAGCCATATCATTTTTCCATAAGCTGTAATTTTTTTTAAATGTAATATTTTAACGCAAAAACTTGCTGAAAAGTAAACATAAACTAAAAACTTATCTGAAAAAAATAAGACGTACGAGCGTGTAATATATCTTACTTAAGCGATTGACACCAAAAACATAACATATTGTTACAATTTAAAAGGTGGAAAGAGTTTTCTCCCGGAATGTAAGTTTTATCAAAAATGTACCGAAAATTTTCTCGCTGTTCTACAGAAAGCGCGAAAATCCTCTCAAGCCGCCGATCGACGTAAATAAAACTTAAACTTTGAAACCGCGGTTTTGAAATCGGCGACTTTTTACATTCCATTTGACGCTTTCCTCTTTTACAGGTTACGTTTTCTTTTAGAATAGAATAGTATTTTAGAAATGGCATCGACTGTAACCACATCACCTACAGAACTCGAATAGTTCGCACGGAACGATGTACTTATCATCTGAAAATTACTTCACATTATTGTAGATTTTTCAGAGACGACTCAGCCGATGTCGATAAAATTGAGACCACCAGTCATTAATCTAAGCTCTAAACATTATTTTCAATATCGCAACTCCATTGCTCCATTGCATTGACGTAACTGCAAAAAAGTATCAACATGCCTTATGCCAAAGTGTTTTAAAAATGCTTATTCATACGAAGCAACTACAACGCTTAATCAATTCTTTCGTTGTCCAATAGAGGGCGCTATATGTCAATGTATCATTACAGCGAAATTGTGCTTATTATTACAAAAAATATACGTCAAAATCTGTTTATCAATAATTGGCAAAGTAATCGCTTAATGTACCTACAAAAAAGTGCAAGTGGGCCATGGCACTAGGCATGAAACTTACAATAAGTTGTAGTAAGTTTGTATATTATGGCACATTTGTAAATTTCAAACATCATGTTGCAGGAACATGTCAGTTACATAGATCTTATTGTTAGGTTGAAACTTATTAAAAGTTATTTAGTTATGTTACTGTTACATTTCGCATGAAACTTTATATTTCAACTTTGCAGGGATATAGCCTCCCAAACATACCTAAACGTAAGTATTTAACATTGTGGCAAAAATTTATTTGGAACGTTACAAATAAAACTTTGCAGCAATAAAATTTTACTAACTTCACTGACTGGCATTGCCTGTACCTTACAAATGAAAGTTACTGAAATGTTATACTGTAACATCGCGACAATATGTCTTTTGTTATAATTTTTTTTCAACTTTCCTACAACATTACGAATTGGGCTCGTTATTTACATTACCTATGTAATGTTGCTGGAAGTTAATTTTTGAAAGTTGTAGAATGTCTTAGTTAACATTGAAAAAACTAGATGGCGTTAGCATCGCACATTGATTTTCTGCATCGCGATGACGTTGTGTTTGCAGAAATTAGTACCCCATTTGTAAATTTGATTAAAACGTTCCTCTTTGCAGATAGAGAAATGAAGTCTTTCATTCTTCCTCACACAAACGCGTCCCTCGGACTTGTACTTAGAACTCAAAATATTTAAATAAAAAATGTTTTTTTTTTTAGAACCTGAAACTGAAAACCTGCAGACATGTAACTTTGCGACAACTAAATAAATGCAATGCACGTGCAAGTTTCATTTGTAACCTTAAAGCAAGATAGTTGAGATAAGTTACTATTACCATTCAAATTTAAAGTTGTGGAAATGTTACACGTTATACTTGCGGAAAGTTTATTTTACAACTTTCAGACATGTTTCTTGTGTAATGTTACTGCAACTTCACGTTTTAAAGTTATAAAAAGTATTAATGATCAGCTCTGGGCAAGTTACAGGGTTTATCTACAGCGCGGCCGTTAGGGCTTCGTTTCAAGCTCGCTGTAAGCTTGCATGAACGTTGCAACCTTATATTTGTAAGTTACAAGCTCGCTGATGTTACTTTCAGTAATGTTATTGCAACTTTTGCTTGCTTAGCGGGGGAGTCCTTCCGCGCGGAAGAAGTGAAACTTTGACGGACGGAACAGAGCTTTCATACCCCCTCCATGGTAGCGTTAAACGTTTAACGCAACCTTGTTGGAAGTCGCATTAAAAGTTTCACTTCAAAAAACATTCAGTCGAATCGAGAACCTCTTTTGGTTGAAGTCGGTTAAATAGTGATGGTGTAGTGAAAGGGGATGTTTGCCTTACCGCTATAGTAAAGACTAGTTCCTTGTCGTTGGTGACTTCGTTTGTGATGGGGTTCCCGTGGGAGGAGCGAGCAACCGCCAGCAGCGCCACCAGGCTCACTTGGACTAAATACCGGAACATTCTGGAACAAGAGGTTTATTATTAGTTGTTTTTTTGGTTAAATTTTGAGTCTGGTCTCGGTATATATGAGATTCCTCTAAATGGTGATTTTTATTAAAGAAAATAATAGGAAAAATAATAATTCATTTAGTCAGGGGACAGACTCCACTGTTGAGGAGTGAAATAATGTCGGTCTGTCCCCCGATGACAAGGAGCATGATAACCATTGGAGAGCGCGTGGGCCCCTTTTTTCTTGAAACAATAGGTCACCGATTTTAAGCGGGGCGAGAGGTAAGCTCCGCTGGCTGTAATTGGCTGACGCCAAAATGACGCAATGACAACAGTTCTTGTAGTGGTGCCAAAAATGTTACTAGCAAAATATCGATATCGATATTTTTGACATATTAGTTTTCTAAGGGTTGGTAAGCACTGCGTACGTAACGGGTGCAATTTTAAAATAAACAAATAAAGTGTAAAAAAAAATTGGTTGCCTGTAAAGTCGGTATACGGGCGAAAGTTTTACGTGACAACGACTTTATGTCTGTCTCTCTCGCTCTTAGGCGGGCTAACCATGCCCGCGTGGAAGGGACGCGTGCCTCTCACTCGCTCTCATTGTGAGCGCATGACGTGAGCGGAGCGTAACGCAGTTTCTTGAAGTGTCACCCGGCAAACCAATTTATAAGACGTTGTCACGTCAAAAGAAAAAAAGATTACTCATTACATCATTACTTATATTATATACATTATATTAAAGGCCAAGAGTGTGTCGGACACGCTCAAATGTGGGGTTCCATAGTTATGTATTTGCCTTAAACAACTTCATTTTGTTTAGAAATTCATTTTGAACCTTATACGAAAGCTTTAAGGAACATTTCACCTTGACAAATACAGTATAACGGTTTTTAATAAATATTTCTAATAAATGTTATATAGGAGAAACATATAAATGCCTGCTCCTGTTATTTGAGATCTTTGAAAGAACAGGTATAGTATACGAGTAACAGGTATTTTCTGTTACATGTGAATATCTGTTCTTTTTATCTGTTCCGATAAATATGTCTCACTGCTATTTCAAAGAAACATCTTTAGACCTGTCTAACGATACCCCACTCAATATGGAACAAAAATACAAAAAATTGTTTTGTGCCCCCCTTTCACGTATATGGGAAGGGGCTCTAAAAACAAAACTATTGATTTTTTTAAACATGTCCAAATTAACGTTATTACATCTTTGTACTAAATTTCATATGAATAGGTGAAAAACTGACATTGTTATTGGGGCGTGACATACAGACGGACAGCCAGACAGACATGATGAAATTATAAGGGTTCCTAGATGTCTATGGAAATAAAACGTATCTGTTTGCCTACAAAACATACACCAATCAACAGAGAAAATTATTTCAAACAACAAGTACCTACTCTTAAATAAAATGTCGTAAATAATAATGCTTATATTATTATGATATTCTAACTTACCTATTCTTGAAAATATAGAACACATTCATGTTATCAAATATTTACTTAAATGATTATATTATGACTTTAACGTTGTCGATATAAATCGATGCGATGCAGCAGCACAGCACTATCAGAACAAAAGAGACGGAATGCTAACGAATGTTACAGTGTATCAGAAAGAGACAACATGAAAGACATCAACGGGTGCGGTTGACTAATTGAAGTTTCGAAACATTTTTTGCCAAAATTGTTAAATTGATAAATTTGAGTAGAAAATCACTTGTCTGTGAAATGATATTCCATCTTTAGTGTAACTTGAAGATTTGGAACTCTTTCCACACCATTTTACGGCACAATTCGGCATTATTTTAACGTATTTACGTATTTAAAACGCAAGCGCATGACGTGTTGACATTGGCACAAAATTACTTCGACTGACGAAAATACCGTCGGTGATTATCTAAAGCGCCTATCGTTGGTGAGGGTGGCCGCCCCGCGCGCTTTCTCCACTTATGCTCCTTGCCCGATGATTAACCGGGGGACAGACGAGATTTTTTTCTTACATTCTGTCCCCGGGGGACAGATCCGAGGGACAGACTGGAATAATTCCGCTCAACTAGATACCGCACTATCTGATAACAATACCGCGGTGAATGTGGTGAACTCATTGTGTTTTTGAAGTCATGTGATAACTCCCAATTTTCTAAAACATTCGGTACATCCACTTCATATACAGCCTTCAATGTGCAGTCATTTGTCAGTCACAGGTAAGCCAAATCAGTAATGTCTGGCAAACTGTAAATTGCCGCATTTTCCACATATGACGGCTTCTAGTCAAGCGTAGTGAGACCAGTCATTAATTTAAGCTCAAAACATTATTTTCAATATCGCAACTCCAAAGTGTAAATTGTAATTTGTCAATAAATGATCTGTAATAATCCTTACATAGTATAAAATAAAGTCGCTATTTTTGTCTGTTTGTCTGTATGCTTAAATCTTTAAAACTACGCAACGGATTTTGATGCGGTTTTTTTTAATGGATATAGTGATTCAAGAGGAAGGTTTATATGTATAATACACCTGTGCGAAGCCGGGGCGGGTCGTCTAGTCTAGTATTAAGCAGAAATAGTTTTTAACAATAATACATAAATATCACAGACGCTGGATCTGTCATATATATTGTACTTATTAATATATCCTAACTATTCAGATATTGTTCGTTTCCATATTTTTTTTATTTAACCTGTACTGTCCCACTGCTGGGCAAAGTATTATGTAGGTATAACTATTTTATAAAATGTTATTGTACATCGAAATGGGCAGGCTGTTGAAACCAATTTTTTGTAACATCTTTTTACACAGCTTAACAATAAAATTTTCTTATTCATATGAGTATGAGTGTAATGTAATAATAATAATGTGTCTAAAGATATCGTCGCACGTGGAGATGGCCACAGTTGAGAAATATAGATTAAACACGAGTGTGTCTCGTGCGTGTCTTCTTTAATAAAGGTCACGGCTCACTATAGCGGCTCCGCAACGACACCGCTCCTACCCAGATTTGTTGGTTTGTTACTTTTTGACGCAGCAACAGATCAAAGGATTGACCTGATTTTTGGCTTGAATAATTATATAGTTCAAATATCGTATAGTCGTCGAGTGACATGGGCTATTTTTATCCAGGAAAAATAAAAGTTTTTGAAGGAATGGAAGCCGCAGCAAAAGCTAGTCGTATCATTTATTTCGCAAAATCAATCTGAAAAAAACTAACTGCGGGCATTCAGTACGATCGCCGCTACCATGCAACTCTACTCGCAGACTCTGCGAGACATTACGAAAACGTGCAAGTCCTAGTTAGTCGAGTTAAATCAATCACTAATGCTTCTTGAGCTCTTTCTCTAAGCTTACAGCCGTGCGGTTTACGCGCGGATTGCGAGCTTACGGCTGTTTTGGTAACGACGGGGAATATTTTTACAAATACCCAGCGGCAACAGAGTGCAACTGAGCTATGTGGCCTGAACCAATAAAAGTCCCTCAGTAGTCATGTTCTGTGCTTTTCAGAAGTCACTGTGATCTCCGTTGGAACGCATCAGTGCCTAGTAACTAGCATGTAATTTGACGTCCCAGGGACGATTCCGGCCTGCTTACAACGACAATAGCCACGCCACACCGTTGTCTTCGCCGGGGAGTCGACCTCATCCCCAAATGCTTATTGCAAACACCCGCGAACTTGTGCCTAGCGGATGTTGCGTGGCTAGCGCGATGACGATGACAGCTAGACACAGCACATTCTAAATTCTAGGTGACACCGTGCTGCTGCTGTGCAGTTGCAGTGCCGCTATAATGTGCTATGACCTTAAGTCTGTATCGAGGAAGCGACCTCTTTCATTATCAGCCGTACTTTAGACTCTAATTATATCTGTTTGTTTTAGTTTCGCGATTTTTTACTCGTGCGCTTGGTGCGGCTCGGTGGTTACCAAAGGCGCGGATTAGATAACAGTTAATTTTTAACAGTTAATTACCTACTACGTAACTGAAAGGTTACAGTTGGTGACTTTTTCAACTACCTACACTAGAAACCGCAATTTTTTTTTTTAACCTATACTGTCCCACTCAATAAAAATAAATTTCGTTTTTTAAAACGCTTAAATATGGTGAAATATAAACACTTAAACTAATTTGGCGTTATAGTTAGCTGCTTCAAGTCATGCGGCCGCGACCGTTTTTGAATAGTTTGTTACAAAAAAAAATACATAACAATATTTTTACTCGCAATATTAAATAACACCTATCTATAACATCTCTAGGCTCTAGGGCAAGTGCCGCTGCCGCAGAGGAGTGCGGAAGTCCCCAGCGGGCTTAGCATAAGGACCATAAAATTATACTATCGACGTGTCAGAACGTGCCAGAGTTATGATGAAGCATATATCTGTCACCTTTGCACACGACGATAAACTCTTGTCGTGGTCTTGTATGCTAAGCACACAGGCCGGTGGTATCCATAAAGGATTTTCTTAGGTCAAAAAAAGTGCCGCTAAAGCTTCATAGCCTGGAGCACCTCAACGTCGCTTACCATCAGGCGAGTTGGTGGTCAAAAGCGGACTTATATGCGTTAAAAAAAAATATAAGTCACAATAATATTATACTTACTTAGATAGAAATGCTTCGTTTGTATTCTAGCCATATTATGACAGACGGGTTATTTTCATGGTTATACACAATTTCTACTAGACAACCAATCCTGATACCTACTCCATACAAAAAGTTTACTGTCTTTCCACAAAATGTGTGTAATAACTGACTTTTTGTTGTTTTATTTATTATAATTATTTGTGTGATTTGTATATTACTATCCCCTAAAAGGATGCTAATTGATTACCAATAACCCTAAACTGGTAATCAAATAGCATCCTCTTCTGGCTTCTTATTCTGTACATCAAAACTAATAACTTTTGTTCTGCGACTTTAGTCAAAACTAAAAAAAAATGCTGTTCCATAAAAAACTATCGTTCACCCGCGACAAAATGTATAGAATAAGTTAGTTTTGATGTACAGAATAAGCCCCTAAAAGGATGCTAATTGATAACCATTAACCCTGTATATTGTATATGTATGTACAAAGAATATATAATAATACTATTCGGCACCTGCCGTAGACAAATATTTAGATATTTATAATATATTTGAACAGATATATTCCGCCTAAAACTTGTTTAAATCAGTTTCGCCAAAGATAAAGACGGCTCCGTTTGTATGATAATTTACTTTATCTTGTTTTGATAAGAGAACGTTTAACAGTCCATTTCTGTAAATAACCAACTTGTCACTTAATGAGTATGAGCAGGGTTATTTTTATTTATATTTATGGGTCATTCATAATAATAACATCACATGGATTGATTATTATTGGGTAGTATTTAAAAGAATTGAATCGAATTAAAGGCATGCCGAAATACTGAATGGACGACAAAAAGCGAGCGAAAACAAATGCCTAAATCAGCGACTAAACACTAAATTGATATACGAGTAAGTGTTCCATTTGTTTCATTGTGACTGCAAGGTCACGTTGGATGCAAGCCGCTTCCAAACGGTCTTATTGGAAATCTATGAAGGGAGGCCTATGAACAACTATAATAATGATTACTTTATGTTTCACACCTAATCTACTTAGGCGATTTGCTTCTGGCGCTTCGCCGGCCGCTGCCGCGGCACACTCGCTTCGCTCGCTCGGCTCGTGCGTTGTTTGTCATGTTCTAACCTAACCTATTTTTTGTTTCACACCTTATCTTTAATGTGACGATATTTTACGAAATTTTATTCGTCTAATAGTTGTTTGGCCCAGTGAAAGATTTGACAAATGATAAATGCTCCAAACGTTTTTTGCCATTATGATAAACAATAATTCTACCAAACGTCATACAAAAATTTGGTAATCGTTGGTGGTCAAAGTAAAACATAAGTGAAACGTTAGTTGGTAAGTAAGTTATAATCTGCCAAATAATTTTGCTCGAAAAGGCAGAAAACCGTATGTAACAAGATTATTACCGTAGCTCTTAAAACGCTGTTCTTATGTCTTGCTCAAACCAGACAAATAGTCACACACTTGATACCCGCTCACTTATTATATTTTTAACCCGGTTTATTACTTTTTTTTTTTTTAACCTATACTGTCCGACTCCTGGGCAAAGGTCTCCCCCATTTCCTTCCAGGAGTCGCGATCCATCGCAACTTCCTGCCAACCCCTCTCGAATGAGTCAAGATCGTCACGCCAGCGCTTCTTGGGTCTTCCCTGACTGCGTGGTCTGTCAGGCACCCACTCCGTGACGATCCTGGCCCACCGATCGGGGTGCATCCGCGCCACATGTCCCGCCCAATCCCACTTTAGTTTGGCGGCTTTTCGGCCGACGTCAACTACCCCTGTCATAGAACGCAGTGTGCTGTAGCGGACTCTATCAATTCTTTTGATACCATTTCTTTTTATTATTATTATTTAATTTTGGAGGCATCGCCGCTCTCCCCTATCATTATTTTATAAAATGACGACGCTGAAACACGGTAGAATTATTGTAAAAACATAATACTTTAATAATATAATAACTTTTACTTTCCTTCCGTTGCGTCGAATTACAATGTATTTTAATTATGTTTTAATCATTACAATGATTCATTCATTGTCTACAATGTTTGTGTCGCTTTAAGAGATCGAATCATAAATGATTTGACACGCTTGTGGGTCGCCGGTCTGCTCGTGGCATTCACGCAGTGCATCGATTAACTTAGGCTAAGATTTCAAGTTCTAACTCTTCGTACAGTATAATCAAATAATTGTACATTTTAGTTAACAAAGGGCACAGACCCTGGAGTCTGTGGTCAGTAAATTTTTCACTAAAAAAATCAAAATATCTACACGAACCAAAGCTATCGACTTTGCTCAGCGGATTGGCGACTTGAAATGCCAATGGGCAGGGCACATGGTACGTCGGATTGATGACCAATGGGGTCGAAAAGTTCTCGAGTGGAGACCAAATAGCGGCAAGCGCAGCGTAGGACCCACAAAACGTATGGATGACCTGATCAAGACAGCAGAATCACACTAGATGCAAATCGCTTCCAATCGGTCTTACTAGAGACCTATAAGGCAGGCCTATGTCCAGTGGACGTCCATTGGCTGAAACGATGACGAATGTTTTGTCAATCTCCATTTTAGGCTAAAAGAGTAAACAATTCTTCTCAAAAAACAACTGAAACGAAATTCAAAGAAATCACTTAAATTATGACTTATTGAGAACAATGTATTCAAATTCAATATCAACAACAACAGAAAACCAGACGTAGGTACATAAAAACTATTCTTAAAATTATTATCTGTGTCACTGTATCGAATTGGTTATTAGAGTAACTGTCACATGTCCAATACATGTGACGGCCTCGAGACAAGAATAATCGGCCAAGTGCGAGTCGGACTCGCGTACGAAGGGTTCCGTATCGTATGAAAGCCTCCCTTAGTAAATTTTATTGTAGTTGTTTATTTTTGAAGGGAATATACAATTTAGTATTCTGTGAATATTTCAAGCATCTTCATGTTGCCGTCATTAATATCAAGCAAAAAAATCCCGTTTCTGGTATGGGAGCCTCCCTCTATTATTTATTTAATTTGATTTAATTATTAATTTTTGAAATGAATATTTTACCAGAGAGGTATATATTCTGTGAATATTTCAAACATCTACCTACCGTTATTAATAGCGAGCGAAAAACGGCAAAAAATTCAGGTTTGTTGTATTTGTTGTTATAGCGGCAACAGAAATACGTCGTCTGTGAAAATTTCAACGTTCTAGCTATCATGGTATGGTTCATGAGATACAGACTCGTGACAGACAGACGGACAGACGGACGGACAGCATCATCGGACGGAATCTTAGTAATAGGGTCCCGTTTTTACCCTTTAGGTACGGAACCCTAAAAACTTAATCATAATATTTTGACTTCAATGTCTCTGAGTAGATACTCTTATTTGTGACAAATATCGCAATTTCTTTCAATACCTACTGATTTGAACCTGTTTACAGTAATTGAATTTACTTAGCGTTGATGGCATGGTTTGACTCGGTGTTCGTTAGCGATCACGAAGTTAAGCAGCGTTCGTCACAGTCAGTCTTTGGATGGGTGACCGCGGGTGGCATTTACAACTGGGCGCTGCTGCGGCTCGGATTACGCGTTAAATTGTGGGCCGATATGAGATTGAGAGTCAGAAGCTAAAAAACTCGGACATAGTACCTAAACTAAAAACAAAATACAAAGGGTATTTCGATTATATGCGCACTGTCAATTAAGTTTTAATCGAAACTTAATTATTTTAAAAGCGAGCCAGCAATTAAAAATAACTTATCATTTAAATAAGCAAAACCGAGCTTACTACGAAATTATATTTTAATTGAAATAGCTATCATAACTTTAATAGTTATTTCATTGGTAGAGCTCGTGTACAATATTATAAATGAATGTTGAAGAAATTAAGATTCACGAGCTGAAATCCAATCTGTAACCAGTATTATATTCAAAAAATATTTTTTTTTAAACAGGCTTTTACTGAACAAGTACTCCCCAAGACGAATCAAACGAGCCGAAACTCGATAGGGTTGCGTCGTTTCATTCCAGAGTTCCTATGACCATCTTCCAGCTCCGTCATCATACCCTGGTTACCATTGAAAGACAAACTACTCGCCAAGACCATACAAATGAACCCGAACTCGATGAGGTTGTGTCGTTTCATTACTAAGTTCCTTTGGCCTCCTTCCAGCTCCATCATCAGATCAGCACTATGTCATCATAATATTGCATTGTCACGCGATTTACACATGTGTGCAAAATATTAGCTCAATCGGTAACCGGGAAGTGGATCAAAAATTTGCAAGATTTGATTACAGATCGACAGACAACGGGACAGGTGAAACTAAATAAAAGCTTGTGGATAGGGATAGCACTGAGTTGGTTCTAAATTGCATCTAACTGATCTTATGGAGAAGCCTATTAGAATAATATATATATATCGCACAGGTGTTATTAGCGCTTGATTTTTATGGCATAGGTATATACAGTAACTCTACTATAGTTTTGATTGCATTTGGTGATCTTTTTCAAGACGGAGCACTAGCACGCGGGATCGTCCCGCATAGCACTCTCACCAACTTTTACTTTTAAGTAGTAGTTGTAGCAGTTATTAGTATAGTAGACTCGTTGTATGCAAAAAAAAAACCACGCGTGAGTAACATCGGTGCTAAATATGTTCAAATTAAAAATGTGCCAAAAATTAAAAAAAAAAAACATCCTATAAATCAAAGGCATCCAGTTATTAAAGAAGCTTCTGTGGCTGAAATGCTGATGTCTATAAATAAATGTTTAAAAATAAATAAAAAACTGCACGTAGTTCAATAACAGGTCACCGCCAAAATCCGAAAACAGGTTTTCGAATTGCAATCTGGTTTTGCATAAAAAGAGGACAAAAACGGTATAAAATCACGATCACTGCAATCAAGCTTTGGAAGTTTGGAACACAATACATGTAGGTACTTAGCTATGCTATGTTCTATTCATGTCTTAGCATTGAAGAGACGAATTCGTTTCATTTTCGGGTATTTAGCTCTCACGTGTGTGGACTCGTGAAAATGGCGTACGGATTCATTCTCTGGCGGTACGAATCAAAAATGTTGAGTCAAATCGCTTCGTACGTATCGAAGGAAAATCGACAGAGTAGGGTATGAAACATGGCGACATGGCTTATAAGCGGCTTAAAAACACTGACAACAGGGCTGGCCACCCGGCCTATACGAACTTACTTTTAATGTGACCAAATTTCCTGTTTTGAACGGAACAGGCTGTCTCGTTGTCCCGAAAAAAAACTCGGGGACGCAAAATTTGCCGAAACCGCGCAGAAAAATAAAGTCGCCATGACATGTTTTTAGGGTTCCGTACCCAAAGGGTAAAACCAGGACCCTATTACTAATACTCCGCTGTCCGTCCGTCTGTGCGTCTGTCCGTCTGTCTGTCACCGGGCTGTATCTCATGAACCATGATAGCTAGGCAGCTGAAATTTTCACAGATAATATATATATATATATCTGTTGCCGCTATAACAACAAATACTAAAAACAGAATTAGATAAACATTTAAGGGGGGCTCCCATACAAAAACCTTTTGCCGTTTTTTGCTCGATATTAATATTGGCACCAAGTAGATGCTTGAAATGGGGCTAAAATGGCTCCCATATGGTACGGAACCCTTCGTGCGCGAACCGAACTCGCACATAGTCGATTTTTTCGTATACATAATAAAAGTTGAAATTTACTGTAGGTAGTTAGTTTTTTAGGTTAGGTTAGGTTAATTGTTAACAAGGATAAATGTATATTGGCATTTATGGTAGATAATGATAGCGGTTTTACAACTATAGCTATAGAATACAATTAAGTACCTTGGTTCGAATTCGCGACCCCAATCAAGAATGATGCTCGCAGTTCATTAACTTATCAAAGTATTTACATAAAGTGGTACCAATGACGTACTTTTTGTAAGTAATGAGCCTGACAGGTTTAATGACCCCAAAACGGCATTAAAACTATTTTTCAACACACTTGCTCATAAAGTGGCTCTAATTTCACCGCAATTAGGCACATAATGATACCTGTAATCTAACTGTGACTTTTTCATTGCTATTATTCACAAGTGAGTTTTATTTTATTGGTTGAGTTGCTTTGTTCTTAAAAAAAGTTTCGATGCAAAAAAGATCGTGTTCAATAGTAGGTACAAATAAATTAATGTACCTATTGCTTGCCCAATTCATGCAACTTCGTATTTAAATACCTCTTGATAATTTCAGCTTGTACGTGTTTAATAAATAAAACTTTCACTCATATGTAACTTTTGTTTTCTCTGTAATAAATAAAGAAATTTTAAAATTCCTCATTTCGAATGTGGCTAAAACGCTATCCGCGAAAAGCCAAAGTAAGAAACCTCATTCTTTTAGTCTATGGCCGATTGCCACTGCGCGCATAGGAAAACTGATTAATTTTTCCCGCCATTTCGAAATAATTTTCACATCTCGTTTTCACTGTTGAAAATATTTTTTTAGTATTATTTTATTCACAAGTTTGTTGAAAAACGGCGTATGCTACCCGTGTGTATTGATGATTACCGTCCTCGGCTCTCCCAATGGCGCCTCAGCGGTAATCACCAACATTACACACTTGTACCAATGTACTATTATTTATTTACAAAAAAACCATGGACTCTCGTAAAATGTATGGAATAGCTATTCTGTCCCGTTTTTGCTAATATAGATTTTCAATGCTAGGTCCTGCTTACTTAGTCTGGACTGACCATTTAAGCATAAGTACCGCCTACGTCCTAGCAAGCTATCGGTTCAATAACCGGCCAAGTGCGAGTCGGACTCGCGCACGAAGTGTTCTGTACCATATGGAAGCGCCCCCCTTTCATATATTTTATTTTGGTTCAATTATTTATTTTTGAAGGGAACATACAATTTCAAATTCTGTGAATATTTCAAGCATCTACCAGATGCCGCTATTAATATTGAGCAAAAAAATCACGTTTCTTGTATTGAATCCCCCCTTCAATATTTTTTTTATTTTGATATAATCAGTTCATTTTAAAGTGAATATTTAACTAAGCATTCTGACAATATTTCAAGCATCTGCCTGTCACCGTTATTCATATCGATAGAAAAACTACTAAAAATTTAGGTTTATGGGAGCCCCTTAAACATGTTTTTTTTCTGTTTTTAGTATTTGTTGTTATAACGGCAACAAAAATACGTCATTTGTGAAAATTTCAACGTTCTAGCTCACTATCACTGTTCATGAGATACAGCCTGGTGACAGATGGACGGACAGCGGAGTCTTATTAATAGAGTCCCGTTTTTACCCTTTGGGTACGGAAACTTATAAATTGAGCCCCTGGCTGGATCTTAAGTCACATAGGTGAAGTTGGTTTGTAAATTCAATAAACGTTTTGCGAACGATTCCTTGTTTAATAACGGCATTGAAAAATGTTATGACTGTTGGTTCAGTCGCAACGTCCACAATATCAAATGAATGAACAATACTGGAGTATTTGATGTTCACGATTAATTAAACTAGTTTTTAGGGTTCCGTTCCCAAAGGGTTAAAACGGGACCCTATTAATAAGACTCCGATGTCCGTCTGTATGTCTGTCTTTTTTTAAATGTTAAATAGGGCTACATTTGGCCACTAACTCACCTGATGGCAAGTGAATTAGTAGCCGAAGATGGGGTATGTACACCTAGAAGATACCTATTCACTCTTGACTTGAAGATATCCAAATTGTTATTGTCAGGAAACAATGACTGAATGAATGTCACCAGGCTCTATCTTATGAACCGTCATAGCCAGACAGCTGAAATTTTCACAGATGATGAATTTCTGTAGTCGCTATAACAAAAAATACTAAAAACAGAATAAATAAAATATTTAAGGGTGCTCCCATACAATAAGCGTGATTTTTTTAGAGTTTTTTGCTCGCTATTAATAACGGCGAGAGGAATGGAGCTAAGAGGGCTCTAACACGGTATGTATGGAACCCTTTGCGCGCAAGTCCTACTCGCACTTGGCTGATTTTTATGGTAATTCCATACTAACTTGGTATATTTAAAAAACTTTTAGTGATAAACGTTACAAAAATGTCTAGGATTATTAACTAATAATTATGATAAGTTCGTCAAATAGATTATCAAAAAATATTAGACACGTATTTTTATTTTTGTGAATATAACAAAAATTGATGAAGATATAGCCCGCTATAGTTCCGCGTGTTGTCACTAACCTACTACAAATGTACCGGTACCCGATACCGGTACCGGATATAGTGACGTCACGAGCAGCCACGCTCAAATTTGACTAGGTTTATCTTTATCATTAATTATTTAATTGATAAAAGAAAAAATACATGTCCAATATTTTTTAATAATCTAACTACGACTAATTATGTCATTATTATGATTTTTATACGGGTTCGGTTTGTTTTGACTGAATCTTATTTTGTACTGCATTCAATATGAATCGTTTTCTATAAAATTTAAATACCTCCGAAGTACGATCTTCTAAACAAAACAAGAATTACCAAAATCGGTATATACTTAGTGGAGTAATCGCGTAACACACAAGCAAAAAAAACGCACAGACGAATTGAGATCCTCCTTATTTGAAGTCGGTTAAAAATGCACCGAAATAGGACCTTGGTTAGCTTGCAATCCTAAAACATTTTTTTGAGTTGAAGTGGTAGGTACTTACAAATTACTCCACAGAGAAAATACTAATAAAAGTAACTTAAACGAGCCAAAATTAATAACTGAAGAGCGAGTTTTTATAACCAATTCATATGTATTTGCGGTTAACCTAAACTAAATCACTACTTCAAATTGATTTACACAGTTAACGAGGTATATTTTATGCAGCTTTTAGACTTACGTGAAAACTTGTGGCGGAAGGGTAAATTACACTTAGGTTAAATATTATTTTTATATAACATTAGGATGAAATATCATATTAGAAGAAAAATTTAAAACAAATTGAGATAAAAAAAAATCTTTTTTTTATCTCAATAATGATGATAGCTGTCATGCCTAGAAAATTCAATTAACATATTTTACCGACTTCCAAAAAAGGAAGAGGTACGTTTTGTGTATGTTCATCGATATCTTCGTCAAATGTGAAACGATTTAAAAAAAAAATTTAGTTCGAAAGAGTATACTCCCGATGTGGTCCCATTTAAATTTTACCGAATTTGGCTGAGCTGTTTTTGATAAATCAACAATAGTGTACATGGATGTCACATCGATTCGTGCAAAGATTCGAATTATGTACACGGAGTCAGTGTTGCGATTTTTTGCGAAAAATAATTATACATTTGTCCAAACACTTTGGAAATTGGAATCTTATACGAGTAAGTTCTTTACCCCAACTAAGTAAGCGAAGTAAAACCTCTTCGCCCTTAACGTGATCTAGTTTGAACTAGAATATAAAATCTTGTTCTCTTTTTTGTTTTGAGTTTTCTTGGAAGGTCTTTTTACTAATCAGATTTTAGCTATCTCATAGAACACTGAGTTCTAATTTGATTTTAAGATGAGAGTTTTAAGAAAACGTTTAGTTTAAGTAAACAAAAAATATTTTTGCTGTCGTAGTTTTTAAATGATGATTTTATTTATTAGAATTAAAAATCTCGATGAAAAAAATTGTGATACATAGATTTTTTAGGAATGATTTGTTAGTTAAAGCTCGAAAACTCGTCAGTCCGTCAGTCAATCTGTTAAGGCCGATTCACACATATTCGTGAAGCCACAGAACAAGTAAAGTAACGGCACAGTACAGTGAAAAATATTCTTTGATACATTATCTATGAACTGCCCCTACTTGTCAGTGTCAGTGATTGCCAGTGTCGGTACACATCAGAATAATGAAAAACAGTTGAAGTGGCATAGAGTAAAAAAAGTTGTGATGCATGATCTCAGACACATGGCATCGAAAACACACACACAAATGACACTTGAACTACTGATCAAAAGTCAAACTCAATTTCACAATAATGGTGGACAAACTTCAAACGTCTCCTAGGCGGGGCTTTATTTTGAACCCTCAAGCCATAGAAATAATGCCATGTCAGTTCAAACACCGCCCCTATGACCGACACCGAAAGCATGGTGTCATCGATGATAGTGACAAGTGGGGAAGCGTTCATAGAGAATGTTTGAAAGAATATGCATTATGCCGGTACTGTGTAGGAACTGTGACGCAACAGTGGCTCCACTGATTTGTACGGTTGTTTGAATGGGCCTTTAGTCCGTCATAGTATGTCAGACGAGCCGTTAGTCCGGCAGTACGTCAGTCACGTCGTCATTCCGTCAGTCCGTAAATTTTTGTTATTCAAGGTTTGCAAATTAAAATGTATATTTTGAGCGGCACGGCTTTTTAGGGTTCCATACCGAAAGGTAAAAACGGGACCCTGCTTTTAAGACTCCGTTGTCCGTCTGTCTGTCACCAGGCTGTATCTAAGGAACCGTTATGGGTATTAGGTAGAAAGATAAATTTTTTACAGATGATGTGTTTTTGTTGCCGTTATGACAACAAATACTAAAAACAGAATAAAATTAATATTTAAGGGGCCTCACATACAACAACCCTGAATTTTTAACAGTTATTCGCTCGATATTAATAATGGTAACAGGTAGATGCTTGAAAAATTCACAGAATATTTAGTTGTATATTCAATTCAATAATAAACAATTAAATTAAGTAAAATAAATATTTAAAGGGGGCTACAGTACGGAACCCTTCGTGCGCGAGTTGTACTCGTACTTGGCCGATTATTATTTATGACTAGCTGCGCCCCGCGGTGTTACCCGCGTTAGTCCGAAATAAAAAGATTTACGTAGCCCAAGTTACTCCTTATTACGTCAGCTACCTGCCAATAAAAGTCCCGTCAAAATCGGTCCAGCAGTTTCAGAGATTTACCGGAACAAACAGACAAAAATTGTAAAAAATGTTATTTTGGTGTATGTACCGTATATATATTCATATACATGTAGTAAAAAACGGTTATTTCAATATTACAAAGTACAAACAGACACTTCAATTTTATTTATATGTATAGATTTGGTAGAGTCTTCTGGGCCTTGTACAAATACTTAACTACAAGAAAACTCCTAAGTATTTCCCAGTAGTTTTCCTACCCCCGTAGTTTCATCGTAAAATCAAAACTATGAATTGACGACATTTACCACAAAAGTTTTACGCACGCTTTAGATTAGACAATGTTTAGCAGTACAAAGAAGTTATAACCAAGGAAGTTATAACCAACACTTCATCAGAAGTTCTAACTGCAGCTCAAACGGAGAAGAAGAAAGATTGGGTCACAGATGACATCCTCAATCTAATGGCTGAAAGACGAAAGGTAAAAACTGTCGATGAAGGGAAGTACAAAGCATTACACAAGGAAATTACAAAAAAGTGTTCAGAAGCCAAAGAGAAATGGATTAACGATGAATGTCTTGAGATAGAGAACATGCAAGCTAAACATGACTATTTTAGCATGTTTAAGAAAATAAAAGAAGTTGTGGGCGTAAAAAGATCAAATGTTTCTCTACCTCTTGTGGATGAAGATGGGAAGGTCGCTATGACTATTAATGAGAAGTTAAGAGCTTGGGAGAGTTACGTCAGAGGGCTGTTTAGTGATACTCGAAGTCACCAAACACTGAATAACTCTGAAAACAACGGACCAGATATAACAAAGGATGAGGTGATTCACGCAATAAAATCGGCGAAGACAGGAAAAGCCGTCGGACCTGATGAAATCCCTAGTGAGATCCTGAAGTTATTATTGGAAGAAAATATACCAATTTTAGTTCGTTTATTTAACGGGATCTATAGAAGTGGTGTTATACCCAAAGATTGGTTACGTTCTACTTTCGTGACTCTTCCAAAAACTAGCAACGCCAAAAGGTGCAGTGAGTATCGGACCATATCATTGATGAGCCATATTTTGAAAATTTTCCTTAAGATAATTCACAACCGCATTTACAAAAAAGTGGAAGAGAATATTTCAAACACTCAATTTGGTTTTAGGAATGGTTTTGGGACTCGTGACGCGCTTTTTGGTTACCAGGTGTTACTACAACGTTGCTGGGATATGAGTCGATGCACATACATCTGTTTTGTCGACTATGAAAAAGCTTTTGACAGAGTTCAGCACAATAAGCTTGTTAGTGTTCTCAATAGAATAGGACTTGATTCCGAAGACCTGATGATCATCAAAAATCTGTATTGGCAACAAACGGCCCGTGTGCGTGTGGATCAGGAGCTTACAGATGATATTGACATCATGCGTGGAGTGCGGCAAGGATGTATACTCTCTCCTTTGCTATTCAACATATATGCAGAGGCAATCTTTGCAGAAGCCTTAGAAAACGCCAAGGAAGGTATCTTAGTAAATGGCCATGCACTGAATAATTTAAGATATGCAGATGATACTATATTACTGGCATCTAATTTTGACGACTTGCAAAGTTTGCTGAATCGTGTTGACAGCATAAGCGCTAGTTACGGCCTCAAGATAAATCTTAAAAAGACAAAAGTTATGATAGTAGGCAAGTCACAGCATCTTACAGCGGCCGATATAGTCGTCAGAAATCAAATTGTGCAAAGGGTTCACTCGTACAAATATCTTGGGTTTATAGTAAATGACCAATGTGACCACAGCGTTGAAATTAAGTGCCGAATAGAGCAAGCGCGGAACGCATTTTTTAAAATAAGTCATCTCCTCTGCAATCGCTCTCTCAGAATAGCTACAAGAGTGCGTTTGGCACGGTGTTATGTTTTTTCGGTTCTTTTGTACGGTGTCGAGTCATGGACCTTAACACAGACTATGAGTAAGCGTTTGGAAGCTTTTGAAATGTGGGTTTACAGAAGAATTTTGAAAATATCATGGACAGACAGAGTGTCGAATGAGAGAGTTTTGCAGATGGTCAACAAGAAGGTGGAAGTTTTGAACACAATTAAAAAGCGCAAGCTACAGTACCTTGGGCACATATTGCATAATGACAAATATGGCTTGCTCCAATTAATCATGCAAGGGAAGGTCCAGGGAAAACGACCACCCGGAAGAAGACGAACTTCGTGGCTTAAAAATCTTCGTACGTGGTTCAATCTGAGCACAAGATCACTATTCCGCGCAGCGGTTTCCAAAATCCGCATAGCCCTAATGATAGCCGACCTCCGGTAGGAGCTGGCACCTCAAGAAGAAGAAGAAGAAGCAGTACAAATTGCACGGTTAAACAGTGTTTAATGAGTATTTAATTCTTTTGTTGTAAGGCGGTTAAATTCTTAATTTTATTAATATAGTTTCCCAAAAAAGTGAAACCTCGACTTGGTGTGTACTGAGTAAATAAATGAAGTAAGTAAGAAATGAATGAATGAATAAAATTACCTTGAAAGGAAAATTTGTACATACTTCAAATGAATCTAAGGCTGTTTTTCTATTTTTATGGTAATTTTTGTGAAGAAATGGCACAATATTTTTCTTTCCCGTTTTTAGGATTGAAGTACTTAGTTTTTATGTATTATTTATTTACTTAGAGTTTATTTTATGTACGCTCATATAGCCTGATGAATAATTCTTATTGATTTGTTTGTTTCCACTCACAATTTACTTCACTACAAACGAGTAGTATAAAACAAAGTAGCTTCCCTGTCTGTCTTTCCATATGTATGCTTATATCTTTAAAACTACGCAACGGATTTTGATACCATTTTTTTTAATAGATAGAGTGATTCAAGAGGAAGGTTTACATGTATAAAACACCTGAGCAAAGCCTGTGGCGGCTCGCTATTATGTTATAACTGAAAACGCAAGAGTTACGTCTTTAGACTGCCTCTATGGCTCAGTGGTTGGTGACCCTGACGACGGGATCAAAGAGGCGTGGGTTCGATTCCCATCCAGGGTAAGTATTTATGTGATGAACATAGGTGTTTGCTCTGTGTCTGGGTGTTATTTAGTTACTATCTATATGAGTATGTATTTAAAAATATATAAATGTGGTATATCAGTCTCTGGCAGCCATACGACAAGCTTTGCTTAGTTAGGTGTCAGAGGCCGTGTGCAAGATGCCTCCTAATATTTATTACTTCTTCTTCTTAATTGTAACTACTTGGTTTCCGTTTTAAAATTTAGCTTTAAGTAACTTATAATTTTTGATAAACTTATTATATTGAAGGATTATTTTCCGTATTTGAAGGTATTAACTGTCGTATAACGCGATGTATTTTCCTAATTTATTTATTGTTAATTTATGATTTATGTAAACGCCTTATGTAAACCGTAGGTAATGTAGGTACTGCTGTTTTACGTGTAAATAAAGATAATCAAAACTTAAAATAATTTGACTTTGGTTAGGTCAAACAGCATGAAATAAAAAAAATGATGGACAAGTAAATCAAAAATAAATACTCACATGACTAATTAAACTAAACAAACTAAAAACTATCACAACCAAAATTAAAAACTAAATTAAAATTAAACTACTGTGATGTCAGGGCGACTGTTGAGCGGTTACTGATGGAATCGGCGTTCATCTTACAATACCTATAGCAATACCTACTCGGTTATCTCGTCGTTACGTCAGCAGTGATTATGCGCACGAGTCTGTCTAGTGGTAAGTAGTTTGCTTAATTATTTTTGTAAGTACTTAATAAATAATTATTAGACGCAAAAAATGGCACTACCGACTTCAATCGTGTACTTATTCAACTAGTTAGCTTGAATCGATGGATTGAACTTTTACATTACTGTTGATTTTTCGAAAACGGCGAAGCTTCTTTTGATAAAAATTTTAATGGGGCAACCTCGGGAGTATACCCTTTCGAAATTAAAAGTTTTTTTTTTATAATCGGTTCACAATAGGTTAAAATATCGATGAACATACAAAAAAAACATACAGATGAACATAGAACCACCTCCTTTTTGGATGTCAGTTAAAACACAGGTGCGCTCCGTTTATACTTACCTGTATCTTGTTTCTCGCTGATACATTACCTTTTACTTATGTTACGAAACGGAGGAGGATTACAAGTCGACGCGTATTTATTTTTTATGCACGCATAACTTTTTACAGAGTTAGTAATCCGATTTCAATAATTCTCTTTTTGGTTGGTAGATCATACTTTAAAGATGGTCTCGTTTAAATTTTATTCAAATCGGCTGAGCCATTTTTGATAAATCAACAATAATGTCAAAAATTACAACATCGTTCCGTGCGAACTATTCGAATTTTGTACACGATTGAAGTCGGTTATGCCATTTTTTGCGAAAAATAATTATTTTATTGTCCTATACAACAGAAAATGCTGCAATGCGTGCCGGTGCGCTGCAGTGCAAAATAACGATTTTCTCGACTTACGGACTGCTACACTGTTGCGGATTTAAATATTTGCCGCCAGAAGGCTATTGAATTTTGCCCCCTTCTGTCAGACTTAGATTCTAAGCAGTTAACAAATCATTTTTCTGCTGTAAACTTTATAATATTTAGGTAAACAAATTTTGACATTAACAATGAATGGTCCGAAATTTGCCGCCCCCGTACAATCTGCCGCTCTAGGCTGCAGCCTGCTGATACAGCCGCCACTGCTTCCAGCCCCGCTTTAGTGGGCATCATTAGGTAGTCATTATTTAGAAAGAAATTGAAAGGCAAAGCAAAATTGATTTACGCAGTAGGTATTCCCGACGTAACGTTATTTACCTTGTAGTTCAATTCTACGGGTTCCCGGGGTAAATTTCTTGAGGAAAATGGATAAATGGAAAACCTAATTGTTCTCTTTTTTACAAATGTTTTTATTAAAGTAATATGTTTGTAGACATTGTATAATCTTGAACTATGAAGAGAGATATAAGTTACTCTGCGAGATTCCTTCCTGGCCATCTTCTGTTCCTTACTTGCCAGTTTTTGTTATTTAACAAAGTTTTTATTTTATGATGTGGATAAATTTTATGTATGTATTTTTTTTATTATATCACCTTCAAATGTATTTTTACGTATGTTTTTTGTTAAGGAAAGTTATACTATACTAATATTATATCACCCTGATGTATATTTTATTTTGTATATTATTATGTATTTCTGTAGGTTTCAATATGAACTTTTTGCTTTGTATGATTTTTTGTTATGGTATTTTTCTGTAATTTTTGTACTTTTGTCCATTTTCCGAATATTATTTGTTTTTTGTTTCTACCCTCGACAAAGGGCTCATCTGAAAACCAGCGCTGAGTGTAAGGTAACCTGCACTCAGCATTAATGCTGAGATGAGCCCTTTTCGACATTTCTGTAATTTCTTTATTGATTTACAATTTTGTTTTATAATGTTAATGTATCTGTGTTATGTCGAATAAATATAATTTCATTTCATTTCATTTCAGATTGAATCAGAAATGTGGGGATTCGGAGAATAAAATAACTAGGTAAAGGTGTACGTAGACAGGGTCGTTTTCTACACTTTTAAAATCTAGAGTGTGATATATTCAAGCTGGAAAGAACTTTGTAGTTTATATAGATAAACCCATTGAAGAAAACATAAAAACTTTTCGAGGAAATAAATCGGTCCTTAAAATATTGCTATACTTACCCTAATAGGGTACATATATTAATAACATTATTAAGAAGAACAGGAATAAATATAGCTTCATATATGTACCTATAACTATACAGAACATTTTACTTAAGAGATCGTGAATCGCGTTTTCCGTAGAACTTCAAGAAAATTCGCGGTAATTTTTTAATAAAATTTACGTTCCGGGAGAAAACTCTTTACACCCCTCAAATTGTAACAAAATGTTTTGTTTTTGTTGTCAATCGCTTAAGTACGAAATATTGCACGTTTGACATATTATTTTTTTCAAAAAAGTTTTTAGTTTAAACTTTTCAGCCAAAGTTTTGCATAAAAATATGAGTTTTTAGAAGCTTATAACTTTAAGAATAGAATAGAATAGAAAACACTTTATTGCACACAGTAAAAATAAGACAACAGTAATACATGAAAAACTTATTAGTGTAGCTCAAGGCGGCCTTATCGCTGGAAGCGATCTCTTCCAGGCAACTTAATTATATGAAGAAAAAAAACACTTTTTTGCGTTGGTTGATAGAGTTTTTGGTTTACATCTGTACTACTATATGAAGGAAGTGAAAAATAATTGTTTTCCTCCAGTAAGTCAGATATTGGCTGTATAAGCATTGGAAAATAAACTAAACTTAAAGTAAAACAATTGTATCACGTTCCCGCTCCGTATTCCGCGCCGGTTCGCAATTACTGCAGCTAATTGTAGATGGCGCCACTGAGAATATTAATATGCCCAGCTTAATATGGCATATAGCTATGTTGGGCACGGTCAGTCTTCGGATGGGTGACCGCGGGTGGCATTTACAACTGAGCGCTACCGTGGCTCGGATGGCACGTTACATTGTAAATCCTAGTTGTTTTAACCTTTTAACCATGTCAGAGGCCTTCAGGCGGCTTAAAAACTCTGTCACCAGGGCCACCCGGCCTATACGCTATCACTACATCCTTATCCTTACATAGTATAAAATAAAGTCGCTATTTTCGTTTGTTTGTTTGTCTGTTTGTTTGTCTGTATGCTTAAATCTTTAAAACTACGCAACGGATTTTGATGCGGTTTTTTTTAATGGATAGAGTGATTCAAGAGGAAGGTTTATATGTATAATACACCTGTGCGAAGCCGGGGCGGGTCGTCTAGTAATATATAAAACAAAGCCGTTTCCCGCTGTCTGTCCCCATGTATTCTTATATCTTTAAAACTACGCAACGGATTTTGATGCGGTTTTTTTTTATATATATAGTGATCTAAGAGGAAGGTTTACTTGTATATGTATAATACACCTGTGTGAAGCCGGGGCGGGTCGCTATATAGTTATCAACAAAGCTTTACTTTTGCGCGACAATTTGCCAAACGAAAATAGGCCGTATCACTCAGCTAATTAGACTTTTCGTGCGCTGAAAATGTAAGCTGTAACTAAACTGGGCATTTTGTTCTAAATGTTTACTTAAAAGTTTGTCATTGAAAAACAAAGTAGTTGGCTCGTGCTGATGTCGGGTTGGACCATAATAAGATGCGGAGCGACTTGCTCTTCTAAGCCAAAGTTTCTCAAAATTACATTTGAGTTTTGAGTAGATACCAGAGGGATAATGTGGTCGATCGAGAAAATCTGAAAGAGATGCATTGATTTAATATGTCATACGTTAGAAAGAGACATGAACAATATTTCGATTCTGTGTCGATTGCCGGATTTTTCTCCTGGGAACGGCAAATTCTTGTCAAATTTTAATTCGAAAATTGACAGTGACAACCTTAATCTGTTATAGGCCAGCCTGTACCTAAATAAATAAATATATATTAGGGGACATCTTACACACGGTCTCTGACCCCAAACTAAGCAAAGCTTGTGATATGGCTGCCTGAGACTGATATATTACATATACATATTTTAAATACATACTTATATAGATAGTACCTAAATAACACCCAGACACAGAGCAAACACCTATGTTCATCTCGCAAATGTTTGCACTGGGTGGGGATCGAACCCACGCCTCTTTGATCCAGAAGTCAGGGTCACTAACCACTGAGCCACCGAGGCACTAAGGCCTGTACTAGTGTACATATTTAGATATCGGTGGGTTTTCGGCGCTGGTTTTCGGTATTTCTACCAATTGAGAGCTGTCCTGTCGAAAGGTTTGAAAATTAGTGGATGGGAAATGAAAAGTGTGTAGTGTAGCTGTGTGTGTGAGTATATCATCGCTGCAAGTACTTTGTGTAGTACCTACGGCGCATTTTTTACTACCAATATTTATCGCAAAGTTCGGAAATAGAGATCTCGTCTCGGCAGGCGCAGCGTAGGACGTCCACTCACAAGGATCTCGCTGGGTGTAATCAGCTCATGATTGGTAGGTAGGTACTATTGGAAATTTTTAGGGAAGGCCCATGTCCATCAGTGGAAGCCCTAAGACGATGATGATTACTTGATTAGATAACATCAACAGTCTATGTGCTCTGCTCATTGCCACATACAACTTGCTAATCCACTGAGCTATGAACTATCGTTTTTAAAAATCTTTTTTTTACAATAAGCTTTTACTGAACAAGTACTCGCCAAGACGACCAAACGAGCCGAAACTCGATAGAGTTGCGTCGTTTCATTACAGAGTTCCTATGAACACCTTCTAGCTCCATCATCAGACCCTGGTTACCATTGAAAGACTAACTACTCGCCAAGACCATTCAAATGAACCCAAACTCGATGAGGTTGTGTCGTTTCATTGCTAAGTTTCTTTTTCCACCTTCCAGCTCCATCATCAGATCAGCACCATGTCATCATAATATTGCATTGTCACGCGATTTACACATGTATGCAAAATTTCAGCTCAATCGGTAACCGGGAAGTGGATCAAATTCAACTTGCAAGATTTGATCACAGAACGACAGACAGACAACTGGTGAAAGTAAATTAAAGCTTGTAAAAATACAAATAAAACTAAAAAAATTAAAAAATCCACCTGAAAACGTGCAATTTCACCAAAACACTACATTTTTATAGTGTCACAAATATTTTACACAAATTGGAGCTAGAAAATGTAAGTAAAGTTGACAAAATTGCGCTCCAAAAGTAGGTCAGCTAGGAACTAGGCAGCGGACCTTGATATACCTAATAAAAATATTGCTGACAGATTGAAATACCTAAAAAACTTTCTACTGGTATTTTGTTGAAGAGGTAGAATAAAGAATAGGACTCTGAACAGTTTTTTTTTATAAAACTAGTGACCTGCCCAGGCTTCCCACAGGAGTATTATATCTAGGTATCTAAACCTTTCTCTAGAATCACTGTATCTATTGACAAAAACCGCATCAACATCCGTTGCATTGTTTTAAAGATATAAGGATACATAGGGACAGACAGAGCGGGAAGCGACTTTGTTTCATACTAGGTAGTGATTATTTTTCGCCAATAATGGCACCACGTTTGTGGCAACGGCATGTTTTCATGAATCGATGTGACATCCATGTTGATTTATAAAAAACGGCTCAACCGATTTCAATAAAATTTAAATGGGACCATTTCGGGAATATGTCATTTCGAAAAAAAAAAAATTATAAATCCTTTCACAATTGGCGAAAATATCGATGAACATGCACAAAAATAATTATTTTTCGCAAAAAATCGCAGCATCGACTCCCACCGTGTACAAAATTCGAATAGTTTGCACGAATCGATGTGACATCCATGTTCATTATTGATGATTTATCAAAAATGGCTCAGTCGATTTCGATAACATTTCAATGGGACCACCTAATATGGGGTAATACACCTGATACATTTTCGAAACCTTAAATCAATCTTAAGTTTTTTTTAAATCTGTTCACAACTGGCGAAAATATCGATGAACATATGCAAAATAATCTGCCAAGTACTAGTCGGCCTCGCGCATGAAGGGTTCCGTACTGTATGAGTTCCCCCCTTAAATATTTATTTTATTTTAATTTGATTATTTATTATTAAAGTAAACATGTAGCTAAATATTTTGTGAATATTTTAAGCATCTACCTGTTATCATTATTGATATCGAGCGGTTAAAAATATAGATTTTTTGTATGGGAGCCGCCTACTACCTACCCCTTAAATATTATTTTTATTCTATTTTTAGTATTATAGTGGCAACAGAAATACATCATCTGTGAAAATTTCAGCTTTATATAGAGATATAGCCTGGAGACAGACAGACAGATGGACAGACGGCCGGCGGAGTCTTAGTAATAGGGTCCCGTTTTTACCCTTTGGGTACGGAACCCTAAAAAATACAAACAGACGAACATAGTCCTCCTCCTATTTTGATGTCGGTAAAAATACATACCTACAGACGAACTTAGAACCTTTTACCTACTCCTTTACTCCGTTTACACACAGAGATATCGCTGTATTGTCACTTGAGGCTATATTGTTAACCACAAAAACTTATATGGAAAATCTGGGCTAGAATTATCAACGCTTTCAAATATGTATATACTCGTAGGTACCTATTGTTTGACCAGAATTTGACGTTACACAACGATAATTATTTTTCGCAATAAATGGCTAAACCGCCTTCCATCGTGTACAAAATTCGACCATGTACATTTTGATAAAATTGAAATAGGACTACCTCGGAAGTATACACTTTCGAATTAAAAATAATTTTTGCAATCGGTTCACAATTGACGAAAATAACGATGTACAAACACAAAAAACATACACACGAACGTCGTACCTCCTCCTTTTTGGAAGTCGGTAAAAAGTTACTGACGCAGCCCAACGGATTAGCAAGTGGAAATGGCAGTGGGCAGTGCATATAGCGCGGAAAACTGATGCCGTTGGGACCATTTACCGGCAAGCGCAGCGTAGGATGTCCACCGCGTAGGTGGACAGACGACTTGGCTAAGACCGCGGGAACGCGCTGAATGCCTCCGTACGCTGGAAATAGGCCTAAGTCCAGCAGTGGCTGTCCTACGGCCTACGGCTGTTGTATCAGCCATAGAAAGTTGTAAATAGGCCGCGTCACTAAAGATTTCCTATGGTAAGTAAGTCACACTTAGGTAAGTAAGTCACCTACAAATTCTTGTTTTGAATAAATATTTAGTGTATTTCCGCTCTGTCGTAGTCATATAAGTTAAGGGTACTATTCAAAATCCAAATTAAATCACAAACAGAATTAGTAATTAATCATTAAACTGTATCATGGTTCGACTATGGTTAGGTCAGGTTAGAAAAGTTACGCTTAGGTATGTTTACAAAATATGAATGAACCTGAAACAAAATTTTTTAATTAATCCGTTTAAAATAATAAAAAAAAATAATTAAACCTGTAACAAAAATAGTGATTAGTAATCTATTTAAAAAATGTAGTAAACCTGAAAATAATATTTAATTAATATGTTAAAATTACAAATATAATTTATTTATAAAAAATGGTATAAAATAATTGAAAAAATACTTAGTCAATAAATAGCACCCCTATTCTTACTGTACTCTATTCGACACGTGTTTCGCCTCTAAACGAGGCATCTTCAGGACGTGTTGACTCTTCGAGCTCACTCGCAAGAATGACGGCTCGCCGCGCCGGCGCTTCTTATATACTCGTCGTGACGCACCGCAGTAAAGGCGATGTGACGGTAGTTTGATCGTTCAGCAACTCGTTGTGTGTGTTTTGATGTTTCATTATTTCTAAATGCTCCAAAACATTTAAGCGAAAACCTTTTTCACATACATGTAGAATTTCAAAAGTGTTGTTGTTATCCAAATCGTGTCCAGTTTCTAATAAATGTTTCGCAAAATTCGACTTCTCTGGGTGATTGTTTCTAGATGCAGCTAAGTGTTCTTTGTAGCGGGTTTGAAAACTCCTTCCAGTTTGTCCCACATAAACTGCGTTACAAACTGGAAGGAGTTTTCAAACCCGCTACAAAGAACACTTAGCTGCATCTAGAAACAATCACCCAGAGAAGTCGAATTTTGCGAAACATTTATTAGAAACTGGACACGATTTGGATAACAACAACACTTTTGAAATTCTACATGTATGTGAAAAAGGTTTTCGCTTAAATGTTTTGGAGCATTTAGAAATAATGAAACATCAAAACACACACAACGAGTTGCTGAACGATCAAACTACCGTCACATCGCCTTTACTGCGGTGCGTGACGACGAGTATATAAGAAGCGCCGGCGCGGCGAGCCGTCATTCTTGCGAGTGAGCTCGAAGAGTCAACACGTCCTGAAGATGCCTCGTTAAGAGGCGAAACACGTGTCGAATAGAGTACAGTAAGAATAGGGGTGCTATTTATTGACTAAGTATTTTTTCAATTATTTTATACCATTTTTTATAAATAAATTATATTTGTAATTTTAACATATTAATTAAATATTATTTTCAGGTTTACTACATTTTTTAAATAGATTACTAATCACTATTTTTGTTACAGGTTTAATTATTTTTTATTATTTTAAACGGATTAATTAAAAAATTTTGTTTCAGGTTCATTCATATTTTGTAAACATACCTAAGCGTAACTTTTCTAACCTGACCTAACCATAGTCGAACCATGATACAGTTTAATGATTAATTACTAATTTTGTTTGTGATTTAATTTGGATTTTGAATAGTACCCTTAACTTATATGACTACGACAGAGCGGAAATACACTAAATATTTATTCAAAACAAGAATTTGAAGATGAACTTCCGCAAAGTAACGCCTGATTCAATAAACTATCTTAAGTCACCTACACCAACTCAAACTTATGGTAAGTAAGTCACCTACACCAACTCAAACTAAAACGAATTATTTTCGGGCGCCTCTGGTGAGCGATTCTGACACTAAAATGCCGACGCCGCGCGCCGTAACAAAATGGCTATTTTAGTTTACGGTTATTGCCGCACCTTTTGGCGCTAGCTTAAATCTTTAAAACTACGCCACGGATTTTGATGCGGTTTTTTTCAATAAATAGAGTTATTTACGAGAAAGTTTTATTTGTAAAATACATCTGTGCGAAGCCGGGGCGGGTCGCTTATGGTAAATATTATCTAGTTATGGTAATTTCACTACTTTGACATTCATCAATACATCCATCAACCTTACGACGTCCACTGCTGGATATAGGCCTCCGACTATGGATCTCCAATAAGTCAGGTTGGAATCAGCTTGCATCCAGCGTGATCTTGCGGTCTTCATGAGGCCACACGACCACCTTGTGGGTGGATGTCCTACGATATACTTTGACATTATTCTAATGAGGGACATTTAATTAGGGTTCCGTACCTCAAAGGAAAAAAAACGGAACCGTTATAGGATCACTTTGTTGTCTGTCTTTCCGTCAGTCCGTCTGTCCGTCCGTGTGTCAAGACCTTTTTATCTCGGGAACATGTTTTTGTTGTTTTTACATTTTGTAATTTTTCATGTATGACGCGAAAAGTGAAATATAAATAAGTACCCTTTTGTCGATTATTTTAGTACAGAGATTTTAACAACTTATAGGTATTTCCCAATTTCGTACAGTTTTCACTATTTGTACAGAACCCTGGATGTGCGAACCTGACTCGCAATTGTCCGGTTTTATTTTTACTTAGTATCACGATCAGCTTTTCCGTGAAAATATACCTGAAATTAGCGAAAAAACCCATGCATTTCGGTGAGTATTTTTTTGTATTGAAATTTTTGCAAAATCAAAGTAGGTCTCGTAGTCCTAGTTGACCATAGTGATGACTAGAATTACCACCTGTCAGCTCGATATAGAACATGCTCATAACGAGTTGGCCCCATAGTAAAACTTGTTAGGTACCTAATAATGATGACTATCTACAATAACCTACATCCTTCCAGCATAGTACAGAACATGTATAAAACGAGTTGGTCCCATAATAAAAGTTTTTCATTACAAGGGACCCGTTGAAGTTAGTAGGTTATAGAAGAAGTAAGGTTAGTACTTGATCATCACTTGATGATAAACATAATTAGTCTTTTGTTTTTTTTTTGTAATAAATTAAAAGATTACCTCAATTACTAATGTTATTAACGCGAAAGTTTGTATGTTTGAACGTTTGTTCCTCTTCCCCGCAAAAACTACAGAACGGATTAAGATTAAACTTTGCAATGGGTAGTAATGTTTATAGTGTATACATCAGAATAACACATAGGCTATAGTTAATAACGATATTGCGTGAAACGAAGTTCGCCAGGTCAGCTAGTAGGTACTTATTATAAGTTTTAATACAAAAAAAATATTTTTCCCTATAATTACAAAGTTATACTACCAGCGTGTGACGTGACAATGTTACACTTTACAGAGTGGTAAGGTGTAACATTGTGACGTCAAACGCTCATTCGAGTCAATTTTTAAAGTAAAACTAAAGTTTTACTTTAAAAATTAGAGGTAACAATTCTTAATTAATTTATTTATATACAACTCTCTTCTGTGTACAATACAGAAGTTTACCATAATCTAACTTTCTGTATGCAAAAACAAATTTACTTACAAGAACACATACGTCTAAGTACACTAACAAATAAAAAAGTTTTAAATAAAACTTATATAGTTATCATCTCATTTACAAAAGAAACTTTTGGAAAAAAAAACCAAAGACTAATTGTCAACTGCTTATTACACAAAATGCTTAGGTACCTATATCACGGTAATGTTTCATTACCGTGCCTATATCTAAATATAAGAATCAAATTCAACGCCGTAACATCTAGTAGGTATAGGTTACCAACTTTGTTCCCGGTGAACCCATCGAAACTTATAAAAACAATCACCATTTTCACCGACAATTGGTTACCGTTCGCTTACATTGCTTTTCACTTTCTGGAGACAGGGATGTAATAAGGCCATTATATTGTGGGGGGAGGGGGGAGGGGCATACTCATTGGCTTAGGTTCTTTGTACTTTATAGCTTCTGCTTGCGCAGGCAGATTTTAGTTAAACACAAACCTATAATTTATTACTAATATTATCCTCACTTCCGTACTTATAATACAATGGATTAACTTGATTTTTGTCATGGATAGGTGTAGTTTGAAACACGGAAAGTGACGTAGGTTACTTTTTATCCCAGAAAAACAAAATGTTCCCATGGGATAGGACAGAAATAAAAATACCACGCCGGCGACGTCGCGGGCAAAAGCTAGTTAATTATAAATCCGAAAGTGCGTTTGTTGGTTGTTGGTCTTTCACGCAGTAGGTGACTTGATTTTGGCACGCATTTACAAGAAAGGACACGTACACAAAATGTATGCAGGCTGGTATAATAATAATCAAAAAATCTAACTATAGCATGCGTTACATATCGAGAAACTACATAATATATCTGAGTCTATTTCATCAGTTAAAATCAATCAAAAAAAGAACCTCCCGAGTTTTTTCAAATTCATTTTAAATTTCTTAGCATAAATAAATGTATTTGACAGAATAAGTAAATTATTTCTGGCATTTCTGATTAACCAACCTTGAAAAAGCATTTTTATCAATTAGATCCAATTCTTAATGTTTTTTAATATTGCTCTGGATGCACCAACTTTTTATAAATTCCACAATTTTAGCAAAATATGACACAAATATGGATGAACCAGATAAAAATGCCAGTAAAAGAACCATAGAAGCTTATTCTTCTTCTTCTTCTTCCAGGCGGGTACGTGTATGTACGCCAGGGATCACCCGGAAGAATTCCCGCACCTCGGAATTACCGTGCCTCGGAGCAACGCGCGCGAGCGCGGAGCCGCCGCGGCATGCGCATCGTTTGTGTGATCTACCTCGCAGACTGGAAAAAACGGGTAAATTGATACATTAATGAATGCGCCGAAAATCACCAACCGGCTACCAAAAGAGGTGGTAGAGGCGCCTTCTAGAGAGTCATATTCAATTCAATTCAATTCATTTATTTGTCATAGGAACACAATGTGAGCACTTAACAATGTTAAACATACAAACAACAAACTTAAACATATAGAAGACAGTTAAAATATTGGCTAATCGAACACAAATTCTATGATTTTAATGAGGTAATTAATTTAAAAGAGTTACAAAGATGTGTGCTGTGACGTTGGAATTATTTTTCAATGTTACTATTGACTTAAATGTAATTTTGTAATTTAATTCTGACATTTTATTACTATTTTATTAAATTGTGTATTGATTATTGTTATGATTTGTTGTTGTTTATAAAAACACTACACAACTTTTTTGTGGTATGTTTCAAGTCAGTACAATTTAATTATTTGCTACATAGCAAAGATGATATTATTAGGTATAACTGATATGTATTATTATTTTAATAATGACGAAAGTATTTATTGACGTGTATCTTTTAAATTTCTGATGCATATAGGGTATGGGTTGATTTTTCCCTGAATAATATACCATTTGTGGACATCTCTTTTGAAATAAATCCCCCTGCTATCGGTTAATCGCTGACAGCCACAAAACAGACGTTTAAAGACCCCCTTTGCAAACCTTCTTTACAAACCCCTTTAAAAACCCCCTTGGGAACATCGCTTTACTCCGCCCCTGTACTAGAAATGTCAATCTTCTTAAAAAGCTCAGAAAAAGCGGACGATTCCGTGCAAAAGTTTGATTGCCTCACTGGAACGTTAAAGTACTCAAAGGTGTCTTTTCGATTGAATTTGCCCATTTCTTTTAGCATATTGAACGGTTACCTACAGTTTGAACGGTTACAAGAAACTGAAGTTACTTGGGCAGAAAATGTGTGTTTTCGTTGTTTTTTCCACCGATTTCAAAGCATGAAGTTCTCTATTCTACTAAATAGGTATGTTACGAGATTATTCCGCCAAATATGAACCGATATTGATGTTTTTTTTTGTTTTTGATAGGAATTATTATTTAGAAGTGGTTTCAGCGAAGCGTTTTATGAAGAAGCAACAATAAATCTAATAATTATTTTTCGCAAAAATCGCAACCGTTCACCGACTTCGAAATTCACCGACTTTCACCAAGAACATAATTCGAATAGTTTGTACGAATCGATGTGACATCCATGTACCTACATTATTGATGATTTATCAAAAACAGCTCAGCCAAAAAAATATGGAGCATCGCCGTAGGATAAGATAAGATAACGTTTATTGTTTCAAACTGTGTACATATAAAGGTGTTACATAATAAATTACAGACACAACAGTTTGTCCTAACGGACATACAATAGTAGTTTATGAGTACATAATTACTGTCCTCTCTGAAATAGCATTTACACAATAATATAATATTTACTGCTAAAATTTCTACACTGCGAGTCTAGGGCTGCGAGTCTGTCCATTTTCTATAGGATTCATTTCGGAGAGTGTGCATATGAGCTGCAAGACCTTATCCTACCATACCTATCATAAAAAGGGTTTTACTACAGGACAAGTAAGAGGACGCCAGATTACCACCCCTACACTGTCGATTTTCCTTCGATACGTACGAAGCGGTTTGACTCAACATTTCTGATTCGAACCGCCAGGGAATGGAACAGTCTTCCTGCTTTCCTGTGTCCTAAGAGATATAATAATATAATCTAAAGCTTTTCAAGGTCAAAGTGAATAGGTAACTTCTAGGTCTGCGTGCTTCATCTTCGACCGCAACGTCGCTTACCATCAGGCGAGATGGTGGTCAATCGCGGACTTATTCGCGATTAAAAAAAGACTTGTTCGGCAGTCTAAGGTGTCTTTTGGTCCAATTTGCCCAATCCATTGCATGGGACGGTTACCAGAACTGAATTTTGCTAAGAGTAGGGATTTAAAAGAATTAAAAGAATTGAATTTTTACTATGGGACCAAACCCGTAATTGCGTAAAAATCCACTGATCTATACAAAAAGTTTATCTATTCAAAATGTTCTACAGCTGATTTTTTTCTACCGATTTCGGAATTGGACCCAAAATAAAATTTGTTCGAAATTATGATTAAAACAACAGCTTGTTTATTTATTAGGTACCTATACAAATATCTAATAGGTTGGGCGCGTCTTGTGTATTTTTATTGTATTTTCTTTTTTGTATTGTACCTACAATATTCGAATCTCAGAAACGACACTAAAGATTTTGATGAGGGATTTTGAATCATAATAACGATCTTTTCCAGAAAACACAACTAGCGTTTATTTTTGTCCCAATCGATAATAATACACGCTCTCTCGTTATGATTTAAGCAATACCTATAACTAATTGGTTGCTTATACGCAAGGAGTAGGCGTTAGGAAAATTTATTACGCTGGAAGTAGCTTTTGTCCGCCTGATATTTCGTATTAGATAAGTTTATTCTATAGAACATTTTCTTTTTCCTGGATAAAAAGTAGCATATGTCATTCTCTGACCTTTGGAACTACATATATCCATGAGAAAAATCAAGTCAATCTGTTGCTCTTATGCTGCGGTAAAGAATAACAAACCTACAAACACACGTTCAGATTTATAATATTTTACAGAAACTAAACATGAAAAGTCTAAGCTCAGGGTATGCCAAAGAGCTACGGAGCGCAGTATTCTTGGAGTGAGGCTGGTTGACCGTATCAGAAACTCAGAACTGCGCTCCAAAACCAAGATCCTAGATGTCGGAGAGAAGGCTAGAAGTCTGAAATGGAACTGGTCTGGACACATCTGCCGCACGAAGATCTGTGGGCCAAAACCTGTACAATGTGGACACCTAACATCAAGTAGAGACCCCTCGGTAGGCCCAAAAAAGATGGCGAGACGAGCTTGATTCCTACTGCAGTGGATGGAATACCAAAGCTCTCGACCGATACCCAAAACACTCCACACAAGCTTATAAACACTAGGAATCCATCAACCAGTTATATCCTCCTACAAAAAGCTGCTATACTGCAGAATCGTTCGGAATTTTTTAAATACATAAACACGATAGGTAATGCGTAGGCTACTGAATTGATTTTAATAAATTTAATTTTTAAGAATGCACACTTGGCGTTGGCCCGTGCGACATATACCTCCTGCTGCAGGAGAGATAGGATGTTCCACAGAACAGCAGAACGATGTTCGTTACTTACAAAATAATAATAAAGAGGAAAGAATAGGGCAACTTGTAAATTGTTCGTTTATAGATAAGTATGTATATTTTTATTTGATCCGAGGTAGGTATCTATTACGATTAATTTGTGTTATGTTGGAAAGGATAATTTATCGCCACTTGAAGAATTTTTCTGGCACTTCATGGTTCAAAAGGTTTCAGTTTCATGAATTCTTTTCAAGAACCTTTTGGCTTGAGGTGTAAGTCGTCACCTTGTAACATAGTGTACCTTGCACCTTGTCGTAGTTCGGCACTCTTTTCAGAGATGGCGCTAAACGCAATATTTCCATTCAAGTTTTCTTACTGGGTTTGTTTTGAATCCTTATCCTGACTTCCTTACTAAAATTATTTATCCGAATATGTATTTGTTGGTATGTACCGCTTTTACGCAGCAATGGAGCGACATATTGACTTGATTTTTAAACAACTTCCAAAAAGGAGGAGGTTCTATGTTCGTCTGTAAGTAATTTTTTTGTGTATGTCCATCGATATTTTCGCGAATTGTGAACGGAATCAGAAAAATATTTTTTTAGTTTGAAAGTGTAAAGCTTCTCGATTCGGTCCCATTTAAATTTAATCGAAAACAGCTGAGCCGTTTTAGAAAATTCAAAAAGAATGGAAAAATTGTATATTTGATTTGATTTCGAGCGAACTATTCGAATTTTGGACACCATGGAAGTCGGTTTTGTCTTTTTTGCGAAAAATAATTATTGGCATGGACATAGCTTGAAAGACGGAAAGTGACATAGTCTACTTTTAATCCCGAAAAAATATAAGGTTCCTATGGGATAGCACAAAAATCAAAATAACACGTGCGCGAAGCCGCGTGGTCGAAAGCCTTAATTAACTTTATTATAAACGAACTTGTAGAGGTATATCAGAACAGTTTTAGAAGCGTCATAAATTACTCTGATAAATAATATTCTTATGGGTTTGCAGGTATTCGTAGATAAGAGGTACCATTTTTAGGGTTCCGTACCTAAAGGGTTAAAACGGGATCATATTACTAAGACTCCTATGTCAATCTGTCTGTCACCATCACCGGGCTGTATCTTATGAACCATGACAGCTAGACAGCCAAATACTGAAAACAGAATAAAGTAAATATTTAGGGGGCTCCCATACAACTTTTGTGATTAACAAACGTGATTTATTAGGAGTTTTTTTGCTCGCTATTAACAAAGACAAGAGAAATGGGGCTAAGGGGGCTCCAACAAGGTACGGAACCCTTCGTGCGCGAGTTCGACTCGCACTTGGCCGATTTTTAGGGTTCCGTACCCAAAGGGAAAAACGGGACCCTATTACTAAGACTTCGATGTCCGTCTGTCCGTCTGTCTGTCACCGAGCTGTATCTCATGAACCATGATAGCTAGGCAGCTGAAATTTTCACAGATGATGTATTTCTGTTGCCGCTATAAAAACAAATACTAAAAACAGAATAAAATAAATATTTAAGGGGGGCTCCCATACAACAAACGTGATTTTTAGAAGTTTTTTGCCATACCTCTTGCCGTTATTAATAGCGATTAATAACGGCAAGAGGTATGGGGCTCCCATACGGTACGGAACCCTTAATGCGCGAGTCCGACTCGCACTTGGCTGATTTTTATATCTATCTATCATGGATATCTACTATTTTTGTCCAAATTTTGACACCAAAAATATAATAATTATCTTTATGTACCAGTTTTGACGATGAAAGCCATAATCTAAAAGCCTACAAAATACACAGCCTGTGTATAATATGTTTTTTTGATTAAATGTTATACACTGAGGATTTAAAGATAAACTGACATTCGGCTTTCTCTTTTTCAGTGAGCTCGAGAGCTGTCTACACCACAAAGATACCAGAGGGATAATCTGGTCGATCGAGAAAAGAAAAAAAGAGATGCTATGACTTAATATGGCATGAGTTAGAAAGAGACATGAAAAATATCTCGATTCTGTGGCTAGTTGCCGAATTTTTCTCTCAGTAGTTTCAAATTCCAATACATATTTGACAGTTCTGACAGCGCTGGGCAAGATTTTCCATACATTTTTGTGGTTGAGAATTGCCTAAAGCGACTACAGCGCTATCTCTCTATAGTCAAACCGTTAAACTCAGACATCGCCTGCGCGGTACAGGGGCGCCGGGGGAGACGACACAGGGGACTGAGACAGGCGCGGGCAGCGGGTCCCCGGCGCCCGCACCTGTCTCAGTCCCCCTTTGTCGTCTACCCCCGCGCCCTTGTACCCGCGCAGGCGATGTCTGAGTTTAGCGGTTTGACTATAGTTGTTATAGCTCTGTGGTCTACACGAAGATCTAAGTTTAATAACTGAAATTGCCTGAAAATCACTGCAGACTCACTGAAATGCTCATATTTCGCAGTTTTCTATCGGCGCATTAAGGTATCCAACTACTTAGTGCATCTTCCAAAATATTACCTGGACTCCTACATAAAAGTCTAGGAATCTAGGTCGCGTATATTTCTCACTGACATGGGGTCGTATATTAATAACACGATGTTATATTAGCAGTATTATCTGCCCTTCGTAATTTTTCCGAGAGCACCGGCAAGCGCAGCGGCGTAGGACATCCACCTAGAATGCAAGGTAGACAGAACAACCGGAACCTACAATTGAACGTGTCATCCGAGCCACGGTATTTGGACTTATTGCAAAATATGTTCATAATGATAAGCACACCTGAAACCGCAGTCGAAATGTAATTCTTTAAAGTGTGTACATACTTATTTGTTTAACTCGTTATTGCACACCATTTGTACAAAGGGGGACTTAACGCTAAAAGCATCATCTGCCAGTCAAGCCTTACGCATATAGGACAGGACTTACGACACTGTCGATTTTCCTTCGATACGTACGAAGCGGCTTGACTCCACATTTCTGATTCGTACAGGGAATGGAACAGTCTTCCTGCTTCCCTGTTTCCTAAGAGATATAATCTAAAGCTCTTCAAGATCAGAGTGAATAGGTATCTTCTAGGTCTGCGTGCTTCATCTTCGACCACAACGTCGTTTACCATCAGGCGAGTTGGTGGTCAAGCGCGTACTTATTTGAGTTAAAAATAATCGGCCAAGTACGAGTCGGACTCGCGCACGGAGGGTTCCGTACTGTATGGGAGCCGCCCTTAAATATTTATATTATTTTAATATAATTATTTATTATTGAAGGGAATACAAAACTAAATATTCTGTGAAAATTTCAAGCATCTACCTGGTACCATTATTAAAATAGAGCGAAAAAGTCTAAAAAATCAGGTTTGTTGTATGGGAGCCCCCCTTAAATATTTATTTTATTCTCTTTTTAGTATTTGTTGGTATAGCGGCAACATAAATACATCATCTGTGAAAAATTCAGCTGCCTAGCTATCATGGTTCATGAGATACAGCCCGGTGACAGACAGACAGACAGACAGACGGACATCGAAGTCTTAGTAATAGGGTCCCGTTTTTCCTTTTGGGTACGGAACCCTAAAAAAACATAAAGTAGAAGACAAATGAAAGAAAGCGTATAAAATACACATAACGTATTTCGTGTCTTTTTATGAGCGTCACGTGTTTAATGGATGACCCCCATTGCAGGATGTGCCTCGGAGCTCTCGACTCTACATGAAGATGTATTTTCCTTCAATATAGTTGCATTACCTTGCCTCGATTCCCTGAAGTATGAATAGGGATGGGCATGTGATCGATAGATTTTTATCGAAATTCTATTTTAGGGTTCCGTAGTAAAATTACAACTTTGTTGTGTCCGTCCGTCCGTCCGTCCGTCCTCATGTCATAAAGTCTTATAACTTCGACATTTATGAACCAAAATTTACATTATGACAGTTTTAGTATAGATCTCAATTTCGAATACTTGAAAATTTCAAAACTGTATTTAAGGGGTAGCTTCCATACATGTAAAGTGGGGAACCCCTCCACTTCCCTTAAAAAGTTTCAAAAGTTTCAAAAAGGGGGGTGTAAACACACCTCCTCGTATGGAGTATCGTTGAACAAGATGTTAAAATAAATTTAAGGTTTTAAAAATATTTTTTTGTCTCATGCACCATTTGTGAGATATAGGTCGCCAAAGTTATAAAAAAGTCTCCTCCCTTAAATTATAAAGTATACAAGATAAAATCTTGTTACTCTCCACCGAACCATATATGTATTAAAAACTTTCTCTCAAAAATGTTTTAAGCACTGTGGAATTATAACTTTTTGATTTATAAAGAAAAATTAAAAATATTAGACTTGCACTCAGCTCAGAGGGCATTGACCTAAGAAACATATTTCCTAGCGAATTATGTTTTACTAGTAATCAAACATCCAAAGAAAAAATAAAACATAGTTGTAGGGTTCCGTATCCAAAGGGTAAAAACGGGACCCTATTACTAAGACTCCGCTGTCCGTCTGTCTGTCACCAGGCTGTATCTCATAAACCGTTATAGCTAGAGAGCAGAAATTTTCACAGATGATGTATTTCTGTTGCCGCTATTACAACAAATACTAAAAATAGAATAAAATTATTAATTAAGGGGGGCTCCCATACAACAAACCTAATTTTTTAGCCGTTTTTCGCTTTACATATATTATAACGGTAAGAGGTATAAGAAACAAGTAAGGAAGAAAAAGAGACAATCATGGGCAAAATTCAGTACAAACATTGAATCAAACCATGAAGCAAACAGAATTAGGAAAATCCTAGCGGCCGATACTAAGCGTGAAATAGGCACGCTTAAAAAACCGGACAATTCCTACACGAAAACCCTAGAAGAGACACACAACTTGCTACTACAAACCCACTTCCCAGGATGCCAACTGACAACACATACTGAATGGCAGGATGGTGAGACAACTTTGGCATCAGACACAGATTGGTCTGTTGCTGATCATGTGGTAAATAGTGAAAAAATTACATGGGCAATAAAGTCCTTTGAACCCTACAAAACACCTGGCCTGGATGGTATCTTCCCTGGACTCCTACAATGGGGGGAGGAAATATTAAACGGGAAAATGACCATCCTCCTAAGAGCCTGCATAGCATACAGATACATACCTCTAGGCTGGAGAGAAGTCAGAGTCCTCTTTCTCCCCAAACCAGGCAAAAGTGACTACACAGACCCGAAGGCCTACAGACCAATTAGCCTAACTTCCTTCATGCTGAAGACACTAGAAAGACTCTGTGATCGGCACATAAGAGATGAGGTACTTAACAAAATCCCACTACACCCTCAACAACACGCCTACAGCTCGGGCAAGTCAACAGAGTCTGCCCTCCACAAGGTAGTACAAACCATAGAACATGATATCAACAGTAAATCACTTTGTCTAGGAGCATTTATAGACATTGAAGGAGCTTTTGATAAAACAAACTTCGACAGCATAAGCAATGTACTCAAAAAACACGGGGTACATCCAACGCTAGCCGAGTGGATATTAAACATGTTAAGCCTAAGGGCCCGTAAGAACAGACCCCAAAAGCACAACCAGAGGATTAGTAGTGATGGGCTGCCCACAAGGAGCAATCATATCACCAATAATATGGAACATGATAGTAAACACACTGATCACTATACTTAATGCGCAGCGATTCCTCACAGTGGGCTACGCAGATGACCTGGCAATCCTGATATCGGGACACTTTGCAAGTGTAGCCTGTAACCTTATGAACCATGCACTGAAAATTGTGGAAAAGTGGTGCAGGGAATACGGCTTATCCGCCAACCCAGAGAAAACAGAATTAGTAATGTTTACAAATAAAAGGAACCTAGGACCACATACTTTACCGTCCTTTTATGGTAAACAACTGAAACTTTCCGAAGATGTGAAATATCTGGGCATCACACTAGACAAAAAACTGAACTGGACACAACATGTGGACAACAAAATAAAGAAAGCAACAATCTCATTTTGGCAGTGCAGCAAAATGATGGGTAAAACTTGGGGCTTGAAACCCAAAATAACCCAATGGCTTTATAATACCGTGGTCAGACCATCATTATGTTATGGGGCAATAGTTTGGTGGCCCAGAACCAAGCTAGTGACTGTAAACAAAAAACTAGAGAAACTCCAAAGAACAGCCTGCATAGCTGCAACAGGCTGTATGAGATCTGCACCCACTGCGGCATTAGAAGCCCTCATGGGGCAGATGCCGCTGCATCTCTTCATACAGCAAGAAGCAGCAGTAGCTGCCTATAGACTACTATCATTAAACCTTTGGGTACATGACAAAGCAGCAACACACACCACCATAATTGAGGAATTTGCAAATTGCAACCAAGAAATTCTTTCGGTCTATGACAGGGTGCCTAAAAAACATATCTTCACAAAGAGCTACTCAATACAGCTACATGAAGAACAAAGTGACAGCTCAGGTATACAAGAAGTGAGGATTTATACAGATGGCTCGAAAACTGAAACAGGTACAGGGTCAGGTACTTTCTCTGAAGACCTGAATATACACATCGCAACAACCCTGGGTGAAAACAACTCTATCTTCCAAGCGGAATGTGTAGGTATCATCCAGGCTGCTACAGCAGTACTCACCAGAAAGGTAACTGATTACAATATTAGAATCCTCTCAGACAGTGCTGCGGTGCTTAAGGCACTACAACGATATGAACACTCCTCAGGGCTAACCTTACAGTGTCATGATCTATTGGAAGAAGTAAGTAAGAAAAATAAAGTCACTCTCCAATGGATCAAAGGACACAGCGGGTCCAGAGGAAATGACGCGGCGGACGAGCTAGCCAGGAGAGGTGCAGGTAGGCGCCCAGTAGGGCCTGGACCGATGATACCTTTGCCTTTTAGCCAAGTCAGATCCTGGATACGCCAACACACAGCTAGACAACACAAGGAATACTGGGCAAGTACTGAGGGTTGTAAGCAGTCTAAAGAAGTTTTCCCGGAGTTAAATCCGAGATACTCCCGACGCCTGCTGAACCTTAAACGAGACAAACTCCGACTCATAGCCGGAGTAGTCACGGGGCATTGCTCTCTAAACAAGCACCTGTTTAAAATTGGTGTTACAGACAGCCCTCTGTGCAGAGGTTGCATGGAGGCAGAAGAAACAACCGCGCATATGCTGCTTGAATGCAGCAGTGTGGCGGAACAACGCGAAAAATACCTCGGGGCACCGAGGACACTCCGGGAGGCCTGCGCCGGCGTTGGCGAGCTGCTGGACTTCCTGGAGGACACCGGGTGGCTGAATTAGCTGCAGCCGGGTGACCCACATAAAACGGGCCCATTGGAGGGCTCAATTGTGGAAAAGGCCCGCAGCAACAAGTCAACAACAACGGTAAGAGGTAGACGCTTTAAATTTTCACAGAATATTTAGTTGTATATTCACTTCAATAATAAATAATAAAATTAAAATAAAATAAAAATATAAGGGGGCTCCCATACAGTACGGAACTCTCCGTGCGCGAGTCCGACTCGTACTTGGCCGATTTTTATCATCATCATACTTATCGTCATCATACACGGAATCCCATCATACGCGTGTCGCGACATGCACTTGACATCTTGTTTACATGAAACTAGCTTTTACTATCTTTATTGTGCTATTCCAAGGAAACCTGTTATTTTTTCGGGATAAAGGTAGCCTACGAGTATGTCACTTTCCGACCTATCCGACCGACTATCTATACTCATGCCAAAAATCAAGTCAATCCGGATTTACGAGTATAACATCAAGTATCTAAGGATTATCATAATTATTCATGATATTATCGGCAGGAAATAACTTACATAGCTGAAACGTAGAGTATTATAAAAAAACTGCGTAATCAATTTTAATTTGATGAATCAACATTTTTAGCGGTTACTTTTAATATTTTACAACATTTACACGCCCCATTAAACTTTTGATCAACAATACCATTTATAGTAGCCAGGAGCTCATCTTGTTTTCAAAAGTCTTTCTGAGCGTCTGGTGGACGCGACGCGTGACCAAAATGCTGGTGTTTATTTTGTTCAACACATATAAACATTTATTCAGCGTAGCAATACAACCAGCATGCTGGGCACGCTGCCAACTGGCAGTGGGCTTGAGCATTTGGATTATCTTTATACCTTTAAGGGTTTGTGGATGATCCAATTGCTTGTTATGTAGTAGTAGTTTCTAGTTTTAGATTATGTCAGTCTTGTATTTGGTGGTCGTTAATTAAGGATTTATTTTAGCTGCTTCGAAGTTCTGGTTACTGAACTCTCTATTTAAGCTCAGCATAAAACAGATCAGTTAAAACTCTCATACACATACCAATTTGGTTAGAGCTAACTGCCAAATCGGTACGTGTGTCACGTGGTCGGTCCAACATCATATTTTATTACAAATGCTGGTTGTCAGCGGTCGGGTCCAACCAGCCAACTGTACATCGGCATACTATCGGGACGTTTTAAGCAGTGTTGGATGTCATTCCAATTCAGTTTAGGTAGACATAAAAAAAAAGCTTATCGATGGGTATTGTAACACCTGCCATTTAAGTTCGTATAGGCCGGGCGGCCGGATAGCTAGCCTTGGTTTCAGAGTTTTAAAGCCGCCTGAAGGCCTCTGACATTACCGGGACCTATAATTTGACGTGTCATCTGAGGCACAGTAGCGCTCAGTTGTAAAAATCACCCGGGGTCACATATCCGAAGACTGGCCGTGCTGAACATTGCTTAACTTCGATGATCGCTAATAGAATTCTAAACAAACTACGTTATGAACGCTACTGTACAGCTGTCTAGTTATTTATTAACACCTATTTAACTAAAACACACTATCGATAAAAGTTCACCTCCTTAACTCCCCTATCAGGTCTTCTTTAGCAGCCTCTTACTTGATTAACTCGATGTCGCTTCAGTAAGTATCGATAATCTGCACATCACTAGCCCATTAGGGCTGCGTTAATAACATCGTTTATCGACACGTTGTTAGTTTGCAGAATGTTGTATGGAATTTAATATCTCAACTTTACTTACGTTAAGAGTCAACTTATATTAAGTAATGTGTAGGTGGGTTATTTAGCGAAAAAGTGGGTTGAATTACCTACTCTTTGCGGCATTCGTATGCTAAAACTACGCCTAAGTCTTAGCCTATCATACGCGTGTTGACACACACACAGTTGTTCTTATTTTGTATTATTTGATAGCCGTCATCAATAAATAAACATAATTATGCCGTCGCATTCCTAGGATGGTCACCAAAGTTCCCTTGCCAAAATTGTATTATGCAGCCTGTAGTAGCGCTCATAGCGTAGCTTGACTAGGTGTTCGTCAGCGATCATCGATGTTAAGCAACGTTGAGCACGGCCAGTCTTCGGATGGGTGACCGCTGGTGGCATTTACAACTGAGCGCTACCGTGGCTCGGATGACACGCCAAATTGCAGGCCCCGGATGTAAACCGTTTAGCCATCAGAGGCCTTCGGGTGGTTTAAAAACTCTGACACCAGGGCTCGGACGGCCGATACGACCTTACTTAGTTTAGTACTAAGTGGAGCCTGTACTCGACAAATTGACCAAGTTGCCTCACTGTATAATAACACTGTAAAGAAAAACTGTACATTTTTAGGGTTCCGTAGTAAAACGAGGAACCCTTATAACTTTGTTGTGTCCGTCTGTCCGTTCTCATGTTACAAAGCCATATATGTTTTCAACCCCACCCCAGGTTTCTTAAACTATATTTTAGTCACGTAGGTATTCCATTTGTTAGATAAGTCGCCAAAGTTTAAAAAAGAGTGTCCCACCCTTTAATTTCTAAAGTATGCAAAATAGAAGTTTCAGAGTTTATAGAACACATAAAATAAAATATTTGAAAATTATTTGGAGGACTGTAGAATTATCACTTTATATCATCGTCACCATCTACGGAAGCTTATCATACCCGTGTCTTGACACGCACTTGACAACTTATTGTGTTCGTTTTATGTCTGAACTAAAAACTGTGAAGATATCGAGAAAATTGCAAATCTACATTAAAAACTGTAAACAGGCGGGTAAAAAGATTCAAAAATAATTTTGTTACTCTGCGTCACTTGAAAGTTTTCACTGAAAAAATATAGATGGCGTTGTATGGTCTTAACACGCGCAAACGGATGAAGCTACTGACAGAGGGAGGTTGCGAGTCTTTTAAATTGACCCCACAGACAGACATACATATAAACTTTAATGTTTTTGAAACAGGTCACCATGTAAATGGATGATCGTATTATAGTAATTGTTAGGTATGTTAGGTATTAATAAATGGTATAATCCATAAAGGAAGACCTAAAGAAATTGGAAAAGATTATGATGAATTTGAATAACAGAAGTGGAAAGATGGCGACATCTATCCTTTTTTAATGATGTTTCTTTTACACAACACGCAATACCTTATACAGGGTTATGCAGAACTGGTGTACAAAGCCGAAAGAAGGTGATCTAGACCGTAGTTATGAACTTGATGACTTTTACTATGAAACTAACCCGAAATTCGAGCAAAAAACACACCTGTTTCGTACATGTCGCTTTCGATTTGCAATTCTCTTATGGAACAGCTAATTTTTCTCGAATCACTCAAATTATGGATTGGCACCATAGTGGAAATTCGTCATAATAATGGTCTTCAGTCACTTCCCTCGCAGTAAATTTAAATGATACAAATTGGTTGAGATTTACTATTTTACGGTTTGAATTGAAATTATTATTTGCTACATTACTTGAGTAACCTTTTTACATTGAATTGTGGCTAATATTTTGTAGCGCACTTGCTATTTTTATTAGCATACTTTTTGAGATAATATTTTTAACCCCCGACGCAAAAGAGGGGTGTTATAAGTTTGACGTGTCTGTTTGTCTGTGTGTCTGTCTGTCTGTGGCATCATAGCGCCCGAACCACTGAACCGATTTCAGTTTAGTTTTTTTTTGAATGAAAGGAGACTTAATCGAGAGTGTTCTTAGCTATGTTTCATAAAAATCGATTGAGCCGTTTAAGAGTTATGGTGGGTTAAAGTGGGGATGGAAGAACCAAAATTTTACAAATGTGCCCAAAATGGTTGTCACATTGCCGACACATTGTCGGGGGTTTTTTAAATTTTTAATTTATATGTTATACTAAAATTGGTAGGCATCGATATAAACATAAGCCAAAATCAAATTATAACGCGGGCGAAGCCGCGGGTAAAAGTAACCCTAAGAATATTTTTATACAAAAATGTTCTCAAAAATGTACAGTAAATTAAAAAGCACAGTTTGCTAATATACACTACGTGCTACGTACGTTACGTTGATGGTAATTGATTATTCCTACCAATCATACCAATATTTTTATTATTATTATTTTTATATTTAATTTTTTCCGTAAGTGTGCCATATGATACTGACAAATTAGTTCCTATGATAAATTAATTAAAGTAGGTAAAAAATATTAATGCTGTTAACTTTTTGAATATATATTTTGCAGAATGAGTATTTACTATTTAAAAAAAAAAGTGATATTATTTGGTAAAAGATGCACATAATGACATTTATAAGCGTGATTTAAACATAGTATAGGTAAGTCTTAGAAATTAGTAGACGTAAAATGTAATAAATAGATGTTAGATAATAATTAGTGATAATTTAGTACCTATATAATTATAAAGTTGTAGCGTTCCTATTTTCGTCATTAATTTATTTGTAATATATTCATGCATCTAAGTATGTTTATTTTTATTGTATGTATTATTATAAGTATTTATGTATGGCTATTATTATGTAGTTTATTTTATTGTTGATCAGGAATTTGTAGTAACTTTCTTAATTATTTTACTTTTTTTTTACGTTTATACCGTCCTTGTCGTCTTTATGTTTCCTTGCATCCAAGAGAGGTTGTCTGGAAGAAATCGCTTTTAGCGATAAGACCGCCTTTTGTGCCTTTTCTGTCTTTGTTTCTTTTGTTATGTTTTCTTGTTGGTGTCAATAAAGTGTTGTTGTATTGTATTGTATTGTTCCTATTGTTCTGTATCTTTGCAAGAAATTAGAGACTATTTTATTTTTGTTATAAACGTGAGCGAAATTCTCTACGCGTAACTTTAAGAGGCGCGACTGCTCGCGGGTTAGAAAAAGCAAAGAAGATATAATAATACTACGTAGTTAAAGCTATGAAAAGCAATAAGAACTTAGGATTAATACGGCGAGACACAAATCATTGGGAGACCATTACCCGGCCTCAAAACCGACTGAGATATCATAATTTAAGCAAATAGCCTTAACTTTGAATATGAAATCGCGGAGAACGAGTAAAAGTGCCCATTTGTAATATTAAGGGATATTTGGCTCGAGAAGAAACTCGACTTGCTAGCTATGAATATTACTGCCATCATCATCATATCAACCGTAAGATCTAGGCGCCGATCCAGCCCTCAAAAAACCAAACTTCAAAAGGGTCCCCGCGCCAAACGCCAAGGAACTGACTGACTCTGGGGTATTATTGTACACCACCATGGTAACTATACAGGGTTATTTCTAATCAATTAGCATCCTTTTAGGGGCTTATTCTGTACATCAAAACTAACAACTTTTGTTCTACGACTTTTGTCAGAACTCAAAAAAAAAATAATCAGCTGTTCCATACATTTTGCCGCGGGTTAACGTTTTACTATGGAAAAATAATTTTTTTTTCGAGTTATGACAAAGGTCGCAGAACAAATGTTGTTAGTTTTGATGTACAGAATAAGCCCCTAAAAGGATGCTAATTGATTAGGAATAACCCTGTATACCTATCAAAATATCAACTTTCAGAAAATGCTTGCATTTATTAGTCGCTTGCCTCCCGGGTTATCATGACTAACTTTAACTATGAGACCAACCACAAATTGCGAAAAAGTTGTTGTATCATACATGCGAATTGATGAGCTTTTTGTGCGGAACACTTGATTGTTTTAGAACATTAAAAACGCATTAAGATCGGGCCATTTATTTGAGAGATAGCTATAATGCTACAGACACACATGACGACAAACCTATATCAATTAGGTTAACCTACCTATCTTCTTAATTTTTTTTTTTATTATTAGGTACAGGTGTTCAAGATAATATTTTATTTGACCAGAATTTTGCCACCCCAATGGCGTTTTCCGTGACAATTACCCATAACACCATTCTTTTAGCGTCGGAGGTTAAGCGTAGTTTGGAAAAAAATATTTAAACTATGACGAGTATCTAGAGATTACCCCCTACAACCTCACAAACTTTAACTCTTTATAATATTAGTAAAGAAGATATAAAGTTATCGATTCTACGACATATAATGGGTCCTTTTTGAGCAGGTGGTATGAAAATCAATTTATCAGATAGTGAGGTGGGTATGCAAGAGTGCGGCGCGGTGCGGTCTGTGTGGTTACCGCTCTGCTGGGTGATTGCCGCTGCACTAACACAATTCTATTCCAACTGAACCTCTATAGAGCTGCTGGTAATACTATCCATGCATCCATCAGCCATAGAATGCCCACTTCTGGATATAGGCCTCAAAAATCAACAATCATTTTACTAATAAGTAACAGTTAGTTACATGTCAGCAAGAAGAAATAATAAAATTATGTATCTCCAATAATGTAGGCGGCAGCTTGCATCCCGCGGTAAGTCAACCCTTTTCGCTGGCCGTCCTACGCTGCGCTTGTCGATACGTAGTCTCCACTCAAGAACTTTTCGACCCATCGGTCATAAGTCATGCTTGCTATGTAACATGCCCACTGCCATTTCAATTTACTAATCCTCTATCTCGATTATTTTGGTTATTCTACTGATCTTCACATTTTTAAATCGATCTCACTGAGAAATTACGCACGCAGCTTTTTGATTTTTCCATAGGTCGTACGGCTATTTATTTAGAATATATAATTATATTTTTATAAATGAAAACCGGATACAACTCACTCACTATAATTGAACGGCCGAGCCGACGAAATTGTCTTTTTCACATCAATATTGTCAAAATTATGTTGTAACAGCTCTATTGAATTCCGTAGAATATGCATATCTGACATGTTCAGTTGGGCCCGCACTGCCGACCGCACTTCATTTACACACAAACATACATACACACATATACGATTCTTCGCTTTATCTAGCTACAATGAGACCAGAAAATGAAACAAGAGCCAAATTTTTGAACCTTTACAATCATTTGTAACGTTCCAGAGGATCATACAAGAGGTTAGCGATAATACGAGTATTTGTGCCGTTTGGACGTCTATCAACTAGCCACGTAGTACCTATGCCTACCGACGATATAATTAAGATCGTAGGATCGCGCTGGATGTAAGAAGCTTCTATAACTAAGCTTATTAGAAATCCTCAGGGGCGGCCTATGTCCAACAGTGGACATCCTGTGGCTTATGGATGGTACTTATAAATATTACACAGCTGTTACTAATAAAGTTACAATTACAGAAAAATTTAGCAAAATTATACAATAATTATACAATATATTTTATTGACCATTTTGTGTGGGAGCAAAATAATAGTACATTGTTCACCGAGAGGAGAAAGTTATGTTTTATGTAATTGTTGTATTACGAATAGGTGTGTTTCAATGTTAATGTTAATGTATAAATCTAACAATTCAATGTACCTACTTGTTCGTTTTATAAGAATAAATAAATTGATTGATTGACCATCCAACACACAGCTAGTGGCCAGTGTCATTTTGCGAACTTGGAGATAAAAACTCACTGTAAAAACTTTTTGGCTTTTGATATTTAGGTTACCAGCGCATAGTCTTACCCAAAATTAAAAAAGAAAAACCCCGTAAGAAATGGATTTTCATACACTTTTCTCTCCCGCTCAGATGCGTTTTCTCCCCGCATATTTGTTCGATATGCAATGACGTACTTTCTACCGTAAATTTGATAAAGTATCAAGGTACTTTCCGAGCAGGTGTAGTATAAATGAATTTATGAATTTCCACCTAATTCTTATCTAAATCTAAAACCCCATTTGATAATTGAGTAGAAATAATCAAAAGCCTCAAAACAAAGCCAAGGAGTGTTATAGGCACTGATCATTAATTTGATGGATGGCCTCCGAAGTGGCTCTCTTTTCTCACAAAGGAGCGTTGGTTTGATCCAGTCGCGCCCCTTTCGACAAAGAAATAAATACATTATCAAATAAATTCTTACTGGCTTTTGCCCGCGGCGTCGACCGCGCTTTTTTTAAGCTATCCCACGGGAACCTTTTATTTTTTTCAGGATATAAAGTAGAGTGACACTATATCCATGCGAAAAATCAAGTATTTTCGTTGCTGCGTAAAAGCGTAATAAACAAACTTACATTCACGTTTATGATATTAGGGATATGGTAGGGCACAAGCACGCACTGATGATCGATGGACATAAAGTTCTCGAGTGGAGACCATGTGCCGGCAAACGCGGCGTAGGACGTACACTCACACATAGTGGACGAATGACCTAATTAGGACAGCAGGATTGTGCTGGATGCAAGCTGCTACTAACTGGTCTTATTGGCGACTTATAGTGAAGGCCCATATCCAGCAGTGGACGTCTTACGGCTCAAATGCTGCTCATAAAAGAGATAATTCAAAAATATATGGAGCATAGGCCATTATCTTGTACAGTATTTGATAATTTGCTTTCTTTGTTTTGGAAAATGATTTTCCTGTTATTTGCTTTAGTAAAAATCTCCATTTAAAGGAATTTCATATTTTCGGATCTTATTATCTGTTAACATTGTTTATAAAATATGGCGGAATGATGGCGGCTTTGAACAGAAATCTAATTAGAAAATGTGCAATTCCATAGTAATTAAGCATTAAATACCGTTGTTTTTTTCTGTGAATGTGTTTACCACATTTTAACGCTTTTTTGGGCTACTGTACAAAATCCGGGCCTACTTTGGAAGATCTTCTTTCACATTGTGATTGGATATTCCATCAAGCTACTATCCCAAAGTAAACACTCCCCAGTATCAAATCAAGACTTGAGATTTGTGGACAGGCAATTCGGAAACAATGCTTCACTGAATGAAGCCAATTGAAAACTGCTTGCTGTTTTTGCTTAAAAAATATTTGGTAAAAATATTAATTGAAAACAAAATCACAGTTGCCTTCAGGATAAGGATTCTGTACACATTTTATTCGTCGGAGTAGTTTCAGTTATAGGTCTCTACTGTTGGACTTGGGCCTCCCCCAAAGATCACCAATAAGCTCGGTTGGAAGCGGTCTGCAGTCTTGAAGGCAGTGCCACACATCCCTTCTGATCTATCCCTACTGGTAGGGTAAGGCAGCGTAGGTCGTCCATCTTATGGGTGATGTTCTATGCTGCGGTAGCTCTATTTACCATCTTTTTACAAGCTTACATTTAGTTTCACCTGTCCCGTTGTCTGTCTGTAATCAAATCTTGCAAGTTAAATTTGATCCACTTCCCGGTTTCCGATTGAGCTGAAATTTTGTATACATGTGTAAATTGCGTGACAATGCAATATAATGATGACATGGTGCTGATTCGATGATGGAGCTGGAAGGTGGCCAAAGGAACTTTGCAATGAAACGACACAACTTCATTGAGTTTGGGCACATTTGAATCGCCTTGAAGAGTAGTTTGTCTTTCAATGGTAACCAGGGTCTGATGATGGAGCTGCAAGTTGGTCATAGGAACTCTGTAATGAAACGACGCAACACTATCGAGTGACGAATCAAACAAGTTTCGGCTCGTTTGATTCGTCTTGGCGAGGACTTGTTCAGAAAAAGCTTGTTTTAAAAAAAAAAAATACTTGTTGATAAAGACGTCTATGATTCGAGATTGGCAAAATTATGCCAATATCGAAGCAAACACGCTTAGCTCGGTCAAAAGTTTAGTGGTTCATTTAAATTTACTATGACTAAAAGCCTTTTACAAAAAACGATTTTTTTAGAATTCATGTATTTACTAGTGATAAGTAGTGCTAAAAACACTTTTAAGACTTTTAAGAGTGAGTTTTGATACGAATTATTTATACAGAATCATTTTCGTACCATATGACGTAAACAAAGCTATCAATTAACAAACGTTATCCATTACAAATGGGGATTCCCCATTAACGCTAAGTGTAAAGTTAAGGGTGCTCCGATCTATTTTTACCTCTTCCACGTTTTTGTTATGATTTATATCTCGCATTAAATTTGGCAGTGCACCTTACAGAACGTGTTTAGTAAGGATGTGCTAAGTTCATATAGGGTGTTGCATTTGTTTTCCTATTGTTGATTTTCCTCTACAGAGGGGCTAGTCCAGGTTTACACGTAAATTGAAACTACAGCCGTTTCCGTGTGGCTCTATACATTTTTGTACAGCGCCCCTGGCGGAAACGAGGAAGAACTAACCAAAATGTATGGAGCCACACGTAAACGCGAAAGTTTAAGTAAACTACGCAAAACCTGGACTAAGGGCTCAGGTCGCATTGTCAACGAATCTTGACGAGACTCGGTGGACAGGTGCTCTAATGGTTTTTGCGTTGTTGTGCATACTGATGGTTTTTTGGCGTTGATAATGAATAAAATTACTGATACAAAATACAACATTATTTGTACAAAAATATTTATTAACCAAATTATGTACAAAAACCAGATTGACAATAGTCCCCGCACTAGGGCTAGCCTGTATCGCGGAAAACTGAAGCCGATTACTGAAATAATCTTGTAGAGAACTTGTACTTTTAATAAAATTTAGACTACGTGACTACAAATTTACGAAGGTTGATTAGAGGGGTATTTCCCTACAAAAGGGGGAAATTTTCTGTCGCGCTACTTATTAGCCGATTTCAAATTAGGCAAAATCGTTTAATGTTTAAATCCTGACTAGATTTGAGCGAGTCGAGATATAACCGAATTGGTTTAACCGAAAGCTGTTGCGAGGTCTACTGTCTGAAGAACTATTACCGCTTTACCACAAAACATTTAAACACGCTTTAAACATTGTTTAACCGCAATTTTTACTGCTAAACATTGCCCAAAGCGTGCGTAAAAATTTTGAGGCAAGACGGGTATAGTTTACCTACGTATTTTAGCAGTCAACGACGGGGTCCACCATTGTTCCTATTACAGTATTATCTCACTTATCCGGCACTATTCAAACCAGGGTTTGCCGGATGATTTAAATGTTCGGTTTACTGGATTATAGAGAAAAATTATAATAAAAAATAAAACATTTTACAAATGACATATGATGTACGTATGCGCGTGCATAAAGATAATATAATACGTACGTAAGTACGTACACAAACAGAACAAAATACCAAGTTAATGACGTACGTGCACGTGACAAGTTTTGAAGTTAGACTACTAGACGACGCCGCGGCGATGGAGCGCACAGGCGTAGAGGGGCGAGGGAGGCGCGGACGCAGGGTGCCGGATTGTTGGAGATATCGGTCTATTGAAGTGCCGGATTAGTGAGATTATACAGCACTTCAAGTTTTACCATCTACGAGTATTATCACATTGTGGAAGCTAAATAAATTAATATCAATATGTTAAAGTTGTGTTACAAGTTTCGAGAGTCATTAAACTTTTTTACTTACAGAAAAGTGTTAGATTTTGGAGTTGGTTCCATAATGTAAAGTAGTTCTAATGATTAGTACAACAATATTCATCCATCCATCAGCCGTAAGACGTCCACTGCTGGACATAGGCCTCCCCAATGGATTTCCAATAAGGCCGGTTGGAAGCGGCCTGCATCCAGCGCGTTCCTGCGATTCAGTTCAGTTCAGTCCACCTAGTCGGTGGACGTCCTACGCTGCGCTTGCTGGTCCGTAGTCTCCATTCGAGAACTTTACTGCCCCATCGGCCATCCGTTTTCCAAGCTATGTGCCCTAATATTAAAATAACTTAAATCCATCTTCTAGCCAGAGATACATCGTGTTGAAAGGTAGCGAACTCGAAACAAGTTTCGACTAAGTCTAAAAACAGTTTTTCATCTTCAAAAACTTTATCTTTGAACTCAAAAAGTTAAAAGTCCCGATTGACGAATTAAGTATTCTCAATGAGTTGTTCAAAATCTGCGATACAAAAGTTGCTAACTAATTAAAAGTCTATTTACACTTCAATCTCTGTCGCTAACTTTTGTATACCTAATGTGTGAAGTTTAATAGAAATTAGACTCATTAAACCACGAACTGTAGGATTTTGAAGCGTTAGATTTACGAGTATTTATTAAGTAAGATTTGATAAACCGTTTTTTGCAAATATCCTAGAAATTTTGCAAAAACACGGATAATTAGACATTGGCTATAATATATTTCTGTCTTACCGAAAAAAGTTAAGATTTTTGCATAAATACGAGTTGCTTTAGTAAGATTTGATAACCATTGTAACCTTTACTCTGATTAGCTTGATTTCGGTTTACTGGCCAATAAGAGTTGACCTTAGATTACTATATGTGATTGGACTCGAAAAATAAATAATAATAAATGTGCTGAGTGGATTCGGCCCGAGTCGGGCTCGGGCTTGGACCGAGTCCGCGTCCAAGCCCGCCTCAGACTCGGTTGACTGAGTCCGAGACCGAGATTCTTAAAGTACCAGTAAAACAAAATCAAGTCAATCAGAGTAAAAGTTAAATATGGTTATCAAATTTTACTGAAGCAACTCGTATTTATGCAAAAATCCTAACTTTTTGCAGTAAGATAGAAAATGTTTACAGCCAATGTCTATTATCGGTGTTTTTGCAAAATTCCTAGGATTTTTGCAAAAAATCGGTTTATCAAATCTTACTACGATATTTACACAGAATTTGCTTTATTTTTTATGCTACGAGTATTTAACTAATTAAATTAGTAGTTCTCCGAACAGTAGACCTCACGGCACATCTCTATAACTGAATCTTCATATGCCTATATCTCGAGTATCTAACGATATTATCAAATATTATCGAAATTGGCAGATAAATAGCCCGACAGCTTAATTCCTCCCTTTAATCCAAATTCGCTGACGACTAAATAATCCCTTAATATAATAGAACCTATGAATGCACTATGAATGCGCTTAGACAGGTAGACACTGATAACCTAAATACAGGGAAACCTAGTTAAGAGTTAGTGCTCAGACTTGTATATTGCAAAAAAAATCACTTATAAATTTATATACCTGTACTGTACTGTTGACGTAGGCCTACCCACGAAGGGTGATTGGGCCATATCCACCACGCTGGCCCAGTCCCGGGTTGGTGGATAGAAGAAATTAGAAATGTATAAACCTACCTTAATCTAATTTTTTGATTTTCATTGTAGTGTAGCTTCAAAGATAATACCTCTATATTAAAGTATCATATATACGTATCGTTTATTATTATATGTACTATACAACGAAATCTAAATATGTACGAGTGTCAGGAAGCTAAAATATAGTTTGTGTATTTTTATTATGTAACTCTAAGATCATTTTTAGGGTTACGTATCCAAATGGTAAAAACGGACTCTATTACTAAGACTCCGCTGTCCGTCTGTCTATCTGTCTGTCACCAGGCTGTACTCGTATCTCATGAACGGTGATAGCTAGAACATTGAAATTTTCACAAAAAATGAACAAACGGACAGCGGAGTCTAAGTAATAGAGTACCGTTTGCCTTTAGGTACAGAACCCTAAAAAAACAGAATTAAACATTAATCACTACATGTTATAAAGCAAAACCGCTATTTTTGTAAGTCTGTCCGTATAACCGATTATATCTTCGAAACTAGACAACTAAGACAGATTGCAAGAATGTTTTCACCATCTTTTAGAATATCTACCGGACGAAGGCAGAACTGGTAGCTAGTAAATAATAATTAGCTTTTGGGTCTGGCTGGTGCCTGTAAACTGTTTTACTGGCACCAGTCCTTCACGTACAGGACTACTAAATATAAATATACATACAACAAAATACAATAGGTACTATACGCTAAAACTACCTACACTAATACTATCTATACATAAAAAGCATTGGATCGTCCACAGGCCCTTGAAGGTCTAAAGATAATCCAAATGCTCAAGCCCACTGCCAGTTGGCAGCGTGCCCAGCATGCTGGCAGCATTGCCACGCTGAATGGCAATGCTTATGCGTTGAGCCAAATAAACGCCAGCATTTTGGTCACGCGTCGCGTACACCAGACGCTCAGAAAGACTTTTGAAAATAATATGAGTTCCCGGCCCCCACGGACCCAAAGTCTCAACTCCAAATGGCTCAAATATGTAACCACAAATATACATTTTATGTAGAATGTATACTGTTTCGCGATATAAGTCACGAGTTTGCTCTCTGAATCATTAATGTAATTTAGGAGCACTTCCGCCTTTCTTTGATGCATGGCGGAATGGGGGAAATATCGCATAGTTTACTCGCTTTATGTGTTTACTAACTGTCTTACCACAAAAGTTTTACGCACGCTTTAGACAATGTTTAACAGTACAAATTGAACGGTTAAACAGTGTTTAAAGCGTGTTTAAATCTTTTGTGGTAAGGCGGTTAGTGTTTGTAATTTCTCTTATTGTCTTCCTTATTGACCGAAGTGAACGAAGTGAGAGCGGTCTCTGTTTTAAGTCGACAATTTTGCTTTCGACTGTCCGGATGTTGATTTTCCCCTACAGGTTGCATTTTTCAACGAATCCTAATGAAACTTGGTACCTTCGAGCAAATATATATAGAGTCACAATCGTGCTAATATAATAAGTGTCCGAGCCAAAACCCTGCCCAAACTACGTAGTGGGAAGGCTTTTTAGTTAGTCGGAAGGCGATTGGAAGCCGACTACCACGCCGCGCGATGCCAAAGTGCTCGGTTACAAGCGCTAATTAGGTGACAAACGTCAAGATTAAAGAAAACTGGTCAATGTGAATTATTTAATGTAAATATCTAAGTCGGTATAGGTATATGACGGCGCTCGGACATTTTTTTACTACTTTCACTGTGGGATTGTGGCTCTGTAGATATTATTTTTGCTCGAAGGTTTTAAGTCGACGATTTTTCTTTCGACTGTCCGGATGTCGATTTTCCCCTAGAGATTGCATTTTTTAAAATTTAAATGCGACCACTTCGGAAGTACACTCTTTTGAACTAAAAAAGATTTTTTTAAATCTGTTCCCAATTGGCGAAAATATCGATAAACATACACAAAAAAAAATATATACAGACGAACATAGTAAGTACCTCCTCCTTTTTGGAAGTTGGTATAAAGAGGTGATTAAGATCATCACTATGCTACTTTACTATTGGCCCAACCCAAAATTCAAGAAAATTAATTGACAGTTCCACAAAGCATCTCTTCCTGCTTTCCTGTTTCCTAAGAGATATAATTTAGGGCATTTCAAGGTCAGAGATACCTATTCAAACTTCTGGGTCTGCGTGCTTCATCTTTGACCACAACGTCGCTTACCATCAGGCGAGTTTTTGGTCAAACGCGGATTTATTCGCGATAAAAAAAAAAATGAAAAAACAATCGGCCAAGTACGAGTCGGACTCGCGCACGGAGGGTTCCGTACTGTATGGGAGCCCCCCTTAAATATTTAATATATTTTAATTTTATTATTTAGTATTGAAGTGAATATGAAACTAAATATTCTGTGAAAATTTCAAGCATCTACCTGTTACTAATATTAATATAGAGCGAAAAACGTCTACAATTCAGGTTTGTTGTATGGGAGTCCCCCTTAAATATTTATTTTATTTTGTTTTTAGTATTTGTTGTTATAGCGGCAACATAAATACATCATCTGTGAAAATTTCAGCTGCCTAGCTATCATGGTTCACGAGATACAGCCCGGTGACAGACAGACAGACAGACGGACATCGAAGTTTTAGCAATAGGGTCCCGTTTTTCCCTTTGGGTACGGAACCCTAAAAAATGAAAAGTTTCCGGAATCCGGGCTAGCCTCATAGAATAAGTTGTTCCTGAATCACGTCAAATGTTGTTTGGAAAAGATCACTCTTAGCGATAAGACTGCTTTTTGTGCATTTCTACAATTTTATCTCTTCTTTTACTTTTATTCCTTTTCGTGGTTCCAATAAAGTGATGATGTATTGTATTGTATTTGAAAGGAGGTCATTAGTTCAGCACCCATCAAACCCTCGCCTGCACAACTAAATCGTCAAAAACACATTTACTTTTACGCCAAATCGAAAGGAGAAACACCAATATCGGCTCAGTGGATATTTTCGAACACATACAAACCACAGACGAAGAAATAGATACCGCAAAAAATATACAGGCTTTTCGGTAAAGGAAAACATCTCGAGGAAATTTGCATTTGTCTGAATACTGTTTCATATAACAACAAAAAAATCTTACTAACCAATCTTATTTTTACACCAATGATCAATGATAAATTTAACTAGTCGTTTTTCGAACAGTAGACATAAAGTCTAGTAATACTTAATACTTATTTGATTTTTAGTAGGATACTACTATAGTTTCGATCGCATTTGGCGATCTTTCTCAAGGTCGGAGTACTAGCTCGCGGGCTCGTCTCGCATAGCACTGCGAGCCGCGGTCGCGATGACAGCGGTTGCGGTGCGGGGGCAGGGGCGGCAGCGGGCAGAGTATGCAATAGCGTCGGCGCGCACTGAAGATCTTCCTCGTCGGTATCCTGGCATCCCTCGGGAATACTCCAGCACGCCGAACTCACTACGTCACCACCAGCCCAGCGGTCAAGTTCCGTGGTTACTGGCAAACACGGCTTCCAAGTCGGTGGTTAAAATGTACGAAAACCACGTTAGTTTCCATAGTGAAACTTAATACTTATTATTTATACTTAATACTTATTAATTACATTATTAGTGACACAAACATGTTCTTTAAAAACCGTCAGAGATGGAGCGCGTCTAATTACCCAAGGGTAATTAGATTAGATTAATTAGCCTACAAAGGCTATATGTGTAATAGATGTCTCAGAGTGAGTTACTACTACTATTACTTATTAAATACCTACTACTATTACTTATTAAATAGTAAAAGCTAGCTTCATCTATCCTTAACATCAGTGGCATCACCAACGGAAGTGTTGCGATTGAAATAAAATCACATTGTTATAGAGAAACGATTTCTGTATTGGTTTACGTTCGTCGGAATGGGGGCCAGGGTCAGATTACGTTGGTCTTAACCAGTCTTGGACACAGACCAGGGTAAGCTGACACCTGGATTCTGGCACTACCATGTGTGATGGCCACGTTATGATATTCGCAAAATTGAGGGACAAGCGATAAATGGAAAATAAAAAGAAATAGTGACTATAATTCAAATAAATAAATTAAAGAGACCTGCGGGGAAATTCTGTTAGCCGATCTCTTTACTGAAGTGAAACGTTCTTGAACTTCTCTTGTTTTTCTAACAGTTTCGACAGCTCAAAACTGTCAGAAAAACGAGACAGATTCAAGAACGTGTCACCTTAGTAACGAGATCGGTTGACAGAATTGCCCCCTGGGATTTTTATTTTTGTATAAGTACTACGGGACTAATGCCAACCACCCGTGACCACGATCGATGCGATGCTTCGATGCCATCGACTTAGCATTTTTTTATCGATGCTCAAATAGCGAAAGTTTAATAATGAAACCTGGTACTTAATTATTAATGGAATTATTTAATTATTATTATTAATTATTTATTTGCAAAATTAGATTGGCGGAAGAAAGATTTTGCATTATAAAATCTTCAGTAGAGCCGCGAAAATGTAAATTCCAAAGTTGTAAAAACACTCACAACAAAAACCCAGCACCTTGCATTAGCAACTTAAAATGGCAGTGGACAGGGCATGTGCCTGTTTTAGCTATGTAGCTCGAAGAACGAATGGCCAATGGGGTCGAAAAGTTATCGAGTGGAAACCACGTGGCAAGCACAACGTAGGACGTCCACCACGAGGTAGTCAGATGACCTTGTCGCGCCGGATGTAAGTCGTTTCTTTCTGGCCTTATTGGAAATTCATAGGGTAGGCCTATGTTCAGTGGTGGATTTCCTATGGCTGATGAATGGATTAGGTCGGTAGGTTTGTACTTACTTACCTACGTTTGTATATTGATACACAGATTTTTGGTATAGATACTCTGGTACGTAGTCGAACGTATACGTTCCACGAGCCCAATTTTTGAAATGTTAGAATCATTTCTAACGTTCGCCTACGATCGCATGCTATACAGGGTTATTTCTAATCGATTAGCATCCTTTTAGGGGCTTATTCTGTACATCAAAACTAACAACTTTTGTTCTGCGACTTTTGTCAGAACTCAAAAAAAAATCAGCTGTTCCATACATTTTGTCGAGAGTGAACGATTTTTTCTATTAAACAACAACTTTTTTTATGAGAATAATGAAAGGCGTAGAACAAAAGCTGTTAGTTTTGATGTACAGAATAAGCCCCTAAAAGGATGCTAATTGATTAGAAATAACCCTGAATAATCTCCCATTCACCCTAGCATCTATTTTTAACCCCCGACGCAAAAGAGGGGTGTTATAAGTTTGACGTGTCTGTTTGTGTGTCTGTCTGTCTGTCTGTGGCATCATAGCGCCCGAACCACTGAACCGATTTCAGTTTAGTTTTTTTTGGATGAAAGGAGACTTAATCGAGAGTGTTCTTAGTTATGTTTTATAAAAATCGATTGAGCTGTTTAAGAGTTATGGTGGGTTAAAGTGGGGATGGAAGAACCAAAATTCTACAAATGTGCCCAAAATGGTTGTCATAGTGTCGGGGGTTTTTTAAATTTTTAATTTATATTAGTAATCAATGCTCGCTCCTGCTTGTACTTAGTCACGTGATTACTCATACATTACACATACATTACTCAGCCGTTCTAATGATTCAATAATGTATGTGCGTATGTGCTGATACCTGGGGTTCTATAATTATTATAGAAACCCAGGTATCAAGCGCAAAATTTAAGCGAGCATTTGAATATTTATATTGTTTATACAGCTGTCACCAAAAGCGGCCGATATCGAAAGCTCGGAACAGGCTCTGTCATCGTATCAACAGTATCGATTGCGTAATTATCGCCCCGTGTCGAGGTTTGATGAATTGCGACCCGATACACCCTGTGTGGGGGACTGCCGCACCCTGTATAATGCCACGCTTAATAAAACCCGTATGGACTTTATACATATTGAACTGAATCTCAAATTGAACAGTGGGAAATCTTCTTATTCGATGTGGGGGCGATAAGTTCTGTATTGACGTTCCGCATTGAGTGTTTTTTTTGCATTTTACCCTGCAGCGTCTACCCGAGCCAGCCCATAGCTTTTTAAAGTAGCGGAGCGTGACATAACTGCTCCAGTGAAAGAAAGAAGAAAAAGAAAGAAAATTTTTACTTACCAAAATATGATTAAGTTAGCAATGTCAATAAAATTATACCAATATTGTACCTAACTATACATTGAAATCGACAGTGGGTCCCAAACTCGGCTAGGCCGGTCTCTTGGGAGCCCTTACAAGTGGAGTTATCCTGATCAAATTCGCGCTTTAACATAAAAAGGGTCTTTAAGAATTATATTAAAAATTAGATAGTATAATAATATAAAATTGGAATCAGAATTAAGTGAAATTAAAACACAAATTAAATAAATCAAATAAATTTAAAAGTTAAATCATGGCATTGAATAATAAAAAAAAAAAATAATAATAATTGGAATCAGAATCAATTGAAATCTAAATTAAAATACAAATTAAATTAAATAAATCACATCAATGCATAATCTATTTAGCTATATCAAAAATTATTATCATAAAAATAATTGGATCAACATCAAAATGAGATGATTCAAGTTTCACACATCAGTCATTTCATACAACACAACAAACATAGAAATCAATTAGGTAGCAGACGCAAATCAACAATCCGCAGTTTGAGTGTATATGAGTCTGTAAGTGTGTGTAGCACTGCAATACACGAGATCTCATGAGAGTCAAGGTTTGCAGTGCTACGTGTGTGTGTGTGTGTGTATGTGTGTGTTGGTGTGTGTGTGCGTGTGTGTGTGCGTGTGTGTGTCTGTAGTTTGCAGTGCGAAGCGTAAAGTAGGTAGGCTTTATAGGTCGTAGACTTTTACAAGTTCTTCAGTTTTTGAGTAATTAAGACTCTGAAGCCATGTCTTGACCTTCCCTCTTGCTTTCCTGTGTGATGTTTCCTTGACGTCACAGTGCCTGCATACCATATTGTATGTGAAAGTATGTATATATGGTGGCAAGCGGCATGCAAAAACTGTTCTGACCTTTGGAAGTGGAGTTACTATCGGTCGGACATTCCTTCTGGGAAGCTGTAGATCTGTTCTATGAGTTTTGGCTACCTGCTCGCATAATAAACAATTGCCTAATAGTGAGCATTTTGGCCTCTTGGAATAGCTCTTCTGTGGGGTACCGTCGAGGTTTCCCCAGCATGACTTTCAAAACCGCCCGTTGTGCTCTTTCAGCAGCGATCATGCTACTTTTAGCAGCGCCGCCCCATACTCCGATGCCGTATTGGATTAACGATTGACACAAGGTTGTATAAACCATGTTTTTGACTTCTAGGCTGGCGGTAGGCCGAAGCTTCTTCATGATGTGTATCGTTTTCCGCAGTCTTCTAGATAATAAGGAAATGTGTTTCTCAAAGGACAGTCTCTGGTCTATTTGAATTCCTAAATATTTTATCACAGTTGTTCTTTTAATTTTATTGCATAGGCAGTTGGTTTTATCAGTTCTGGTTGCAGGGCAAGTGGCACAGTGAAGTTTTATATTCTGGAATTTGGGTTCGGTGGCGCGAGATATGTGGAATCCGACAAAATTTGTTTTGGAAACGTTCAGAGTTAGTAGGCTTTGATGGTGAATAAGATGATAGTGATTTTGATGACAAAGCTGATGACAATGCCAATGCAGAAGCGTCATGCTCGTCAGTTATTCTAGTGGCTTTGCGATGCCAAGACCATGCTCAGTTCTGATGCAGTTTCGTTTTATTACAAACAATCTCGACAAAGTGGGCTGTCAGTGGCTCCCAGTTTGTACATATGACTATTTAAGTTGCAGTGATCAGTTATGAGCCTTTCCATAAGTTGGAAATCTTGTCGCTGCAACTTCAATAAGTCGTTCGTGATGTTTTTGTTCAGAGTTGGGAAAGCAGCCTTAGAATGCTTGTTTGTTCGACACATTCAGGTGTTCTTTTTCGGTATGACGGCACAGCAACTCGATATCTATTAGGGTGGCCTTTATTCAAGAGTAAACAGCCTAAAATTACGATAAAGTGAGTTCAGAAAGCCCCTTGGGCGCATCCAAAATTATCTTCAGGAAAGTGCATCCTTGGTCCCAGCGCAGAGGAATAGACTGCTTCTTGAGATTATTACTTAAACTTATGAGATTATTTCTATGTAGTTTCTTTCCTGACAAGTGGGTGCACTTTCACCCCCTTGCAGCCCTCCACCGCCCATGGAAAGCCCTGGTTTGGTTTGGCAGGTCCCGGCTGTTTTAGCTCTTTAGCTATGATACTCGTACAGGCCTTCAGGCAGGTTTAAAACTAAGGGCTAGCCACACGGCTAGCCACACGGCCTATCGAACCAACTTACTTTTTTAGTGGAAAGTCGGACTATCTTCTTTCGATTGATAGATAGATATCTTCTTTTGGTCTCATTCTACGATAAAAACTTTTGGTTCTACTACATTTTTCCTTTAAACTTATTTTTTTCTGTGTTGGTGAATTTAATACTGTATGTAGGTATATCGAGTAAAAAAAAAACAAAATTGCATTTACACAAAAAAATAACTCACTATGTAGTAAACATAGAGCTCTGGATAAGGTGACCTGTGTAGGGAGGGATCCAGGTTCTTCCCAGAACATGGAAGTAATAACTAATGCTATTATTTTCATTACAAGTTTTTCCAAAAATGATATCTCAAGTTAATAAAAATAATTAAAATTTAAAATAAAACGATATGAAAAAAACAAGTCCGGTACCGGAACTTAGCTGTCCATACTGACGTCACAGCGTCCCATTGTGCATGTGACAGGAGATGGCAAATTTTGACGAGAATAAATTGGGGCAAGGCGGCTCTAATCTCTCCTTGTTATGGCTAAACGTACCTTGTGAAGAGAAACCGAAAATACATCGCTCGTCAGAAATGTTGAACGCGCAACAAAATGTGTCCATCAATTTTACTTCATGCACAAACATTTTTAGTAATAAAGTTTCCCGGAATATATTGTTTTTATTGATAATCCCAATTTTTGTTACATTTATATTTAAGTTTTTTCAGCACACAGTCTAGAAAGTAAAATGTTTTGGAAGTAAAGCCGGGAATAAAACTATGTGGGTAGGTAACTCTTTCTCGCCTGAAATAAATTAATTTCATTTATATTTAACTAGCGACCCGCCCCAGCTTCGCACAGGTGTATTATACATATAAACCTTCCTCTTAAATCACTCCATCTATTAAAAAAACACCTCATCAAAATCCGTTGTGTACTTTTAAAGATTTAAGCATACATGGGAACATGGGGACAGCGGAAGCGACTTTGTTTTATACTATGTAGTGATCCAAATGAATAAATTTTAATGTATATGAGGCCTTTGTCCAGCAGTGGGAAACGACAGGCTAACAACAACAACAACATATGTAAATGTCCATCTTATCAAACCATGTTGATTGCTAATAAGTTTCTGTACACAAAAATTACTGAACGGTAATGAGTGCTGTGCTACATATTTTGATGTGCAATTCATAATTTTTAGTACATTTTGTACAGGAAAAACGTTTTTCTGATGAGCGATTAAATACCCATTTTAAAAGTAGGTTAAGCTACTTATAAAAGAACATGAGAATTGAGTACTTTAAAAGAACACGGAAACTTCACCGAATTTTAATAATGCAAATACTTTGAGTCTTTCTTATCTCTTATTTATGTTTATGAGTCACAATGAAGCGTATTATTTTGAATTTTATTACGTGTACTTGTTACTAAGAGAGCTGTGTTCAATATATTAAGCTAAAGCGTAGAAATCTATTCCTATATCCTATCTACCGACTCCTTTATCCTTTTTACCGACTTCCAAAACGGAGGAGGATATGTTCATCTGTATGTTTTTTTTGTGTACTTACCTATGTTATATTTTCGCCAATTTTGAACCGATTTAAAATCTTTTTTAGTTTTAAAGAATATACTTCCGAGGTGGTTCTAATCTATTTAAATTTTGTCGAAATCGGCTGAGCCGTTTTTGATAAATAAACAAAAATGTTCATGGATGTCACATCGATTCGTGCAAATTTTTCGAATTCTGTACACGGTGGAAGTAGGTGTTTCGATTTTTTGCGAAAAATACATAATTGTTGTCGAAACGTTGTAATTATGTTTTCTTTAGCAAAAAATTATATTATTTTTCGCCAAAAATGGCACATTCGACACAATCTACGTGGGAAATTCGAATAGTTCACTCGAATCGATGTAGGTATACTATTTTTAGATTATTATTGACTTTTCAAAAACAAATCAGCCGATTTCGATAAAATTTAAATGGGACTTCTGAGCTGTGATCTCCCAAGCAAATTATGTTATTGGAGTACGTACTTTGTTTTTTATTTCACCTCTTTTTGTAGTCGGTTGAAAACGTCTGTCAGTTCTGCAGATATTTTTTGCAATTCTAAGGTTAAGTCCCAAAATAAGACTTGCTCGCTTAATGAGATGGCGCCAGCTCTAAAGCGCAAAAAATGTGTTCAATGCATTTTGACGAGCGTCCATAAACATTTTGTATGGAATAGCAGACATTTTTCGCTTTTCCAAGGTTGACAATAGGGCAAGTGCCTTTATTAACTACCACTAAAAAACAAGACTTAGATAATCTAAAACTACATAACAAGCAATTGGATCATCCACAGACCCTTGAAGGTCTAAAGATAATCCAAATGCTCAAGCCCACTGCCAGTTGGCAGCGTGCCCAGCATGCTGGCTGCATTAAAATGGCAATGCGTTTACGTTGAGCCAAATAAATACCAGCAGAAAAAGGTTGGTTACATAGTTAAAATTGATCATAATAATGAATAGAATGATAACCTAATATCCACCCGATACTTATAGGGTTATCTGCTTGCCCTTTACTGACTAAACCCAGAGGGTTGATTAAATTATTTTATCTACACTAATGTTGTAACATTCTACTTATGTTTCCAATACTTGACTTATAATGACTACTGTTATAGCGCAGACAACAAAACACTCAATTTAAGCAGTTTCACATGATGTTATGTATCCACATCGATATCGTAAAATTTCATTATAACATCGCGCGCTCGCTCCTGATTGGCCCTGCGCGCGCAGCTGCGCTCTCATTGGTTAGATTTTAATGGCGCCAAGTTCACTGTGACAATACACGTACGCGTGAATTTAATGTTTCGCAATATGTTTTTTTATTTATTAGTGAAGATAAAGTAGTGTATGCAACTGCATATAACACGGGTATTAAAACACTCGTTACTATCATGAAACTCGCTGCGCTTGTTTCATAAACTCACACTCGTGTTTTAATACCCTTCATTATATGACAGTTGCATAAACTACTATATAAGACCATCATTATGAACAAGTTTTTAACTATAGGTAAGGCTATTCCGGTATTCAAGAAAATTCTGATGTATATATATGGATATAAAATTCCAACTCGGCTTAGGATCAGGTGATTTTTTAACCGCCTTCCAAAAAGGAGGAGCTTCTATGTTCATCTGTATGTATTTTTTTGTGTATGTTCATCGATAATTTCGCCAATTGAGAACCGAATCGAAAAATCCTTTTTTTAGTTCAAAAGGGTATATTCCCGAAGTGTTCCATTTAAATTTTACAGAAATCGGCTGAGCCGTTTTTGAAAAATCAACAATGTGTACAATTCGAGCGAAATATTCGAATTTTTACACGATGGAAGGCGGTTTTTGCCATTTTTTTGCGAAAAATAATCATTGCCTCGAATCGTCTTTGGGTTGGCCCCATAGTAAAAGTTGTTCACTAGGGGGAATTCCCTAAAATTTAAATAGAAGTACTTAACGCACTGAAATTCTGCGAAAGCTATACCACGGCAGATAGCGAGGACGTAAAGGCAGTTACACCGTTGTGTGTCAACCCTATTCATTACAATGTACACCGAAAACCGCGAAGGGTTCCGAAACGCTCCTGTTGTAAAAACCATTTGTTAGAAAATAACCCCTATTTACAAAGTCCCAAAATCTCTTTTGAAAATGATTCTGTTTGTAAAACGTCTTATTCACAAAAAAGGTTCCGTACGGAATATACGGTAAGGGTGTCTATGAATGTACTACGGGGATTCATATTCATCTTTCGACTCAGGGTTGTTAACTGAGAGTTGTCATAGATGAGACTAAGGCTCCTTTCTCATAACGAATCGATGTGCGTATCGTGGGTACGCCTAGGTTCTGCAGTGAACTATTAAAAAGGCTGGTACAGGAGCCTTATTGTGTAGGCGCTCTGACGTTCGGCTTCGCTTTTCCTCCTGCTCGCTCTCGTGGCATTTGTAACTGGCGTAAGCAGGAGAAAAACGAAGCCGAATGTTAGAGCGCAACAATAAGGCCCCAGGTGCGTACCATGGGTATGGTTTGCGCACCGATTTCTCACAGAAAATTGTACTAATAAATGTGTGATAATATAAAAACATTTTAGAAGTAAGGATTGCGTGCAAACCCCTTTATTTTTGACGTGGTAACGTCTTTTAAATCGATGAACACCAGCTGCAGGCACGAAAAAGCTTGTTAAAAAAAAAAAACTCAAAGTTATAAAATCAGGTTCATTATCAGGTTCAGGTTTTTTGTCACCTATGTTTTTGTTTACAGTAAAATAGTATAAAAAATATACTAGTTGAAAATAAATTATTATTATTAAATATTACATCATCCATCCATCCATCCATCAGCCATAGGACGTCCACTGCTGGACATAGGCCTCCCCCATGAATCTCCAATAAGACCGGTTGGTAGCGACTTGCATCCAGCGTGATCCTGCGGTCTTAATGAGGTCATCCGTCCACCTTGTGGGTGGACGTCCTACCCTGCGCTTGCCAGTACGTGGTCTCCACTCGAGAACTTTTCGACCCCATCGGTCATCAGTCCTCCGCGCTATGTGCCCTGCCCACTGCCATTTCAACTTGCCAATCCGCTGGGCTATGTCGGTAACTTTGGTTCTTCTGCGAATCTCCTCATTCCTGATTCGATCTCGCAGAGAGACTCCGAGCATAGCCCTCTCCATAGCTCGTTGGGCTACTTGGAGCTTATTAATAAGGCCCATAGTAAGAGACCACGTTTCAGTGCCTCAAGTCATCACTGGCAACACACACTGATCGAACACTTTCGACTTGAGGCACTGAGGTATATCGGACGAGAAGACGCTACGCAATTTTCCGAACGCTGCCCAGCCGAGTTGGATTCGGCGATTGGCCTCTTTCTTGAAGTCGGACCTACCTAACTGGACTACTTGTCCTAGGTAGACGTACGAGTCAACGACTTCAAGAACTGAGTTCCCAACAGAGATCGGGGTGGGTACAACATGGGAATTACACATGACATTCGTCTTGTCCATGTTCATCTTAAGACCCACCTGTTGAGAAACCCGATTGAGGCTTTCGAGCATCGTGCTGAGCTCTTCCATCGATTTCGCCATGACTACTATATCGTCGGCAAACCGAAGGTGAGTTAGGTATTCGCCATTGACATTGATGCCGAATCCTTTCCATTCCAGGAGCTTGAAGGCGTTTTCCAAAGTAGCCGTAAACAGTTTCGGAGAGATTACGTCTCCCTGTCTTACGCCTCTTTTTAAAGGGATCGCCTTTGAGCTCTCTTCCTGTACTCGGACCGACATAGTGGCGTTATTACACAAGCACTTCAACACTTCGATGTACCGATAGTCAACACGGCATCGTTGGAGAGACTCAAGCACAGCCCAAGTCTCGACCGAATCAAAGGCTTTCTCATAGTCCACAAACGCTAAGCAAAGTGGCAAGTTATACTCTTCGATCTTCTGTATAACCTGCCGCAGCGTATGAATGTGGTCCATGGTGCTAAAGCCCTTTCGGAAACCGGCTTGTTCGGAAGGCTGGAAGTCATCAAGCCTGCGCTCGAGACGGTTCGTAATGACCCTTGAAAACAGCTTATAAACATGGCTCAGAAGCGAGATGGGTCTGTAGTTCTTCAATAAGGTGTTGTCACCTTTCTTGAAAAACAACACCACCACGCTTCTGTTCCATGCTTCTGGCGTGATGCCCTCGAGGACGACGGTGTTGAAAAGCTTCTGGAGGACTTTTAGTACCGGTGTTCCACCCGCTCTCAGAAGCTCTGATGTGATACCGTCATCACCCGGCGCCTTGTTGTTCTTGAGCTGATTTAGGGCCATTCTAATCTCGTACAGGCTGATGTCCGGGATATCTTCGGTGAAGTGTCGGGTCAGCTTGGCTCTTGGGTCTTTGGCCGCGCTGTTGACAGGCTTAGCGACCGAAGCGAATAGCTGTCCATAGAACCGTTCGATCTCCTCCAATACCTCTGCCTTGGTCGACGCTACACTGCCATCTTCTCTCTTCAGCTTTGTCAGCTGGCTTTGGCCAATAGACAAATTCCGCGCAAACACTTTGGAGCCTTTGTTCTGCTCTATTGTCTCTTTAATATGTTTAGTATTAAAGAGACGAATGTCGCGCCTCACGGATTTCGAAATTTGTCTATTGATCTGCCTATATGACTTTGCATCATCGGAAGACTGCAGTCTCTGTAAGCGTCGTTCGGCCATGAGATTTAGAGTTTTATCGGACAATTTATGAGGTCTATTTGTACGACGGGGTCTAAAGAATTTAGCACCCACCGTCTGGACAGTTTCTACGAGCCCGTTGTTGATCTCGTCCACCGACGCAAAGTTCTCCAGGCAAGCAAAGCGATTTGAGAGCTCGAGCTGAAAGCTCTCGGGGTTTTGGATATCGGAAGGTGCAGGTCGGAGCGTGGACTTCATCAAGCGTGACCTTTCGAGTTTAACGTTTATATCCAATGTTCCTCTTACGATTCTGTGATCACTACCGGTTTTCACCCTGTGTATCACGGAGACATCATTGAAAATCCGTTTCTCGGTGGTCATGATGAAATTTATCTCATTTTTCGTGGAACCATCGGGGCTCATCCAGGTCCACTTCCTGTGAGGCGGCTTCTGAAAGAAAGAGTTCATCATGAAGAGTTCCTCTTTCTCCAGAAAATCAGCCAGCCTCTGGCCCCTGGGGTTCCGTTGTCCATATCCAAATTTCCCCACTCTCAGCTCATCATCGCTTCTTCTGCCCAACTTTGCGTTGAAGTCCCCCATAACAACAGTGAAGTGGGTCTTAGACATACGTATGGCTCGACTTACGTCCTCATACATAGTCTCCACCTCATCATCTGGGTGTGACGAGGTCGGTGCGTATACCTGAATGACCTTCAGCGAATACCTCTCAGATATTCTGAGTATTAGGTACACAACCCTGCTCGACACGCTTTCGATGGTAATAATGTTGTTAGTGAGGGACTTGTGAACGAGAAAACCGACACCACCTTGGGACCGCTGGTCACCTTCCCGGTAGTAAAGCAGGTTGCCGGACTTTAGGGTTATCGTGTCCTCCCCCTCTCTACGGACTTCAGACAACCCCACAATATCACAGCGCAACCTACTTAACTCTTCTTCCAGCTCAGCAATCTTCTCGTCAGTCCTTAAAGTGCGCACGTTGTGTGTTACCAGGGCCAGTCGTCGTTTGAATACTTTGGAGTGACAGCCGTGCATCTTCCAGTGATTCTTAGCACCCCCTGCTCCGCCGTTACCGGGGCCGCTGTCGTAGCCCGGACTAGCGGAGCTGCTGGGGACTGGGGGCCTGGTCTTAATTGTACTTGTCATAGGGGGTATTTGCCCAATAATCGCCTCGCTGGGCAGGCGTGGTGGCGATCGCAGAGACGTAGCTTCGCGACAGGGTTGCTGCTGCCCATCCCTGCCCTGTGCCATTTTAGCTACGTCTGAATAGAATGGATATACCGCCATTAGTCGGTTGCGCTGTACCTCAGTCGGCTCTTACGACACCTGGTACTGGAGGGGGGTGCTATTCTACTCTGCCGGCACCCCACGGTCAAATAAAATAAAATACTAAATAATAAATATTACATATTATATATTAATAAATTATATACCAACATTTAACTTACCCCCTTCGTGTATAGTCGTACTTTTATTAATTGCAAAACTATACGTATAACAAGTAACAAGGACCCCGGTATCTGAGGTGCAGATGCAATGGCAATAATGTCATTTATAAAACTATATCTCAAAAACTAATAAAGCGGGGTAATGCTGGTATAACGTGGAATTTTGTGACACCTTGTACATAGAGAGAAGCTATTGTCACGGTAATGAAAACTACAGTAGAGTGACTCGGCGCTGTCCTTGAGATATATACCTACGACGTCACGTGGCCTCAAAGAGCGAACCACGAGCTAGGGCTGCCCGCCTTCAGTATTTTAATTTCATACTACTTACTCATTACCTACTAGAGTTTCTTTCTAGTTTTGTGTATTAAACTTATTACACTATCCTATGGTACCTACATATAATGATGCAAAATTTTTATATTTAAGTACTTATTACAGAAAAGAAACTCGTTGTGAATGAAAAAGGAAGCATTCAATAAAAATACATAGGTATACACAACCATGAACAGCACAATATGATCTATATTTTCTCATATTTAAAAGAAGTAGGTACGTAAATCGCACGCTTACTATAGTTGCAAACCCACACTTTCGTTCGTCACTACGGCCGCGCCGCGACTGACTGGTATGCTTCTGAACATACTACGCTCGAGGCGCGTAGGTATGATTCGCGTTCCGATCGTTTGTATGGAGTCACTCTACTGTAGTTTTCATTACCGTACTATTGTTCAAAAATAAAAACAGACAATCCAACAAACAAACGCCCATAGACCGTCTCAACCGACTCCTAAGGCTCTCGACAAACCGCGTCTGTCGCGGCCCCTTTGACCCCCACCGCCTCAGCCCCCCTTAGCCTCCTTTAACTCCTCTTTGCCTCTTTGATCTTATAACTTGTCTTTGTTCATGTTTCTTTTACAATACTACACCGGGAGTTGAAAGAAACTAGCGCTGTAGAAGTCGTAAAGTAAAGAAGTAGAAAATGGCCGATTCACACATAATATGTATCAGTCAAGCTCATCATAGCTATGAGTTGTAACAGATCTTTAATATCCATTACTCCTGTTACTATTATACAAAAATAACAGGAGTGATTAGTTGTTAAATAACCACTAATTAGTCCTTTTATTCAATGTGGATGTACAAAAACTGGTTCTATTTTGTATTCCTTTCGTTAAAGAGCCGAATATTACAAATCAGGGAGGATAACGAAGCATTACATTTTTTTTTTTAATTTAAATTAATGATCCACAGACTCCAGGGTCTGTGCCCTTTGTTAACTAATAGAGTTGTAATAGGTAGGACATGGGAGCGATCACAAGTAGAGTAGATAACACCGAGTTACACACGGAAACGTAGCCTCGGACTCCGCCGGTGATCGCTTTCACAAAATAAATCAAAATAAGTGTGTAATATTAAGAAACTATGTGAATTATTTAGAAATTAGCATTGCGTGCATGCCCTGAGCATTCATTCTCGCCATCGAAGGCTCCTTCTTGCGGCGGCGTCGTGTGTCGGGTCGTTCTCCTCCCTCAAATATGGTCGAGGAGAGCGATGGCTGGCACATGCGTCACACTCGTGATCGGGTGCTGCATGCGGGTCGCCGGTTTGCTCGCGGCATTCACGCAATGCACTGAAACTACTAACTTAGACTAAGATTTAAACTAACCCATCTCTATTGTACAGTCGCATTCTATAAATTGTAACTTAGTTGACAAAAGCATTACATTTGTAACGTAATGCTCAAAGTAGAATATAAATTGTTAGATTACAGGCGAATGTTTATCAATCAAGGAGGCTGTATACTTAAGAGAATGAATCAAACCAATCAAAAGTGACTCGAGGTTTGGGCTTATAAAGATTCAGTTAAATAGATGCGAGGTCTACTGTTCGGTGAACAACTATTTAACCGACCTTCAAAAAGAGGAGGTTCTATGTTCGTCTGTACCTAATACCTATGTATTTTTTTGTATTTTTTTCTTTCCGCACTAGACATCCCGTGCGAAGGTTGGGAAGAGCTAGCGCAACAGAGGCAAGAGTGGCGCAACTCTGTCTATAAGGCTGTCACCATCTTTGAGGAAAAGCGTCTACAAGATCAGGACGCCAAACGCCTTATCAATAAGACCCGCCCAAAGCCTTCCTATACCTAAACATATAACGCCAGTGGCCAGTTGCACTGTGCATCCTGCAACAGGTCATTCAAAAACAAGTTCGGTTTTGCGAGCCATGTAAGAGCTCATAACCGTTAACAGCTAGCCAGGGATCGCCATTGACGGACACGTCAAGGAGGACGATATATTTTTTGACGTGACAACGTCTTATAAATTGGTTTGCCGGGTGACACTTCAAGAAACTGCGTTACGCTCCGCTCACGTTATGCGCTCACAATGATTCATTCGTCTCATTCGTCTCAAAGTCGTTGTCACTTAAAACTTTCGCCCGTATACCGACTTTACAGGCAACCAATTTTTTTTGTGTATTTTCATCGATTCTACCACCATTTGTGAACCGAACCGAAAAAATAATTTTTAGTTTGTAGTTTTCGGCATACTCCCGAGGTGGTTCCATTTAAATTTTACGGAAATCGGCTGAGCCATTTTTGAAAAACCATAAATATTACATAAAACAATTCGAGCAAAATATTCGAATTTAGTGCACGATGGAAGGCGGTTTTGCCATATTTTGCGAAATATAATTATTTACGATTTGTAATAAATTAGCGTACAGAATTTCCCTGCAACTGCTATTTTTGTTTTTAACGCTAAAATTGTAAACAGCAAGCTTACAACTTTCAAGTATGGATAAATATATTAACGACGTGAAATATTACATCTATCAGACTATGCCGATATTGAAGCCAGTGACAACTATCTGAAGTTTGGCCGTGTGAAAAACAACAACTTTACTGGCCCCCTTTGATACTATTTTACCTCTTTTTTAGGGTTCCGTACCCAAAGGGAAAAACGGGACCCTATTACTAAGACTTCGATGTCCGTCTGTCAGTCTGTCTGTCTGTCTGTCTGTCCGTCTGTCCGTCTGTCTGTCTGTCTGTCTGTCTATCACCGGGCTGTATCTCATGAACCATGATAACTAGGCAGCTGAAATTTTCACAGATGATGTATTTCTGTTGCCACCATTGAATAATCATACACGAGAACTGAAGATTCTTGTCTATGACGGCGACAGCCAACCGCCGGCCGGGGCCGGCGACGCGCGCCGACCGGCCTCTGTTGCTATTAAACAAAATGGTGGAACATATCAGGCGTCAAAATATTATTTAAAAATAAACATGGGGAAATGTGTAGTAAAAACCTACAAATCCCGTTCCCAATTTCTTCATTACGCTTTCGGAATTTCTTTCCACAGGTAAATACGATTTACACCATTCGTATTAATTGTAACTATCACATAACATATCATGATTTTAAAATGAATAATTTTACAGTTGGTGTTACCAGGTGAAACATGATTTTGTTTTCCCATAATTATGGGAGATTTCGACTAATCAATAATTACTTTTTTGATATTATAGAATATCCGCAGACGAAATATGCCGTGATAAATGGATAATGCATTTGAAATATGTGTAACATGTGAAGGGATCATCAAACATTATATTGCTATATCGCACGCAAAATCACTGTGTCCTAAATTTGGTCCGAAATATCTGGCTATCAACACGATAAAAAACTGAAAAAACAGTAAAATTACAATAGACAACAATATAACTTTATTGAATACGAAAAATACGAACAAGAAAACATAAAGATAATAATAACAAATCCGGTACCTAGATTAATGGGTGGCATTAACGTCTACAGCGATTTTAAATAGGTAATAATAATTAGTATTTTGTTCTTTTGTATAAATATTGTAAAAAAAAAACTTAAATTTAAGACAATAAATGAATACGTGATAATAATTATAATCATTAAAAAAAAATGTAATTATTGATAAATATGAATCAAAAAGCAGAATCAGGCCTAAATAGGTTACGTTTTGTTATTTTTAGTTTAATCATAGTTCTGTTATAGCTCGATGGCATAAGGTATCTTTGTCCGGAGATTGAAGTGCAGGTATAGCATTGTACATATTGGGCTACAATTATCAAAGAAGTATTATAATCACGTGGTACGTGATACATAGATACTGAAAATGCGCGCTGCGTGGTATGGGGTATGTATGAGTGACACAGACCACACGCGGGCCCTGCGGGGTGCGTGCGGTGAGCTTGCGAATTCGGATGCGGGTGGCGGCGCGGCGCGGCCTTGCGATGGCTATGCTAGCTTGTGACATTTGTGATTATTTACTCCAACTGTTCCAGAATAAAAAAAAAAACATCACTCAAAACAATGTGTGGAAGATTCTTCATTCAATGCTTTTGAATTATCTGGAATATCCTGCCGTACATTAATAACGCCTTATGACACGTTTTTGATAATTAAGTATTATTTTAGTGATAATTATTTTGTTTATCAAGAACGAATAAATACTGGGGGGCAATTTTGTTAGCCAATCTCTTCAATGAAGTGATACGTTCTTGAATCTCTCTCGTTTTTCTGACAGTTCCGACAGCTCAAAACTGTCAGAAAAACGAGACAGGTTCAAGAACGTGTCACATTAGTAACGAGATCGGTTGACAGAATTGCCCCGCTGGACGGATAAATTAATAAGATTCTTTGTATTATAATTTTATTTATAATTACATCATATTTTACTTATTATGACTCAAATTCATTCGGTATTACTAAAATGTTGATTATTATAAATATCGGTTTGTATCACTGACATTGAGAAGGAATCGTAACATTTTGGGGAAATTTTCAATCCAATGAACTGCCACCCTAAGTAGGTATTATCCGACCCCCCCCCGAGTGGGTTCCCGCCTTGTCGTGGCGGGGGGGCTTAGTAGCCAGGTCTCGCCAGCCTGGTGAACGAAGAGGAACCCGAGGTGGGGCCGGCCTCTCCGGGTCTTGGGCCTCGACAAGCCCGTGCGGAGGCTGGCCAGTAGGTCGCTAGTCGACTGAGGTGGACTGCGGTGTCGCGCTCGTCGCGATACCGCGGCCGAGCCCATCGAGGCGGGGGCGGCGACGGGATGGACGGGCGGCGAGTGTGCCGCTGTCTATCCGTCCTGCCAGCGGCCCTAACGGGTGCCGCCAACGTGTTGGCGGAGGCGGTGGGGCTGCGGGGGAAGAGGAGTGTCGGTATCGCGACGGCCGTTCTCCCTATCCTCTGCAGCCGTAGTGGCAGGCGCGGGGCCACTTTAATTGACCCGTTGCATCGGGACCAGGGCTGTCGGACACGGGTGCTGTCTGACGCCCAGTGCTGGTTGGTCCCAGGTGGTGGATGACGATGTGTCTGGTGTTCGGCACATCGTTATTCTGGCGGGAGCCGAAGCTCCGTGGTGGGGCCCGAGTTGGGCCAGCGCTGTCGGGTGCCGCGGAGGAGTGCGCAAGCGTGCCCGTAGCCCCGACACCAAGCGCAGTGGCGGAACACCCAGGGGTTTTGGTGGGTATACTGTCCAGTCGGCAGGACTCCCACATAACCACCCGCCTGCCCTCGAGGTGCGGTGGTATCTATAAAAGATTTCCCCTGGTAAAAAAAAAAAAAAAAAAAAAGGTATTATCCGACAAAATTTTATAATGTTGCTATTTCTGTCTTATTCAACGTCTTGCCGCACCTTAGCAACTAGTGTAACAGGGATAGAGATATGATTCTTTGATTACCTACCAACGATATTCGGGCGGTTATACAGACATGCATGTGTCGCCATGCCTAGCAACGCAGTTATTTGAGTCAGCATATCTTTTTGTAAACATCATTGGTTGCCACTATAACAACAAATACTAAAAACAAAATAAAGTAAATATTTATTCCCATACAACAAACCTGAATTTTTAGTAATTTTTCACTCTATATTAATAATGGTAACCGGTAGATGCTTTAAATGTTCACAGAATATTTAGTTTTATATTAACTTCAATAGTAAATAATAAAATTAAAATAAAATAAATATTTAAGGGGGCTCCCATACAGTATGGAACCCTCCGTGCGCGAGTCCGACTCGTACTTGGCCGATTATTTGGTTTTTACTCTAGTCAGACGTGCTAGTCCAGTAATTTGGTTAAACAAAAACAGTTACCTGGAAAGTTTACCGGGAGTTTTGAAAATGGATTATTTTATTGACATTTTGACGTCCTCTTTTCGAATTTCAACTTTGCCACCTAGTCTCAGTGTCGCTTACGCCACCATATTGGAAAAATGGCGTTCTATAATAGTTTCTTGAAGATATCTCCTTTCCGACTCATTGTAGGAAATTTTATCTAGTTTTTATCTAGTTTAAGACAACATAAATTGTAGGAAATTTTATCTGGTTTAATTCTGTAGATATTATTGTTTTTATGACGATAAAAAAATTACAATATCTATTAATTTTATGTAGTTTAATTCTGTAGATAAGTTTTTATTACGATAAAAAAAAAATAAACTAAACTAGATTAAATTTCCTGCAATTTATGTCCTCACAACTTTTTTCGAAAATTTCTTAGGTTCTGAAAAAAAAATCCAAGTAAAACTACCAGAGCTAAACTACTAGCTTACAGCTCTCAAGTATGAACGAATTAATTTACGACGTGGAATATTACATCTAGTAGACAAAGCGTTATTGCAGCCAGCGCTTACTATCGCAACTTTGACCGTAAATAAATAGCAACTTTGCACGACAAATTTAACTTTGCTGACCTCCTTTGAAAGAGTTTCAAGTTGCTTTTGAATAGTTACATATTTTATTAGTTTATTTATGTGTATAACCGAACTATTGTTCAGTTATTGATCAGATTGCATAGCGTACCTAGTTTGACTAGGTGTTTGTCAGCGATCATAACTTTATCAACGTTCGGTATCGTCATTCTTCGGATGGGTGACCGCGGGTGGCATTTACAGCTGAGCGCACATTTCAGCTAAATTTTTATTCTTCGGCCTCTACTTATTCTGTCAACCGCCCACACGTAAAGTCACCACTTTTCTGGTCAAGTAGGCTTCTTGTTATATAGCTTATAGTCTAAGGAAAAAAATAAAAGCATTAATACAAAAGTATAGTTTACTCTCAATTTAATATATTGTTCGAAAATCGAATTAAATGATCTTCAGGGCCCGATTAACCGCTACCCGTTTTGTTTGTCCATATTTATATTGATATCGGTATTTGTAAGCGATACGCCTGCCTGTTCTTGTGGTACTAGTTAGGGTTCCGTACCCAAAGGGTAAAAACGGGACCCAATTAGTAAGACTCCGCTGTCCCTCTGTCCGTCAGTCTCTCTGTCTCCAGGCTGTATCTCATAAACCGTTATAGCTAGAAAGCTCAAAATTTCACAGATGATGTATTTTTGTTGCCGCTATAACAACAAATACTAAAAACAAAAAAAATAATAATTGAGGGGGGCTCCCATACAACAAACCTGGTTTTCTAACCGTTTTTCGCTCTATATTAATAATGGTAACAGGTTGATGCTTGAAATGTTCAGAGAATATTTAGTTGTTTACTCACTTCAATATATATAATAATAAATAAATAATAAAGTTAAAATAAAAATAAATTTTTAAGGGGGGTTCCCATACAGTACGGAACCCTCCGTGCGCGAGCCCGACTCGTACTGGGCCGATTATTTTTTTACTCTTTTGTAAACTCCGTTTTCATAAAAGACGAGAACAACAAAATGTTACTGGTCTTAAAAAAATACAACAATCTATTCCGCTTATAGTGTTTATGCCTATACGTATAAGCTAATAATGCTCGGTTCATGTAATCGTTAAGAACAATAAAAAGCGTAAATATCTCCCTCTCTTACCCATTTAAGAAAAAATAACAATTATTTAAAAGACATTTTCACCTATAAATAGCCAATTCTCGTAATTTCGTTATCGTCCAAAAATCGGAACACGTTCTAAATGGTCTCCAGGGACCGATTAACCGCTACCCGGTTTTATTTGTCGATATTTATTGGACACGATTTATGCCAGTATTTGTATAGTTTATAATTATTTCACATATTTATGTATTGATATCAAGGTCATCGAGATATTTTGATTTTTTTTATTGAAATCGCAAATTTTATTTGACTTGTAACAGCTAGTGGTGTTATCAACAAATGACTCTGACTAGGTGATATGCCCGCTAATTCTTGTAATAGTTTTTTTGTGGTTTTAGTAATTTTTTTTATAAAACTATTTAAAAAACAAAATGTAAACGTTTAGTAGTAAGTAAATAACATTTAAAGGGTTTAAGAACGAATGAAAAATGCAACGTTCTATTCCGCTTAATGGACTACTAGTTATGTCTACATAAATAATGTTCTGTAATGATTGGCGAACAACAAAAAAGCTAAATTTTGAAAAGACAATTTTACCGATAAATAGTCGATTCTTTCTCGTAATTTCGTTATCGTCCAAAATCGGAACACGTACTAAAAGGTCTCTAGGGACCGATTAACCGCTACCCGGTTTTGTTTGTCGATATTTATTGGACACGATATGTGCCGGTATTTGTCTTTTAGGCCAAATTATACCACACGTTATGTTTATGTAACTGCTGTTTTGTGTTTGATTTTGAGATAAAGGCTTAATTTTTATTTATTGCTTTAATTTATGATGTCAATTTACTACAGCGCTATTGCTGTCTTGTACTAGTAAGAACAAAAGTATGAGATAGCAAGAATTCTTAGGGCTGTCAAGCTAAGAATATTACTGTTCTGATACTGTACTGTGTCATAATCAACTACTATAGAGCGATTCACTAAAGTCGGCGGATGGGAAGTTATCTACAAGCTGCGCAATATCCAATCCTGACTGAAGCCTGCATAAAATTGCGCGTTGATTGGATATTGCACAGCTTGTCGCTAACTTCACATCCACCGACTTGTATGGTTAGGCTTATACTTAGTGGATAGCCCTATTTTCAACAGCGGATTATTAAAAAGGATGGTAGGTACAGTACAGTAGGTATCCACTTTCAATGTCAATCCATGCTTAGTCTATTCGCCATGATAAGGACGTTGAAACGAAGATAAAGATAAGATCATTCTTTATTGCAAAAACTTAGACTAGGTACACAATTTTAAGTACTTAGCTCTGCCTTTTGCGTTAGTTTAAAACTGTGTTGGAAAAGGCAGTGTCTTCCAGATGGAGCAGGCGATTTTGCAAATACAGTACAAATAAACCAAGATGTCACTATACAATACAATAATCAGCCAAGTGCGAGTCGGACTCACGCACAAAGAGTTCCGTACTGCATAGGAGCGAAACACGGCTAAAAAGAATCAGAATCAGGGGTTGCAGTGTTTACTTCCATGAAAGTAGTTTGATAAGTAAGTCCGTGAGGACCGGTCGGCTAGCCCTGCATGGTGTCACAGTTTTAATGTTAAGAGTCCAAATTTTAGTCATTATAATGTTAACTAACATTATTACGAATTTAGATTCTTAGATATTTTTATGAATATATATTAAGTTGTAAAATTATAAATTTGGTATGATGTAAAACTAAGATATCATTTCGTTCAGTTGTAAATTTCTATTATAATTGATCATCTGTACATAAGTACTACATCAAGCTTCACCCTAGGGAAGGCTATCCATCAAAACACAGGTGTGTACTCATCTAGTTTGCATGGCTATGGCTGCGCTATCCATGATTGTAGTAATTTTAGAAATAAAATGATTTTTAATAATTTTGAATTTTTAATGTCGCCTGAAGGCCGTTGACATGCCTAAACGGTTAAACCAAAAATGGTTGCTTATGATTCGTGCCACAGTAGCACTCTGTTGCAGATGTCACCCGCGGTCACCCATCCAAACACTGACCGTGCCGAACGTTACTTAACATCAGTGATTGCTGACAAACACCAGTCAAAATTCGTTACGAATGATGATTTTATTACAAGAGAGAAAAGTTACCGTTGTTTTCACCGCCCCGCCGTACATGGAAACTTTCAATTTTAATTCCAATTAGAATTTCCCAGCGCCTGAAACTTTCAGCGCAAGGATCAATTTCCAATTCAGAGTATTCTATTCGCGTTCACCGAGACGCCTAGGGACGTACCTACTCGGGTCTCTCAAGAATATCGATGAGAATAAATATTTCTTATCGATACTTTAAAAAAAAAAAATTCAACTACTGTTCCACAGATTTCAGGCCCAAATCAAAAAAAATAATTTAAAATGTCTAAAAATAGAAAAACAATAAAGTAAGTCATTTGAATACGCATACGAGTATTTCGTTGCCTATCTTAATCGTGGAAAATCAATCTCTTTCAGCTTATTATAACGATAATCCTGTGCAAAGATATCCCTTATCATAATTAATGGAATGCTCACTATTGAAGTGCTCATTAATAAACAAACACACGCAAGTATTTTAATGGCAATTATAGCATGTGCTACGGTGCGAGTATATACCTACACTTTTCGTTCATACTTAACACTTTCACTGTCCAATGACTCCAAAAGGAGTCCCTTATGTACCATGTCATAGGTCATGCTCTAGTTAGAGTACATAATAATTCTGGTTTAAGATATATTATTTAATCTATCAAAGAATTACATAAAATTTACTTATAAGAGAAAATACATTCTGACTAGTACTAGATTAAAAATTGCAAGTGTAGAAACACAACTTGATATAATATAGACTGAATTCTTTTTTTTACAACAATTTGAAACTCACAAAACGACAAAGTAACGACTAAATAATAATAATAATTTATACAGGCATGAGTAGGTACTTAATAGTAGTTTATGCAACTGTCATATATTATAATGAAGGGTATCAAAACACGAGTGTGAGTTTATGAAACGAGCGCAGCGAGTTTTATAATAGTAACGAGTGTTTTAATACCCGTGTTATATGCAGTTGCATATCTTCATCTTCACTAATAAAAAAAAAAAACATATTGCGAAACATTAAATTCACGCGTACGTGTATTGTCACAGTGAACTTGGCGCCATTAAAATCTAACCAATGAGAGCGCAGCTGCGCGCGCAGGGCCAATCAGGAGCGAGCGCGCGATGTTATAATGAGATTTTACGATATCGATGTGGATATTATAACATCATGTGAAATTGCTTAAATTGAGTGTTTTGTTGTCTGCGCTATAACAGTAGTCATTATAAGTCAAGTATTGGAAACATAAGTAGAATGTTACAACATTAGTGTAGATAAAAGCAATTAATATAACTGAAGTAGGTACTCGTATACTAACTACTAAGGTAGGCAAATAAACTTCCATGAGTGCCGAGTGGTGTAGTTTACTACGACGATAGGTCCAAAAAGTGCCATCATAAATTTAACAACGAAAAATAGTGTTCTCTCTATCAAATGCATTTAGTGAAAAAGAAACACGGCTACTCTAAATTGCTATTATAGTTACGATGGCGCCTCTAAATTGGGCCTAGTGAACAGATTTTTTGTGTAATAGGTAAGATAGGTCTCTGTACCAATGTGATTAACTAAATAAGTAGATAAATATGCAGACTATACGTAGGTTAACATGTAAAACGTTAGGTAGATGATGTTCAGTTTAAAAGAATATTAGTTTAAAATAAATATTTTAATAACATACGAGGGTCAAACTGAAAGTTCTTAGAAAATCAAAAACTGATTACATTAGCCAGTTATTAGTTTTATTATATCTTTTCAAAATATTGTCCATTCACGTCAATACACCGCTGCATGCGATGGAACCACTGGGAAAAGCACTTTGCCCACTCGTCCTTAGGGGTCTCTTCAATGGCATCGCGATACGCAGCCACCGCTTCTTCAGCATTCATAAACCGCTTTCCTTTAAGTTTTTCTTTAATTTTTGAAAATAAATAAAAATCACAAGGCGCGAGGTCGGGGCTATACGGCGGGTGACCCAGTAATTCAACGTTTGATGTCGCCAAATAGTCGATCGTTCGCTTGGCGGTGTGCGATGAGGCGTTGTCGTGGTGAAGGAGGATCCTACTGCGAGGTCGTTTCTCTCGAACTTTTTCCAAGACAAGTGGCAAACAATTGGTAGTGTACCATTCTGCAGAAACTGTTTTTTGATCCTCTAACACAATTGTCGCGAAATGACCTATCCTTCCAAAGAACGAGGCCACCATTTTTTTCCCCGCACTTCGATCTCTCTTCACTTTAGTTGGCAACTCCTCGAAAGGAAACACCCACTGAGCAGATTGTCTTTTGGTTTCAGGATCATAACAGTAAATCCAGCTTTCGTCACCTGTTAGTATGTCGAACACAGCATTTGAGTCACCTCCGTTAAATCTTTCAATCATTTTACGGCACCAATCCACACGATGGAGTTTTTGAGCCTCAGTCAAATTATGAGGTATCCACCGGGCGCAAAGCTTCCTGACCGCTAAATGTTCGTGTAGGATTTTGTGCACTTGACTCATACCGATGCCTAAGCTTGTCCGAATCTGCTGATAGGTCACTCTTTTGTCAGTCTCTATCATACGCCGCACAACACAGATGTTATCTTCAGTCGTCGCCGTAGAAGGCCGTCCCTCACGTAAATCATCAGTGAGATTAGTGCGACCACGTTTAAACTCATTAAACCAGTTGTAAACAGTCGCACGAGATGGGGCTTCATCGTGAAAGGCCAATCGTAGTCTATCATAACTTTCTTGTTGACTTAAATGACATCGAAAGTCATAAAAAATCATTGCACGAAAATTTTCTCGTGTTAAATTCATGTTGACGTGACACAGACAATTTTCAATTTGCCGCCAAATCGTAAAACAAATGACAAATGAATGAAGTATATACTCAGTAATATTGGCAAAGAGTTCTATTTTCAAATTATAGAATTATTTTTTTATTATATTGTTTATAAGTGGCCAGTTCTAAGAACTTTCAGTTTGACCCTCGTAACAATAAAAACTTAAATAACCTATCTAAACTAAAATAACTAATCCGAACTTAAATAAACGTATATAAACTAAATTATCCTATCTAAACTAATATTCAATAGTAATTTTTTGTATTTATAAGTTATGTAACGGAAATTATAAAAATTTAAAGGTAAAATTGATGATTTTTATTTGATTTGACGTATGAACAAGAGCAAAAAGATTATCATAGACGTATTAAGTAGCAAGGCTGCCAACAATTTTAAAAGAGCGCCGTAAAATTTTGCCAATTTTATCAAACTAGAGCGAGATAGTGGGTGGACAAATGAATACAGTTTAAACTTTGCACTGGAATAGTGCAAATTTAATAACTTGCATTGCTATTCAGCGTGGCAATGCTGCCAGCATGCTGGGCACGCTGCCAACTGGCAGTGGGCTTGAGCATTTGGATTATCTTTAGACCTTCAAGGGCCTGTGGATGATCCAATGCTTTTAGTGTAGTAGTAGTGTAGGTAGTTTTAGCATATAAATTAGTATTGTATTTAGTTGTATTTTAAAGTAGGTATAGTTAGCGCCACACAAGTCGGCGAATGAGAAATTGATCGCAGATGACACTTCGTCGTGATTCGCTAACTATTGCGCATGTGTGGACAATGCCAACGCCGCGTGGCGTAGTGATGAGAACGGGCGTAGGGAGCGCGCGGGAGGAATGAGGTTGGCGGGCGGTTGTGCCCCAGTGTCTCGTCTCTCTGGCTCCCGCGCATACCTATATTTTGCCTTTTGCGCAGCGTTCTGCGCCTAACTTCCCATCCGCCGACTTGTGTGGCGCGGATTATACGTTGTTTAATCGTAGTGAGGCATCGCACTATCAAGGGTCGACACAGACTTAGGATAGGGCCAGGCACAGGCATTGTTGTCGTTTCTTCTCCCCCCTGAATCTTCTGCCTGAATCGCCTGAGTGCATCCGAATGATTTCCATGTTTCACGTCTGTATATCTTTGTATCGTCATAGCTCCCAAATGAATAGAGCTATTTCAATGCAGTGGGATTCTCTTTTTGAAAGCTGATGTGATGAGATTGTTATTAAATATTACTTAAAAACTACTATCAAAGGCTATCAATATTTTATCATTTAGTCAGGGCTGATCTTTACTACTAGTTTACGTATGTATCTAAAGAACCTGGTTGGTTGTTACTAGATTATCAATCACCGAGATTGCCTGATTGGCTCAATTATTTGTCGATAATGATTTTATCTTTAGGTTGTTACCTTATCAGGGTATAAAACTATTATAACTACAAAACAAAACATTTCAAAAATTTAACATAAAATATATTTACAAGATTTACAAGAAATTAAAATTATCACAGTCTTTTATTTAAATCTATTTACGGAACATATCGCCGGCCCTTCTCGCTCCGGCTACGATGCCCTCCCAGGTCTCGATGCAAACTTGTTCTATATATTGCGGAGGGAGGTGGAAGCCTTGGAAGCCTCCGGATAGACCGGGGAGTTCGTAAGTGTACGATAGAGGGACTCCGATGTAATGGGCGTAGTCTTCAGAGGCGCCGGCAGCAGGGTATCCGATAACCAAGACGGAATTGCCGACAACGTAGCGAGGGAAGTAGCTGATGGATTGAGCTTCGATAGCGTTGGCCATGGCGATACCGACTGTGTGCAAGCCAAGGGCGTTGTTGGAGAGGGAGCCGTCGTGTCCCCAGGCGTAGAGGATCATGCTGCCGTAGCTGTGCATGGTAAGGTACAGGGCAGTCCTAGCGAGATGCTCGTCCAGGACGTCGCGGACGACTTGAGTCTCAATTTCGGAGAAGGCTCGGTTGCCCGCCCAGGTGTCAGCGCAAGGAGTCATGCTGGTGCCGACTGTGTTCCAGTAGAAGTCGTAGTTGCGGTTGCCGTCGACTCCGGGGCAGAGCCAGCTGAGAGAGTGAGTGTTGGTTGAGCGAGTCTTGCGCCAGAATCGTTCCTAGAATTAAAATATATTGTTGAATCGACTGATTGATACAGAGAGTGTTATATGGATTTACACTTTATTAGACAACTTGAGAAATTTAATTTTTGAAAGAAGTTGATATTATATTCAATTTTATCGAATTTGTCTGCCATAAAACAAATACTTATACATAATACACCAGGCTGGAAGTTAAATTTGTTAAATACTCACATATACGAAGAAAAAATAATACAGACATCAATTTAATATTTTAGTGTTTCCCACAAAAGGTTTATCTCAAAGAGTTATTTTCGATTCATGGAGATTAAAATTGACACCAACGCTATAAATTGGTAAAAATGGTAAATACTTTTGACGTGACGTCAGGATGCGAACTAGCTTAGTTGGGAAAGCGTCGGGCTAGTGATCCGAAAGAGGTAGGTTCAAGTCCTGGGTTCGCTACATATTTTTGAAATGTTTATCATAAAAATGAATAATGTTTTTTGTTATTCCGACGTATTAGTTCTGGTGTCTTGATTTCCCTAGTCAGTGTTTTTTTTCCTTACTAAGGACCTAGAATACTAAAATGGAGGTAAATAAGAGTCTAAAATAAGATTTATACCAGGATGTGGACTAAAAATAAGCTTCAGCAATTGGTACTCACGTTGGTGAAGGTGAATTTGTATCCATCAGGGTTGACCATGGGCAGGATGATCCAGTCAAATCTTTCCAGCAGATCAGGTTCAGTCACATCTTCGACCAGCTTCTTAATAGCCCAAGTGACAGTAGGGGGGGAAATCCATTCCCTGGAGTGGATACCACCATCGATGAAAATGACGGGCTTGGACAAGTCTTCGAAGTTTGTGGTGGAAATCTTCAGGTAGTAGATGGGGCGGCCTTCGAAAGATTGGGCAGGGTTGACAAGTGTTACCAGGTTGGGGTAGCGAGCGGCAATATCTTTGACGTAGGCATCGATCTATGGAAGCAAAGAAGTCATGTCAAAAGTAATAATCGTTTTATTTTAGTACTAGAATAATGGAACTAAGTAGAAATAACTGTACTGTACTGTACTAGCCTTAATAGTCCACTGCAGGACGCAGGCCTACCAACGAAGGGTGATTGGGCCATATCCACCAAAATGACCCAGTGCGGGTTGGTGAATTCACATACGCCGACGAATTTCCTCCACGAACGTGTCTATGCAGGTTGCCTCACGATGTTTTCCTTCACCGAAAAGCCAATTGGTGTGAAATTTCGTACATAAACAAGAAATTCATTGGTACGAGACCGGGATTTGAACCCACGAGATCACGATTGTAAGGCGGGTGTTATTACCACTAGACCACCACGTCCCAATAACAAAGCCGGTTTAACACTCACTTATGCGTTATAATATACTAGCGGCCTGCCCCGGCTTCGCACAGGTTTATTATACATATAAAACTTCCTCTTGAATCACTCTATCTATTAAAAAAAACCGCATCAAAATCAGTTGTGTAGTTTTAAAGATATAGGCATACATGGGGACACGGGGACAGCGGAAGCGACTTTGTTTCATACTATGTAGTGATAGTGATGATAGTGATTCTCACGCGAGTTACAATAACGTAAATGGAACTACGTAGGCTGTTTTATATCGTAACCTAACCTATCTGGCTATTTAATTTTAAATAGTAGATCTATTAGTGGCAGATTTGTGCATCTAGCAAAAGATCTAGATGAAAAAAATGTAATGAGACATGACAGTGGACCGAAGATCATAGAAAATGTAACTCAAAGTATAAGTAAATAGAGCTACTTGAAGCAGATTAATCCCACTAATATTATAAACGTGAAAGTTTGTAAGGAAGGATGGATGGATGTTTTGTTAAACTTTCACGCAAAATCTACTGAACAGATTGAGATGAAACTTTGCAATTATATAGCTTATATATCAGAATAACACATAGGCTATAAATTATAATGATATTGCGTAAATTTTCCATATTATAACAATAAGTGTTAAGTGAGTAGGAAAAAAATTGCCATCAGCTGCGAGCTATTCTAGCGTGCGCTCCAAGAAATGTCAAAAAAGAACTGTCAAATCGAATTCTTTTGTTATTTTATTTTCCACCTCCTTTATTAAGGGTGGTAAGGTAGGGCCTCGAAATATCATGCGGGCGAAGACGCGGGCAAAATCTAGTAATTAATAATTATGTTTTGCGGAAACACTTGAATTCGACTGTCACAGGACAAGGAAATTTAGCGAAAGAGAAAGGACTCTTAGATCCTGCAGTATAATTAACTGATATTGATGATAAACAATAAAAAGATGTAATGGACGTTTAAGATAGTGATCGCATTAAATTACAAAAGGTATCAATTCGCATTAATTCACACGCACTTCGTCACGTATCTATTACTATTATCGAAAAATTATCAGAAATTAAGCGCAAATATCGGATTATGGAAATTAACGTTGATTAAATCCAATACAAATAATTTTATCACGACACACGGTTACAAAGCACTTTACAGCCTTCGATAACTTGTAATTACATACCTATCAACTATAATGAATGACTTAGGAGCCGGATTGTAAAATACGGCATTTGTGTAATAACGTCATTATTTTATCAGTTACACAGGGTCATATGTATTGGGTGGTATTTAAACGCAAATCAAAAAATATCCTTTTTCTATGCAATAAGATTCCAAATTCCCATCAAAATTACTGATTGCACAGCATAATATTCAACTCAAAATAATCAAACTACAATTTATTTTCGCAGCGTACAGCGATTTTTTCTAAAGCAAAAGCTTTTTCATCAATGCACAGCTAATAATCTTAATGCACATTATACCTGTTAAAGGCGATTCGCTTCTGGCACTTCGCGGGCCGCTGCCGCGGCACGCTCGCTTCGCTCGCTCGGCTCGTGCGTTGTTTTGTCATGTTCTAACATAACTTAACCTATTTTTTGTATCACACCTAATCTAATTTCTTCACTAATTTACATATTGATGTAAAATTTCGAATTATCTGCAGTTTGAGTTTTGTTAAACATTTAGTTTATTTGTAGTGAAGTAAGTTATTTGATGTAAAAAAGAATATAAATGATGAGTATGTATTGATAGGCGATTATTTATTTGATATGCAATTTATATTATCCCATATGTATTAAACGCAAAACCTTATAAGGGCGGGTCTAGTACATCTAGACAAACAACTTTTGTTCTAGGTCTTAGATTCTTAGTTCGTAGATTCTTCGCAAATTCACCCAATAGGCGATATGACAAATAATCGGCCAAGTGCGAGTCGAACTCGCGCACGAAGGGTTCCGTACCGTGTTGGAGCCCCCGAGCCCAATTCCTCCTGCTATTATTAATAGCGAGCAAAAAATGTCCTAAAAATCAGGTTTTTTGTATGGGAGCCCCCCTTAAATATTTTATTTTATTCAGTTTTTATTTGTTGTTATAGCGGCAACAGAAATGCATCATCTGTGAAAATTTCAGCTCTATAGCTATCACGGTTCATGAGATACAGCCTGGTGACAGACAGACAGACGGACATCGGAGTCTTAGTAATAGGGTCCCGTTTTTACCCTTTGGGTATGGGACCCTAAAAAAGAGATGATCAAAAAATATTTAAACACATAGGTATTTTACTTTTGACAATTAAACAAAATTTGTTGAAGAAAAAGCTCACTAACATCACGACTACAAAAGAATCGACTTTTGACAAAGAAGTGACGTCACGAGCCCCTTATCTTTAAGGTTTATCTTTGCCATTTCTTGTTTGATTAACAAAAGAAAAAATAAGTTTCCAATAGTTTTTGATAATCTCAGCAACGAAAAAATCAAACGGAAAAAAACAAAGTGATTCCATACCACTTCAAGCTCTTGGTAGTTGTCGTAAGGTAGGTCGCGACCGTTTCTAGCTCTGGTGCTGTTTCTCTTGGACTCGATGAGTACATCATCCATGTCAAGAGCACTGCCAATGAAAAATATTTGTTAGTGAAAATTAATATTATCAACCGTACAACAATTTCGTGATTCTGAAATTCTAAATAATACAGTACTATTTAGACAGTAGAAATGAAATGAAATAATTTTTGATTAAAACTGTGTGCAGTAAGATGTTCACAATTTTTTAATACCAAGAACTTTAATACAGTTTTGTTTTTACAGACGTGCAATATAGTGTTATTAGTAGACTGTTTCAATAAAGATATAGTTGAAGAAAAAGCGTATCTTGGGAAATAGAGTTAATTATTTGTGTCGTGTTGTTTATAAATTCCTCAGTAGGTAAGCTTGTTGTATTAAACTAAATATGATTAGAAATCTATGTTATTTTTAAACTTTCGTGATTTCAGCGCATTATTTTTGTATACCAACTACCGGAATAGTTGTAATACGTAGGGATAGTGAGAAATATATTCATTTCGTATTCTTTTATCAGTGCGCAATTAGTCACGCAGTATATAAAAATAAAAACATACAATCTACTTTTTCGTTTTTAGATTTTTCTATTCAATTTATCTAATTGCCCAAATCTCCGAATAATATCTCTACTCTTCTTTGATACTAATATTATAATTTACGATGTTACTATGACTATTATTTATTTTCAAATTTAATTCATCACAAACATTTACTTTACTACTTTTAGAACTAAATCTTTTTGGATTCATCTCATTAATTCATACATTTTTGATACTGTACGCTACCTACGTATATCGATTAAGATATGCTACAATTGTTACACTATTGGCCACATTTGTTTCGTCTCTTTGGCTTAAGTTCTTATCGCTAAGGTACGAGTATACTTACGCTTTAATATCAGGAGCATGGATCCTGTAGCTAATATCCTTTTCTTCAAGCATTCTTAAGAAGTCAGCTTCATATTTGGGCTTGACGATGACAACTCCTTCTCTCTGTACGATGGGATGACTCAGTACATCAACTTCGAATGCTTGGGCGATTTCTCCGAAGGTCTTCATATGATCCATGGTGGATGTCTTTATGTAGAAGGACTTCCATCTGGTAAAAGAAAAAGATTTTGATAAATGTTTATCAGTCGTAAGAGCCTAGGTCTACTGCTGGGTATAAGTCTCTCATACAGATTTTGAATAAAACCGATTGGAAGCGGTTTGTGTATACCTCGAAATTTATTTTAGCAGGCAGATCTTTTATTTAACTTGAAAAGGATGCATGTATGTAAGTTCGGGTGGAATATTGCAAGTTTTTTAACCAACTTACCGGTTTCCGATTGAGCTGAGATTTTGCATGGATATGTATGTCGCATGACAATGCAATAATATGGTACCATGGAGCTGATCTGATGATGAAGTCGAGAGGTGGCCATAGGAACTCCTGTGCTAAGCAAGATAGACCCGTCGTGTTTGGGCTCGTTTAACTTGTCTTGGTTAGCACTCTGCTGCTACATGATATCCAGGATATCAAAAGCTTGTATTTTAATAAGTTATATTTTTGTAATAATTTATTATTTATTTGAATGGACAATTTTACTTTTAGATTAATGCTACAAATGTTTTATCAAAACATGCCATGCTGCTTATTTTGAAATAAAAAACGTAATCTAAGTTATTGTTGGCAGGTAAGGTTGGTATTGTTTATTATTGTAATTTTTTTTTGCCCCGGCTCATAGGCTTTCTCCAATCCAGGGAAAAAATCTGTCTTAGAGCTCTTGATTGTTTAAAATGGTAAGTATACAGGAACATAATATAATAATCAATCAATCTCTGAAGAAAAATATAAAAGATCTTCAAGATTTAAATTTATAGTTACAGAATTGCTGAACATTTCTTTACTAATCAATAACTGAAAATTCAACAACCAGTGTGAATTGAAACGATTGAAAAAAAGTTGATTCAACTCATATTTTTGTGTCACTTTAAAATAGGTTTTCAGATTGAAAAAAAAACAACGTTGCCATTGAGCTGTTATAATAATAATAATTTAGTTGATTGAATTAGGCGTTACTTTATGATACATCTTTAAATATTTGTTTTGAAAAAAAAAAATACTTTACTTACTTCAGACAAGAGAAGAAAAAAACATTTTTGAATAATAATTTTAACAATAGGGAGGTAAAATTAATGTTATACAATGTCTTTTGTTTGCACTCTAGATTTCATTTTCTTCGTTTTCAATTAGAAGAACGCTTACCCTTGGTACTGCTCATGCTTGGCACAAGCCACGGTAAATAACAATGCCAACACTAAAACCTTCATCTTGGAAATACCCAAAACTAACGGAGAATCTTATTTTTTATAACATTATATACTTAGCTGATACTCTTATCTATCGTATCTCAATCGATGGCAATCTCTATATGTCAAGCTGTAGTACAAAGATAACATTTTGATCGATCTCGCCAAATTAATCGAATTAATTTCCAAATAATCGCATATTTACTTAGAATTAATGATGATTGGCGTTTGTTATCATTAATTCAGTTATTCGCATTAATAGTATAGTAGCGTCATCTAGTGAACATGGATAGAAGTTATATCTACTTATTTGTTATCTAATATTTGTGGGTGTGTTCAAAAGATGGCGATAATGTAGTTTGGAACAGTTAGAACGCAAGTCGTTTATTTGTGTGCGTAGGCGTTTGTTTGTGTTGTGTTTGTAATTAGTACACCTAAGAATACGGAAGGGAGACTAGTCAGTACATTAGTCATACAAATACCTATAGGTTTAGTGCCCTCTTGTAAAGCCTTTAGTTATAAGCAATATTGTTCAAATGTCATTTAAAAAAAAAATGTAAATCTTAAAAAGCACAGACCCTGGAGTCTGTGGAGTGTAGCATTCAAGTAAATAAAAAGAACAAGGAAGAGAAAAAACAAGTGGAAATACGATGGACAATATTCCTTTCATAATCTGTGCCGGAATCGCTATCGCCAAAATCTCAGTTAAAGGGGGTAAAAGAACATGAAAGCAATAAAAAATGACTAATTAGATTACTGGTGGCATGGAAATGACCCTGATGATAATCAAATAACCGGATGGTAAAACCCTACCTTTTATTAAAACGATTCTTTATTTTTTAAACTCCGCACGGCCTGGCTTCACAAATATCTAAACCTTTTTTTTTTTTAACTTATACTGTCCCACACCTGGGCAAAGGTCTCCCCCATTTCCTTCCAGGACTCGCGATCCATCGCAACTTCTTGCTAACCCCTCTCGAATGAGTCAAGATCGTCACGCCAGCGCTTCTTGAGCCTTCCCTGGCTGCGTCGTCCGTCAGGCACCCACTCCGTGACGATCCTGGCCCATCGATCGGGGTGCATCCGCGCCACATGTCCCACCCAATCCCACTTTAATCTACACCTTAGTCAATATTTATGTATGTGGGTTCTAATATGTATGTAGCTTGGCTGTTTTGCTACAGTCACATGGGCGTAAGGTGAACAATATTATTTAGGTATTCACTGTTCAATACTTCTCTGTTATATTATTAGTTCTTGTAGTAACGAAACGGCTAAGCCGAATATTTTGACTACGGTGTAGAGTTTCTGAAGTAAGGATTTGTAGAGTTAGGGCGTGTAGAGTAAGAAGCTGAGCTCTACATGAGATCTGACACCTTTTTGAAAAGAAACTCCTAAAAATGAACTCGATTTAGTATATTTTTTCACGCAAAGTCCACGCTTGTACTGTACTGTACCAGCCTTTTTAATAGTCCACTACAGGAAGTAGGCCTACCCACGAAAGGTGATTGGGCCATATCCACCACGCTGGCCCAGTGCGGGTTGGTGGATTCACACACGCCATCGAATTTCTTCTACGGACGTATGCAGGTTGCCTTACGATGTTTTCCTTCACCGAAAAACCAGTGGTGTGAAATTCCGTACATAAGTTCCAAAGAAATTCATTGGTACGGGACCGGGATTGAACCCACGACCTCGAGAATGGTGGGCCAGCGTTACAACCACTAGACCACCACGGCTTTTTAAAGTCCACGCTTGACCATCGCTTATCGGTAAAAGACGTTTTGGTCGAAGATGAAATACGCAATCTTAGTATATACTCTGACTTTGAAAATATTTTCGAATATATTTTTCAGGAAATAAGGAAAGCTTGCTGACTATAGGTAGATCAAACCGATAATTCTTGCTTGAGATACTAAATTAATTAATTATTATTGAAGTGAATTTAAAACTAATTATTTTGTGAAAATTTCAAGCATGTAGGTACCTGTTACCATTATTAATATACGAGTATGTAGATCGAAAAACGTCTAAAAATCAGGTTTCTTGTATGGGAGCCCCCCTCAAATATTTATTTTGTTTTATTTTTAGGATTTGTTGTTATAGCGGCAACAGAAATACATCATCTGTGACAATTTCAGCTGCCTAGCTCTCATGGTTCATGAGATACAGCCCGGTGACAGACAGACAGACGGACAGACGGACATCGAAGTCTTAGTAATAGGGTCCCGTTTTTCCCTTTGGGTACGGAACCCTAAAAAACGGTATTTTCATATTCAAAACATAAAATGAATGTCCTTTTTTTTTTTTTGCAAAATATACCTATTATAAAAATTTACATGCTGTTCTTAATTAACATGTCCTTATTGAATTGATAAAACAGTTTCCAAAACTATCGTCAGTATATAATAGTGAAAAAAAAAACATATTTTCTTTTGAATTCATTATGACTTTGAGACAAAAAATAAAATTTTCCGATAGATAACATTTTTTAAAACGGGTACAACTTAATTGGGTCTCTATAAATTATACTCTAGTTATTAACGTTATGGTAAGCGTAACAGAGTCTAATTTTTTTAGGGTTCCGTACCCAAAGGGTAAAAACGGGACCCTATTACTAAGACTTCCATGTCCATCTGTCTGTCTGTCACCGGGCTGTATCTCATGAACCATGATAGGTAGGCAGCTGAATTTTTCACAGATGATGTATTCTTCTGTCTGTCGTAAATCGTATAAAATACAAAATGTTCAAAATTCAATCAATTCATTCTTTATTTGCAAGTTAATGGGTAACAATTAAGGTCTTAAATATAACATTAACTGCCAATAACAACCTAATACAAGGTATGCAAATATACAATTTTGTTCAATTCTACAATTAACAATACAACGACAATTTCCAAAACGACAAAAAATACGTATCATTTTTAATATTTCTTATGATAAATATGTAGGCGGCCAAGGTGCGTTGTCCAAAAACTCTGAATGAATAAAAACGATTGCTCGCTAACCACTTTTTTATACTATGTAATGATAATGAATCGTCACGCTAGTTTCAATAAAGTGTTTTGTAAATAGTATTGTTAGCTGCGCTTATTAAAGAGGGTACCTACACATAGTCGCTACACACTTCGGTATTGCGACGGTGAGGAGTATATGGAATGAGGGTAGCCAGAGAGATGGTTTAGGCGACGGGCTGGAGTGGCAGTCTGTGATAGTGATCAGTAGTTGGAGCAAGCCTTGTAAGTACCTACTTAGAGTTTTATAATGACTGCAGAGATATTGGAGGTCCGTATTATTGTCCAATGGTGTATCATCTCAGTGTCCTACTAGAATCTTAGTGATGCTGTTGGAGCACTATGCCCATCAGCTAACAATGTGATGATTAATAAATATTTTCTCAAGCGTAACTATAACCAAGAAATAAAACGAACACCTATGTTGAATGACCTACCTATGACAATGGGCTAGCGGTACTCTTAAAGTCCATTTACAGTAAATTTAACTCTGACATATTTTATCGCTGTCTCTCCAAGTCATTACACGCCATCACAGGTTAGACAAAGACACAGCGACAGATGTCAGAGGTACAGGTCGCGGCATATAAGTCTAGCGCTGAGCGAAGTGTGGAGGGGGTGGCTGCGCATGAGTTTAGTATGGCGGTCAACATGCGCAGCCACCCCCTCCACAGTACCCTCAGAGCTAGATTTATGTGTCGCTACTTGTAAAATACGGTCCGTTCACAGTTATTTGACTGCCTCGGCTCAGTGGTTAGTGACCCTAACTTCTGAGTTAAAGAGGTATCTAGGTAAATAGGTATCTTCTAGGTAAGCGTGCTACAACCTAGACCGCATATCTGCTTAACAACAGGCAGTATGTGGTCAAACGCAAACCTATTCAGAATAAAAAAAAAAAAAAAAAAAAAAAAAAAAAAAAAAAAAAAAAAAAAGAGGCGTGGGTTCAATCCCCAGGGCAAATATTTATGTGATGAACATAAATGTATGCTCTGTGTTTGGGTGTTATTTAGTTACTATCTATATAAGTATGTATTTAAAAATAAATATATGTAGTATATCAGTCTCTGGCAGCCATATCACAAGCTTTGCTGAGTTTGAGGTCAGAGACCATGTGTAAGATGTCCTCAAATATTCATTTATTATTATTTATTTTAGCTCTGAAACGTAGCTCTGACATTAGTCGTCGTCTTTGTCTAACCTGTAATGGTGTATAGTTCGGCCGTTCAGAGAATGCGTTCCTGACACGTCATCTTGAAAAAATGTTTTTGGCCGATATCTCGGAAACTATGTACTTAGGGGCAAAAAACGTCAAGGTCATTAATGTAGAAAATAAATTTTGCATCTTTTATATTCGTTAAACTTTTTTGTAAAACTTACCGTTTACGATTTATGGACCATTTAATGAAATTTCATTAAATGGTCCTTAAAACATTAAATGGTCCAAAATCGTAAACGGTAAGTTTTACAAAAAAGTTTACTGGCAACAAAAGACGCGAAATTTTATTTTCTTAAATGATCTTAATGTTTTTTGCCCTTAAGTACATAGTTTCCGAGATATCGGCCAAAAACATTTTTTCAAGATGACGTGTCAGGAACGCATTCTCTGAACGGCCGAACTATAATTACTAGACAGAGCTACAGCGCGAACGGTTTATAACTGTGAACGAACTGTACTTACTCTGACCATAAGTGTTGATGCACCAATCTAACAATGAGGGAGGATGTTTTTATTTTATTTCGTATAGGTTTGCGTTTGACTACATACTGCCTGATGTTGAGCAGCTATGCGGTCTAGGGTGTAGAACGCTTACCTAGATGGTTTGCTGACCATTTCAATAGTAGCTACCAGATATCTATCTTGGGTTTTTTGTTTATGCAAATATAAAACGTAAAATGTTAATTCAAATTCAATTAACCCTAGATTTAAATTATCTTGTAGATTATAGGGATTAGAGGTATTAGAGAAAGATAAATGAAATGATTATAATCACGTTTTTTCAAAAATAATTTACATACTGTCAACAGCCACGCAAAGTGCTGGCCAATATGTTGAAATTTATTCTGTTATGTTTGTCTGTGAGCTTTGTGGCGGCAAAACATGAGCTTTATGATGGGTAAGTTTTACCTTTTCATTTATCTGAAACTATGTAACTTTTGCGCTACGTCATCGTCATCGTTTCAGCCTTAAGACACCTACTGATGGATGTAGACGTCCCTTAATTGATCTCCAGTAAGACCGGTTTGTAGTATCTTAAATCCAGCTTGATCAAGTAGTTTTGATGTGGTCATCCGTCCACCTTGTTGTGGGTGGACGTCCTACGTTGCGCTTACCGGTTCGAGGTCTCTACTAGAGAACTTTTCTTCAGTTCTCCGTGCTATGTACTCTGCCCTCTGCCATTTCAGCGTGCTAGTCAGGTTAACCTTGTAAACTTAACCTTGATTCTTCTATGGATCTTCTAATGTCTGATTCGATCTCGCAGAGACTGCGAAAAGAGCTCTATTCGACGTGTGAAAAGTTACAGATAAACTTTGCCATAACGCTGTCTCATTCTGACACGTCGAAAGAAATATTACTATTGTTGATTTCGATAAAATTTAAACGAAACTAATTTAAAATTATATTCTTTACAATAAAAAAAGAATTATGGAAATCGGACTAAGTAAAAAGTTATGCGTTGTTATACATAAAAAAAAACAAATATACGTGTCGAATTGAGTACCTCCTCCGTTTCGTCGGTCATTAAATAAGTGTGTATGTATACTTCCTTCTACAATGAAACCATCTATTCTTTTCCAGCCACTCTCTGTACGATGTAGATGTGAAGTTAGGAAACCAGGTAGAGTTCCTGGCCCGTCTCCAGGAGCAGCTGAACCTCGACGTGTGGTCTGAAGCCGTCCCCGGCAGATCCGGCAAGATTCTCGTCTCCAAGGACCAGAAGGAGCAGTTCCAGAATGCCTTGCTTGCTGCCGGTATCGACTTCAACGTTGAAGTTGAGAATATCAAAGAGTAAGTGGCTGAGGTCTACTTTTATAAAAGGCTTCAAGAAACGGAGCGCAATTTTTGAAAAGTTATAATCATTTACAGAGGATGCATGATATGCTCTCCCGTTCGCACAAGCATAGATTTTCAATGCTTGCTCCTGCTCTTACTCAGTTACATGAATATTTAATACGTTGAGTCAGTTAAAGACCAATTTTAGATAATGATTCAATTATAGATCCCCTGATTCAGTTAACATTAGCGGTACTGAGATGGCTCAATAGGCATGGTGACTGGCTACAAAAATCATTATTATAATTAGTCCGCGAGTTAGATTATCAAAAAATATTGGACACGTATTTTTTCTTTTGTCAATCAAACAACAAACGACAAAGGTAAACCTTGTCAAAGTTTGGGAGTGGGGGCTCGTGACGTCACTAGTGCGACGTAGTCTATACATTTGTATTGCAATCGTGACGTCACGTGGAACTTTAACGGGCTATATCATCGCCCATTTTTGTTTAATTGACAAAATAAAAAATACGGTACTAATATTTTTTGATAGATAGTCTGACACTTTGTGATCTGTAAAGCTCTCTGGTTCATCCGCCTCTCAGAATAACGTAAAAGCTTGTGACGATAATAATCTGGAAAGTATTGACCTTACCCGTTTTCAGGCATTTTTTCGCCACGTTTTTACGTCTTTAGTCCAAGCATAGTCTTTTTAATTTGAAAAGCTAGGAGCTGCAAAAAAGTTCGTGTGACATACACGAATTCATTAACTCGCGACTTCACTAACGTCGTTCTAGGATTATAATCTAAGCTACTTGATGTTAACACAATACAGTATCACCTGTTCAATTTCAAAGTGTTACTTATCTGGCGCTACAAAATCGTCAGTACTAGTATCAGCTAATTTAATAGATAAAACAATCGCGCACGTACGTCTTATCTTATATTTGTTTAATTTAGAAGTTTATATTAAAGCACTCGATTGTGATAGATATTACGCCATGAGTTGAAGTTTGGACGTTTTGTGACAGCTTTCGAGTAGCTAAAATATACCTAAGGCTTTGATCCTTCTAATTCAGAATTATCAAGGAATTATCCCACGTTTTTACGTCATCAATTAGCAAGGCCGTTTCACAACCTTCTCAGTACCGTCAAAAATCTTGAAACTATAACAGTCTTATTCCAAAACACGTTTTAACTTTAGTACCGAACTTAAACCATGGACTAACAAAAACGTTATCAAAATACGAAGTTTATCACTAAACCAGGGATCAACACGGTACTAAAGTTAAACCTGCGAGACCCCTAGTTTAATCATGGACTAACTCGGTACTAAGAGAATTTGAGCTTAGAATTTGATTTGAATTATTTCATTCGACACCTTTAATAGAATTTTGAAATATAAAAAAAAGATTTCTATGTAATCAATAGGCTAGAAAACAAAAATACAATATAAGTTCAAAAACGATCAAAACAAAGTCTCATCTTTTTCTTGCTTTGGGTTTAGGCCTCACATATATTTTTTATGGAATAAGACTGTAATGTTTAATGAGTCCACTATAGATATCGTTCGTGAGAATTTTGTTGATTTAGTATATTCCGAATCCAAGTTATGATAAGGATATGAAGGTAAGTAGTGCAATTGCGCTTCCCTTCGCTTAGCTCGACTAGGCAGGGCACTACCCTGTCCTCAGATATTTTTGTATTCAATAGCATGCTTTGTTCAATAATAAATCGTTAAAATATCTAGTGACTAAAAACAAATATATAGGTACTGTCAATAATTTAAATAGTAATTTCTAAACAAGGAAATCAAAATATATGGCATAGGAGCGAGGCAGATAGCAACGCAAACCTATACGAAAAAAAAAAGGCTTCGCCCCACAAGCTGTTCGCTTGTGGGGCGAACCCACGAAAGAGCCAACAAAGAAGCCTTTTTTTTTCGTATAGGTTTGCGTATGACTACAGGCCTATACTCGGCTGTGGGATAAAGAAGGCCGGAGATGATGATGAACGCCTGCCATTTTGGCGCACTATGACGTCAAAGAATCAAGGTGTAATTTATCAATCAATATTAATTTAATCCAAATCAAAAAGCAATTAAGGTAAAAAATATTGATGCATGCTTATAAAGTAATAATAAAAATAAAATTATATTTGTTGTTGTTTGTTTGTTTAAATTATATTTTGGAAAAATACGAAAATGTAACATAGATACCAATAAGCTGTTGCTTTGCAATGCGATTACAAAAAGATCGTTGGCTTTCGACAAAATGTAAATTTAAGCAGCTGATTTTTTTCGCGATATAGCAGTTGATACTAGCAAAGGTTGTTCATGATGATGAGTATATCGACGTTTTGAAAATTTTAAGTTATGTTGTTTTAAGTTAAAATCACTGCACTTTGCAACATCATAACGATAAGATAAGTTCATAAGGATAAGCATTTTACCTTTGAAACACCCCAAACTTTGCAAACGACATTTTCTAAAAGATCTAAATTCAATATTAATATCAATATCAATTGTACTATTTCAGGAAGCTGGATTTAGAAGACGCTCTTCTTGCAGCATCCAGGTCGAAGTCAAAGAGCAACAGGTCCCGATCTGGAGGACTTTCTTTCGATGACATTCATACCTATGAAGTGGTAAGCTTAACAATCTTTATTACGATTTTTAGGTAACAAACATTTTCAGTAGTTTTTTTCTAACCACTTAACGGGCCCATTGGCAGGTATAATTATGTGCTCTGAGTACAGCCATTTTAACTTACTAATCTGAACTGAGGGCTAAGTTGGAGTTTCTTGCTCGAACTCGATCGCGTTAACGTTTGATGTGATTTCTATGGAAATGGCACAGCGCCATCTTGTGTCACGTACAGAAAACTGACTAGCACACTAATGTGAGTATTTTTTACGGTTCTTACGAGCGCGAAACCGATCCAACACAAGCGCGGCAACGTCGGTGATTGGCTAACTCAAGCGTGTGTGTCAATGTGCTCGCGTGTGTGCTCGGCGCGAGTAATTCGATTTGATTTGCAAAACTCCAACTTAGCCCTCAGCTGTCGGTAACTTCGATTACATGGATGACCTCAGTTTTGATTTGATCTCACAAAACTTCTAGTATAGCTCCCTCCATAGCGCGTTGGCTCTCTTTGAGCTTACTTACAAGGCCTGCAGAATGGTAATGCTAACAATTTTTAAATAGGGCAAGTGGCTCTATTAATTACAACAAACTATACAACCTATATTGCATGCCCGTAATAAGGATAAACTGTTAGAGCTAAAATTAAATGTAAAACCATAATACACCGTTCTATTTTAGCTTTGTTTTGTTATGTATATTCGTTGTGAAAATAAAGTTATATTGTATTGTATTGTACACAGTTCAAGCAATAAGTAAATGTTATTTTGTAAACACAATACTACATACTTAAGCTAAAACTACTACTATATAAAAAGCAATTGGATTATCCATAGACCCTTGAAAGTCTAAGATAATCCAAATGCTCAAGCCCACTGCTATTTGGCAGAAAGCCCAGCATGCTGACAGCATTGTCACGCTGAATGACATTGCTTATAAGGCCTAATAAACACCAGTTTGGTCTAGCGTTGCGTCCACCAAACGCTCAGAAAGATTTATGAAAATTAAGTGTCCCGAGGACCCAATGTCTCTCCAAACTCTAAACGGCTCTAATATTTCTATCTGATGCTAAAATAAAATGTGATGAAATGTGATGCAAGGCATCTGCAATTTTAACTAGCACGTGACGGTAATGTTTTATTGTCATGGAATTAACGGGTAATCTTTATAAATGAGCAATTGATTACCCTCTCATTACGATAAGGTAATCTCAAATATAGATGATATACGAGTACTATATCAGTACCTTTAATAGCTGTATCCGGTGGGATTCTCAAAATATTTCAGCAATGCTTTATTTTTATTATTTTTAGAGCTTTGTTTTATACTTGATAGAGCTACATTTGACCACCTTTGCCTGATGGATAGTGGTGTTGTAGTGAAAGATGGAGTACGTAGACCAAGACGATACTCACTCTTGCCTTAAAGATATCAACATTACAATTGAAACAATTAAGGATGATGGGCATTCCAATTCCTGGCAGTTCTTTTTCCTTCGATACGTACGAAGCAGTTTGACTCAACATTTCTGATTCGTACCGCCAGGGAATGGAACAGTCCTCCAGCTTTCCTGGTACCCAAGAGATGAGAGTGATAGGTATCTTCTAAATCTTCGTGCTTCATCTTCTACCACGACGTCGCTTACAACAGGCGAGTTGACGGTAAAGCGCAGACTTATTTGCGTAAAAAAATAGTTCTTATGAATATTTAAGACTTTACAAAGAAGCTTCGTTACTAACACGAGGCTAAATGTGAGCCACGAAAGAAGCTTGACCATGTACTTTGTACCATTCACAAGGTAGACGGATGACCTTAGAGCAGTGGAGAGATCTAAAAGTGGAGGCCTATTCCCACAAGTGGATATCTTATGGTGGAAACGAAGACGACTACTCTTATAGTCAATTTAGTTGACGCGTATGTAGACATCTGCTATTATTAAAAGAGACAAGCCCAAAAATTCCTGGGATCTCATTGTCAGGTCAAATTATGATTATATATCTGTTCTTATAACGCCTGTTGAAACTTTCAGGTCGATGCGTACCTTCAGGAGCTGGCTCGCAACTATCCTCAGACCGTGACCCTGGTGCATGGAGGCAACAGCATCGAAGGTAGACCCATCAGGTACCTGAGGATCTCCAGTAACAACTTCCAGGTAAGCAAACGTGGGAGCTTGGGAGTATTTTCATCCGCAGTATTATTATTTTGCCGGTCAATAGAGACAATATTATTCTGTTTCTAGAAATATAGGTATGCAAGAAAATGTCTAAAAACAGATCAATCCTATCCTTATCTTTACTAATATTATAAGTTCGAAAGTGTGTTTGTTGGTTTGCTTCTCTTTCACGCAGCAACGGAGCAACGGATTGACTTGATTTGGCATTGACAAATTTTGGAAGACGAAAAGTGACTTAAGCTACTTTACCCCAGAAAAATAAAATGTTTCTATGGGATAGCACAAAAATTAAAGTAGCAAACGAGCGAAGTCGCAGGCAAAAGCTAGTTGTCACTATGATTCCTGTTTCTAGAAATGTGTGCAGGAAAATGTGTAAAAACAGATCTTATCTCTGTATTATATTCAATTCTTACCATATCAAAATGTCAACAAGTCAACAAACCGGGCAGAATTTGGGATCAGTGTCATTACAGATGCTCGCGTAAATCTTGCGAAGAAAAAAGCTACGTACTTATATATAACATATTTTTTCTCAAATTTACAGGACAGAAACAAACCCGTCGTGATGCTGCAGTCACTTCTGCACTGTCGCGAGTGGGTCACACTGCCAGCTACTCTCTACGCCATCGAAAAACTGGTGCTGGACGTCCAGGATCCTGACTTGCTGCAGAACATCGACTGGATCATCCTGCCTGTGGCCAATCCTGACGGCTATGTCTGGACTCACCAAAGTGTTAGTACTGCTGAAATATTTCCAAGATAAGAACGAGCTTTATACTAATACATCTTTGATTTCGAAATCTAAAGATCGCGATGTCACAACTCGTCGGTCGGTCTGGATCTTAGAAGAATGACAAGTTATAGAAACCTTGCTATATTTTACTCAAATAAAAACTACGTTCCAGCTGTCTTATTCATATCTGGTTATACAGAATACGCGAGAGTGAGTGGAACAAAAACAAATCCATTGTCTGTCGGCATACGTCATCAAAATCACAAGTTGGAAAGTCAAAATGGTTAAAATTTGATTCCAGTTTGTCTTTTGCGATATGATCGAAAATTTGGACCTTTTAATTACAGTAGAAGGTTCATATCTCTGATCATTTTACCTTCCTACTTTTGACTTCTTTGCTTTTCAAATCAAAAATCAAATCAAAAATATTTATTCAGGACAACAACGATCCATGGTTAGTAAAACAAATTACACTAGGTTTTACTTAATCTAAAACTTTGGACAACAGAGATAGCTTAATGCTAGTTTGTGAAACCCTTAGAAATTACGTAAGTTCGGGTGTATGATGTGTATCTTTTTCTATTACCTTATAAATTTAATGTTTAAAGTGGGACAAAGTGATCTATATCTCTTGCTATTTTAGTACGGTTTCTATTACTTTAGTCCTTATTCTATGGTCTGGATATCTAGTGTGACGTCGTATAGTCTGACGCACTTGATTTTTTGGGTAGATGCTTAGATGACTGGAAGAAGACAGAGATAGACCGTAATAAATATCTTTTTGAGGAGGTCAAGATTCACTTTGTGACACGAGTGAGTAACACGCCTGTTGTGATGCTGCGATGTACACTCATTACACGTTACAAGCTACTTTTTATGCCATCGAAAGGTTAATGCTGGATCTGCAAAGTCCTGATTTGTTACAGGAAATTACTACCAGCACGCAGTTGAACCACCATGGTGGTTCAACTGCGTGCTGGTAGATATGGTCTGTATCATCTGGTCCATATCTACCATGGTAGATATGGTCTAATTGTCACAATTGGCTTTGAATGTAGGCTTATGATCAACAGTGGACGGGATATCACACGATGATACGGTACTTCAAAATATATTTGTTTACCACTAATAATAATAATTAACTCACGATACATTTCCAATTCCAGTCTCGTTTCTGGAGGAAGAACCGTGCCCGTGGCTTCATGGTCGGCGACTTCTGCATGGGAGTAGACCTCAACCGAAACTTCGACGTCATGTGGGCGACTGCCTCCAGCAACAGCGTCTGCATGGATACCTTCCACGGCCGAGGACCCTTCTCCGAACCCGAGACCGCCGCCATCCGCGACATCCTCAGAGAACATGGACAGCGAGTCCAGCTTTATCTAGACATCCACAGTTTCGGGAGCATGATTCTCTATGGCTACGGCAATGGAGTTCTCCCTCCTAATGGTTTGCTGGTACACTTGGTCGGAGTCAACATGGCTCAGACCATTGACAGAGTCAAATGGGCATCCAACCCTAACTACATAGTCGGAAACATCAAGCATGTACTATACGACGCTTCAGGTGGAGCCAGCGACTACGCAATGGATCAGGGCGTCCCGTACTCGTACACTTATGAATTGCCAGCTTGGAGGAATGTCAACAGCATGAATGGTTTTCTTGTAGACCCTGAGTTTATTGAACAGGCTGGATTCGAAACTTGGGAGGGTATTAAAAACGCGGCTAGGTATGTTGTTGCCAATTACAGAGGGAGTAGCGATTTAGAAAATTAAAGAAAAAAATCAATTAACAAACAAAACAAAACTATTTATCTTGTTTCGTGACATATTATGAATGTGATAATGTTACGATGAACCCTAAATACTCGTACAATTAATATTATATATTTAAGAAAACAATGCTCACAGACTAAGCATAATAAAAACTAAATTGAAAAAAATGTAAAAAAAAATAAAAAATATTTCAAAATACCTGGTGTTTGTTTTAAAACTTAATCTAAGCGAATACTAAAATTAATTAGATTTAAAAAAATAAGTTTTCGATATTTTTTATCGATAGTGTCCCATCCTTACTATTCCTTGGCTAAGTTTTCAACAACGTAGAATGGTAATGCGGTGTAATCCAAACTGCGGAAATTTTCAATGAATTTAGAATACCTACTGCACCTTCGTTGCATCTTCGAGCAGATTTTAACGGCGTTTCTACCGGCCACAGCTATCTCCCACATTCGCAAGGTTGAGTACATAGGCTTTGACTTTGAATATTTAAAATCCTTATTAAGCATTTATCAATCACTAGCGACCCGCCCCGGCTTCGCACAGGTTTATCATACGTATAAACCTTCCTCTTGAATCACTATGCTATCTATTAAAAAAAACCGCACCAAAATCCGTTGTGTAGTTTTAAAGATATAAGCATACATGGGGACATGGGGACAGCGGAAGCGACTTTGTTGTATACTAAGTGATAGTGATAGTGATTATAACACGTATTAGGTATTAAAGAAAAGTTAATGTTTTATGTTTTGATCTAAAACCTAACAAAAGAGGTCGAAATAACTGTTTTTTTTTATATGCTCTGTCAAATTAAGATATTTAAAAGTAATAAAATACTTTTTCGCAAAAAAGGACAAAACCGATCGCGTACAAAGTTCAAGTAGTGCGCTCGAATTGGTGTATGTATATTTTACATATTTGTTGATTTTTCAAAAACGGTTTTGGGACCACCTTTTGAGCTAAAAAGATTTTTTGATTCGGTTCACAATTAGCGGCGAAAGTAGCGATGATGATACACAAAAAAATACATATAGACGAACATAACCTTCTCCTTTTTGGAAGTCGGTTATTAAGCACTACAAAATGTGATGAAACAAATATTTCGGCTTATAGAAATTCAGATGTTGTGTTTTTTTTTTCTTTTTATTGGGGCATTCCGCGAACAAAAAATAAATATTAGGGGACACATACACACGGTCTCTGACCCCAAACTAAGCAAAGCTTGTCATATGTATCCCAGAGACTGATAACTACATATACATATTATTAAATACATACTTATATAGATAATACCTAAATAATAACCAGACACAGAGCAAACACCTATGTTCATCACATAAATATTTGCCCTGGGTGGGAATCGAACCCACGCATCTATGATTCAGGAGTCAGGGTCACTTACCATTGAGCCGTCGGTGCAAACAACTGTATGAATGAGATGGAAAATTGACGTATAAAATCCTGACTTAATGGGTAAGACACATAAACATCCACTTGGCATTTTGTTTGATTTTTAACACATAAACAACTCGACATATTTAAGCCGCAAGTAATTAATTTGGATTACTTTTAGGCCTTCCTTTATAATCGTTTCCTTCGCATTTCTGAAATACTAGACGCACTTCAAAACATCTTAGGACAAAATGTTCAAATGTACTACACTGCACTTTAAAACTACATAGTATAAAACAAAATCGCTTCCCAGTGTCTGTCCCCATGTATGCTAATATCTTTAAAACTACGCAACGGATTTTGATGCGGTTTTTTTAAATAGATGGAGTGATTCAAGAGGAAGGTTTATAATTTTGTATAATACACCTGTGCAAAGCCGGGGCGGGTCGCTAGTTAGCTATATTTTTTCTGAACATAAAAAGATTCCTTTTATACAAATGTTATTAATGTAACAACCAATGAGACACATAATTAAAACCATTGAAATTCATGAAAATAATAAAATCATTGAAATTCATGTACGAGTATAAGTCATTTGACCTTTCTTGGTATTGCTAGGTACATAGTTCAATATTTCTGTCTTTCTGGTGTTAAGTGTAGTCTCGGTTATGTATTTTTTAATAAAGGCACTCGCCTGTCAAAAAAAGTAATTAAGTAAGTTTTAAACAGTTTCAGATAGTTTTCTTTTCTGAGCTAGACTTGTTTTTATAGCACTAAACTAAATCTAGACTTTAGGCAAAACTAAGTAATTGAATGGGATCAAAAACAGACTTCTCTTAGAGCCGTGGTCTAGTGCTGCCTATTGCAATTTAAGATAATTGCGCTTTAAAAACTTTTAACTAATTGGTCATCAAGAAAATACATTTTCTCTACTTACAGTAGTTCTACGCGATATACAGGGTTATTGGTAATTAATTAGCATTCTTATAGGGGCTTTTCTGTACATCAAAGCTAACAACTTTTGTTCAACGACTTTAGGCCTAATGACCTCTTTTCGGTTAAGTACAGGACATGCAGATAATGCCTGTATAAAGTTTTTGGGAATTTAAGTACATATTGTGATATTTTTAACCGACTTCCAAAAAGGAGCAGGTTCTATGTTCGTCTGAATGTATTTTATTTGTGTATGTTCACCGATAACTTCGCCAATTGTGAACCGAAACGAAAAATTATTTTTAAGTTCGAAAGGGTGGTCCCATTTAAATTTTACAGAAATCGGCCAAGCCGTTTTTGAAAAATCAACAATAATATAAGTTTAATACGAGCGAAATATTCAAATTTCGTACACGATGGAAGGCGGTACTGCCATTTTTTTGCGAAAAATAATTATATCTTAATTAATGTGAAATCGCTATAACGAAATGAAAAATTGGCGTATAAATTTCCGAGCTGAGGTAAAATCTTTGGCATCAGAAGAAGAATAAAAGTAGGTAAGTTCGTATAGGCCGAGTGGCTATCCCTGGTGTCAGTTTTGAAGCCGCCTGAATGCCTCTGACACGCCTAAACGGTTAAACAACCAGGACCTACAGTTATAAATGACGTCTGCGGTCACACATCCGAAAACTGACAGTGCCAAACGTTGCTTAACTTCGGTGATCGACAAACACCTAGTCCAAATACGCTATGAGTACTACAAGATAGGCTTCGGTCTTGGGCTCATACAAGATCGTTAACCCGGCCCCAGGAAAGGCAGAGTGACCTTCTCTGTCTTTCACTGGGGTAACTCCCGTCCGACGCGTCCACGTCGCGGGGCTGGACACAGCTCTCTTCAGTAGGCCGGAGTGAGACGATGACCAAGTGCGGATGGGGACCCAGCTCTATGGGGTATAGCATAGAACCCTTGCCCGGGGATACGGGTGAAGACCTCAACGGTGGAGAGGGCGGAGACAGCAGCTGTCAGTACGGCCGAACCAGCGGAGGAGGCGAGCCACAGGGGCGTAGTACCTGGATCCTGATGGAGGGCAGCTGTAGCCATCAGTACCGAAGTGAAGCGCTAGGAGATGGATTTCGAACCGGTTCACCTACGGATTATTATAGCCATTGAGGTTACAATACCGCGATGTAGAAAGCAAGGGGAAACTACTACATTAATTATCCCATGAGAGTTGCAAGGATGAGTACACAAATATGCAGAAAGATTCTGCCTGGCGACCCGCGTAGCGACCGGCGCCCCGAGCTTTCCGGGGCTGGGGGTGTGAAATGGACTACCGGCCATGATGACGCAGGCAACCAGGCGTCTCATGGAAAATATGTTACTGGAAGAAGCTTCAAGCTAAGAAGACACTATCGCTTCGGTACTTGGAATGTCAGAGGTCTCCTCGAAGACAGGAAGCTTCCTATTTTGGAACGAGAGCTTGAGCGATGCAAGTTAACTATTGCTGGATTAAGCGAGACACACTGGAAAGGAACTGGCCACTTTGACGCAGAAAAACACACCATATATTTTTCCGGAACTGATAAGAGTAGCTTCTCTGGGGTGGCGATCGCAATTCCAAAACGGTGGAATAGTGCTGTATTAAGCTACAACCCAATAAGTGATAGACTGATGTCGATAAAGCTCAGCGCGACACCGACCCCACTGAACATCATCCAAGTATATGCTCCTACATGCAGTGCGAATGATGAATTAATAGAAGATTTCTATAGTCAGCTTGAGTCATCCATAGCGGAAATACCTAAGAGAGACCGTTACTACTCATAATAGGAGACTTTAACGCGAAAGTTGGGGCTACTACTATGGATAGTGGCATCCGAAATATCGTTGGAAAGTACGGTCTTGGTATAAGGAATAAGAGAGGCGAACGTCTGATAGAATTTGCGGCTAACAACAATTTGACCATTATGAACACGACATTCAAACATCACCCGAGGCGTTTGTATACATGGACGTCCCCTGACGGTACATGCCGGAATCAAATTGATTACATATTAGTCAGATCGAGATGGAGAAGTTCAGTTACCAATGCACATACCCTCCCTGGTGCTGACTGTGAAACTGATCACGAGCTACTAATGGGTAACTTGAGGCTAAAATTACAAAAAGCTATGGTGAAAAAAACATCGAGACGAATGGAAATAATGGACAAAGATTCTCTTGCCGCTTCAATTGAGTGTAAGCATTCTGTCTGGCGGGCAGAAATCGGGAACAAGGATTCTAACTCCTTGTGGGTTTCTGCAAAAAAATGCGTGGTTGATGCCGTAACAGAAACGCAGCCAAGAAAAATTTGTGCCAAACGACAGCATTGGATGACGCCGGACACATGGAAAGTGGTTGATGAACGCCGATCTCTTAAAGCAAGTGGTGTCGATATTGCGGCTCTGAGTGCTAAGAAGTCTGCGATTCAAGCAGCTTGTCGGCGAGATCGCAACAATGCCTTGGCGAAAATTTGCGAAGACTTGGAACGGCATTCTGACAAACTACAGACCAAGGACCTCCACGATAAAGTACGACTTATAACGCGACAGTTCAAACCCAAGACATGGGCGATAGAAAACTCTGCCGGGGTGACGGTCACTGAGATTAAGGACATAGTGAATGTTTGGAAGGAGTATTGTGAGTCACTCTTCTCTAACAGATCCATATCAAACAGCACGTGTATGCCGGAGCAAATCAGTGACCGGGAACCCTGTATTTTGAGAGACGAAGTGCGAGCGGCTATTCGGCACCTGAAAAGCAATAAAGCCGTTGGTGTGGATGAGATTCCAATCGAGGTTTTTAAGAATTTGGGAGAGACTGGAGTGGATTTCTTGTATAATATCTGCTGCAAGATTTGGGAATCTGGAGTATGGCCTGATGATTGGTCACAATCAATATTCATACCCTTACATAAAAAAGGTTCTACCAGGAAATGCAACAACTACAGGCTCATCTCACTTATATCGCATGCAAGTAAAGTGTTACTTCACATCCTTAACACAAGAGTGCAAGCTTACCTCGCTCATCAAATTGCGCCCGAACAAGCTGGATTTGTGAAAGGAAGAGGAACGCGCGAACAGATACTTATACTGCGACAGATCATAGAGAAAGCAAGGGAATTTAACTCGCCTGTATTCATATGCTTTGTCGACTTCCGTAAAGCATTTGACACCGTCATTTGGGAACGTCTCTGGGAAGTTCTTTTAGAAATGGGAGTACCACCTCATCGTATTCCTCTTGAGGCGACTTTACGAAGATGGCACCGCAGCTGTACGGGTGGACGATGTTCTCTCGGATAAATTCAAAACAAAATCTGGTGTTCGGCAGGGGTGCATAATGTCACCGCAGCTCTTCAATGCCTATACGGAGTTGATTATGCGTATTGTGTTGGAAGGATGGACCAAGGGCATCTCGGTGGGTGGACGCGTGATCAATAACCTAAGATACGCTGACGATACTACGCTTATAGCGCAAACAAAAGAAGATCTTGAGGAGCTTTTGTCTCGTCTGGAAACCACTAGTCTCCAATTTGGGCTTTCCCTTAATAGGGATAAGACAAAAGTAATGGTAGTGGACCGGGCTGGACGTAACAACGCATCAGGGCAGAAAATAGCCAATTGCGAAGTGGTAGAAAGTTACATTTACCTCGGTGCAACCATTTCGAACTCTGGAGGATGCGAAGATGAGATCAGACGACGTTGCGCTATCACCAGATCGGCAGTTGAGCGACTGGGGAAAATATGGAAAGACAGGCGTATAACCAAAAAAACAAAGGTTCGGCTTATGAAGTGTCTCGTCTTTCCGATTTTTCTTTACGGAGCTGAAACGTGGTCACTGAAGCTGCAGGATCGCCGAAAAATCGATGCGCTGGAGATGTGGTGTTGGAGACGGCTGTTGAAAATACCATGGACAGCGTTTCGCACCAACAGTTCCATTCTCAAAGAACTTCACATACAAGATAGGTTATCGTCGATTGTGCAGTTGCGAATACTGAAGTTCTTTGGGCATATCTCCAGGAATGAGAACTCGATGGAGAGACTTGTAGTGCAGGGCCAAGTGGAAGGCAAGCGAAGTCCAGGTCGGTCACCAACTCGCTGGACCGATCTAATTAAAAAAGCCACACAGTCTACCGTGGTGCAGTGTGCTCGTGATGCGACTGATCGGCACAGATGGAGGAACATCGCGAGACGTGCGGCAGCTCTGGGAAGAGATGGCAACGGCGAGGAGCCTCCGTGAACCATCCACGCAACCACGACCACTCTGACAAGAGTGTACGATTAAGAAGACTACAAGATCTGGGAGCATGGTAGGGCCCCCGCCAAGTCACGCAGCCGTACCATACTTTTCTCGAAGCCACTCAGATTATATTCAACCCTATTTGCCGTGGATGAAGCTAGACGTCTGAATTTTTCACAACCAAGAGAACATCTCGTAGTTAAGTATATTTCCAAATTTCATCCAAATGAAACCTGTAGTTTTAGAATTATTGCTAGTCAAATTTCTGTGATTTGGTCACTGAGACATTCAATCGACGGTTACTCTTGCTATTTTGGATTAAATCAGACTTATGATAATCTTAGGTATCAACATCGACGTACCCGAACCATCTCAGGTAAAATATCACCTAAATAACCTCCTTTTTGCCTTTATTTCGGCCAATACCTATTACCTAGAGACCCAAAATCGGGAAAATCGAGATCCTCCCAGGAATTCGGGAAATTCGCTGATTTTGTTTTATTTTTCTATCAGAGCAGGGTTCGAGAGGTTGAATGATAAACGCCGGGAAATTTCCTAGTTTTCTTACGTGTGACATATTTTCCCGAAGTACACGGACGTGTTCTCTTCGAACATTCCTCGATTTGATAGTGTTGTCACCATATTTTGTATCGATATCGATAGTTTTATTTTTCAGAAAACTTTACCTTTTCTTGGAGTTTACCTTTATGAACTAACTAGACGACCCGCCCCGGCTTCGCACAGGTGTATTATACATATAAACCTTCTTATTGAATCACTCTATCCATTAAAAAAAACCGCATCAAAATCCGTTGCTTAGTTTTAAAGATTTAAGCATACAGACAAACAAACAGACAAAAATAGCAACTTTATTTTATACTATGTAAGGAAACAGTGTCATTGTGCTTCCAATTATTCTCAGCGAGGAAGAACTAACAAAATTGTATGGAGACATACGAATTTGATAACAGGTTTCGTTTACTATGCAAAATCGTACTAATACAGCTGACTATATTAAAACTAGGTATATGTACATATTTTAATATGATCTCCAGCTGTTTCCTGTTGGTCATTGTCATGTCATTCATCGCGTCAATGCTGCCAGCGTTTTGGAAACCGTTGCCCTGGAGATGGTTAGATAGTTACTCGATTAAGAACTTTATGTTGTTTGAGTAAATACCTAGATTTATTTGATTTTAAAATATGAAAAATGTGTTCGAAACTTAAACGATATACGACTAAAAATTAAGAACGCGCTGGATGCCAGCGCCTTGTCAGTTTTAATGGAAAATAGAAAACATTACCTTCCAGCGTTGGACGCCTTACGACTGAGATAAAGATCTACCTACCTTATGGTTAAACTAATAGCAGCTACCCAACTACGAGTACGTAAACATATCTTTTCTAGAAAATTAATAAAAATATTTATAATTCATAGAATTTATCGATAAGTTATCGATAGTAACACAAAATGTCACAGCACTAATGTCCACCTCTCGGCGCCGTGTCACGTCGTTCCTCCGGGCAATATTCCCCCTTCAGGGTTAAGGGGGACCTGGCGAGACAAGCGTGGAGGCATCCCGCTTCCCATTATTGCTACCTGTATCGAAAAACAACCTACTTTGTTTGCTTCTACAGAAACTTTTCGGATGCAATTTCGTACGATTCTGAAGATTTCAATGTACTCCGTTGTTTTCAACCAACTTAGCGCTCATTGCATAGTATAACTAGGTTTTCTTTAGCAATTATCGAAGTGCAATGTTCAGCACAGTCAATCTTCGGATAATCTAAAGAGCGCTACTGTGGCTCAGATGACAAGTTGAACTGTAGGCCCCGGTTGTTTTAACAGTTTAGCCATGTCAGAGGCCTTCAGGCGGCTTCAAAACTCCGACACCAGGGCTAGCCACCCGGCCTGATGATGTAATTGGCATGTCCGTTTTAATGGCTCAATAAATACAATTTAATTAATTTAATTGAAATATGTTCCTACAGCGTCACCGAACCACACAGAACGTATCACGTGCTAGGGCTGCTCGCCTTCAGTATTTTAATACTAATGCTACTTACTCCTTACCTACTTGAGTTTCTTTCTAGTTTCTATCCATTAATATGATGTAAAATGATTTTATTTATTACAAAAAATAAATTCGTTGTGAATGACCAAGGAAACGTTCAATAAAATAAAAATTACATATTTGGTTTTTGATGGTTTTAGGGTTCCGTAGTAAGACGAGGAACCCTAAAAACTTAAATCGTTACTAGTTACAAATCCACACGTTCATTCATCACACTATCGTCACTCCTATCCACACAAGCTCACATCGACATTTGCGCCGACAAACACGCAACATTTCTACAAAATTTACAAATGTACTGTGAAAATTTTTCTATATTACAGTAATTTGTATAATATTTGTAATTTTTTAAATAAAGATTTAAAATTTCGATTTTATTTTCCTATTAAATGCAAATATGTAATTAGGTTTATGCAGTTAGCCAAATAAAATGTAAATAATATTAAGTTTTTTTAAGAATTATAATTCTAATTATATAATTTTAGAATATCATTCTTATTGTATCAAATTTTGACATTGTTTATCAAGTGTGATATATGAATTTTGTAATGCATGAAGCTAGCTAGATTGTAACTTAATTTTGACCAATGTAACCTATACTTACACTATCGCATTGGAATTTCTGTAATGGTAGTTGTAATTGTGACAAATAAATAAATCACTACGGCGCGCCGCGGCTTACTAGCATACCAAGAGCATACCCCGCTCCGAGGCGCGTAGGTATGATTCGCGTTCCGACCGTTTGTATGAAGACGGAATACTGTTAGATATCATTACCGTGACCAAGGTAAGAGACCACGTTTCTTTCATGGCGTGGCCACATTATCGCCCTACGGCGAAGTTTTCGTCACTGGGGGCTCATTCATCTAATTCAAACGGTAGTGCTTGGTTGTTCACGATTTGAACTACTACCTGAAGCTGGGCACACACGCTGCGATGATCGCATCTATTCATCAGATCAGTCCAGCGAGGGCCTAATATAGTTACATTGCCGGTAGGTAGTTATTGAGGAATCAAAATGACACCCCTATTTTAATCGAAAAAATTGATTTAACAAAAAAATTATTGGCATCAAAGTTGTAGAAAATCAAATTTTAAACAACTTTTGTTCCTATAACTTCTGCTGAAAAATTGAAATAACACAAGTTATTGAAGAAATGAAATGGCACAACCGGCTATTTGAAATAAATATCGATCCTACAAAAAGTTAATGGGAACTAAAGTTGTAGAAAATCAAATTTCAAACAACTTTTGTTCCCATAACTTCTGCTGGAAAATTGAAATAACACAAGTTATTGAAGAAATGAAATGGCACAACCGGCTATTTGAAATAAATATCGATCCTACAAAAAGTTAATGGGAACTAAAGTTGTAGAAAATCAAATTTCAAACAACTTTTGTTCCTATAACTTCCGCTGAAAAATTGAAATAACACAATTTATTGAAGAAATGAAATGGCACAACCGGCTATTTGAAAAAAATATCGATCCTACAAAAAGTTAATGGGAACTAAAGTTGTAGAAAATCAAATTTTAACCATTTTTTGTTCCCATAACTTCTGCTGGAAAATTGAAATAACACAAGTTATTGAAGAAATGAAATGGCACAACCGGCTATTTGAAAAAAATATCGATCCTACAAAAAGTTAATGGGAACTAAAGTTGTAGAAAATCAAATTTCAAACAACTTTTGTTCCCATAACTTCTGCTGGAAAATTGAAATAACACAAGTTATTGAAGAAATGAAATGGCACAACCGGCTATTTGAAAAAAATATCGATCCTACAAAAAGTTAATGGGAACTAAAGTTGTAGAAAATCAAATTTCAAACAACTTTTGTTCCTATAACTTCTGCTGAAAAATTGAAATAACACAAGTTATTGAAGAAACAAAATGGTACAACCAACTATTTAAAAAAAATATCGATCCTGCAAAAAGTTGATGGGAATCAAAGTTGTCGAAAATCAAATTTTAAACAACTTTTGTTCCCATAACTTCTGCTGTAAAATTGAAATAATACAAGTTATTGAAGAAATGAAATGGTACAACCAACTATTTAAAAAATTATCGATCCTGCAAAAAGTTTATGGGAATCAAAGTTGTAGAAAATCAAATTTTAAACAACTTTTATTCCGATAATTTCTGCTGAAAAATTGAAATAACACAAGTTATTGAAGAAACAAAATGGTACAACTAACTATTTAAAAAAAGATCGACCCTACAAAAAGTTGATGGGAACAAAAGTTGTTTGAAATTTGATTTTCTACAACTTTGATTCCCATCAACTTTTTGTAGGATCGATGTTTTTTTAAATAGTTGGTTGTACCATTTCATTTCTTCAATAACTTGTGTTATTTCAATTTTTCAGCAGAAGTTATAGGAACAAAAGTTGTTTAAAATTTGATTTTCTACAACTTTGATGCCAATTTTTTTTTGTTAAATCAATATTTTTCGATTAAAATAGGGGTGTCATTTTGATTCCTCAATAACTACCTACTGGCAATGCAACTATATTAGGACCTCGCTGGACTGATCTGATGAATAGATGCGATCATCGCAGCGTGTGTGCCCAGCTTCAGGTAGTAGTTCAAATCGTGAACAACCAATTACTACCGTTTGAATTAGATGAATGAGCCCCCAGTGACGAAAACTTCGCCGTAGGGCGATAATGTGGCCACGCCATCAGTGCCATATGTTTTCTAATGAGGTTTTTAAAATCCTAACACATTAAACTTTTTTTTTATTGTGGCTCCTATCCCCGGATCTTTTTTCCAGGATTATATTAAATAATATAATAAATATAATATAACATTAACTTAAAATAAGTAACAATTTCTATTAAGCTTTTAATATGATTGAGTAACGTACAAAATCAATCAAAATTTCTTGCAAGGCGTAGATAAAATATACGAACAGAAAAATCATTCGAGGATAACTTACCTCAATATTATCGTTGAATATTTAAATCCGCCGACGCTAAACGCGAGGATTTCGAAATTAAATCTTCTATTACAATATTCGGTGTCGGATCCGCTTTCAATTTGAGAGATCTGTTTGAAAGAAAAATAATTTCGCGGCTCACTTGGGTGTCGAAATCCAATTACTTTAACTATCCGGACTTTGGAGCAATATGCGTATTGAGTCGCCGTCTATACAGGGTTATCCACTGGTTTACTAAGCCAAAAGGGGTGGTTAAGACCATCGTTAGAAACAACTTTAACTATGGGGTCATCCCAAAATTTGAGAAAATAATCAGCCAAGTGCGAGTCGGACTCGCGCATGGAGGGTTCCGTACTGTATGAGAGCCCCTCTTAAAATTTATTTTATTTTAATTTTATTATTTATTATCGAAGTGAATATAAAACTAAATATTCTGTGAAAATTTCAAGCATCTACCTGTTACCATTATTAATATAGAGCGAAAAACGTCTAAAAAATCAGGTTTGTTGTATGGGAGCCCCCTTAAATATTTATTTTATTTTCCTTTTAGTATTTGTTGTTATAGCGGCAAAAGAAATACATCATCTGTGAAAATTTCAGCTGCCTATCTATCATGGTTCATGAGATACAGCCCGGTGACAGACGGACAGACGGACATCGAAGTCTTAGCAATAGGGTCCCGTTTTTCCCTTTGGGTACGGAACTCTAAAAAACCACCTGTTCCATACAAATCAGCAACAACGAATCGACAAAATATATGAAACAGCTGGTTCTTTACCCAAAGGTTATATAAACGGGACCCTATTACTAAGACTCCGATGTCCGTCTGTCTGTCTGTCACCGGGCTGTATCTCATGAACCGTGATAGCTAGACACACAGATGTTGATTTCTGTTTCTGAGTCACAGATGATGTATTTCTGTTGCCGCTATAACAACAAATACTAAAAATAGAATAAAACAAATATTTTAGGGGGGTGGCTTCCATATAAAAAACGTGAAATTTAGGACTTATTTGCTCGCTATTAATAACGACAAGAGAAATGGGGCTAAGGAGGCTCTAAAACGGTACGGAATTCTTCGTGCACGTGTGCGACTAGGACTTGTCCGATTTTTATTTTATCTCGAATTTCGGTTTGGCTCGATAGTACAAGTTGTTCATAATAATGGTCTGAATCACGAGGTCTGTATACCTGCTTTCAGCTTAGTACACCAGTTCTGGATAACCCTGTATAAGGTTTTTTTTTCATTCAGCGTGGTAATGATGCCAGTATGCTGGGTATGGTCCTAGCAGGGAGTTGGCTTGCTCATTTGGATTATCTTTAGACCTTCAAGGGTCTGTGTATGATCCAATTTTTTTTTATGTAGAGGTAGTTTAAGTGTGTGTATTTTGTTACAGATGATGATCATCATCATTAACCTTTAGTAACCCAATGCTGGGCATAGGATAATAAGGGATACCCCCTTTGTTTATGCCATTCACACCTATCCTGTGCCAATTCCATCCATTTGAAGCCCACTATTCGCTTAATGTTGTCGACCCATCTCATTCTTGGTCTACCCGGATTTCTCCGACCTAGATGATACTGAAAAATAATGTTTTATAGTCACCGATTCAATTTATTTTAAATAAAGTAACTTATAGCTTCTGGTGTCATGGTAATACTTATAGCCTAAAACGTAAAATTAAGTAGGTATTGACCGAATATGAAATCAGTAAGAAATCAGATGACTAATTCATATTGAGTCTTTCAATAAAGTAAGTTTTAGGAAATACTACTAAATGGTGTTAAATGTAAAAAGTATATTCGCATGGCGAAATAAACCGATAAGGTTAACATCTGTTCCAGTTGAGTTTCTTTCGCCACTGTCCAATTCAGGTCTCATGACGACGGTTTAATTTTAATCAAATGTTTAAAAAAACACAAAACAAAAACAAAATTTGCTTTTCAGTTCATAATTTAATCTACTTCTATACCACTAGCAGCTACTTCCACAGCTCGCCAAACATTTTCAACTATACCTCTAATATCACTCTCAGGTACTATAACTCCATCTTCACCACCCCCCTCCACTCCTATATTATAAGTATAAAATACTCTTTCTAATCTGGCATAGTCCGTACTGGTTCCAGACTCTCTATCACCAAAGGCTAAGGCACCAGAATCGAGTTGATAGCCTTGTAGAACTCCAATCATATCAAGACCTTTCAGATAATGTCGCCTGAATAATCCGCTGGCAGCTTTTTCATACTTCCAAGGATACGTGATGAAGTTGCCGTTGTTTTGGAGGGAGATGTAAAGCGTTGGCTCGTAGGTTGAAATAAGGTCTCTGATGAGGGTAGTTTCGATTTCGGAGAAGGGTTCGACGCCAGCGTAGAGGTGGCTGCAAGGACTTGTGCTAGAGTCGGATATGAGCCAGTCAATGTCGAAATTTCGGTTGATGTTCACGCCAGGGCAAATGAAGCCGAGGTTGCTGTTCAAGCTTCGGGATTTGGACCAGAGGCGGAGCTGGAAATAAGAGTTCATAATTATTTCATGGTGGCACCATAGGGGCGGTGTTTGAATTGACATGGCATTATTACTATGACTTTAGGGTTTAAAATAAAAGCTCATCTAAAAGACTTTTGAAGTTTGTCCATCATTATTGTGAAATCGAATTTGACATTTGATCACTAGTTAATCATTTGTGTCAAGATTACATAGCAGTTTCTATGCGGTTTCGACGCCATGTTTCTGAGATCATGCATCACAACTTTTTTACTTTATGTCACTTCTACTGTTTTTCATTATTGAAAACTGAGGGTGGCACACAAGGCGACAAAGAGAAAAGGCCTATACTCAGCAGTGGGTCGAACAGGCTGAATAGATAGATACACAAGGTGTATTGTACCTACTATATTTAGCTTGTTGAGTCCAGGTATAGCCCTTCCAACTCGTTCACAGCGCAAAACATATGAAAAAAATATACATATTCCAAAAACAAGGAGTAACTCGCGAGACGCACAAGAGTTATACTACGCGACAGGTGTCTGTGTGCACTGTGCACTCGATCGTGTATGAAATAATTATTTTTCGCAAAAAAAGGCAAAATCGCCTTCCATCGTGTACAAAATTCGAATGTTTCGCTCGAATTGTTTACATTATTGTTGATTTATCAAAAATGGCTCAGCTGATGTCAGTAAAATTTAAATAGGACCACCTTGGGAGTATACTCCTTTGAACTAAAAAAGAGTTTTTCGATTCGGTTCACAATTGGCGAAATTATCGATAACATACACAAAAAAAATACATCCACACGAACATAGAACTTTTTGGAAGTCGGTTAAAAATCAGTGAAATGCGCATGTAACTTTAGTTGACTTTACAACCTTGAAAAATAATTTAAAAAATACAATTAAGCTAAAACCATTTTAGCTTCCACAGTTTAACAAGGCCTGTTCACAGAAGTTAATTATAGTGTTCAGAATGAATAGAAAATTCAACCTATGACGATTAGTCGAAATGATGACATTGGTTGATAAATTAACACAATAACAATGGATTAAGCTCCATATCGCCACAATTAACACCTTTATCTAAAACGTGTCACCGTGTCGATAAATTAATATTCAAGTATTATGTTCGGTATTTCCTTGATAAGGCTAGTAAATACAAGAAATCGACCAAGTTCACGGAATACCTAGTAACTGTTAATAACAGTTTTATATAAGTTCAAGCAAAAGCAAATAAATAATCAGCTACACTATACAAAAAGTCCATAAACCTTCAGACAAGATGTGAAGAACTGATATTTTTGCTCCCGTCGTAAAATTGTTTCATAGAATTACGTATAATATAATGATTGCTATCCTTACTCCTTACTAATATTATAAATCCGAAAAGTTTGTTGGTTTGTTGGTTTGTTACTCCATCACGCACCAACGGAGCAACGGATTGACTTGATTTTTGGCATGGACATAGTTTAAAAGGCGGAAGGAGCTTTAGGATACTTTTTATCCCGAAAAATTGCATAGTTCCTGTAGGACAGGACAAAAACCATCGAAAGCGAAACTGTCGCCACTATCACAAAGACGCTAAGTGATTAATTCCTCTATGACGCTAATATGGACTAACGAAACGTCACAGCCAAACGTAATTGGATGACAGGTGACATTGTCTGCAGACTTTTATAAATCACAAGTAGCATGGCAAGGGGACAAATTGTTTTTCTACCATTATATCCCCTTGAAGAGGAAATAAAGTATGGATTGAAAATGACAACTGACATTAAAATTGGATAAAATGTTATTTTACCTCTGCATGCTACATGTTACTATGACGTTTAATACCAGGCCGTCATTTTGTCTGACATTTAAAATATTTTTAAATCTTCTATCATTAGAGGTTTAACATGTTTCTTTATTCTACCTTTATGGTATACATCATACTTTAATATTATCAATCCGAAAAGTTTGTTGGTTTGTTCCTCTTTGACGCAGCAACGGAGCAAAAGATTGACCTGACCTTTGGTTTAAAAGACAAAGTGATAATAGGATACTTTTTTATCTCGAGAAAATTCGTGATTCCCATGGGATAGGACAATAACTGTTTCTCAGCAATGGAGCAACGGATTGACTTGATATTTGGGGTGGGTATAGTTTGGAAGACGGAAAGTGACATAGGATACTTTCCATCGCGAAAAAATTGTGGTTCCCGTAGGACTTAACAATAATTTTTTCTCAGCAACGGAGCAACTTGCCTTGGCTTATTGCATGAATATAGTTTGAAAGACGAAAAATGACATAATAGGCCACTTTTTATCGCAAAAACTTTAACAGTTCCCGTAGGATAGGATAAAAACTAAGTGAGCGAGCTGCGGTAGCAGCCGTCTAAGCGCCAGAAATAACCTGTCATGGCAAGTTTAGGACGTTCCTACATTTTTCACACTCCTACGCGGCACTCAACAGAGCTAGCCCAGACTCGGGCTCCATAACGGAGCTTGCGCTCTCGCCATAATGACGGAGTGTTTCGGAGCACAAGACACATCGTCATCCACCACTCTGGACTAACCAGTACTGAACGTCAGACAGCATTCCAACGCCCTGGTCCCAGTGCAGCGGGTCAGTCATAGTAGCCCAGCGCCTGCCTCTTCAACTGCAGAGGGCAGTGAGAACGGCCATCGCGATACCGACACCTCTCTTCCCCTGCAGCCCCACTGCGTCTGCCAACACGTTGACGGCCTAGCGGAAGGTAGGGTAGGTGGCGGCACCCACACCACCAGTTCCATATATCCCTCCGCGGCCCCTAATCCGCGGCAGTCATATCAGAGTCCAGGAAGCAGCCTTGCTTTATGAAACTGAGAAGGGTTATTCCCAGCAAGTAACTGGAGATAGAGAGACAGAAAAGAAGCCACACCCAGCGCAGCAGGAGGAGCTGGAGTTCATATGCCTGGCAGACGGAGCAGCACTAGAGCAAAATCTTAACCGAGAAATTAACATATTTACAGACGGCAGCAAAGTTAAAGGGAAAGTTGGGGCGGCATTATCCATTTGGGATGATGCCACTGAGATCAGTACCCGCAAGCTGAAATTGGCCGATTGGTGCTCCGTGTACCAGGCCGAGTTATTGACACTTCTTGAGGCTACCGAAAAAGCAAAAATCTTTTGTGACTCCAGGTCTGCACTGGAAACGGTAGTTGGCGTATCTTCCCTCCATCCCTTAGCAGTAAATTCAAAGCTAACATAAAGTTGCAACACGCACAAAATAAAATAGTGAAACTTTATTGGATTAAAGCACACGCGGGGATGGAGGGAAATGAGAGAGCGGACCAGCTAGCAAAGGAAGCAGCACTGCACTCGAAGTGCAGACCTATTTACGATAACTGCCCAGTTTCATTCGTCAAGCGAGAAATCCGAAAGGACTCTCTTGACGAGTGGAACCGGCGTTATCAGGATGGCCACACAGCGGCGGCAACCAAAACATTTTTTCCGGATGCAAGGGCGGCATACAAGATCGTAAGAGAAATAGCACCAGTGGTTATCATAACTCAAGTGCTGACGGGCCATGGTGGGTTTTCCCAATACTTACATCGATTTAAGTTGAGGGAAAGCCCATCGTGCATCTGTGAACCCACAAAAGAGGAGACTCATGTGCAGTGGCACATAATCTTGGAATGCCCAGTTTATGGAAAGCAGAGATTTTATTTAGAACAAAAAATTGGAATTAATCTAACACGTAAAAACCTTAGAAACAAATTTATCGATTTTTGCACAAATATTTGTAAAAAAGCAATAATTAGGAACAAGTAGGTATAAACTTTGCTGTACCATTGTAATGTTTATTATAACTGCAAACAGCCAAAAACATTGAAATATAGGTATAGTTTTTATTCATTTGTAATTAAGACCCCTGACCCTTGCATATACACTCCAACCTTGCATTCCTTTAAGGTATTTTGATATTTGTCGGTTAGGTTATTAGGTTTCGCAGCCGACATAAACATAAGCCAAAATCAAAATATAACGCGGGCAAAGCCGCGGGTAAAAGCTAGTAAAATATAAATGCCACAAATGCAAAACATCAACTTAAAATATCGTTAATATCAATATGGACCTTTATAACATTAATTTGTTACTTTTTTTTCTAAGGGCACTTGCCCTTTATTAACTACCACTAAATACAAGACCTACACAATCTAAGACTACATAAACTACTACATAACAAACAAATTGGATCATCCACAGACCCATGAAGGTCTAAAGATAATCCAAATGCTCAAGCCCACTGCCAGTTGGCAGCGTGCCCAGCATTTGTTATTTGTTAGGGTAACTTGATAAAATATATAATAACTAGCGACCCACCCTGGCTTCGCACAGGTGTATTATACATATAAACCTTCCTCCTGAATTACTCTATCTATTTAAAAAAACCGCATCAAAATCAGTGGCGTAGTTTTAAAGATATAAGCATATATCGGGACATGGGGACAGCGGAAGCGACTTTGTTTTATACTATGTGGTGATTTAAAATAATGTTCCTGAACTAAGATAGCCTATCGAAACTAAACTAAAAAAATAGAGATTGTTTAAGCCTCTATTAATTTTTAACAACATCCTAAAAAAGGTTTCAAACAGTCTCTCATCTCTGGCAACTTGTCCAAAATGCTGGCCGCATTGCCACGCTGAATTGCGAGATTAGACCAAAATATAAGCTAGCATTTTGGACACGTGTGCCCTCTTTTAACCTCTTAACAAATCCTTGAAAGACTTGAAACTCTCTAAAGCTTGGATAACAACGCAAACTTACATTTGTATGAGTGTATTCATATCCATCAGGATTCAAAACAGGTACGATAATCCAAGTGAAATCATCCAGAAATCTTCTCTGGTTATCTTCTAAAAGTTTGTTCAGCACATTCAAAGCTGAAGGAACAGTAATCCATTCTCTAGGACTTATACCAGCTTCTACAACAACTACAGATTTATTAACAGTATCATCACCATTGCTAAGTTTTACGTAGACTAATGGACGGTTCTCTTCCGTTACTCCGTAATGGATTACTTCTAGAGATATACTATTCGAGGTTTCGTAAGCATCTCTTAAGGCGTATAAATGTTCCAGTATCTGAAATTTAAGAATTTTGATTTTCTTTTTGTTATAATTTTTTGACAGTATCAAATATTGGATACGAGTTGTTGGAAATTTTGTGTAATTCATAATTGATTTATTTTGTTTCCATAAAGTACATGGTGGCAAAAATAAGAAGAGTATACTTACCACGTCGTATCTATAAAAAGCATTAAAATCAAATACTGAGTCATCATTTTCTTCTTCTCTGGTCGATTTTGGTTCTTTGTCTTTTAAGTACCTAAAATATTAAAGTACATATTTCAATACGATTACAAATTCCTGATCGAAGGATTACAATATAATCTATGCAAATTTTTCTTTTATCATTTAATACTTTGCTTTATCGATATATTGTACTTAAAATGTTAATGTGGCATTTTAATGTCGTTATCGCCATTGTATGATATTAAATGACATTCAAACATTATCTTAATATGAATATCATTGTTGCACAGGCTTTCTTTGGAGTTACATTGTGCAATTTTATTTAATATTTTGCGTTATAAACATTAAAAAGGTTGCGTTGTGTTTTATCAATTACTTACTCATAAAGATCAGGAATAGCAATATTTTTGGCAATGTTCATTTCTGTAAGTCTTTCTTCAAACCAATCGATGTGTGAAGGTGGCACCATAGCTTTTCCTATTGTACCATATTTGATACATGGCTTTCTCAAAAAGTCTATACCGTCACTGGTAAGCTTCCGAATATCGTCTTGTTGGGTTTCATTGTAGAATTTGACGTCGTACACTTTGTATCTGTAAATAATTATGTTCGAAGATTTCTTTGAGAATATTAAAAAAATATGACAAAAACAGGGATCTCAAAATTTGGTACCTAAAATTTCAATCCATTTTTGACCGGATTATCAAGTTGAATTGGCAGTGCACAAGGTACTTAGCATAGGAATACTGATAACTGACGGGGTTTTTCGACCCCATCAGTTATCAGCTTTCGAGTGGAGACCACGTACCGGTAAGCGAGGAGTAGGACGTCGTCGCACCAGGAGGAAAGATGATCTCAATAGATCGCGCAAGATGCAAGCTGCTTCCAATAGGTCTTTTTGGAGATGGAGAAACTGAAGCCTGTGCCCAGTGGTGGACGTCTTACAGATGGTTAGATGGAATAACGAGACTCTTAAAACAACTTATATCAATGTATTCTACACAGCAAAAGTTTTAACAGCACATACCCCATATATTCCTCATTTTTGGCATCTATAGTTGAAAATAACAATGCACAAAAAATTAACACCAACATTATACACTATTATGTCAATTACCAGTGGCCAAAAACATTTCTGATAATAATTGGTAAATTAAAAAATGGATTAAACCATTATCTTATCTTAAATTAATTCCAACGACGATAAAACAACTTGCATGGCTCTATGAGCAGATATTTTTTTTCAAGCTTCATTATTATCGTTATCCGACACGTGTTTGATAATAATACTAATAACGTTTTTGATGTTGCCTTAAATCTCATTGGGATAAAAAAAAGGATTAATGATGATTAAATAGAAAATGATAATTAAAAGGTTAATTATAGAGAACAAAATAAATATTTCAGAGTTCCCAGTAAACTATGATAGCAAATTTACATCAAAGTTAAAACCACTGACCATTGAGCATAAAATGTAAATGAAATATTAATGAATGCTAACTGATCATTATCCTCATTCTCAGCTCTTTCTGTCTCGGTTCTATACCAATCTGTCCAGGATTTCAACAATATAGAGATCCCATCTTGGAGCCAGGTGATTGGACCGATTGATTGATTGGTAGAACGTAAATCAACGTAGTACCTTGTGTCGGTCACTATTTAAAGACTAAAACTGATAGCTTTTTGGTAATCGCAAATCGCATTACAATTTATTCTGAGAAGAACTCTTCTTACGATCTCTTTTAGTTTGCAGGAGAAATTTAAGTCTTTGTTTCAGGTTTTGTCTTAAAATAAAGGTTAGACATCAGTCAATTGTGTTGGTCAAATGCGAGTCGACTGAGTTAATCATTTTACTATAAAAACTTACATGGTTTTTGCACATATAACAGGACTGAGCTCACTTAATTTATATACAGTCCCGTTATGTAATTTTCAACAGAGTTCACCATCATCAGCCATTCTCAATACAGGCTTCTCTATGAATTTTCAGTAATACTGATAGTTGAATCTAATGATTGACAATTATGGAGCGGGAATTTTTCACATAAAATCTCTAAGCCAATGAAAATATATTAATGAAAATATATTTATACCTTTTCTACTGTATAAAGCTACGAGTAGATGGAAAATATCTCCGAATCTTAGATGCATTGACGTTACACAGATACGAGTATCAAACAGCTAGAGTTGTCAAGAGGTGATGAAATGAAATTGAACAAATTTGTAAAAAGGATTTTATTTAACAAACACGAAACAAAACTTGTCGTTTCATATATATTCACCTGAATTTTGAGTGAAGTTTTTTAATTGTTGGAATTTCTTCTTGCAGCATAAGTGTTGCGCGCAAACCTAGCCCCAGCTTTAATACCTTGCCATGTTTCAAAGCCAGCCTGCTCGATAAACGTGGGATCAACCAGGAAACCAGAATTTCCAGTATTTCCTCTATAACGTGGAAGCTCATAGGTATACCCGAAAGTGGCTCCTCCAAAGATGGAATAATCTTGAGCAGAACCAGAAGTTGCATACAGCACTAAAGCAGAGTTGCCCACGATGTAATCAATGTTAAAGGGTGCCTTGACAGCATCTATAGCTTGAGCCATGAGCACTCCAGCCACGTGTAATTGAAGACCGTTAGCTGCAAGCGTACCATTTCCATATCCGTACAGAATCATGCTTCCAAAGCTGTGGATGTCCAAAAACAATTCGATTCGGCCTCTGTGCTCGGCGAAAATGTCTCTGATGACAGCAGTCTCAGGTTCGGAGAAGGCTGCTCTGCCGTGGAAAGTGTCAGAGCAGGGGTTGGTGCTAGAGGCCGTGGACCAGAAAGCGTCAAAGTTGCGGTTGAGGTCGACACCAATGCAGGAGTCTTGTGGAGCGTAGCCAGTTGCTCGGTTTTTTCTCCACAATCGTGTCTGAAATTAAAAATCAAGTTTTATTCCTAACTGAGTTAAACTTTATTTTAGGTGTCAAAAGATTATTTCAAGAAGACGCATTAATTCAATGCAATTGACAAAACGTACAGAAGCATACGAGATGTGAATCTATAGGCGTATGACGTATCTTAATTTACCAAAAAAGTAGTTTTGCAACGACTTGGCTAAAAAAGCAAACTTTCTGAACTATCAAACAGCGTAAAGTGCTGTGCCATGATATATACGAGATTCTGTTACTTATAATGTGAGGATATTTTGCCGCAAAAGAAAACCCTGGTTGAAAATTATCCGAGATTGGACAGGGATAAAGAGTGCCGCCAAACTCTTTCGTTTTGCCAAAGACAAAACCAAACATGCAGAGCTGACTGCCAATCTTTACTAGTTGGGGAGGCACTCTAATAAGATTCTATGCAATGAGTTGTAACTTTGCTACATGATGGCGCTACGTGATGTAGCGACTAACTTCGCTACATGATGGCGCCACTAACTACGTGTGACGTCAGTCAGCCAATCACAAGCCGTATCGTCGCGCATCAGCCAATCACAAGCCGAATTCTGCAACGCGCAAACGAAATTCACAGCGACGGCTAAACCATACCAAGACCTAAAGTTACACTGTTGGATAGCTATCCCCGGGCACAACACCTAGGCTGGAGGAGTACTCCTTTGTGGGCAGTTATCCTATTAGTCTATAGAGTTATTGTCAAGAAAGTTTAATAATTACCGTCGTATGAGTGAAGGAGTACCCATCAGGGTTGGCGACTGGAACGATGATCCAGTCGATATCTTCTAGGACGTCGGTCTCCGTCACGTCGATGACGAGCTTCTTGATGGCGTAAAGGCTTGTCGGGAGGGTTATCCATTCGCGCGCGTGGAGGAGGGTCTCGATGAAGACTATGGGCTTGGATGTGTCCTGGCAAAGTTTAAATTATTTATGATAAAAGTAAGATTTTATGAATCGAGTATCTATATAATGTAGAAAAAATGTTAGTATCTTTTCTCTGTGATTTTATTTTTGTCTCTATTCATCCATTTTATTGTTTTCAATCTTTGTTCATATCGCAGCTAGAGCTTTTCAAATAGGTTAGTTTTAAAATAAGAAAAGTTCCAATGTATAGCACATCATCCATCCATCCATCCATCCATCAGCCATAGGACGTCCACTGCTGGACATAGGCCTCCCCTATGAATCTCCAATAAGACCGGTTGGTAGCGGCTTGCATCCAGCGTGATCCTGCGGTCTTAATGAGGTCATCCGTCCACCTTGTGGGTGGACGTCCTACGCTGCGCTTGCCGTAGCACCTAGCACATAGCACCTACTAATTTTAGCGTGACATCATAATAATTGAAATGAAATATTTTTATTCGACAGATAGGTAGATACACTCAACGCTGGTATTCTGGTGAGTAATTATAGGTACTTTGTCTGCGACTTTTATTGTTTATCTTAGATATTAGGTACTTAATTATTGGCAAATAAATTGGCTCTTTAAACATAGATTAATACAAATTATGGAGAGTTACCTATAGTAATATTCAGAGTCAAATTGTGAGACGTAAGGATTCAGTAATATAAAGGATTTTTGATTAGCTGTTTTTGGTTTTAGTTATTGATGTGTTTATTTTTTATTCATCATCATTTTCAACCTGTAATCACCCACTGCTCAGCATAGGCCTCTCTTCTTGTACGCCATTCACCTCGATCTTGTGCCAATCTCATCCAGGTTGGACCCGCGACTCTTACAATGTCGTCGACCCAACGAGCTGGTGGACACCCCACGCTTCGTTTACTATTTTTAGGGTTCCGTACCTCAAAAGGAAAAAACGGAACCCTTATAGGATCACTTTGTTGTCCGTCTGTCCGTCTGTCAAGACCCTTTTTCTCAGGAACGCGTAGAGGTATGAAGCTGAAATTTATATCAATTACTCAGGTCTACTGTCCCTTGAAGCTGTGAAAAAATCAAACTTCTAAGCCAACGCAATCAAAAGATACAGCAATTTAAGCTGCATATTTTGAAACTCGCAAGTACTCGCAAGGGAATCAAAACCTAAAGGGTACTTCCAGTCGACCTAGAATCTTGAAATTTGGCATGAAGCAACGTTTTATAGCACACATAAAGGAAAAATTCCGAAAACCTTAAATTTTTAGTTACATTACAAAATATATATTTTTTAAATAAATATAAACTTATTACTTTTTTTGTCGTAATGAACGAACTTTGTAAACCTTGCAGGTTTGTACGGAACCCTCGGTGCGCGAGTCCGACTCGCACTTGGCCGGTTTTTATTACTGATGTAAATTATTTATAGTTAAAATGAGTGTTTATAAATGTGTATTTTGAAAAAAAAAAACACTTACTTCAAAGTTAGTCGTAGATATCTTCAAATAGTAGATGTCTCGACCCTCAAAGCTCTTGCCTCCGTTGACCAGGGTTACCGTTTCAGGGTATTCATCAGCCAGGGCTTTCAGGAAGGAGTTAACCTGTAACGATAAGTATGAAATCCAGTATAGTATAGTAACTTCTTCAATTTCATTCAAATACTATTATTATTCCTTCTGTAAGGAAAAAAAAATAAAACAGCCGTGGTGGTCTAGTGGTCTAGTGACACCAGCCTTACAATCTTGAGGTCGTGGGTTCAAATCCCGGTCCCGTACCAATGAGTTCTTCGGAATTTATGTACGGAATTTTATACAAGCTTTTCTGTGAAGGAAAACAACCTGAACCAACCTGCATATTACGTCCGTAGAAGAAATTCGATGGCGTATGAAAATCCACCAACCCGCACTGAGCCAGTGTGGTGGATATGGCCCAATCACCCTTATATCACCCACCACCTTTATAATTATCACCCTTATGTATTTTGGATACTTATTTTTTCTTTTGTCAATTAAACAAAAAATTTACGAAGATAAAGCCCGTTAAAGTTCCGCGTGACGTCACAATTGCACTACAAGTGTACAGTCTACGTAGCACTAGAGACGTCACGAGCCCTCACTCCCAAATTTTAACAAGATTTATCTCTGTCATTCATTGTTGATTGTTGAAAAGAAAAAATACGTGTCTAATCCTTACATAGTATAAAATAAAGTCGCTATTTTCGTTTGTTTGTTTGTTTGTTTGTCTGTATGCTTAAATCTTTAAAACTACGCAACGGATTTTGATGCGGTTTGTTTAATGGATAGAGTGATTCAAGAGGAAGGTTTATATGTATAATATACACCTGTGCGAAGCCAGGGCGGGCGTCGTCAGGGCGGTTTCGTCTAGTAGTGTTATAATCATAGGTACTAATATTGTAAATCCGAAAAGTTTGTTTAAAAAAAAAAAAAAAAAAAAAAATTCTCGGCCCCTTTTTTTTCATATTATACTACTCTAGCGGGCCATTCATCCAATTGTTCAACGTCTCCATTCAAAACAAGTGTTCTCTTCGCCTTCTGGGTTCGCCGATACTAGATGAGTCTTTTCCGCCTTTCGTTCAAGAAAAAATTCAAAATTTTTTGAGTGCCTCTGATAGGCTACTCAAAATTAACGCCCACATGGAGTTTACCATTATAAGATGTTGTCTGTTTATTCCAAAATTCATGTACGCTTTACGTTGTAGTCCATTGTGGAAACACAATGAGCTCCTTTTGAGCTTAGACGATGTTGTAAAGCAGACCCTAGTATCGGTTTTGAATATTGAGATGAGTGAAAGGGCGTGGTTACAAGCCTCCTTGCCTGTTAGGCTTGGAGGGCTAGGGGTCCGCCAAATTTCAAGTGTTGCTTTACCAGCTTTCTTGTCCTCCATTCATAGTACACATAAATTAGTTGAAAAAATCCTCGCACCTTCTTTAGGCCATTCCGGCGTAGATGTAGCTCATTTGAATGAGGCAACGAATGCTTGGAGGGTCGCTAGCCCAAATTCCGAGCTTCCAAAGACTTTGTCGTCGCAGAGACTGTGGGATCGGCCGATTTGCGAACTAGCACGGAAATCTCTTCTAGATACGTGTTCTAGCGTCGCGGATCGCGCTCGTATCCTTGCGGTCTCTGTATGGGAGTCCGGTCTTTGGTTGCAAGCTTTGCCCTCTTTCAATACTGGTAACCTTTTAGACCCAACTGCATTTCGTCTAGCTGTCAGCTTACGCTTGGGTGCAAGGTGTTGTGAGGCCCATCGCTGTCAGTGTGGTACTGCAGTTGACCAGCTCGGTCACCACGGTCTCTCTTGCTCAAGAAGCGCTGGTCGGATTGGTCGCCACGCCAGCCTTAACGATGTCATTCGCAGGGCTTTTGCCACCGCCAATATCGCAGCCGTACTCGAACCGAGTGGGCTCGCGCGTGGTGATGGCAAAAGGCCTGACGGCATGACGCTGGTCCCATGGAAGTGTGGACGGCCCTTAGTATGGGACGCAACTTGTGTCGATACTTTGGCACCGTCACATCTTTCTGAGACTCAGAGTAGGGCTGGAGCTGCGGCCAATTCGGCGGAGCAGCACAAGCGGCGCAAATATGCTAACCTCGGTAGTGGTTACATATTTGAGCCATTTGGAGTTGAGACATTGGGTCCGTGGGGGCCGGGAGCTCATATCATTTTCAAAAGTCTTTCTGGGCGTCTGGTGGACGCGACGCGTGACCAAAATGCTGGTGTTTATTTGGCTCAACGCATAAGCATTGCCATTCAGCGTGGCAATGCAGCCAGCATGCTGGGCACGCTGCCAACTGGCAGTGGGCTTGAGCATTTGGATTATCTTTAGACCTTCAAAGGTCTGAGGGTGATCCAATGCTTTTTGTGTAATAGTAGTGTAGTTTTGTTGTAGTTAATAAAGGCACTTTTGCCAGTTAAAAAAAAAAAGTTTGTTGGTTTGTTCCTCTTTCACGCAGCAACGGAGCAACGGATTGAATTGATTTTAGCATAGATATAGTTCAAAGTTTAGTAAGTGGCATAGGTTACTTTTTATCCCGAAAAAATAAAAGGTTACTGTGGGATAGCACAAAAGTCAAAATACGACGCGGGCGGAGCCGCGGGCAAAAGCTAGTATTTATAATCTAACTAACAGACCAATTATAACAATGTTTTTTTTTTTACCCAGTCATCATGCCTGTTATGGAGGCCAATGCCCAACAACGGACTTCCTAATGCTGACATTATGATGATATCGGTTATTTGTTTGTAGAATGGAAGTAATAAAAACTTTACTACCTCTTCGTATTCCAGAATCCGGTCAAATGTGAGGGTGTCCAGCCGAGAAGGATCAAACGGAGTCTTTGCGGTTTCTGCTAGCAATTTCTCTTCTAAATCGAGCAACCTGAAATTATTGCAAGGAATCGAACTCAGTGCATAATCATTTTCTAACCAAACGTCCAACTAGGAGTTGCAAGGGCGTGGTTGCAAAGCGGTTGCTAACTGTGTTACACATAATGTTGAAGCTTTCTAGCAATGAAACCGAGAACCACATTCACAACATTCACATTTCACAGTGAGAGATAGATCTGAATTGTTTTTTGTGCGCAAAAATAATTGTTTTTCTAAATTTTTCTTTGCTCTTTGTATTTTTTTAACCGACTTCCAAAAAGGAGGAGGTTCTATGTTTGTATCTTTTTCTTGTGTGTATATTCATCGATAATTTCGCCAATTATAAACCGAATCAAAAAAATGTTTTAGTTCGAAAGGGTATACTCCTGAAGTGGTTCTTTTAAAATTATACAGAAATCGGCTGAGCCGGTTTTGAAAAAATCAACAATAATGTAAGCAATTCGAGCGAAATATACGAATTTTGTACACGATGAACATATATAATTCGCCAATTGTTAACCGAATCGTAAAATTATTTTTCAGTTGGAAAGGGTACCTACTACCTTCGAGTATTATACTCTCGAGATGGTTCCATTTAAATTTTGCAGATATCGGCTGAGCCGTTTTTGAAAAATCAACAACAATGTAAGCAATTCTAGCGAAATATTCTAATTTTGTACACGATGGAAGGCGGTTTTGCTATTTTTTGCGAAAAATAATTATAAATTTCAGCTTGTGTTTTTGATTTGTATTCTTCTTGCACGTTTGCGCACAGAAAATGTTTTCCTACTCCGCACTTGAGCCCTAAGACACAAGCCATGAGCTTAGTTTGGGACTCATCAAAATAACTTGTACCTACTAACCTACTATACCTAGAATACACACGTATGTGAACATTTAGCTAACTTTAGTCATTCTTCTCTGTAATTTTACCCTGTAAGCTAAGGTATTTTTTGTATAATTTGGTTTTCTGTGAAATAAATTAATTATCTTTCTTTTGATGTAAATATGTTTTCTTCAAAGGCATGGACAGATAATTTCTATTAGACTTTGCCCGCTGTTTTAATGACTGCAAACATGCCATGAAATTTTAATGTTTTCGCTGAAACCATGCATTAAAACTTTAAGACAACTGTCAACATAGAACCTCCTTCTTTGTGAAAGTCGTCTAAATATTTTAACAGCAGTTCCAAAAAGGAGGTTCTATGTTCGTCTGTATGTATTTTGTTTTTTTTTTGTGTATGTTCGTCGATATTTTAGACAAATCTGAACCGATTTAATAGTAGTTTATGCAACTGTCATATAATGAAGGGTATTAAAACACGAGTGTGAGTTTATGAAACGAGCGCAGCGAGTTTCATAATAGTAACGAGTGTTTTAATACCCGTGTTATATGCAGTTGCATACACTACTTTATCTTCACTATAAAAATAAAAAAAAAAACATATTGCGAAACATTAAATTCACGCGTACGTGTATTGACACAGTGAACTTGGCGCCATTAAAATCTAACCAATGAGAGCGCAGCTGCGCGCGCAGGGCCAATCAGGAGCGAGCGCGCGATGTTATAATGAGATTTTACGATTTCGATGTGGATATTATAACATCATGTGAAATTGCTTAAATTGAGTGTTTTGTTGTCTGCGCTATAACAGTAGTCATTATAAGTCAAGTATTGGAAACATAAGTAGAATGTTACAACATTAGTGTAGATAAACGTATTTTTAGTTCAAAGGGGCACACTTCAGATGTGATCGAAATCAACCGAGTTGTTATTGATAAATCAACAATACTATACTTGGATGTCACATCGATTCGTGCAAACTATTCGAATTTTTTACACGATTAAAATCAGTTGTGCTTGCGAAAAATAATTATTTTATCAACTTTTTGGAGTTGTTTCAAAAGTACTGATCAAGAACCAAATTAAAGTATGGTGCCTTATTGCGAAATTCCCCACAGAAGAAAAAAAGAAGCACAAGTGAACACAAAAGAAGAAAGTGCACAATTTTAACCCTTACTCTTTTATATTCTCAGTCTGGACTTCATACGCCACTCCAAGGTTTCTAAGACCATCTTCGAAGAGCTTCTTCTTCTCAGCAGCCACTAAGACCTGTCCAGGTCGACCTGGCAGCGCGTGAGACCAGGTGTCCAGGTCTAAGCTGGTTTCTAAGCCGTTGAGCAGTGACACCTGGTTGATATCTTCGACGGATACTTCGTAGAGAGAGTAGCTGAAATCAAATTTAAATAGTGTTTTCGTCATTATCATCATATCGGCTGTAACAAGACCATTACCGGATATAAGCTTTCTCTAAAGATTTCCAATTAGACCGAGTTGAGGTGGCAATAATTATCCAGCACGTTCCTGCATATTTTTGTACAGCAATTTTTTTCAGTTATGATTATTTGAGTCGCTCCTTTAAATCAACGAAATGCCAATCGGCAAATTTTATTTGCTAATGTTTATAATGCTATTGTGTAATTAACTAACATATAATTGAATCTAAGGTAACTAATTTAACCATCTTCCAAGGGTCGTAGCATAATGAAAATTGACAGCGTGTTTTTACTTGTGAGAAAGGCCACGTAAAACGTGTTTTTTAAACTATTAATCATAATTATAATTTTCACCGGAAAATCATGGATCGTCAGTAAACAAATGCCTACATTTTTCGCCGGGGGATATCTGGTGCGTCAACACACGTTCATTATAAACCGTACACTAACACAGATCTGGTGAAAAAAACTATCCGTTTTCCGGTGAAACAAAGTGCCGTGAACAAGCGCTCCATTTAATTTGAAATTTTGTACAAACAAATGACAATAAGCACAATAACTAATATAAATTAAAAATTTAAAAAACCCCCGACACTTTGACAACCATTTTGGGCACATTTGTAGAATTTTGGTTCTTCCATCCCCACTTTAACCCACCGTAACTTTTAAACGGCTCAATCGATTTTTATAAAACATAGCTAAGAACACTCTCGATTAAGTTTCTTGTGTGTGTGAATATCACAAAGGAGATACGAGTATGTACCCAGTTGAATGTTATACTCATACTTTTTAGGGTTCCGTTGCCAAAGGGAAAAACGGGACCCTATTACTAAGACTTCGATGTCCGTCTCTCCGTCTGTCTGTCTGTCTGTCACCGGGCTGTATCTCATGAGCCATGATAGAGACAGCTGAAATTTTGATAGATGATGTATTTCGGTTGCCGCTATAACAAATACTAAAAACAAAATAAAATAAATATTTAAGGGGGGCTCCCATACAGTACGGAACCCTCCGTGCGCGAGTCTGACTCGTACTTGGCCGATTATTTATTAATAACAATAAGTTACAGGTCAATTACAATACTTCACTTTCAATTTTAAACATTAAATGGCACTCAATAACATAAACTGCTTTAGAATAAATAAAATTAATAACTTATCTCAGTTACGTTATTCGATCATTACGAAAGAAAAAATAAGTCAAATCATTACAATCGTTACGTGGCTCAATTTAAAAACAATTACCTACAGGTTAAATTATATTAGTGAAATTATTTCATCAATTCGACAACAACAATGAGGTCTCAGGACAACACTAAAAAAAATTAATAAATAATAGTAATAAGTACTAACAGTAGGGTAGGGGTACACTATAAAGAGCTAGTCAAAATAATTAAATGAGAAGTACTTCACGTTACTCTAGTCAATGCCAAGAATACTGCAAACTGGCAGGCTTTGAGCATTGGATTATCTATCGATCTTTTGTAGTCTGTAGATGATTCGATTCCTTCTTATGAAGTTATTTAAAGAAGTAGTTTTTTTATTGTACATTTTAAAAGTCTCATAAAACTCACCCAGCATAAGCTTCATTTTTGGCATAAGCCAAGGCAACCAAAGCAAATAGAAAAACCAGAACACGCATGTCTACTGTCACTGCATTTCTAACCAAAGTTTTTTTCTATAAATACTTTAATCTAGCTACTTATCGCGTTATCAAAACGGATTAATTAATATGGCTAGGTTTTTGATAACTTATTTTTTTTCTTAATCTACCCATTAGAATTTAAGAGGAGGTAAGGAATGTTTGTTAAATTATGGTCGCTTAATAAAATTTTACCGACTTCCAAAAAGGAGGAGGTTCTATGTTCATCTGTATGTATTTTTTTGTGTATGTTTATCGATAATTTGGCCAATTGCGAACCAAATCGAAAAAATCTTTTTTTAGTTCGAAAGGGTATACTCCCGAGATGGTCCCATTTAAATTTTAAAAAAATTGGCTGAGCCGTTTTTGAAAAATCAACAAGAATGTAAACAATTCGAGCGAAATATTTATAATTTTGTACACGATGGAAGGTGGTTTTGCCATTTTATGCAAAAAATAATCATTGTAAGATGATGTTTAACAAAATTGATATGAAAATAAATCTTGGAAAACTTTGAATACAAAGATTCCCAAGATTTATTTTCATACCTAATATATAAATATGTGATTACAACTTTAGAGTACATAATTATCATCTCATTATTATACAAATAATAATATAACAGAAGGTGATGTCGTGCAGGGAGATGAAAACACTAGCGGTTGACCGCCAATTGTGGAAGTTGCTTTGCAAAATCATAATTATTATATACTTATATCAAAATGTAGGTAACTTACAATATACATAAGTGCATACATTAACAAGAAAATAGATTTACATTTTCGATTACGCTGACAGACGTCAAGTCATATTATTGATTTTTGCTAATTGGTAACATTGGTTTGCTGCTCTTAAATTGTAATACGTGATCAATAAATAATTCCATACCGCCATTGACTCAGCAATGCCTTAGGCAAATGTGTGAGTGACATAAATGTGTGTGTGTTGAAAAGCCGTTAATCCCTCAGTAAGCAAAAACACAGATTCCAATAATCATACATCAGTAATTCTTATCTTACTTTGATTAGAATTGGTCTAGACGGTAGAACCACGCTGGATGCAAGGAGGCTCCAACAGTTGCGTGTTACCGTTCGGCCTCGTCGCTATTAGCGGTAGCGGGGCGGGGGCGGCGAGTGGTAAGAAACCAATGTACTAAAATGTTCGAATGACGCCACGACGTCTGGCTCCGAGCGCTTGTGGATCCCGCCGTCGCCGCTGTCGCTGAGGGCGGTTCAAAACTAGCGTTTAATACGCGCGTATAAGCTCGTTTTTAGATTTCCGTAGTAAAACGAGGAACCCATAAAACTTCGTTGTGTCCGACCGTCCGTCCGTCCGTCCTCATGCTACAAAGCCTTATAAATTCCACATTTATGAACCAACATGAAATTTGACAGTATGTGGTGTTGGGGGTGTGTAACGATGCACCGTAAATACCTGGATGCTTCCTTGCTATGACGTTCGGGAATCCAGGCAATCACATAAACACACATAAACTACAAAACGTTTGTTTAATATCACTTCCAACTAAAGAATATCCCTCTTAGGAAAGTCCAACGTTAAAAATAAATATACAAACGGTGGAAAGAACGATCTAGTACATCGATTATGAAATACAATATTATAAAAGAATGCCGAATGCAAGACAAAGAATTACGAACTGTCCAAGTTGTCGTAGTTTTTCTAACTGAAGGTAGTCGCTCGCACATCGCGCCGGCCGTCGAAGCCATGCAAAGGTTACAAGCGACGACCGCGACCCGACATTTATGTCGGAAGGTAAGTTACATTGCAGATTTTAGTATAATAATATTGTCGTTTCTACTTTATATAATGCCAAGTTTTATTAAGTATTTTAATTTAGAATAATTAAATTTGATATTGTTTAGTTGTTAATGTAAGTTTAGTATAGGATAGATTTTATGTAACAAAAACGTATGACAAGATACGTTATTTGAGCGATTACATTCAAAACATCTTTGGCGAAAATAATGTCAAGATTATTGTAACTAGAAACGCTTAATTTTGGCAGTAAACAAAAATATATTTTTTTATACCTACGTTATTTTTGTACAAAGCAAACTACACACTACATAGCTCAAGTTTTTTGGCACATAAACATAGGGGGATTATTAAAGCAAATGGAGAAAAAAAATATTTTCGAATTTTTGACCTTACGCTACTCTGGTTCTCAACCCACGAATAATGAGAACGTATTACGTGACGTGAACTTGTAAGATACTACACTTACACTTTCCTAGAGTTTCGTACCAAAAACGTGTACAATTGTATTTTTTTTTAATTTCGGCGTTACGGGCTCAAAACTTGCTCAAAATCAGGAATGTATACAGGCAAGTTTGACGTGCGAAACTGTGGAGGTGTTTATCAGCCTCTGTCGTCTATGTATACATATGTATGTGGCAGATTACGCAGACGGTCTTCAAATCTATATTCACACTACATAGCTCTAGCCGCATATCTGCTTAACATCAGGCAGTGTGTTGTGTAGTCAATCGCAAACCTATGCGAAATAAAAAAAAACTTTGTCAAAAAGGGACTGAACACTTAATAATTATCATCCAGATAAATAGACCGATTTTGATCATTGTTTTGTATAAGCAGATAGAATATATTTTTACTATAATGTATAACAATCTAAAATCAGAAGCTTACAATTACTTAAATTGTTTTCTGAGTATCAACCACACAAATAAAATCCAGTAAAACATATGAACACATAATTTTATTTATATTTCAAATAAACTACACAAAACAACATATCCTTAAACACGAGCTATTTTTGCATTTCTTCTTGCCGAATAACTGCCGCGGGCATACCGAGCCCCGGCCTTAATACCCTCCCAAGTCTCGAACCCAGCCTGCTCAATAAACGTAGGATCTACAAGAAAACCAGCAAGACCTGAGCCTCCTCTAAGACCTGGAAGCTCATAGGTATACCCGAAAGGTGCTCCTGCAAGTTTGGAGTAATCTTGGGCACTGCCTGAACTCCCATACAGCACCAAAGCTGAGTTACCCACAATATAGTTAGGATTAAAGCTGGCCTTTACTTTGTCTATAGCTTCAGCCATTTGGACTCCGACTAGGTGAACGAAAAGACCGTTCGCAGGGAGGGTTCTATTTCCGAATCCGTATAAGATCATGCTTCCATAGCTATGGATGTCGAGGAACAGCTCAATACGGTCTCTGTTTTCAGCGAAGATGTCTCGGATGACTGCAGTCTCAGGCTCGGAGAAGGCAGCTCTGCCGTGGAAGGTCTCAGAGCAGGGGTTGTTGCTGGAGGCAGTGGACCAGAGAGCGTCGAAGTTGCGGTTGAGATCGACGCCAATGCAGGAGTCGTTGATCGTGTAGCCGGTGGCACGGTTCTTTCTCCAGAAGCGAGTCTAGAAATATTATAAAATCTTGTGAATTATTTCTATACATATTATTAAAAGTGATCTTTCTAGAGGTCAAGGAGGAGTCTCATATGATACTCATGATGCGTTTATTTTCTCGGTTAAACTGTCGGGAATTAAGAACTTTTTTGGAACATACAATTGCAGACTAGGTCCTAGAATATATTTGACTGCCTCGGTGGTGTGAACCTGACTTCTGGATCAAAGAGGTGTGGGTTCGATCCCCAGTCCCCACTATTTGCTCTGTGTCTGGGTGTTATTTAGGTACTATCTATATAAGTATGTATTTAAAATATGTATATGTAGTATATCAGTCTCTGGCAACCATATCACAAGCTTTGCTTAGTTTGGGGTCAGAGACCGTGTGTAAGATGTCCCCCAATATTTATTGTTATATATATCTAATACAAATTAGGTGGACTAAGCCGAAAGGAGATGATATAGAACATCATTATCTGCAACTTTAATTATGTGGAATACCCGGAATTCGAAAGAAAAAAATAGCTGATACTATTACCTACATAGATTTTTATACACATACTCACCTACAAACCTGCCATACAAAATTGCAACTCTGACCTCGACAAAATGTATGATACGTCTGATTCTTTATCTCGAATTCCGAGTTAACACTCATTTGTTTGCACATGTTAAAAGTTAGTGAACAAGAAATACTTTACGACATGTTTTATAACAAGAAAGATTAGAGTATCGTAAATGATTTTACATGAGCAAAATGAACTCTCATTCTGCTTATCGGGAGAAGAATGATAATTTCTTATTAGTTTACCGTCGTATGGGTGAAGGAGTAGCCATCAGGGTTGGCGACTGGAACGATGATCCAGTCGATATCTTCTAGCACGTCCGTCTCCGTCACATCGATGACGAGTTTCTTGATGGCGTAGAGGCTGGTCGGGAGGGTTATCCATTCACGAGCGTGCAGGAGAGTCTCGATGAAGACTATGGGCTTGGAGTCATCCTGTAAGAAGTAAAGGAATAATATTTATAACATTTTGTACATATGTTCAGTTGCCATTATCTTGTGAACCATTTGAGCATCCAACAGTTAACCAAGGTTCTACATAAACAGTTACTAACGACAGAGAAATGGTTACCAATTACAGACAAATGGTTACCAGTTACAGTTAAACACGGTTACCAATTACAGATGAACGGTTTGCAATTGCAGATAAACGGTTACCAACAACGTATAAACAGTTACCAAATTATATAAGAACAGTTACTAATTTCAGATTAATGGTGACCAATTACAGGTAAACGGTTCCCAGTTACAGATGAGCGGTTACCAATTACAGATTAACAGTCACCAATTACAGGTAAACGGTTACCAGTTACAGATGAGCGGTTACCAATTATAGATTAACAGTCACCAATTACAGGTAAACGGTTATCAATTACAGATGAACGGTTACCAATTACAGATGAACGGTTACCAATTACAAAAAAACCGTTACCATTTACAGATACATGGTTAACGAATAAAAGCCACGTATACTTACTTCAAAATTAGTCGTGGAAATCTTCAAATAGTAGATGTCCCGACCTTCGAAGCTTTTGCCGCCATTCAGGAGAGTTACCGTTTCAGGGTACTCATCAGCTAGGGCTTTCAAGAAAGAGTTAACCTGGAACAATAATTACACACCACTTACTTATCATAATTACATTATTTGATAGTTTTTATACAAGCTTCTATAACAGCAAGTGCACTCAAACACCTCGACCTAATCCCTTCGTCTTTCTTTCACAGCAGGATAAGTCCACAATTATAAATAAATAAATAAATATTAGGGGACATCTTACACACGGTCTCTGACCCCAAACTAAGCATAGCTTGTGATATGGCTGCCAGAGACTGATATACTACATATACATATTTTAAATACATACTTATATACATAGTACCTAAATAACACCCAGACACAGAGCAAACACCTATGTTCATCACACAAATGTTTGCCCTGGGTGGGGATCGAACCCACGCCTCTTTGACTCAGAAGTCAGGGTCACTAACTGAGCCACCGAGGCAGTCAAATTGCTCAAATACCATCCCTGCACATCCCTACTAAATACGATCTAAGCGGCTCGTTTCCTCTTTAATAGTGCTATTCTTCAGGGACTAGAATGCCATACCTACCTCCGTCATTGTTTCCCTGACAATAACAATTACAAACAGAATATCTTTAATGCAAAAACTGAATAGGTATCTTCTAGGTCCACATACTCCTTCACCTACAACTCTTGCTTTCACAAGGTGGTCAAATGTTTTCCATAAAAGTTTAGAAAAAATATTTGCTTTGAATGAATGTGAATTTAACTTAGAATTCAATGTCCCTCTTTAGTCAGACAGTTTAGAATTTCGTCTATTTAAGGCAAAAATATTATAGGCCGCGTTACAAAAGTATGCGGAAATGAAGTTAGCTACAAGCTGCGCAATATCCAATCCTGACTGAAGCTCACACAAAGCCGCGCGTTGATTGGATATTGCGTAGCTTGTAGCTAACTTCATTTCCGCCAACTTGTGTGACGCGGCTTATACATCACATTGATATGTGGATCTTGCAGTGAGAAAACAAACAAACTTATTACCTCTGAACATTTTTGAGCCATTTGGAGTTGAGACATTGGGTGCGTGGGGGCCGGGAGCTCATATCATTTTCAAAAGTCTTTCTAAGCCTCTGGTGGACGCGACGCGTGACCAAAATACTGGTGTTTACAAATAAACACAAACATTTTGGTCACGCGTCGCGTTAATAACACGGAACGCTGAATGGCAATGCAGCCAGCATGCTGGGCACGCTGCCAACTGGTAGTGGGCTTGAACATTTGCATTATCTTTAGACCTTCAATGGTCTGTGGATGATCCAATGCTTTTTATGGAGTAGTAGTGTAGTTAATAAAAGCACTTTTGCCCGATTAAAAAATTACCTCTTCATATTCGAGTATCCTGTCAAAAGTGAGGGTGTCAAGCCGAGAAGGATCAAATGGCGTCTTTGCAGCTTCAGCTAGCATTTGGTCTTCCAAGTCGAGTAACCTGAAAAAATGAATAATAAATTAACTAACAATATTACTAAACTACGTCCAGAGCGGCAATCATAGGCAAAAGGGCTGATAAAATAACACCAAAGTAACACAAAGAATGACCTTACAAAGACAGCAGAATTATACTAGATGTGAGTCGATTCCAATTTGTCTTATTGAAAATCTCTATAGGAGAGGCCTATGTCCACCAATAGATGTACTAGGGTTGAAACTACTATTACTAAACCACTTAAGGTGTGGTGTACTGTGAAAAATAATTAGTCAGCAAGTCTACTGATTGTCACCTTTTCAATTGTTTTTTCTACAACGATTGAATAAAAAGCAGGTTTTGACTATGGAAGTTATTTATTTGCTTCAGCACACACAATATATTACATGGTAGGACGCCATTCTCCAAAGACTACAAGCTAAACCGGGAAGCGGATGTGTAGGGGTTTTCACTACAAGACAAATAGTAACTAAAGTTGCAAGACTAAAATATTACATTGACATTGACATATTTCAACATTTTTGAAAACATTCTATTACAGATCTAAATTAGAATACAAGAAATGATTAGGTACACAATACTTGCATTCCTTTTATTTTACAAGAAAAACAAACTCAAATGCACTCTGCAAAGCAACAATTCATCTTGGCCCAACGTGCAAACATTGCCATCCAGAGAGATGATGCTGCCACTGCCAACTTTCTGGGAACGATGCCATGTGGTGTTTTTTCTTTTTAGGGTTCCGTACCTCAAAAGGAAAAAACGGAATCCTTATAGGATCACTTTGTTGTCCGTCTGTCCGTCCGTCCGTCTGTCAAGACCCTTTTTCTTAGGAACGCGTGGAGGTATGAAGCTGAAATTTATATCAATTACTCAGGTCTACTGTCCCTTGAAGCTGTGAAAAAATCAAACTTCTAAGCCAACGCAATCAAAAGATACAGCCGTTTATGCCGCAAATTTTGAAACTCGCAAGTACTCGCAAGGGAATCAAAACCTAAAGGGTACTTCCAGTCGACCTAGAATCTTGAAATTTGGCATGAAGCAACGTTTTATAGCACACATAAAGGAAAAATTCCGAAAACCTTAAATTTTTAGTTACATTACAAAATATATATTTTTTAATAAATATAAACTTATTACTTTTTTTGTCGTAATGAACGAACTTTGTAAACCTTGCAGGTTTGTACGGAACCCTCGGTGCGCGAGTCCGACTCGCACTTGGCCGGTTTTTTTTTCAATTTGGATGCGTATGGATTATCTCTAGATCTATCGTGGTTTATTGTTAATCTAATTGATTTTTGTGTAGATTTATTGTATTTTTAGGGTTCCGTACCCAAAAGGTAAAAACTGGACCCTATTACTAAGACTCTGCTGTCCCTCCGTCTGTCCGTCTGTCTGCCTGCCACCAGGCTGTATTTCATGAATCGTGATAACTAAAACATTGAAATTTTCACAGATGATGTATTTCTGTTGCCCCTATATCAAATAAATACTAAAAGGGGCTCTCATACAACAAACCTGAATTTTTAGCCGTTTTCGGCTCGAAATTAATAACGGTAACAGGTACGTCCTTGATATATTCACAGAATATTAAATTAAGTATTTAATTCAAAAATATATTATTAAATTAAAATATACTAAATATTTAAGGGTAAGGCTCCCATGCAAGAAACCTGATTTTTTGCTCGATATTAATAACGACAACAGAAAGTTGGTTCAAATGTTCACAAAATAATAAACTGTATTTTCCCTTTAAAAATAAATAATTACATTAAACTATAATTATTAAGGGGGGTTTCCTTAATTATGGTAGGAAACCTTTCGTGCGCGAGGCAATACCTACATACAATTAGCCAGATTAGCTATTAATTACTTATTTAGACTAATACTTAATGCTAATTTAGTAGGTTTACATAATTAGTATCCTGTCTACTTGGACAAAGCTTGTTTATCATTAAATATTGATTCCAGACAGTGTAATTAACAATAAAGATTAGATAATTTCAAGAAATATTCTAGTTCAAAATGTTTCAACTTAATTACATAAGGCCTACTTGCCCTACATTTATTAACTACAAAAAAATATAATATTACTTACCTACATATGGCAAAACTACATACTTAAACTACTTTTATCATACTTAGACTCTTAAAATTTTAATTAATTATCCTTACATAGTATAAAATAAAGTCGCTATTTTCGTTTGTTTGTCTGTATGCTTAAATCTTTAAAACTACGCAACGGATTTTGATGCGGTTTTTAATGGATAGAGTGATTCAAGAGGAAGGTTTATATGTATAAAAATTCCCGAAATTCTCACGGGAACGGGCACAACGCGGGTAAAATCGCGGGGCGCTGCTAGTATTATTTAAATTAATGCTCAAGCCCACTGCCAGTTGGCAGCGTGCTGGCAGCATTGCCACGCTGAATGGCAATGCTTATAAGTTGAGCCAAATAAACATCAATTGACCATTAAATTTTTTTTTTTTTCAAAAATATTTTCAAATGTAAATAATTATCATGTATATTAAGTTTCTATACAAAGCTATTTTTATTTTTCAAGTTAAACCTACCACATTAAAATGTGACTTGAACGAGCGTGTGCCAAAATTCTTTTTTTAGTTCGAAAGAGTATACCCCTGAAATGGTCCCATTTAAATTTCACAGAAATCAGCTGAGCCGTTTTTAAAAAATCAACAGTAATGTAAACCATTCAAGTAAAAATCGAATTCTGTACACTCGGTGGAAGTCGGTGGTACGTTTTTTTTTGAAAAATAATTATTCGTTTTTAATGTAGCGTAACTTTTTATTATAAGGAAAACTAAAATTACTAAAAAATATTTTGATAGTTTTGTATAGAAATTTATGTAATATGATCTTTTCATTTATCACAATAAAAGACATTCAAAACCTCAATTAGGCAACTACTTACTCCTTAATGTTCTCAGCGTGGACTTCATACTCCACTCCAAGATTTCTGAGACCATCTTCGAAAAGCTTCTTCTTGTCTGCAGCCACCAAAACCTGTCCAGGTCGACCTGGCAGCGCGTGAGACCAGGTGTCTAGATCCAGACTGGTTTCCAAGCCATTGACTAGCGACACCTGGTCAATGTCTTTGACGTAAACATCGTACAAGGCGTAGCTGAAAATAAATATTATGTTATTAAGTCAGTTGTAATTTACTTAAATCCGCTAAGCTAAAATGGAACTGATTTGAGTTTTGAAAATTATTTGTGTCTTATTAAGAAGATCGTGAATTTACCCACTGTTTTTGCGTTTTGTCTGGAACATCGAGATAATTTTTAGTAGGTAGATTTTTGATAAAATTTACGTTCCAGGAGAAAACTCCTTTCACCCCTTAAATTGTAACAAAATGTTAAGTTTTTGTTGTCAATAGCTTGAGTAAGTTTTTAATTTATGTATACTTTTCAGCCAACTCTTTAGAGGCTTATAACTTAAAAGTCACATTAAAAAACAGTAAATAATATAATCCTAGCGATCGAAGTGCTACATGATGAAGATCGAAGGATTACATGAAAAATAAAAACACTCAAAGCGGATATCTAATATCTAGAGACAGAAAACAGCTTATTGTTTTTGTATGATCAAGTTGGTGCCAGCTGAAGGAGGACATTTGACCAATGGGGTCAAAAGGATCGATTGGAAACAAATGCAAAGTAGGACATCCACCGACAAGGTGGATAGATAAAGACCGCAGTTTCGCACAGGATGCAAGTTGCTTCTAACGGGTGTTAATGAAGATCCTTATGGGAGGCCTATTTCCAGCAGTGGATGCCCTAGATGGATGGATTGAAATATAATATTTTTCACTTACCCATCATAAGCCTCATGCTTGGCATAAGCCAGCCCAAACAAAACGACGAGACAAACTAGGACGCGCATGTCTGCTCTGACCACTGTCTGTCTGTCTGAAATATGATCCATAAATACTATAAACGTAGCCACTTATCTTCTTATCAAAATCGATCAATTAATATTTTGATAAACTTTCGGGTTTTCGTTTACTAATCATGGAGTTAGAATGTAAGAGGAGGAAAACAATGTGTACAATCCATTTGATATCCACTGCTAGACATAGGTCTATAGATCTCCAATAAAACTGGTTGGAAGTGACTTATTTGTTTTTTATTTGGTTTGAGGATAATTTTTGTAATTTTCGGTATTAGGGCCTGTCAGTCAGGCCCTGTTATTGGTTTCAGGAGATATACTGTCGTAAAACTTTCTTTTAATTATTTTGCTACCCGTAGGTACACCAAGGTTTCAGCTTTTAGAAGTAGTTGGAAGATACTCATTTATTAAAAAAAATATTCAAGCCGGTATCCCCACCAAACACTAAGAAACCCAGCTGACTGACTTCAGGACATTGTTTTACATCACCACGGTACCGTAGTACCAATAATTCAGCTTCCAAAAAGTACTTGCCTTTTTGCGCTTACCTTCCGGCTATTAGTCAAGTGGTAAAAACATTTTACCACGATAAATTACCCATAAATATGCTTAAAATTTTAAAGAGATATCATACTCAAAGCAACGAGAATAAATATGCAGCATGACAGTATATTTGCCTGTATAATTTTTTTTAAATGTTTTTTTTCGCGTGCTAGACTCGCTTGATGGTAAGCGATGTTGTGGTAGAAGATAAAGTAAGCACCTACGTAATTTTATTGTCAGTTTCGGAATAAGTCTAAATTTGAAAATATCTTTACATACTTACACATTATCGCATGTTTTCTTATGCAGTTTCCAAAATTACACAGAAAAATCGTCGAGCAAATATCTATAGAGCCACAGCCCCTAAGTGAAAGTATAGTAGGTACCGGTTACAACCACAACCGGGTACCGGTAGTGGCCACTGACCGGGTTGTGGCCATTTGGTGTCAAAATTATTGCATAAATGATAATTATTTTCAATGTAATACCATAAATATTGTCTGAATGTTTGAAAACTTCTTTAAAATATTATTTAACATAAAATTGTCTTTTTATTCCTTAAAATTCAAAGTGGCCACAAATGGTACTAAGATGGCCACAACCGGTGCTACCTAGTAATAATTACTTATCATAAAAAATGGCAGAACCGACTTCCATCGTGTACAAAATTCGAATATTTCGCTTTACATTATTGTTAATTTTTTAAAAACGGCTCAGCCAATTTCTGTAAAATTTAAATAGGACTACCTCGGGAGTATACCGTTTCGAACTAAAAAAGGATTTTTCGTTTCAGTTCACAATTGGCGGAATTATCGATGAACATATACAAAAATAATGCATACAGACGAACACAGAACTTCCTTCTTTTTGGAAGTCGGATAAAAAAAATCCGAGCGTCGTCATACATACCGAAATAGATATTACATTAAATAATTCACAACGTACCGTTTTCTTGAATCTCGCGTTATGTCACCTAATAAGTGCTTGTTACCGAGCACTTTAGCATTGCGCGGCGTTGTAGTCAGCTTGCAATTTCCTAAAAAGCCTGCCCACTACGTAGCTGGGGCAGGGTTGTGGATCGGACACATTTTTTGCACGATTGTGACTCTAGAGATATTTGCTCGAAGAGAAAAATATGATAAGTAGGTATGATTAAATGTTGGGTAATCAGTAGGTAATATTTTTTGTTCCATGCACCATGACTGTGGTAGACTGATAGTGTAGTCTAAAATGTCTATGCTATCGTGATAAAATTACCCTAATTACAGTTATTATTTCTGATTATCATAATCCTCATTGACATGTACTTTCAGTGCTAATATTATGTGCACCGAATGTGAGGTTTTTGGTCCTACTTAAAATATTCTCGGTTCGCGAACAATTTATTTATCAGTAAGGTTGTATATTAAATTCGGCACCGTGGAGGTAGAAGTAAATAGGTTTAATGATGTATCACAAAATTAGTGTACACGATGTTCTAAATTCAATTTTACTTTATCCTCTAGCGGATGAAAACGGCTTTTGCACTCAGATATCGAAGAGTAATAATACTCTTTCTGAGATGGGGGAATGAAAAATGTTTTTAACCGACTTCCAAAAAGGAGGAGGTTCTATGTTCGTGTGTATGTTAATCGATAATTTCGCCAATTGTAAACAGAATCGAAAAATTCTTATTTTGTTCGAAAGGGTATACTTTCGAGGTGATCCCATTTAAATTTTACAGAAATCGGCTGAGCCGTTTTAGAAAAAACCAACAATAATGTAAGCAATTCGAGTGAAATATCCGAATTTCGTACACGATGAACATCGATTATTTCGCCAATTGTGAACCGAATCGAAAAATTATTTTTTAGTTCGAAAGGGTATACTCCCGAGGTAGTCCCATTTAAATTTTACAGAAATCGGCTTAGCCGTTTTTGAAAAATCAACAATAATGTAAACAATTCGAGCGAAATATTCGAATTTTGTACAAGATGGCAGGCGGTTTTGCCATTTTTTGCGAAAACTAATTATTGTCATTGAGAAGTGCCAACAGCGTTATCGATCTGTTTTATAAATATATCTGTGAATCTAGAAGTACTAATAACTACGTCTCGTTAGCCAAAAAAATACAAATTAACTCATTAGTTGAAAGTCGGAGTTAGTGAAAGTCATAAGTGAAGTCAAAATTTCTTTATTCCATAGACATTACAAGCATTTGGTATTGTCTAATAACGAAGTTATTAAATACTGCCTAAATAGTTTTGCGAGCTTTAGTTTTGAGGTAAGCTAAAAAATCGAGTTTTCTCCATTTTGAAAGTATAGGTATAACTTTAAATTTAAATGACCAAAACTCGAATATTACCGTTGACATGCTCAAGTTGATCAAGCTTTATAAAATAGTATATTTTTCAAAGTACAATAGATTTTTATACGTCATCCGCAGTTAGCTATTATTGTGTCCGGTCTGATTGGTATTTCTTAGCATTTTCCTCGACGCAAAACTATTCCGCGCATACCTAGCTCCTGCCTTAATACCCTCCCAAGTTTCGAATCCAGCCTGTTCAATAAAGTCTGGATCAACTAGGAAACCTACCGCAGTACCCAGACCTAATCTATGCCCTGGCAGCTCATAAGTATACCCAAAAGGTACTCCGACTGACTTGGCGTAATCCATCGCACTGCCAGAAGCCTCGTAGAGTACTAGAGCAACGTTACCAACGATGTAGTTGGGATTGAAGCTCAATTTAACAGCATCTATCGCTTGAGCCATTTGGACTCCGACTAAATGCACGAAAAGACTATTTGCAGGCAGTTGCCCGTTTCCATAGCCATATAAAACCATGCTGCCAAAGCTGTGGATATCCAAAAAGAGCTCCATACGGTCTTTGTGTTCTTCGAAGATGTCTCTGATGACGGCGGTCTCTGGTTCGGAGAAAGGTCCTCGGCCGTGGAAGGTGTCCATGCAGACGATGTTGCTGGAAGCAGTAGACCAGAGGAAGTCGAAGTTGCGGTTCAGGTCTACTCCAGCGCAGAAGTCTTGGATCATGTAACCGGTAGCGCGGTTCTTTCTCCAGAAACGGTTCTATAAAAAAACAATCAGTGTTAATTGAACGAACTAAGCGAAAGTCTCAGTTTTGACTTGACAATTTTGCTTTCGTATGTCCGGATGTTAAATCTTGACGAAACATGGTACGCAAGTTCTGTATATATTTATTTTGTCTATGGCGATTTTTGATTGGCGGGGTATTTTCCTCAAAAAAAGGGAAAATTTGCCTGTCTGAAAATTTTACTGCTCGGAAAACTAGTTGTAGTTGTCTGTACTTTTCTCGGTGTTTATGATTACAATAGGTAAGTTACCTAAGTTCATTTGAAAATGGTTAAAGTAAAGACGGAAGCCAAGTAAATCACACACATTGGAAATGAGAAAAATAAATCAATTGCAGTCAATACCTGAGCATTTATAGATTTCCAGTTGTGTATGATTGTCTGTGTATGACCTAGTTACTTAAAAGTATGCATTGTGTTATATTTAAAAGCCAGTGTCCGCAGTTTTCGACAAATCTTTATGAAACTTGGTACACAGGTTCTATAATGTATGCCTTATTTATGGAATTTTTGTCGTCGTAATTTTTTGATTAGAAGGATATTTCTCCCAAAAAGGGGAGAAAATTTCTAAAGCAAATAGCGCTTTCCTAACTATCTAAATTCAATGTGCAAATCCTACCAAGATTTGAGAGTTTGAATCAAATCGGTCAAGAGCGAGTCGAGGTCTTGTAAAGTTCCAGTTGAACAGATGCAAGGTCTACCTACTGTTTGGAATTAAAAAGTATTTTAAAACGATCTAGTTACCTCTGCATGGCTGAATGCGTATCCATCAGGGTTGGCAATGGGTAGGATGACCCAGTCGATATCCTGCAGCAGATCTTGCTCTGTCACATCGATGACCAGCTTCTTGATAGCGTAAAGAGTTGCCGGGAGAGTAACCCACTCGCGGGCGTGAAGAAGTGACTCCATGAACACCACGGGCTTAGAAGCATCCTGTGAAAAGGTAGGAATGTTAAAGATTAAGTACGGTGAAGGAAAATACTCCTCCGGTCAGACCTGGGTCTACATATGGAGCTGTCGTTACTTCTAGGTAACCATGCTACACATTAAGCCACATGATATGTTTGCAATCATCATAAAACACTCTTGAGTTGTGGCCATAAGACTACGTGAGGTTGGGGTGCTTCGATTCGGATCTGTGACTCATTTAAAACCTAATTGATGAACTAGGGAAAACGAGTCATCTCTAAAATCGGGTTTTAACGGTAACATAAATTGTACACCTATAAAACTGACTTATTGAATTAGCGATGGATATCTTCCTGTCTAAGAAATCTTCATGAATCTTCTCCAAGTTAAATGAACACAATCAACTTATTTAGCCACCACGATACCCTATGTCCTCTGATCGTTTCAAAATTTTTCGAACCATTTAAGGATTTATGTTTCATAATTAAATCACATCATTAATATTATACGGAACACCATAAGACTCCCCTACAAAGTTTCTCTAGATTTTATCAATCGAATTGAATTGACTTGTTCCCAGCTAGAAATTGTGGCTGAATGGTGATTGACCTGGAAGTTTGTGGTAGATATCTTCAAGTACTTAATGTCTCGGCCTTCGAAGCTCCCGCCGGCGTTGACCAGCGTCACAGTTTGAGGGTATGCAGCAGCCAGCGCTTCTAAGAAAGCGTCCACCTGGAAGTACAACACCAAACTGATGTAGTCATTTTCAGGGGCGTTTAAATAAACAGAGTTTTTATCTCTCACCGTGGTTGATCACATGAATTCACATTCTTTAACCATTACCCTCAACAGAGGATTTAAAGAGGATTAAAAACTCAGACACCAGGGCTAGCCACCTGGTCTATACGGACTTACTATTTAAAAATTGACCATGTTAAGTAGTCGTTGCACATAAACGTTAAATATAAGGAAATTTATAAATGCACAAAATTCTAATTACCTCGTGGTATTCGAGAATCCTATCGAAGGTGAGGGAGTCGACGCGGGAGGCGTTGAATGGCTTTTTAGCGGCTTCTGTCAGCATTTTATCCTCCAAATCTAGGAACCTGGAAGATAAAACTTGTGAAATAATAATGTAATTGAGAGTAAAAACTTCCAGAAAAATACAAATGGTAAGCAATACAGAGGAACACACACAGCCAGGGAGTGAGATGCCTCTGTCACTGTTACATGACAATTACAATCTGAGTATTTTAAGGCAAGAGTGAATAGGTATCTTTTAGGTCTACATACTCCAACCTCGGCTACAACATAGCTTTCCGTCAGGCGAGTTGGTGGCCAAATGTAAATAGCTAATTGTGTAAAAAAGGTAGCTCTAAAGCCCCCTCGTTAAGTATTTTGGTCCAATAGTGGAAGTATCTGTCACACACTATATAATAAGTATAGCTATCGTGTGGTTTGTAACACTCAGGGTCCTCAAGGCCGATAAATTACAATAACAATCTTACTTTTTAATATTTTCAGTCTGTACTTGTGTTGGGTTTTGGACAAAAATTACATATTTTAAATAATGGGTTTTTGAACAGACACGACAGTTCGAGGGTAGTGGTCAACCACATACTTTTAAAAAGTAAATGTAACAGAAAACGAGCTGTGGTTGGCTATTACTGATGCAGTCGTAAGAATTAATATTTGAATTTAAAAAGAATTCATGGTCAGAAACTCGCAGGGGTTTTGAAGACCATTCTGGTTGAGCTGTCGGAGCGAAGAACCAGTCTAGATTAGTTATTTTTAAAGCTTAAAGAAGACTGTGATGGAAGAAATAAATCTGCAAAGTATTATTTTAATAATGGCGTTTCTACTGCATCGAATCCTCGGGTTTCCTAACACTTGGTACTCCAATCCAAGCGCCTTGAGGCCATTATCGTAGAAGTCCCTCTGTCTAGGTCTGCAGCCACCAGCACCAGGCCTGGTCTGCTCGGCAGCGTGTCCGACCAGATGTCCAGACCCAAGCTGGTTTCCAAGCTATTCACTAGGGCCACCTGGTCGGTTTCCTTCACAGAAACTATAGCGGAAATAGCTTTAATGCCCATTCGCATTGTGATTTTGTCTAATTTTGTACATATCACACCCCGTAAAATTACAGTAGTTTTCTTGTGGTTTTTGGGGGGAGTGGGAGTTGGTGGTGTGTGTTTGGAGGGGGTGTCTGGGCAGATGTTTGAAGGGGAGGGGGGTGTTAGGGTTGTGTTTGGGGATGCTTGGGCGCGCGGGTGTTTGGGGGGAGGTGGTTTCAAACCAAATAACCAATAAATAGCAAACTTACTCTTTGATATTCTCAGTTTGAACTTGGTACTCCACTCCGAGCACCTTGAGGCCATTCTCGAAGAAGTCCCTCTTGTCTGCAGCCACCAGCACCAGGCCTGGTCTGCTCGGCAGCGCGTGCGACCAGATGTCCAGTCCCAGGCTGTTCTCCAAGCTGTTCACTAGGGGCACCTGGTCGGCGTCCTTCACGGAAACTTGGTACAGGGAGTAGCTGGAAGCAGAACATATATTTTTATGATATTTAGAACTAGGTTCACCCGTGGATTCTCAAAGGATCCTTTAATTTTTATGAAACTAAAAGTACTGTCTGTGTTTACGCGGTTTTTGCTAAAGTTAAATGGACTGTATAATTTTTGGTTAATGCATGCGGTGGATGAAAAAACGAAACTGCGCGGGAGTAATCAAAGAAAGATGCAGTTTTCGAAGGGAAAAGGAGTGCACAGTACCTTGAGATTCTTTGGAGATGGCCTGGGTCGATTGTTGCACAGGTAAACACACACAGCGATAACAATTATTAATTTTGAACCGGGTTATTGAATTTTTATACGACAGCGAAAGCGGTTGCCGCCATTCAAATTTCGATCGAATTAGTTCTCCCACTTCTCCACACCAGCGCGAGAGGCAGCACTGTCCATAGAATCCGCGCTTGTGTGTAGCGGTCTTGCTCGTACACACGCAAGTAGGTATGTGCAGGAGCGGGATAAAAGGTAGGGAAATGTTGCATCAACCAAACGTTACAATTTACGAAGATTACGAAAAAATATATTGAATCGGCGCATATAGTCTGTAACCCTCTCCGACCTTTGAACTATGTCCATTCAAATCGATCCATTGCTCCATTCCTGCGTAAAAGAGTAACAATCAAACCAACAAATACAAATTCGGATTCATAATTTTGTTAAGGATGAACAAATCTTTTTTTACTAACACTTGTAGGATACTTGTTATATACAAGGTACCTATTGATTTGCAAAGAGCACGAATTTCCGAAAGTGAAATCATACTCATCTCGTGAATAAATTTTTCTATAACCTTCAAAATTGCGAATAAATCTGCTGTTCCATAGAAACATAGAAAAAGTTCATTATTAAATAAACAAATTTCTTTATTCGTCCATTGACTCGACAAAATGTATGGATCAGCTGATTCATAAATAAAAGTATAAATAACCTCTGTAAAACCCTATAAATAAAAGCCATTTTTCTTTAAAAAAAACCCCTGTAAACTGGCCAAATAAATCGAGGTAATCCTCTAAGCCTATGTTCGATAGTAGACTATTAAACAGATAATATAATAGTAGAGCAACTTGGACATCTTTATTATTGGAGATGTTTAGGGGAGGCCTATGTCCAGCAGTGGACGTCCTATGGCTGAAACGACAACGACGATCGAGAGCAACTTGAACCACCAACCCGCACTGGGCCAGCGCGGTGAATATAGACCAATCACCCTTCGTCTTAAGCCTACGTTACTACGCTACTTACGTTCAGCAGTGGACTATTAAAAAGGCTGGTACAAAGGATAAAGCAACTTTAAAACAAAATAATCATATTCGCCAAAAACCTATGGCAAAAAACGACCTCAATTAGTAAAATCTACATGTAACGTAAATACAAAAGTCGTACCTATCATCGACTTGTCATTTTTAGGGTTCCGTACCCAAAGGGTAAAAACGGGACCCTATTACTAAGACTTCGATGTCCGTCTGTCCGTCTGGCCGTCTGTCCGTCTGTCTGTCTGTCACCGGGCTCATAAACTGTGATAGTTAGGAAGCTGAAATTTTCACAGATGGTGTATTTCTGTTGCCGCTTTAACAACAAATACTACAAATAGAATAAAATAAATATTTAGGGGCGCTCCCATACAACAAACGTGATTTTTAGAAGTTTTTTGCTCACTATTAATAACGGCAAGAGGAATGGGGCTCCCATACGGTACGGAACCCTTCGTGCGCGAGTCTGACTCGCACTTGGCCGATTATTTATTTCTGTTTTATATAGTTCACTCGAATCAAATCGTCTAAAACGGCCTAACTGATGTCGATCAAACTTAAAATATAACCATCTCTAAAGGATGATCTACCAAAGAAAAAAGAATCATCAAAATCGATTCATGATTGGCGGAGTAATCGCGTAACATACTAGCTAAAAAACCTAAAGATAAACTCTTCTTTTTTTGAATTTCGTCGGATAATTTGATAGTAAAGCAACTACAATAAAAAATAACTTACCCATCGTACGCCTCATGCTTGGCATATGCCCACCCTAACAAAGCAAAAAAACATAAAACCCGCATGACTGCTCCTGTCCCTGTCACTAAATAAAATTATTCTAAAATAACTCCGTACTGTCAGTCAGAGATTATATCTTTATCGCCATATCAAAATCGATCCATTAATATTATTCAATTACTGATAAAGATTTTGATTAATTTTCCTAATTAAGTCAAATGAGGATAGGTTAGTTTTATTTTAACTGATTGTGAAAAAGAGGAGGTTGCTTTGAAAATGGCAAGGATTTATAGGTGCATTTTATGTAAAACAGGTGTTACTCACGCACAATTTTAGAAGAAAACTACTACTACAGTTTCAATCGCGTTTGGCGTTCTTTCTCAAGGTTGGAGTACTAGCACGCGGACTCGTCTCGTAAAGGACTGACTGAGTAGCAGTTTTCTACTAAAATTGTGTGAGAGAAAAACCTGTTTTACTTAATTAAAATGTGCAAAAACCACGCTAGTTTCCATAGTGAAATTTACATTTACACTCATCTTTATAAACAAAAAGCCATGGTGGTCTAGTGGTAATTATACCCGCCTTACAATCGTGACGTCGTGGGTTCAAATCCCAGTCCCGTACTAATGAATTCCTTGGAATTTATGTACTGAATTTCACACCAATGGCTTTTCGGTGAAGGAAAACATCGTGAGGCAACCTGCATAGATCCGTAGTAGAAATTCTATGGCGTATGTAAATCCAATCACCCTTCGTGGATAGGCCTACGTCCTGCAGTGGACTATTAAAAAAGCTAATTACAGATTATGAACAACTTTTACTATGGGAATTATCACCCGACCGATTAGTATAGATTTTGCATCTGTTAAACTGAATCTCCAAAAGCCAATATCTCGACTCGCTCTTGACCTAATTTGTTCAAACTCGCTGATCTAGTTAGGAATTAGATATTAAGCAATCTTGCCAAATGTTATCAAAATTAGTCGATAAATCGTTTTTTGAGAGAAATACCTACTCTGTCAAAAATCGCCGACAAGAAAAAAACAAATCTATTTATAATTTAAAAGAAAAAAAAACATTAAAAAAATTAATTAGCTCATGTTCCAAGTTTCGTGGAGAAGAAATGCTACCTGAATACAGAGTTATGGGCAGTAGAAACTTGGAAAGCAAAAATGTCGAATTAAAACAAAAATTTCGTTCGTTACGTTCGCGTTTGCACAATGCACGGTCAATTAAAACTTAACTCTGTTGCATGCACATTCAGTTCATTTACCTCTAAATCTACTAGGTACGGTAGGTAGGTACTTATTTCTTCCTTTCCAAATTATTTTTGTCATTTTATTTCGCAATTCAAAATCATAATGCAATTTGTAAATTCATTTTTCCAATTTTTCGGTTACAATTATTTAATAACGTAACTTATACCTTTCAATAATCCTTTAAGTAAGTAATTTATATCTCGTTTCGAATAATTTGTAATTCTAATTTCTAGGTAATGTAACATTGTATATGTATTTGTAATTACGTAATTTATGTAGTCGATATATAAGATCGTCCCACTCTCGTGGCGATCTTCTTAGAAAAACTGTATTTTTTTGTATGTATGTTTGTTACTCGACAGTAAATTTCACCTAGAGTGCCACCATAGTAGTAAAACCTAATGTTATCGCGTTTTAAGACAGAACAACGCCATCTATCGAGTTTCATTGACAACTTGTGCTTAACGTTGACGCATAAGGTGACCTTGTCTCTTTCTTTCTCATACACGATCGTAGTATGCAAGAAAGAGATAGAGTAACTCGTATGCCTGATAAGGATAAAGTATGTAAAGAAAATGGTTTGACCTGTGGGTTTGACCATGGTTTTATGTAGTTGAAACTGTGTGGATTTTATACCGAATTCAAAAAAGGAGGAGGTTCTATGTTCGTCTGTATGTAGGTTTTTGTTTTGTGTAGGTATGTTCATCGATATTTTCGCCAATTGTGAACCGAGGTGGAGGAACTCCCGAGGTGGTCCCAGTAAAATTTTCCGTACCTACCCAACCAAAGGGTGAAAACGGGACCCTATTACTAAGACTCCGCTGTCCGTCTGTCTGTCTGTCCGTCTGTCTGTCACCAGGCTGTGTCTCATGAACCCTTATAGCTAGAAAGCTGAAATTTACACATATGATTTATTTCTGTTGCCGCTATAACAATAAATACTAAAAATAGAATAAAAATAATAGTTAAGGGGGCTCCCATACAAAAAATCTAAACTTTCAGCCGTTTTTCGCTCGATATCAATAATGGTAACAGGTAGATGCTTCAAATATTCACAAAATATTTAACTGCATGCCTACTTTAATAACATATTATCAAATTAAAATAAAATATATATTTAAGGGGGCTCACATACAGTACATAACCCTACATGCGCGAGTCCGACTCGTACTTGGTAGATTATTTTTACTAGTAATTTTACGTAACGTGACGTATTAAAATAATATTAATATAAGTAACACAAGAGAAAATGAGAGATGTGTATTTGTGTCTTTCATAATAGTTTTGCTGCAGTTATCAAAAATTGTGATTTCTGTATTAGGTATGTAGAGTTCATTAGAAAAATAGTTTTTTTACGGCTCACAATCTCATTTTATAATGAGTGAAAAGTAATTCATCGTAATTTTATGATTATTCCATGTAAATTCATATACTTACTCATATTATTTGTTAGGGTCAAGTTTTATCTCATAATTAGGCTTTTTTTAACGCGAATAAGTCCGCGCTTGACCACCAACTCGCCTGATGGTTAGCGACGTTTTGGTCGAAGATGAAACACGCAGACCTAGAAGATACCTATTCACTCTGATCTTGAAAAGCTTTTGATTATATCTTTTAGGAAACAGGAAAGAAGGAAGTCTGTTCCATTCCCTGGCGGTACGAATCAGAAATGTTGAGTCAAACCGCTTCGTACGTATCAAAGGTCTTCAAGTCAGCTTAATGGACTCTGATATTCTCAACGCTGGCTTGAACATAATAATATACCTAATTAAAAAACCACCGACACAAAAATATTTGACAACAAACTTTCAATTGACAACCATTTTGGGCACATTTGTAGAATTTTGGTTCTTCCATCCCCACTTTAACCCACCATAACTCTTAAACGGCTCAATCGATTTTTATAAAACATAGCTAAGAACACTCTCGATTAAGTCTCCTTTCATCCAAAAAAAACTAAACTGAAATCGGTTCAGTGGTTCGGGCGCTATGATGCCACAGACAGACAGACAGACAAACAGACACGTCAAACTTATAAAACCCCTCTTTTTCGTCGGGGGTTAAAAATAGTTTAAATTAGAGAAACGGGGCCTGGCAGCACACTTAACTTTTTTCTTTCTCTTTTGCTCGGGCTGTCAGCGGCAGCATAAGTAATTTTCTCTGTATAATTTTCTTTAATTTAAGTATTGCAAACGATTATAAAGTTTAACCAAATTAAACAAAATGTTTGTGGCAAAATAAGATTTTATATCAAAGCGACGCCAACAAATTTGGTTCATCTCACCGACTATTAAATAGGCGCTTTGACAACAAGGCATGCTTAATAACAAATCTGCCTGTGATGCAGAAGGGGACAGCGGTCTCTATAAGGTCGTTTCTTTCCGATGTACAATAGCAAATACATGCTCTTAAAAACTTAGATGAGCCCATAGACTCATGGGACATGCTGTTAATATCGATTCTGACCCGTAAGTTGGACCAATTTACAAACAGGGCTTATCAATTGTTTTTTTTATCGCGAATAAGTCCGCGCTTGACTACCAACACGCCTGATGATAAGCGACGTTGTGGTCGAAGATGTAGCACGCAGACCTAGAAGATACCTATTCACTCTGACCTTGAAAAGCTTTAGATTATATCTCTTAGGAAACAGGAAAGCAGGAAGACTTTTCCATACGCTACCCTCCATGACCGGGCCCCAGGTGTGGCGTCAATCAGCAGCAGCGCATTTGACTCTATGATATGATGTGAGAACTGCTCAGACCCGCTTTCCTAATGGTTTCCATGGATATCATGCCGAAACACGACTAGGTCGCTTAACGACATGGCTTTGTCCAAAGGGTGGTAACCAACCGCGGCTAAAGCCTGCCGCCGGAATATGTAACCCGATTTGCACCACCCGGGGGCTACGAGTACGTGTAGGGATGCAGAAAATAAACCTTGGCTCTTATGATACCACGCGTATTGCAGGGATATGTAATACACTCACACTTTAAGTTACAAAATACACTACACACTTCCAATCACATCCACAACAAAAGTTTTTAGATTTTTCAAAATTTTAAATTAGCATTGTATTTCGTTACTGTTTTTTAGGGTTCCGTACCTCAAAAGGAAAAAACGGAACCCTTATAGGATCACTTTGTTGTCCGTCTGTCCGTCTGTCAAGACCCTTTTTCTCAGGAACGCGTGGAGGTATGAAGCTGAAATTTATATCAATTACTCAGGTCTACTGTCCCTTGAAGCTGTGAAAAAATCAAACTTCTAAGCCAACGCAATCAAAAGATACGGCCGTTTATGCCGCAAATTTTGAAACTCGCAAGTACTCGCAAGGGAATCAAAACCTAAAGGGTACTTCCAGTCGACCTAGAATCTTGAAATTTGGCATGAAGCAATGTTTTATAGCACACATAAAGGAAAAATTCCGAAAACCTTAAATTTTTAGTTACATTACAAAATATATATTTTTTAATAAATATAAACTTATTACTTTTTTTGTCGTAATGAACGAACTTTGTAAACCTTGCAGGTTTGTACGGAACCCTCGGTGCGCGAGTCCGACTCGCACTTGGCCGGTTTTTTTTTTCATGTGTTCATTTTAAACTTAATTTTGACCAATGTACCTATACTTACACTATCGCATTGGAATTTCTGTAATGGTAGTTGTAATTGTGACAAATAAATAAATAAATTTTTCGTGGCTTTCTTGGATTAATGATTGGTCAGTTTGTGATGATTGGTCTCGAGACCAATCATTAATCTAAGGTTATTTAACAATTCCATTTAAATCTATATACTTATCACTCAAAACAGTTAGAGCGCCGTATTAGCCTTGTCTTGTTTATTGAAATATGACGTCATAGCTCGGAAATGTCACGTGACACAGTGTTTTAGCGCGAATTTCTAACCAAAAGATAAAAAAATCATGTTTTCTCCATCATTAAAGCTTTTTTGAAAAAAAAAGATAATTGTAGGGGGTTTAAAATAAGTCTACAAAAATTATAAAATATATTTCAGAAAATTGGCAAGTAGCCAATTTAAGTAAGATAAGCAGCGGCCACCTACGAAGTGGACAGATAATTTCATCAAGACTGCAGGATCGCGCTGGATGCAAGTCGCTTCTAGCCGGTTCTATATCTATAGGGGTGGTAGAGCAGTGGACTATTATACAAATATGTATTTGTCCTAAAATATTCAAAATTAATTTTAGTAAAAATCGGAGGGCTCTTTTTTGATTTTGATTATTATTATACCAGCCTCTATACATTTTGTGGACGTGTCCTTTGATTTTGCAATTGAGATTTGCAGATTTAACAACAAATCATCACTTTGAATTGGAAAAACTATATATATAGCGCAGATTTAAATTTTACATTCATAGTTAAATAAAAGCTAAGCCAAGAAACTTTGTTTTAGCCATTGCGTGGGAATAAAGCTTGCCAAAAAAAGGTAGGTAGGTATTCTAAAAGCGTGTGAGGTTTAGGTATAGGATACTGTTTGGAGAGTTACGAGTAAATTAATTTAAAAGTAACAAATTACATCTAGTTCTTTTTTTTTAACAAAAAAGAAATATCTTAAATCACTGGATAGAGGCAAGTGATAGTAAATCATATTAAACTTTAAAAAATAGTGACACAAATTAAATAGATGTATCGTTCATAATTTTTTAGAAGGACAACCTAAAGCTAACATCTTACTAATGGGTAGGTACCTATTACGTACTTTTCTACTTACGGATCCTAAAGTGACGGAAAAAAGGTATCACACAAAGGGACCGTCACATAATGCTAGATTCTACTGATCATTGAAAAGTGACTGTTTCGAAATATTTTAGCAAAACGCTACTAAGTAATAAATAAATAATTATTTATTTCGATCAGACGTAAAATAAATTAGAGCAAAAATTTGGGCATCAAACTATGTACAAATTTTAATATTTTCTCATTTTTTCAACGTTGAGACATGTCAATTAAAAAATAAAACCTAACATTTAATAATATGACCAATAAAAAAATGTTTCAATCATATTTGATATGTTTTTCTTATTGTCACTGACTAAAAAAACAGAACCAATCTCTCAAAACCATCCATAGTTTCGTGGTAATTTCGTTCGCATAATTATACTTAGATACTCAAAACCACTCTTACATCTAGGGCAACAAAACCTGATCAGTGTGCGACCTACCTTTAATTTTATTAACGTACAAAACAATACTTATTATTGAAAGATGTGCCGTCAACGAATATTAAAAAGAAAACGGTTGCACAAATTCAATGTGAATCGATAGTCAGTTCGTGTTTTAAAAATAAAACAATACGAATTCGCCTAGCTAAGGGCTAAGTCTCAACAGTTCGCAGCACAATGCTGATTTACTGCTTACAACACCCCGCCAGGAACGTAAGTCGTCTACAGACCATTCCGAGCCCCGA